>OZ010736.1:40057057-40745391 GCA_963932295.1 Tipula lateralis
TAGTTGAACATGATTATTGAAAGTGTAAGAAAAATAATTAATCACAAGGTAATTAGGATCAATGTTGGCTTATTCAATAAAGATAGCTTTGTTAGGATGTATATATGATAATAATTAACTAAGTGCGGGAGAAAGAAGTGAAGCGTGTAGCTTGCTGTAATGTAAATTTGAATGTATGTGTAAATCTGAGTTGTTCCTTGTATCTTGTAATCCACTAGGCCGGTTTCAATCTGATGATGATGACGTCATTGAATCACCGTGTGATCGAAAAGATCAAATCCATCTCATCTCAAAAGATCAAATCCATCTCATGCTACTGGACTTGATGTTCATGCTGTGCGATTCGTATATATATATGTTTAGTTGTGTCGCGACAGTACTAGTGAATTACAAGAACTTAACTCGAACTATTTTTATTAATTAATTGTGGCGTGAGATAATTTAATTGTATTTTTGGAGTTGCTCAAGAACGCCACATAACTCTCCCGAAAGTGAATTCCCCCTCCGAATAATTATGATAATTTGTGCCGCAGTGCGTGGGGTGCCTAAATTCGCCCGCTTAGTAAGTAGGCTTGTTGCGACATGAAACGAACCTGACTGCATGCTGTATTTGTGGGTGCCCACATTCGCCCACCTTATTGAATTTGGCTTTGTTGCAGCATGAAACGAAATTCCTGGAAATATCTATACCTTGAAGCGTGAAACGGTACTACCACGTATTGAAAGAGAAGGCCGGGAAATTCCATTGTGGGAAGTTAAACTTTTTGCCGTGTTAGGTTAGGCAGGAGGTAGGATGAAATTAGCGGGTGGTTTGTGTCAGAAGATCTTGACGTATAATCCCTAAACAGGGCCGTTGGGGTCACCAATGATGAAAGCGTATTGCTTTAATGTGTGTTTTTTTTAAGTAATTGTAGCGTGAGATAATTTAATTGTATTTGTTGGAGTTGCTCAAGAACGCCACAGAAGCTAACTTTGAAGATGAAGCTAAAATTAAAATGGAAGCAGGAAGGTAAAAAGATGTACTATATAGGTTGGATCGATCTATAAACAGCGTATTTAAGCAAATATTGCCCAAGTAAGTCTAGACCTATTAACACTTATAACAAGCTGGTTTAAAAGTCAACCATATCTAACTCAGGTTCAATCCACATTTCTTCCTAATGGGTGGCACCATCAATCAGTGGTGATACTATAAATCAATGGTGATGTGCAAGTAAGTTATGAATCATTTTTTTGCATATGAAGGATTTTCTTTAAAAAAGAAGATGCATTATTATCAAGACTTTTCTGCAGCAAAAAATATATAAACCATGCAAGTGACCGGCAACACTTCTTTAATAGTTATATGATAAACAAACATCAATGTGTATGCTAGATCGATGTTGTGAGAATTTAATACTAACATGGCACAGACATGTTACAAATATTTACATCTTCTTCGTATAACTTTCAAGTTTGAGTGTTGAACATATTTTCAGTATACCGATACTCATAAAGTTATAAGGTTTATCTGCACGTCAAGCATGAATTAGACGAAAGCCAGAAGTATTGAAAATCCTAAGTGAAAGTACTATTGTAATGATAATTTGAAAGCACTGCTTTCAAATTATGATTATTATTTGTCATTTCGGTCGTTTACTTCAAAGTCGAAATTTTTGAGAGCGACCTAATTGGGACCCATTTGATAGGTGTACGTTGAAGAAGTTGGTTTAATTCAGAGAGAAGTTTCTGTTTTTGTATGGCCTAGAATGATTTTAGAATTATATTTGAGACCTCAACAACAAAATAATAGTCTTTCTAACTTAATTTTCCTGTTTATATAGTAAATGTTTATACAATCATCAACCATATGGCAATTCAAATGACAAAAACTGAAACTATAAATTAAACATCTAAGATATAATCATGAAATTAAATCAATCAAATCAAATTAAATTAATAATGTATTAATTAAAAAATAATAACATCAAAAAAATAATTACCGCATTCATTCGGGTTAAATTCAAGTTTCCTTATGAATAAGAACACCTCAAAGTGAAACAGAATTCGCAATTATGTTTAACATTGAAATTCACAAGTGGCATATTCAATAAACGACATAAAACACTTGTGTCTACACGCGGACGATATAGTTTTTGGCACACGGAATGTACATATAATATAAAGTATAAACTGTGAAATTAATTAAAAACTAATTAAACGAATATAAATTTTAATTTTGTAAACGATTCAATTTCATTGAAATCTTTTTTAGATGTACACACACAGTGACAATTTAATTTTCATTTTATTTGCACTACTTGTAGCAGACTGTAATTAAAAAAATTAGATTTTTATTAAATATGCATCGTCTAGTTTTATCACCGAATCTATCGTTGAGCTAGCTCGAAGCTATATATAATCACATTCATTGTATTGCATATATTTATACAGTTGATGCTGCACTAAACCAATTTAGTGATCGCGTCACGATGTCTACTCGAATGTTGTTAATTTAATAAATTTATGCATGTATCCAGTTGATATAGTTAGACCAACGAGGAAAATGTAATAAAAATTTTCCAGTACGATGTACAAAATTAAAATTGACATAAACAGTGCTGTTACATATATACCAAGTGATAGCACACCGTGTAGAAAATGAAGTTTATAAAAGAGCTCTTGTGGCAAAAACCACTCACTTATACTCATGGCTATCTATTTTTTTTTATCCGTTTTGTGTTTATTTTGATTTTGTTTTTCACATTTTCTCTGTACACATTTTCCTTTTGTTTTTATTCCAACAAAACAACAGAAAGCTTTAACGCTTGCTATAACAATAAATGACTTGTGTATGTTTTCACTTAACAACAATATGTGGAATGTTAATAGTATATGTATACATAACATGTTGATGTTGTTGGGATGGAGAATAGGTAGGAATTTATTGACGTTAAATATATTTTTGCTGCCTTTTCGTTTGTATAATTTTCATAAATTTTCATTTCGGTTGATGATAATTATTTTTTTAGTCTTGTTAACCTTTTTGGCTATGTTGGCGCGTGTGTATGCGTATACCCTCAAATGCTCATTTGACGCTAATACACAAATTAGCATAAGGGATTTACTTTATGGAGGTTTGATAATTTTGTTTTCTAAAATTATTAGCATTGTGATTTTAACTCGCAATAGGATCTTATTTTTGCTGGAGTAAATGCCGAGTCGTCTTTTGTAATTGTTTCATCTTGGGAGTATATTTACTACCTAAATGCAACATTCGACAACTCGATAAATATGACTAGTTACAATTCACTGATGGAGAATATTAAAAATTCTTAGCAGACTATATACTTAACATGATGTGGACCTATATAGAATGATGGACTAGATCTCTTTACCAACTTCAAGAGGGTCAAAAGATCTGTAGTGTTCATATACAATAATCTATTATAAAAGCAGGGCCCTTTGGGCCCTGTGGTTGGGGGCAAACATGTTTCGTAAATATTTCGAACGAAACATGAGATCCATAGAATACCACCACAGTATCCAGAGCTTGTCGTAGGAGGCGACTAAATCTGGTTGGATCGCTGGGCTGACGACCCGCATCCGTAAAACCCAATTACAGTTAAAAATGTCAACAAAACTAAAAAAATCGGATACCGCCTAAATAACAATGACCCCCCGCTTAAGTACCCGGATACGAGAATGAGGATCAGCACGTGGAACGTGCAGTCACTAAGAAAACCTGGCGCGTTGGACGGCCTCATCACATGCATGAAAGAGTATCGGCTGGAACTCGTAGCGCTCCAAGAAACTCGATGGCCTAAAAGTGGAGTCCATGTGTCCCAGGGCTATACGTTGCTACACAGTGGAGATGACCTCGGAAATCTTGGAGTTGGCTTTCTCATTGGGCCGCAGGTAAAAAAGGCTGTCTTGGACTTCCAGGCAGTCGATAATCGAATGTGTAAGCTTCGCTTGCACATGCGATTAGCCAACCTGTCAATTGTTTGTGTACATGCGCCCACTGAGGTAAGCCAACCCCAAGATAAAGACTCATTTTACAATAATTTGGATAATCTGATGGGCTCTATACCTGAGCACGATATCAGATTGGTGATTGGTGACTTTAATGCTAGAGCTGGCAGAAATCAGACCGACTTATGTAATAACATAGGTCCGTACTCCCGACACGAAACTGCGACCGAAAATGGGGAAAGAATGATGTACTTTGCGATCGCTCATGATCTCAAAGTGGCAAGTACATTCTTTCCCCATAAAAACATCCATTTGGAAACATGGACACATCCACGTAAAACATCCCGAAGCCAAATTGACCATGTGTTGATTTCCAAAGACCGAGCTCGGGTTGTTCAAGACGTGAGATCGTATCGGTCGTCAACAAAATTCGTAGGCAGTGACCATTTTATGGTTGCTGCAAAGCTGCGATGGAAATTTTCGTACAAGTCAAGGAGGACAGGAGAATATAAAACGCGATTCTCCTGTGAAGGTCTGATAAATGAAGAAACGCAACGAAAATACCAAGATCTTGTCAGCAATAGCATCTTACGATCCAATTACCAATCTGATGATGTGAACAGTGTCTGGGAAGTATTGAAAACCTCGGTTGTCGATGCCGCCCAGCACGCTCTCGGTATAGTGAAAACTAAGCCCAAAAATGATTGGTTTGATGAGGAGTGTCGTCTTGCTGTTGAGCAACGCAATATAGCCCACAATGAAGCGCAGACTCGGTTTACAATTGCAAGGAAAAACAAGGCAGTTCTTGCTAGGAGGACAGCTAAACGCATTTGTAGACAGAAGAAGCGCGAATGGTGGAAGGCCAAGGTCTTAAGAGTACAACAACTCAGCAATGAGCACAATTCGCGTGGTTTCTTTAAAGGAATCACCGAATTGCACCATACCTTAAGATCTCGGTCAACTGCCATTCGGGACCAGGATGGAAACCTCTGTGTTAACGTCGATGCGGTACTCGATACATGGCGTGAACATTTTTCTGATCTACTTAATGTTCCACATGTATCACAAGCTGTATTTGAATACCCTCAAATACAGACCGCGGAGATGTTCATTGAGGATCCATCCTATGAGGAATTCACAATGGCCATGCAGAGATTAAAGAAAAATCGTTCACCAGGGGTTGATTGCATTAATTCAGAGCTCTTGATATTCGGAGGGCTAACTTTGTGGAACTGTCTTTTCGACCTTGTTCGATTGGTATGGCGAAATGAAGTTATGCCTGACGAATGGAAAGTGGCCGCGTTATGCCCAATTTTCAAAAAGGGTGATCGCATGAAATGCGAGAATTATCGCGGTATAGCTCTCCTTTGCACAGCATATAAGTTACTGTCTTACATCATCTTGGGAAGAATTACTCCTCTAGCGGAGGAAATTGTCGGTGACTACCAAGGAGGATTTCGTCCAAATCGGTCAGTCACTGATCAAGTTTTTTCGCTACGGATGATTCTTTCCAAGTACTACGAAACATCTCGCGATGTACACCAGGTGTTCCTAGATTTCAAGCAAGCCTATGACTCGATCAATCGAGAGAGGCTATGGTATGCGCTTGAATATTTAGGAATACCACAAAAATATGTACATCTGTGTAAAATGACAGTAACGCAGTCACAATGCTGTGTCAAAGTTGAGAACAGGCTATCGACAATTTTTGCAATCAATTCCGGTGTTCGACAAGGAGATGCGCTGTCCCCGATACTTTTTAATCTCATGTTGGAATACATCCTTCGTAAAAGTGCAACACCTCAGGACAATATCTTATTCCGACAATCCAATCAACTTCTTGCGTATGCAGATGATATCTGTGTGATTGGATTAAATGGCAACGGAGTGAAAGAGATACTTGATCCACTGGAACAGTTTTCAGCTTCCATTGGTCTCAAAATCAATGAGTCCAAAACCAAATATCTGATCTCTGGTTTTCGAGACCAAGACGCAAGTGATTTCAGTAGTGGAAACCACACGTTTGAAGGAGTGATGAGATTCAAGTATCTTGGATCTCTCATTACTCACGATAATAGTGTGGGCGAGGATATCAAGGTCCGCCTTGCCGCTGGCAATCGGGCTTTGTGTCCTCTACGTCCACTGCTGAAATCAAAATATCTTGCAAATACGGATAAGCTGAAGCTGTACAGAGTGTTGATCAGACCCGTTGTCATGTATGGATGTGAGAGTTGGACCTTGACGGATGAATACGAAAGATGGCTTTTAACATTCGAGAGAAGAATCATGCGTGTGATATATGGCCCAAAACGCGACGTTGATGGCACATACCGAGTTCTTTTCAATCACGAGATCAGGAATTTAATGCAAATTCCTGATATCGTGCATGAAATCAAAGGACAGCGAATACGCTGGCTCGGTCACGTTCTGCGTGCTGATCCGAAACGAATGATACAGCGATCTTTGAAGGGAGAACTGCCTTTCGGTAGGCGAAGAGGTCGCTGTCGGCGACGATGGCTCCACGGCGTAGAGAGCGATCTGGCATCTTCTGGTTGCTTGCAACAGTATGAAGAGCTGGCTCGTGATCGAAACTGTTGGAGCCAGATTGTTGACACGGTACGGGCCAATAATGGCCTGTAAAAACCGAAAAAAAAAAAAAAAAAAAAAAAAAAAAAATTATAAAAGCAGTAGTATCAAGTTACACTTTGTTGCGATTAAATTGTGGATGATTGAGAAAGCTTCATACACTGCAAGAATGTGGTGTGATACTTTTTGCCCAATTCTTGGCCTGCAGAATAGACCATATGGAAAAGTCAGTAGGTTTTAATATGGAGAATATTGTGTCTATTCTTGTGTAGCAATTAAGCCGGCAACTTTGTCTTGTAAAAAACGCTGGGTTTCACGAGCTTTATGAAATGACCGAGTCTTTTTAAGCGTCTTTTATACCGAATTGTTTACGTGTCCAAGGCATCATTTAAATCTGTTCACGGTTGGTTAATGCCCTCTACAACCATCACTGATGAAGGTATTTGATTTCGCAGAGCAATTCGTTGGTCTAAATATAGTCTTTTGATTTCTATTCTAAACAAATACGATTGTTTTGTTTGTTTACATATTGCTAAACCGTTAAAATTTTCATAAAAAAAAACAAAATTTTCAAGCTCGCCTCTTGCTAATTGTAGCGTTTTGATGGTAGCTCATTTTGTAATATGTGCTCATTTTACGAGCGGAGAAATTAAGATTCTTCATTTATTGAACTGCGCTTTGATGTGGATTACGTTGAATTTTGGCCTCTATCTTTCGAACTTAAATGTCCACCTTCATGGCGTGTTTTGGTGCTACCACTTTCATTGTAACTTGTAATGGTCCGAAACACAAATATTTTGTTCATATGTAATGGTCATAGCTCATTTTAACAATGGGTGGTTGCAATTTTTCAGCTAAAGCACTAACGTTGTTGTGACATAAAACGATATCTTCCGAAGGCTGTTAATACTGAAAAAACTAATTCTGAGATGAGTAAAATATAAATTGAAACTTGATCTGAAAAACTGTGTTTTCAAATGAAACTTCTCATTTTAAGATAAATCCGTTTATTATATTCACCACAAATCAT
Organism: Tipula lateralis; assembly: GCA_963932295.1. Classification (NCBI taxonomy): domain Eukaryota; kingdom Metazoa; phylum Arthropoda; class Insecta; order Diptera; family Tipulidae; genus Tipula; species Tipula lateralis. Next base: position 40,064,628 of record OZ010736.1, read on the forward strand.
AATATATTATCTTTTAAATAGTTATGATGAATACCATATTATATGAAATAATGATTAACGAAAATCACTTAGGTAAACCTCTTAATGATAAGAATCTTTCAATTCTAGTTTGCGTCCATTATGAATTAAATCGATAAATAGGATTTATTCAGTTTGAATAAATATCCTGTATCAATACAACATCCGGATGTAGGTCGAATCGAGATAAGCACAAATTTTTATCTTTTTGTTTACCAATGTTTAAGTCTAAAGGAATATAATAAGTTCTCAGCCAACTGTTTTATTGATTTTTAGATTACAGCTATATCTGGTTAACGAAGTTAATTGGTTGAAAGATATTTGAGGTTCGTTATAGGGAGCAGTAGAATTATAATCATTTATGAAGCTCTGGTTCTGGTGTTGCCTGTTTTGTTTCCTCATAATTACAAACCTTCCTTTGGTGGACATAAATAAAGATAGTTTTACAATTAAACGTCACAGGTCGAACAATTAAGCGTATTAAGACACCTTTCTTAATGAGTATTAAATTAATTTGATTGTAATATGTGTTTATAAATTTAATTGGAAAACAATTATGGACGATTAGTAAGATATATAAATGCATGTTATAACATGCATGACAAATTAATTTGTTCGAAATAATCTATATCAAATAATCGATCAATTGCGTAATTAATGAATAATTTGTATTGTATAGTCATATACTGTATATGGTAATAATTAATTAAATAAAAATTAAATTGTTTAATCTACCTTTAAATGTTTTTGTTGACTAAAATTAAAAGATGTCTCAAAGTCTAGACCAAACATATTTTGGTATAAGAAAAACATTCAATCAATAACATAACTATATACACAGAAGAGAAAAATATAAAGCTTTCCGTGTCAGCTTTATACATATACACACATACACAATATGTACATGAATAATTTTGCTTAAAGCTCTGTCTTATAAAAAATGAATGAAAATTTTTGTTTTGTTTCTGATGTATATAAAAAATACTTCTTTGGTTTACTTCGAGGGTTATTCACCTGAACATCATAAATTTCATACATGCTGTTTTGTTTCGTTTTGATAAAACTATTCACAAATAGGAACAAAAGTAGTGGCATATTTCGTTTCATCTTAGTCTCAATGAAGTGACACAAAACACGTAGTTACGATTAAAATGAAACAGTGTAGAGCGAGCTATTGAATATAATCTGATGACATTCAAATGTTCTAGACTGTGTTTATTACCTTGCCATAAAACAGTCTAGAAGATTTATTTTTAGGAATTAATTTCCATTTTATGGAGTAATTTGGTTGTATCGAAAGAAAATGAGGTGGATTTCGATTTCTTATTTTTGTGCAAAATCGTATGAAAAATATCGACTCACCCATATCTCAATAAAAAGTAACCTAATAATTCTAGAATAGTGTTCCAGAACTGCATAAAAAACGCCTTTCAACCTATTCTACTAAAACAGTAGAATGTGATAGCGAAACTGCGATGAGTAAATAACTTATTTATATAGTTGAATCTGGGAGGTTCTGTAGAGTACCCTTACTCTTGTATTATTACCTTTGTGAAGTTGGTCCAAAAGTTTTGGTCATCAGTTTCACTATGATTTTTAAATAGTTGTGGTCTATTTGTATCCTTATATCGAATAATTTTTTACAATTTGAGTTGAGTGTTTTATGTTTGACTGTAAATTATAACTTTCGGGATATAATTATTTTGAAATGGCATTAATCATATACCACGTTAGATATATTTTGTTGGGCCAACATCAGTAAATATGATAGAAATTATAAATTTAGTGTTGCTATAGCAATTTTGGAAAAATAATTGGGAAATATAATTTGGGAAATATAAAAACTAACAACTCGGCTCAGAAGAATGTTACTGAATACAAAACAGCGCTGTTTTATTTTCTGTTTTAACTAAATTTAACTCATTTTCAACCTACCCACTTGCAACTCAAACTGTACAAATGATCAGCTAAGTTGATATGTAGTGATTGTATTGTTTTGATAGAAAAAATTTAAGATTAAGCTAAATCAAAAATTTCCGAAGGAACTACTTTATTTTGGTTTCAAATATATTAAAACTGCCGAAGTGGCCGGTATCGTAACTAAAAATAAAATTTAAGTTTTGTAAATTTTACTTTGAAACAAAGTATCCATTCCAAATAATTTTACAAAAATTGATGTAGCTACGAGACCAATTTGTTTAATCTAGTCGGCATAGAATATTTTGTTTATTACGATGACTATTGAAAGTAGGGCTCGTATAGTATTTTCAGTTGCAAAACTAGTCTGTATCGTATAATTTGATTAACCAATGACTTAGACTTTATTCTTCGCTAAATCATGTCACGATGAAATTTGAATTATAACTGAGGTCTTCAGACCCCATATTCTCATATCTTATTTCGTCATCAACGGATAATCTAAACCTTGTGACATTCAACGTTGTACGTTGTATTCGTATGTCATATTCTGTTTGGTTTAATCCGACTTAATAGAATAGGTGTCATAGGTTGAATAAACGTAATGAGCAGAATAAGGAAAACTAAGTCACATATAAAATCATGCAGTTTTAGTTTAGCACGGGTATAATGACTGTGCAAAAATAATATAAATGAGTGTTATAAATGTATGATTGAAACACTCTTACTGAGTGAAGAGATTTTCCATATTTTCTTCGATTAATTTTCTCTATCGCTCAACTAACAAAATTTGTATAAATACCGAGTACGAACTTCTCGGAAGGATAGTAGAGTAAAACTGCTCCATCTCCCCTTTTGTTGGTAACATTTTTGCTGATGATGTCCAAATTTATAGAAATAGTAAGTTAGATCAGCATTCTACTGTTAGTTATATTTCTCTGGTTAACGAGGTTTTAGATAGAATATATAATTGGACTATTTTCAAGGGGCTTGTTCTTCATGTCAGTAAATCGCAATCTATTATTATTTACAAAAAATCGTTAGATACGTTTTTGTTTTCTTGTATATTACTCTTAATGGGTCACTCATTCCGTTTTCAACTACTGTTAGGAATTTGGGGATAGTTTTTAACAAAACTCTTAAATGGGGTGATTATTTAGTTAAAGTTAGTAGAAAGATATTTGGATTACTTATAGTTGTTTGTATAAAGTGGTAGGGTTTACGGATAGTCAGTTTAAAAAGAGAATGTTTAAGTCATATCTCCTTCCGTATTTCCTCTATGGTGATGTTGTCTTATTTGGTATGTTTCAGGAAAATATGTTTGATGCTTGCACTCGTTTTATTTTCGGAATTAGGAAATTTGACCATATATCACCCTATCCTAGGCTTGTTCTTGGTTGTAGTTTAACTAGTTTTTATGAGTTTCGGATTTGCGCTTTTATTAGGAAGCTACTAAAAGCTAAACAACCAAATTTTTTATTCAACAAATTATTATTTAGCAGGTCGCATTACGCCAATCTTCGATTGCTGCCTGCTCGAAATTCTTCTAGATCTTTAAACTCATCTTTTACAATATAATTATAGTTTAAAGTTAATTGTTAAAATTCTTTTTTATATATTGTCCTACTGCTCATCCCATTGTAAATGAGATTGTACTCAAAATGGGATGTGCGTGCATGGTGTTGAATTTTTGCAGTAAAAAATTTTGAGAGGTTTTTATGCCTAATGGAAGTTTTTTTTTTACATGTTGCTTCTATATATGCGCTTTTCCTTATTAATCAAAATTATAAACAATATACAAATAAATAAATAAATAAATAAATAACACCTACACTTAGTGTGAATAATATTCATCGGGTTTTTATCCTGTTTAACAGTGGTGTGTTCTCAAGCACACAATTCACCTACGGGAAATGATGCCCCACATGCCACACTGGAAAATAATGAGACGCAATACTTTCGGTGACGATTATGAGAAACCGGTGTCTACCACGATGTAAGCTCGGGCTAACCCGTTTCAAATTTATAAGCATACTAAGTTAATTCTTAACTTTGGAACAAAGGGTGTTTAACAATGCATTAACACATTTCAGTATTTTATTATCAACGTGTAATATGATACAAACACATCTTAGAAAAGAGTGGGAATGGTTCGGCTCGTAACCATATAAAAAAGGAATTTGAAAATGCCAATGAAGCGCAGTTAAATTCTTTATTGTACTTGAGATGTGAGTTGTGACATTGTACTTAAAATTTTTCGCTTTTTGTATTTCCAATATATAACAGTATAAATGTCGTACTGTAAAATGTATAAAGTCATTTATAACACATTATCTCTATATCCACATACATATATCAATGTCCCATTACAAATCAATTAAAATTCCATAAAAAAAAACAAATCTTGGGGTATCGTAAATTAAGGTCAAAATAAGATAAATCACAACATGAATCCATTTGTTCTTTAAGAATTCCTTTTTATGTATTATGTCTTCTCGGCCTCGTCGACAATGGTGCATATGTATTATACACAAAACATCGCGAATATAATAAACAAAATATCGCCGATGATTAATGAATCAGCGGTGCGCTATATTTAAGTATACACATATATACAATACGTTCGCGACTAATATCGCCAATAAATTATTTATTTTAAAGTTATTCATGCAAATTTTTGTATAATGTGGAAAACAAATTTAATTTTTATTCGTTCAAAATTTAATTTGGTTTTTAACTTTTGTTTACTACTAATTTGTTGATTTGTTATTATTTATGTTGACATCAAAATAATATCAAAAAAATTAAAATTATTGAATTGTCTGTGCGTACGTAAGATGTATAATTTGTTTTTAGAATACACACACACATCTATATTTCGTCGTAAGAATATATTTTATTAAATCAGAAGAGGGATGAGTATTTATAAGAGTTGCTCAAAACATAATCTAATTTAAGATTTATTCAAAGTAATTGAAAATTATATAGAATTATGAATTGTATGGTTTGGATCTATCAAAAGAAAAGTATCATTTTAGAAATTTTGAATCCATTCGTAGACACAGCTTTTCATACACTTATAATAGAAGCTAGTTTGCTACGCCTTGGCACCATCCTATTTGCTTAGTTATAGGAATTTACATTAGGCTTTTGATCTTTTGATTAAAATGAACTTGGTACCATTATAGATGTTTTTCGAGTTGTTCGACATTGCACATTTTAAAGACTTTGCACATATTAAAGAGCTTATAAAATTCAGTTCTTAAAGAGGTTTCATCCAAAAAAAAGTCTTTAAAAGAAAACAAATTAAGTAAAAGCAATCATTAAGGCCATGTTATAGATGTATGACACTGGCTAGGTTTAAAGTGCTGTACATAATTGATAAAGCGAAAATGGTAGAACATATACATAATCACAAGAAAAATATCAAAGTAACAAATATTTTCGACATTGGTGGTTGAAATCCTGAATGGAAATTTAGAGTTTGTTAATATTTTCTGTTTGGCCTTACTAAAACCGTTAAAAATGAGGCAGAATACAAAATAGTTGTGTCTATAAGGAACTTGTGAAATAATGCCACAATTGCAATAAACAATTACTAAACGTAAGTATTATAAAATAATATCAAAACCAGGTTATATAGGAATTATTTTGGAATTCTATACCAGATACGCATCATTCCTTAGTGGAAAATAGAAATATTGATCTCCAAAAACAGATAGTGACGACCATGATATGATATCTCTCTTTTGATCAATTCACACTTTCTACAATTAATACATTAAACCATCCATCAACTTCCCAGGAAAGGTAAATCATAGTATATTGCGCTGCACGACGATTCAGCAACATACCAGTATATCCATGGATAGTTACGCCAGTTCATCAACATTCTCAAACTAAATTACTGATACCAAAACCATTATATCCAACCAAATGATGGGCTACTAGCTTAATTTTGCTTGCAATCTTGGTGCTGAGAGGCAAAGGACTAATTCGGACAAAAATTTTTTGAACGGTAAATGAATCAAAACCGAAAGTCTCGAAAGTTTTGGAGCTTGGGTTTCGATTACGCGTTGCTCGACGCAAACCCCAACGCAATTTGATTAAAGTCAATATTTTATTGAGGCGCAAATTCGACCTAAAATACAGAAACTGTTTCATTGATTTCTGGAAAAAGGTAACTTATTGAGGTTAATAGGTTCAACATATTTAATAGCGACATGAAACAAAAACAAGAGTGAAGAAATGAAACCAAGTGAAAACCGTCTGCTGTAAAAAACTATTGTGAAGAACATTCATCCGATAGAACAATTACGGAATCAGTTAGTCAAACAAATAAGAGATTGGTTAACGAACTGGGCAAATATCGGTTGGGAAACTATCGGCGCTAGGTTAGTTCAAATTTTAATTGTATCCATCCCACGAAGATTATAGGCGGTAATATATAGCAAGGCGTTGCATAATATTTTGGCATAATCTCATTGATTTTGGCATGTTTTGATTTGTTATCTATATTCGGCAGGATCAAAGATCATTTAGCCTAACAATGCAAAATTTAGCAAGTAAGCAGTGTCAGAGGCACTTACACAAATAAAAAACATAACAGAAATGGCCGGAGTCGTTGTTTAATTACATTATTTCCTAAATTATTCTTTGTCCGGAAAATTAGGTATATCTTGTATTTATGGTAGAACGATTTCCGGTTATTTTCTAAAAGGGACTCGCGATCGTACACAATAAATTTGCCTTTGCCACTGCTAATAATTCAGGTGACATTCAAGTGTAAACAATAATATAAACAATACACTTTAGTATAGATGAACGGGTAAAATGTCAGAATAAGTATGAAACGTCCAAAAAAATTATTATTCCACTAAGTTTGGATATTGAAATATTAGTCCAATGTTAATATGCAAGAGCTACGGTACATAGTATGCACAGATGCTCCAGTCACTTGATTATTAGACTAATGCTTTTGATTGGACATTTATACCAACCAATTATATTTTAATATTAATATTTTATTTAAATACGTAGGTGCTTCCTAGGCTTGTACAAACTTAAATCGAATATCTTTGCTAATTTAATTATATATCATTATTTATTGTATAATTAAATTATTTATCATTTTACTATTGACACTTTACGTTTGATCGGCTTGTTAATATTAGGTGTTGATTGATAAATACGCAAAACTGTTAATTTACACGTAAACAAAGTCGACAAAAAGTTTCGTATAAACTCAATATTTATTTATTTCAAAAACATCATCTCTGACTTCCTTTCCTATTTATTTTGTCTAGACGTTAACTTCCGAGAAATTGTAAAATAAATCATTAAAAAAATAAACGAGTTTATTAAATTTCATGCTTTAACAATTAATTAAATCAAGAAAACAGAGAAAAATTAATTAAATTTTGCGTTGAAAAATTAGAAAAAAAAAAAGTTGGCTTAAGTTTCAAAGATAATTCGGTCTTGTGTATTCTTCAAGGTGTGTAAATTATCTTAATTATTGTAAAAGGTGAATTTTCCATTGCCACAAAGTTTATGTGAGTAGTTATATATACTCATGTAGATCACAGAAAAATAAAATTAATTAAATTAACAGACGTGAACAATATGGGACATACGAGTACATAATCAAAACGTTGATTTGTGCATATTGTGATATTTCCCAATAACAATAAAATAAGATTTACGTAAGATATAATTATAATGAAGTTGATGAACACAAATTAAATTTATGATGTATAAAATTTTCAAGTTTATTCGTCACTTTTTATCTATTGAACGGCGTAATAAAATTGTTTATATATTTCCTGTCTCTCCCACTTTCTCTACCCTCCTATAATATACAGTTTTCCACACCATCGAAGATTTGTAAACGCGCGGAAAATTTATTTTCAACGGTATGTACGACAAAGTGGATTTTTATTTTACATACATACATAGCTCTATATTGATTGAGGGTGGTTTTATTCAATTTACTTTATCTTATTTCTTTGGAATAAGATTACGATATGGTATATATCTTATTTTTATCTCTTCATAGCTACTTTAATCGTAATGTAATGTCGTATTTCATAAATTGCATTATATAAAATGTCGTTAACTTGGGTACAGCAAAGCCGTTTTATGTGCACAAGAAATAATTGATGGAACGTACTTTCAACAAGTTTTGATCTAGAGATTAAAGATTCATCTTTTGTAATATAATTAAATTTAACACCACCAGTACTTTCGAAGTCAGGTCAAGGAACAAACTTTTGTTCAACTCTTATTAATTTATCCTTAAGATTTGATATACTATTCTTAATAGAAAGTTAAATAAAGTACCAAGACTTATTATATGATTACGATCTATGAAGTGAGTGAACATTTCTTTGAATAAAATATATATTATTCGTTTTCAGAGCCGCCTGGTCCTTTTTCACAGAAATAATTTTTTTGGGTGTTGTTAGAACTATTGGATTTGGTGAATCTAATAGTATCACTGCAATCTCGGAGGAGAGACTTTTATATAAACGTACGGAACATGCATAGACCTCACCATCTTCATAATCATCAGTTCTTTAGGGAAGATAGATTGGAAAGGCGAAAAAACCTAGTTAAATAAATTTTGTCAGTCCAGTTTCATAAATTTTGAAGCGTTTAATATTGTAAGTTTGGTCTCAATGCTCAATCCTCTTTAAAGACATTCGATTTAAGATGGAAATGTCACAGATAGTCAAATTTTTCATGTCTATGAATTGGTGGTTTTTGACTATATTATGTGCTGTAGAGGTTAGAGTTTACCATTACTTCTGGTTGTTTAATAAATGTCTGTGGTCATTTATATATGTATAAGTACAAAGTGATAACTGATTGATAGTTAACAAGTTAATAGTTTTTGTGCTTACGTTTCAACGTACGTACTGTCAGTGATATTACTCAAAATTTGCTTGAAAATGACAAGCATGTAATCGCTAACAACAATTTGGAATTTACATGTAAAAACGTTGTTTACAGTTTTATGTAAAAATCAGCGAAAATTATATAAAAAGTTAATTACTATAAATTGTACACAGTTAATTATTTCACAAATATTCGTAAAATAGTAAAAAGATTTGTTAACAGATGGTGCTTTAGTACAATTAGATTTCATAAGAGATGGCGCCTCTTTTTTTTTTAAACATAGAATGTAAATAATATCCTAATGTAAGTTACATGTTTTTTATATGTAAAACCCGTGTAAATTATATATGAATACATTTGCCAAAACCAAAATAATCAATTAAAGCCTAACCGTTAAAAAATAAGAAATCTATAAGTCGGCTTTTAAATAATAGAAACAGTCGATTATATTCTGTTGGTTTAGTCTGTCAGTTATTTTATTCGATATTAAAAGTATTAAGAATTTTAATTGTTTAACAAAATTTTATATACAGATTTAAATATATTTTGAAAATGAAAATCATCTTATCTATCAAGAAAAGAATACGAGGGAAGTAACACAAGATTGCGTAGTAGACGACTTAAACATTTTTTATAAAAACTCAAAATTGTTTTAAGGGACTTCTTTAAAAAAATTAAGAACGGTCGGTTGAAATGTAGACGAGAAAACGCAAAATAGTTGAGGATGCATCAGACGAAATTTCACCTCCAAAGCAATGTGATTCGCTTCTGGTTTTGACGTAAACTTAAACCATTACAAATATTCAATAAATGTCAAATTTCATATTGAACAGTTGCATCCCCTTTTCAGACTATTTCCATGTGGTTTCGAAGTTTCGAGACGAAACATTTTTTAAAGAAGAGGATGAGATCCGAGAAGTTCAACAAAAGCAATTAAATCCGAGAAGTTCAACAAAAGCAATTATTGCTGATGAATTGACCTTGAATGCTATGGCTGTATCAAGAGTATTAAATAATCATTTGGGATAAACGAAGAAATATGATCGATGGGTTCCACGAATTTTAAATACTGCCTTAATAGAGGCTCGAGAGTATTTTGCTAAATTTTTCATAAATAAATTCGAAAATGGACAGTCGCTAACTTTAGTTAAGTCGTTACTGGCAAAAAATGTTCGTTCTATAATTACGATCCGGAAACCAAACAGTTTTCCATGGTATAAAGCCCAACACGAGCAAATCCACCCGTAACAGCTAAGCAACAACAGTAATGATGTCAGTTTACTTCACCCGATCAAAAATTGTAGCTCCTATTCGCTTGGAAAAGGGTCAGACAGAAATTACAAAATGGTACCGAAGCTTGCATACCAAAAGTTTTCAAAAGTTTGTTGCAAATCCGGAAGAGAGAGTATTTGCGGTGCTTTTACCTCAAGAAAACGCGCTAGCTCACACCACTGTAATAACAAATGTCTTTATTGTAGTCTCTGGCATCGAAGAAATAAGACCAGCACCACACTGCCCGGATTTAGCACCTTGTGATTTCTGGCTTTTTCCAAAAATTAACACAAATTTGAGAAAAGAAGAAAAAAAAACGAAGATTAAGAATAAATACGAAAAGAATTCTACTAAGCGCTTTTGTTTTGTTCGTCTAGCATTTTGCCAGATAATTTATCAGTCCAATCCGCGAACAATTTTCTAAAGTTTTAGGATTACCTCAACTTTGTTACTATGTTCAAAGACTACATTTTGTAAGGTTATACAAAGTTTAATAAAATGTCACAGTTCAATTTTTGTCTTTATATAATCATATCATAAATCTTCTAAAAGGTACAAACACAAAAGAAAGTTCTCCCTTCGTATATTTAAATATCTGGATATATCTGGTATATTTAAATATTTACGTCAATCAAGCAACTAAGACGATTTCCTTTGTTTTGGTATATTATATTATCTGTTGTTATGTGTAACTGAAAAGTGGAAACAAAATTTATTATACAGGAAAATTATTTCGTTCGGTAGAATTTTCTCTGTATGATTTTGTTGGTAGAATTCCATATTGACATTGTTTCATTCTGCAAATGAATTTAAGAGATTTTTGTCCGATGTGGGTGGATAAGTAAAAATACAAACGATGTGGCGATAATAAGATTTTATTTTTCCTTACCAAAACCAGTCATGCTCGTCTTCGTGTAATATCAATAGGTTAGAAATGATTACCTGGAATTAAATAAACAAAAATTGAGATTAGGTTCTATTTATGTATTTGTTGATTAAATGTAAGAAAATTCGTATAATTATTTGTGTCACGTATACCACTGTATGTTTGGTTGGTCACCTTAAAAAAAGTTCTTTGAACCTTTTCTTGTAAATATCTCACAAAAAACATTTGTTTTTTACATACATAGCTTATACATATTTTAACCATAAATGTTATTTTCATAATGTCATGTCAATTGTCTATTATAGAAATCAACATTAAAATTGATATTTTGCCAAAATATATAGCACACCAAATGTCTGTGCTGTAGAGCACGTCACATACATACATATAAACGAATCGAATTTGTTTTTTTTGGGTGTAGATCTCAGTACAAAATATCTCGGTTTATGAATGATTTATGCAAAATATTTAGGGTGTACCAGTATCGAACAGATATTGTCGTTAATATTCAACTATATATTCATATATATAAATATGTGTGACGTCATCAACTTTGTTTTCATTTCCTGGTTTCTTATTAACGTGCACATCTTTGTATACGTCCGCAACAATGACAGCACAATGATGTGAAAGATTTAATTATTTAAGTATAATTTGTTACAAAGTGGAATTTCTTTTTGTTGAGTAGTCTACTAAGTAAATAGTTTAGTTACTAATCCAATTGACCCAAAATCACGATATACGAGACCTATTTTCATGATTAATTCAATTAAAACTAAATTAATACTTGTATTATGCTCGTATTGTGACATCTAGTTATGTATATCTGTGTTTTACATCAACGAGTAAGAAAGTTGTTCAAACACTTATATGTCATCTTTATTAGATTTTTGGTTTTGTTATGTAATCATTTAGAGTACACGAGGGAAGAGTATTTTGTATATAAATTGATTAAATTAAATTTGTTTGATAGACTTTGTCTTCATCTAAGAATTTGTTGTAATTTTTCTAAACAATTTTGTAGACTTCCTGTCACCATACTGATGAAATTTCTACGTAATTTTGTCGATAAATATTATATTGCATGTACTAGATCAATATACGTACATTCACATACATACTTGTATACGATAAGAAAGCAGCTATAAACAATGATAATCTTAAACAGAATCGTGGAGCCATCAATGTATATAACTTTTTGAGTGAGACACGAGACACTATATAATAAAATAAGTCAGCAAGTGTAATATTATCTTGCATGTACCGAAACCATAGTGGGAAAATTGGGTCATCCCTTAGAAGAATACATATAATGTGTTGCATATGTGGATATAAGATGTATACGATTAGATCTTATGTGGTGTGAAATAGATTATACTTTTCATTTGTTCTGAAATATTGTGTATATTGTGATGAAATTTAAATTGGATAATATTGGAATACGTAATAGATTTGGAAGCGGTGATTGGAAATATATCGGAAAATAAATAATCGATTCTAGAACACTAAACATAACAAACTTAGTTGGATTTGATATAATAAATAAGCGAGAAAAAAATTGGATACAGGTATAACGTGTATGTTGTGCCATTGTTCTTGAAATATTATGTTATATAATTATATAGGAAAATGGAAGACTGTTTCTGGCATAAAAGCTATATAATAACCCAGCCTATCTGTAATACGGAGGTATGGTGATCATGATGCATGGTGTCCCATAATCTGGGTGGTTCCAATCTATACATACGCAATCATGAGGTGAAATAATCTATTTCACTGGTAAGGAGCTATGCAGATTTTAGATAAGATAAACTGAAAAATTCGTCGCATTTAAATCTTCATTGACAGTCGTCGCTTTAATGGCAATTCACTCTAAGTCTGATTTCACTGTGGGTTAGATATCCAAATTATAAAACTAAAAGTGATGAACTTAATCTTGATTGGGCGCATCTTCCACGTTTTTGAGGTCTGAGCCAGATCTATAAGCTTGATGTTGTTATTCCTTGAGAGATATCAATAGTCACTTAAACGATTTGTAGCAGGATATATAGGACAACTTAATCTCATATGGTTTATTCAAAAACTATCTTGGGACAATAAACCAGCAAAAAATCCTTGAATCACGATAGACGTACTTTGAGAATGTTTTCCGAGTTTTCTCAAACTATTTTTCACTCATCACCAAAAAAGTGATCAATTTGGCATAACTTTATTACAGCTATGATACAACAAGCTGCTTAAGTTGCTAACATCCACTTAAATATTGTCCAATTTTAAGCGAAAATAATTTAAAAGACTTCCACTATATACTGACGCAACAGTAGATAAATATAGGTTGGTGCAGTGGAAAAGTTTCATTCTTACCGTAAAGGGACTTTTGAACTGCTTATGTGAAAAACACACGAAGAGAATTTTCCAACATATTGTTAGAAAGGTTATATTAGAAAAAAAAAATTATTTGAGTGACAATAATCACATTTAATTGACTCCATTTCAGCTTTGATTTGTATAAGATCTAACGAAAACGAGTTACTTAGTCAATGTTACATCTGGTTTTTAAAAGTCAAATTTTACTTTATAATCAATAATTCATAAAACCGCAATAATAAGTAAGGCCTCATCAGTGGTAGCTTAACTAATTAATTAATTAATAATATTAATGAATATACCCGGACAACATGAATGGGATATAACCTTGGTCCTTCGAGCCTTGGTAAAACACCACGTAACGAAGCTAAACAGTAGATTATACTTGACATCCATACCTTCGAATACTCTTGGTTCGGGAAGTTGGTGACTCCGTTGTTTCTTCTGGAGCAGTTCAGATACCATACGTTGTAATGATGAACATCGTAACGACATGGGCTCCATTGACGTTCAGTATGCTGTTACTTATTTCATATTTCTAACTTCCTGGTATCGATCTTGGATATCGGTATCTTGGTCATATTAATCTTTGAAGATGTGATTTGTCAGGCTATAGCATTAGTAGTCGGAATAATTTTTTTTTCGCTTTGGCCTGTAACCATTGTTGGCCCGTACCGTGTCAACAATCTGACTCCAACGGTTTCGATCACGAGCCAGATCTTCACACTGTTGCAAGCAGTTAGAAGATGTCAGATCGCTCTCTATTCGCCGTGGAGCCATCGTCGCAGGGCAGTTGACCGAGATCTTAGGGTATGGTGCAATTTGGTAATTCCTTAAAATAAACCAAGGGAAGTGTGCTCATTGCTGAGTTGTTGTACTCTTAAGACCTTAGCCTTCTACCATTCGCGCTTCTTCTGTGTACAAATGCGTTTAGCTGTCCTCCTAGCAAGAACTGCCTTGTTTTTTCTTGCAATTGTAAACCGAGTCTGCGCTTCATACACTCAGAAAAAATGTTGTGACCAAAGTCTTAGTAACACAATTTGGTTACTTTAACATAAGTTTTTTGGTTAAATTCACTAATTCTCTACTTTAATTTACAAAATAAAAATTTTGCTACTTGGTTAAAGCAATACTTGATCAAAATTTAGGTAACCAAAATATTGGTACCTGTTAGTAGTTAAATTAACTAAAAAACAATTAGTTGAATAACCTAAAAAAATATTTAAAATAACAAAGTTATGATTTTTTTTATTAATTAGTAGTTTTAACTAAATAATTTAGTGGTATAAACTAAGTTTTTAGTAACGTTAACTAAACAAAAATCATTTGACAGAAAATTTTTAAAACTTGCTTATACAATTTTGGTAGAATATATCTTGATTAAAGTAAACGTATGTTTTTCAGCAACAATTGTTAGTTTTAACCAAATATTAAGTTACACCAAATAAAATATTTATTCAAATGAACAAAATACTTGGTAACTAGAAAACGGTATTTTATTGGAAATAAAATTTTACTAGTCAGTTTGTGTTGTTTGTTTCGCGTGCAAAGGTAAGATGTTTATTTTAAGTGGAAAAATGTTAGTTTATTCAAGATTTGGAAGCATATTGAATAATACAATTTCAAAAATAAATAATAAAGGAAAATATGTTTTAATTGTTAAAAATTATCTTGATTTAATTGGAAAGTAACGTTATAGTTTAAAGTTTCATTAAGATTGACACATTTATTTTTTATTATATAGGAAATAGCCATATTTTATAGCAGGCCTCTTGCAACACGTGCTGTAACAATTATGATGATGATATACAACCACAACAACTAACGATTTCCAAGATAAAATAAATCAAAAATCGTAAGTTTTAATGTTCCAATTATTATATAATTTCGAAAATATTAATCTAAATTTAATCAATTTTTAGAACAAGGCTGTGGTGAAATATTGAAGTGCAAACGTTGATGACAGAACTTTAACTTTGGCAGTTCCAGTGATGTGCCAAGATGTACTAAAAAAATGTTTAAAATAAATTTTGATAAAAATGCAATATTTTATTATTTAAATACAAAATTAAATATTCTATGATTATGTGTTGTACTTAATTTTAAATATATATATATATATATATATATATATATATATATATATATATATATATATAATATATATATATATATATATATATATATATATATATATATATATATATATATATATATATATATATATATATATATATATATATATATATATATATATATATGTGTGTGTGTGTGATTTTACCAAGTTTAAGAAAAATTAACCAAGTTTAAGTTAAATTTGCCTTAGCCTATTAGTGAGATACACTGAATCTTTGTCACATTTAAACAAGTAATTGTTCTAAATAACCAAAATTATCTCAATTATTGACTAAATATATGGTTAACTTCAATAAGTAATTTTGTTATACGTAACTAAGACGTTAGTAAAATTTACTTTACTTTTGGTTAATTCAACTTTTTTATTTTTTTATTACATTTATTTTTTTGTTTTTATATTTAAAAAATAACCATGTAAGTTTGGTTAAAATAAGTAAGCATTTTATTTTAATAACCAAAATTTGGTTATTAAAATAAAAAAATATTTTAACCAAGAGTTTAGTTATTTATTTGACTAAGCCATTTGGTTGGTTGAAAAATACTAATTTTTTGGTTAAGTATGCACGGTTTTTTGGTATTTATGACCCAAGTTTTTCTCTGAGTGTAGTGGGCTATATTTCGTTGCTCAACAGCAAGTCGACACTCCTCATCAAATCAATCATTTTTGGGCTTAGTTTTCACTATACCGAGAACGTGCTGGACAGCATCGACAACCGAGCTATTCAATACTTCCCAGGCACTGTTCACATCATCAGATTGGTAATTGGATCGTAAAATGCTATTGCTGACAGTGACGAGATCTTGATATTTTCGTTGCGCTTATTCATTTATCTGACCTTCACAGGAGAATCGCGTTTTATATTCTCCTGTCCTCCTTGACATGTACGAAAATTTCCATCGGCGCTTTGCAGTGACCAGGTAATGGTTAATGCCTACGAATTTTGTTAACGACCGATAAGATCTCACGTCTTGGTCAACCCGAGCCTGAGTCGGAATAAATACAGAATTTAATTTAGATGTTGTTTGAACTGGAGTGGGTATATGAAACTCCTTATCTCTTTATGTACAAACATGATTAATTTGCAATATCGCGGATCCTATTAAAGTGATTGCGGTTTAAACAGGGTTTAAGACATCACGTCACTTAATCAGGTCAATTTTCGGTCGACAGTACAATAAATCCATCACACATTGAATTGCCTCCTTACAATACACCATCTTAATCTAAATAATTTTCAATTTCAATCACAATGACAAATACACAATCTTATTTATTTTTAGACAAAACAAAAGCAAAACTAATAAAAATCAAAATTTCAAAATAAATAATAAAACAAAATTTTGAAATTCGTTAGAAAATTCAGAAGAAAAAAGAAAGAATGCAAATTGTATATAGTTAATTTCTTGGCACATCTAAAACCCTTCGACCTTATACACAAGTGATTCCCATAAACAATCTATATGTATACACACACACTCGTCGTTTAGATAAAATGATCATTATGAAATAATGATGACTTGATCGGATGCCAATATATATTCTAGTGCGTGACGTAAGAGTGCTCATGCTTCGTAAAAAATGTATATAATTGTAAGCTGGTTGTCTGCACTCACCCTCAAATGAATTTGATTAACTAGTCGATTGTCATGTATATACATATATACAATTGATAATTTTAATATAATTGCAGAATAATTAAAACTTTTAGTAATTTTCCGTTGCATATATATAGATCGTGTTCTGTAGATTTCCAATCAACACTTCTCGGAAATTCTGAGCATTCTATTTTGTTTATTTGGCAAATGTTTTCGATTGTCATGATCGTACAATTTTATTAAACCCAAATTTTGCGATCATGTTTTGTCTCATATGGTAAACAAGTAAGATAAAATCTGATAGTTTGCTACAACCAACTATACGAAAGGTAGATGAAAAACGAGTACCGTGAATAATTGGGTCAATGTCGTTATTAATAGTGATGTCAAAAAATTCTAAAAAATATTAAACGATTTATCTTATTCAACTGTTCATGTATAAATTGTTTGTATTTGCAAAATGCGAAAAATTCGCAAAATGTACAATATACATGCATGTATATAGTATATCTATGATACACATGCAATAAGAATAAGAAGTCGAAAAAGTCATGTTACACACAATAAGATTATTAATCAGAAAATTTGAAGGTTTTTCTCTTTAAAAGTTTTCTTTATAGTTTTGTTACACACACTTATTAATTACGGTTTGTGTATGTACATACAACAGGATTAACACTTTCGGTACTAAATTTCAATTCAAGTACATTAAACTCATTTGTTTTTTTTTCGCGATTCATGAATGAGTTAATTTAATAGAAACTACTCGTTTAATTATATCACGTTGATTAACTCTATATAAAGTAATAAATTGTATAGAAAAAATCAGAAACTATTATACGTATGAGTGTGTATGAGGAAGTTGACTGCATTCGAAGTGTATGTAGAGACAGTGTGTCGAGAAATATATAAAATAATTGAAAGTCTAACCTTGGGCCGTGTAACTCATTTATTGTCGTATATTTCAAGACGATTTGGTTTTATGTAATATTGCCTTGATACGTACCACAACTAGACGTACCTGAACTATCTCAATATATGTCATATATTATGTGCTAAATGGTCGAAGAGTAATTTAAATTATAAAGCATTGCGATGTCATGCGGTGTCAAATTACTGGCAGGTGTCTTGTAAATAAATGGACAGTATATGTACGTGTAACTATAAAGGTCAATTTTCGTATTCAGTCAGAATATGTTGAAGATTAAACAATTTTTCGGCATGTGATAAAACTCGTAAAAAATGATGAATACTAATGAGTAATGACTCTGAGATTGCTTTTAAAGAGCTGTTTACTCGTTAAACTAGAGATGCATAGTTTTAATATTTTGATCTTGCCATTCCAACTTCTAATGATGAATGGAACAGAATTCTATAGAGAAATACAACTAACAAAAAATGAGGAATTTAAAGACCTAGAAGAATTTCGATAAGGGAGCTATCGGAGATTGTCATATTTCCGTAATGCGATCTGCTAAATAACTTTGCTAGAAAATAATAAAGGACCAAGTAAAGAATCTTCAGGAATACCTGAAGTAACTGGAAGAGAATTAGGATGAAACTACCAAAACAATAACTGTTTTTGAACGATCCGATAAAGAATTGATAACTAATCTAAGAATCAAATGCCTTTGAAAAATTAAAACAAAGTGGGAGTAGTCAGTTCTCTATTTCCATACTATACGCCCAAGGCTATCGTTGATATTCAATAATGCAGTACAAGTATACCATGAAACTTTCAAAGCCCAGACCGAAAGCTATTGGTTTAACTACTATCTCAAAACTTTGGTAATGGAATTTCAAATATGTACAAACAGGTCTAAACGAGGATAAATCAACGATTGCTAATTTTTGGAATTGGAATTATTGAGTTTCGATTGTCCGGAAGAAGAAGTGGTATTTTGAGACTACTGGAAAAATTCGTTTCACCGCTTTTAAACTAACTCTTTCAATACTAGAAGATTCGAACTTATCTTTCTGAATCGCAAATAAAAATAAGAATTTATATAA
Source organism: Tipula lateralis (assembly GCA_963932295.1). NCBI lineage: Eukaryota > Metazoa > Arthropoda > Insecta > Diptera > Tipulidae > Tipula > Tipula lateralis. The sequence goes on from OZ010736.1 coordinate 40,083,727, forward strand.
TCAGCTTTGAAATGAATAATAATTAATAACATTATTTGTACACCAGCTAAAACGTAGATTTTGAAAATTTGAAGGATATAACCTTAAAACTACTCTTAGTTGCCCTAATCAATCCTACTACCCTATTATGGGCTTGTTAGTAAACTAAATATCACTGAATATTCCCAAATCTTTTGCGAAATTTATCTATTCTTATCTGATAGCGGGAATAGTTTCTTGAGATATCCATAAACGAGATTTAGGTTTACACAAAAATAAGTTGGTTCACTAATATTATCTCCTCTATATTGAAGTTGAAGTCAACTGAGATGAATATTTCATCATACTGGCAAGAGTTCAACATCTTCTATAGAGATTCATTAAACTGTGCACTTCTCCTCTTCTTGTTATGGATGGGTTGTAAACAGTTTCAAATAAATGTCTATTCGAGAAATAGAAGGAGGTACGTTTAATAAGAATTTACACTGCATGTGTTTGCTTATAAACGTGTATACAGTACACCTTAACCACATGAGAACACCATTCTATCTTCCCTAACTAGATTAAAACCTTCAATAGCCAGAGCTGAGTGTGAGATACTGGTCTGACTGGAGAATTTCGTCAATATTAAACTGAGTAGAGGTTCACTCAGGTTCGATTGGTTCATGGTGATATCTCCTGCCACATGTACTCTCTCAGTCCCGAAATCTGTTTGTTCTTTGAATGAAGCCCGAAACATCTATTATCTTCAAGTAAATAGAAATTTAGATCGAAGAGCAATGTAGTCTATAGAGAGAGTATGAAGGACAGGACTACAAGAAGTGCGAAACAGTTTCTAAAACTGTTTGCAGTTTGCTTTGTACCGAATACAAGCTAGATCCTCAAAGTATGTATATCTTAATTCAAGAAGTAATATGGGATCTTTACCGATTTGCTATTCCAAAGAATATTTTCAATAGACGACAAGAGAAGCGGTTGTCCCATCTCTTTTGGTGCAGATCGTCAAAATGATAGTCAATATTTCTCGTTAGAGGTAAAAAAATCACTCCTAGGCGAGCACGGATAAACATGACAGCTAATACGTTCTTCTGTTATCCATGTGACTGGGTATTCAATGAAGTCTAGCTTCAGTTAGATTGCAGCAATTTCCATTTGGAAGACCGTAGCGTATCCATGTATGAGGTCAAAGTATATATTTGACCTCAAATGTTCAGCCATATTGCAGCATACTGGCCCACCAGTATTCATATCATCACTGGAGAAGTAGGATGGGATGCCGTAGTCCTATTTCTGTTTTTTTGTTATTATTACACGAAATAATTTTCCGAAAACGTAGTTCGATAACATCCGAATGCATGAGGGCAGCTGTGTGCGGCCGCATCTCTCCATCTCCCTCCATATTTGATAGAGGGTGTGGTGTGCAATTAATTTATTGAAGGCTTAGTTTTGATTATAATTATAAAATATATATTAATCGTCTCTACAGTTGATCGGTGAATGATTTCATTCATTAAACTTTATAATAAATGTATTTGTTTATCTAAAACTGCACAGTAAATAGTTTGCATTTGGCATTCTATACCACAGCAAACTATATGCTTTGCTTCCTAATCACACTGCCAAATACGTGTAATAAAAATACATTTCGCTTTTTTATGAACGATAACGTTGCACAATCGAATGTGCCCGTCGCTCCATCCTGTTATTACTCCACGTGTAAATATATAACTTAGCCGGATGATTGTGATGTGGAATATAAACCAATCAAACATAACGAATAAATATTATATTTTTCTACAAAAATCTAGAAATTTACGAGAATAAACTATATAATTTTTAACCTAGACCTTGGCTGTGATTCAAAAAATTCTAATTTTAATCAAATAATTTAATGTTTTTGTGTTCGGAAATTTCTAAATTTTTAGTTTCGCGCAAAAATATTTTAATGTTTTGAATTATTAGAACAATCGATATTTTTAAAAGGTGTGACTTAAATATTACTGATCTTTAATGTATCAATTAATCCTATATGGTGAGGTAATAATCGTAAATTCCGCAGTTCATCACTCAACCTGGTGAAATCATATGGTTTTATATGATGTGAATTAGATTTGAACCACCTTATATGCGAAATAAATTAATTAAACAACTGAATCACTTTACGCGAAAAAACAATTCTATTTACATTTTTGCAATAAAATAAATAATTGCAAATATAAACAAACTAATTCAAAACAGAGAACGATTGTTGCACGTGAACACATTTCTTTTCCATATCGATACACACACCACCCAAGCTTATTTGACATTGCAGATTCCGCTTAGTTTTGTAGATTAAAAAGTTACGCAAATTTACATGAAAATGAATTCTTTTTGCTAAACTAATATTTACTTTAATTGTGAGCTTTAAATTTGAACGTTAGTATGAAGGTGGGAAATACCTGTCTATGTGAGAATATTTCATGCTGTTGTTGAAAATTTGAGATATTATACAAAGACTATATATAGACCTATTAAGCACGTTTAGTTAATCTTGATAAAAGGGGAGACGAGTTACTTTTTTTTTGCTACTCTCGCTTATTTGTTAAGCTTTCGTTTGTTTCAAATATACTATAAAGGTATCCATATCTCTTAAGATTGCTTTTATTGTGTTCCAGAGTGATTAAATCACATTTTGTCATCTATCAATTGTTTATACTCCTTCTATTGTTTGTTTGAGTTAAAATGTCGTCTCTCGGTAATATTTGACTGTATGAACCTAGATTTTCGGTAAACAATAATCATTATTTGTTCTCGCAATTTCACAACAACACAAGAAGGTCGAATTCTTGGAAATTCGCAAAATCACAAAGTATCGTCACAGTTTATTTTCAGTACTCGGAGAAACAGTTAGTTCAAAAACTCACAAACTTGAAAAAGCTAAGAAGTTGAGAGACAAAATAATGCTCACACTATCTTTGAAAGATGCACAGTGTTACTAAAGTTGCTCACAGACAGGAAAAATATTTTAACCGATAAGAAGAAGTTCACAATTTTCACCCAATGCATTTAAATTATCGTACCTTTCGTTGGGTCTGCACCCAACAAGGTCAAATAAAGCTCGATAGTAAAAAAATTGAATGAGATTTGTCGCTGTGAGAGTACCAGAAATTCATCAAAGTTGTGTTGTGATAGTTTATAATTTAGGAAGTAATTTAAATTACACTTCAGAAGAAACCTTAGGTTGGTTATTGTGGTAGTATTGTAGCATCTATATCAATCACTATCAATTAAGAATAACAAGAATTCTGGGATCTTGTCACATTATTTTCTTATATCGGTAAAGATTAGGTTTATATCTTATGTATTGATTTTAAGCCTTAAAAGTGAAACTTTTATAGTGGTAAAATACAGTGACTTAAAAATACTCAAATAAGCAGTGAAAGTTTAGAAATACGTCAAAATTTCCAATCACGTCACTAATTAAGTCCCGAGTCTGGCATAAGATGGTGCATCTACAGAATAGATGGCGCATATATAGAAAATTTATATAATTTTGAGAAAGTAACAATTTCAAATGTTAAAGCGAGACCGTACTTACACCAATTTTGATGAACGGTCGCTCGAATTCAAGAGTTATTTCAGAAAATATAAAAAAATTTCGTAAACTCATTCTAAAATACCATAACATAGAGTTACATAGCTGATACCCTTCTAATTTTAGAAGACTGTGTTTACACTATTTGGCATGAACAGTTGTCCAATGAACTTCGACACAGTGAACCAAGAATGATGAGAACAGATGAAAACCGAAGCGACCAAAAACGATAAGATTTGACCTGTGTATCTAGAGTAGAAATATTTCATAGCATAATTGGGACGTTTCATGAAATATATTGTGGAAAAATGACCCAAATGCAAAAGTTACTGTTTTGTTTTACATTTGGGCCATTTCCGTTACCAAGAGAATACATCGCGTCCCACTAAAATGCTTTCATATCCAATCAATTCTCCTATTTAAGCAGTTCTCAAAAATACTATAAATTATAACCGAAACAAATGCCTATATTTTAAGGGAAAACATAAATCGTTTTACGAAGAAGGCATTGTTTTTATATTAGATAGCCACGAGATACCACACAAAAATGTAAAAGGATTTGCAACCACCCAAACCATCGATCAGCCCAAATTAAGTTCTTCAACTAGCGTTTGCAATTTTAACTATCGGTTATTTCGAGTTTGGCAACTCCTACCTCATTCGTATTGTGACAGAAAATTAGTTAAATTTACGAAATTGGGAATTACGAAATTGGGATTGACATTTACGAAACTGGAAAATATTGAAAACTTACCTTCTAATTGGTAAGTCTTGCGCACACTGTAAGAAATGTACAAGGAAGAAATGAAATGCCTACAAACAGTTTTAGGATCAATTTGTGAATCGAGTTCGTGAAACAGGATTGTTATTGGATAAACCAAGACGTGCATCATTTGTTATTTTTTTTTTAATGAGCGGTTCTTCACTTTTACAATCGGTGAAGAGCGTTATCGAGTCATGATAGAGTTTTGCTACCTAGAATTAAGGATGAGGATACACACGACATTTGGTTTCAACAAGTTTCAACTTCCTACAAATACAAAACAATCAGTTTTTTGTACACTCACTTCGGGGATTAAATACGCAGCTGCGATTTGATTTCGTTGAATTTTTTTAGTTCGGAGCCGTTAAGGGTAAGTGTTATGCTAACCATCTAGAGACTATCCAAGATTTGAAAGATCAAATCGAAGTTCCATTTATGAAATGAGGCCCATACAATCGTAAATAATGGTTCTTAGATTCTGAAGAGTACTGACAGTAGGGGAGATAACCGTGAAATCATATGATCTCAAGATTTAAGTAGAGATGCCAAGTTAGAAAAATAAAATACAAGAGACGCTGTTTTTTCCTAAAATTTTAGCACTTCATAAATAATAATTATTTGCCATACTTATGTATTTACGAGCTGTTAACAAACTATTTTTGTTGAATTGAATGCAAAAATAAATCATATCTTAACTGACAGATCTTTATAAACACAAATCATAATAATTTGACAATTCATATGTATACATTGTACATATACCTATATAGCGAAGCAAATAATTTTATTATTCCCACACATGACACAGATTTGAAAAAAGTTTGCTAATCCAGTTTCACCCTCACCATATGTATCTATGTATACACCAAGTACACCAAATTTTATCTAGATTTAGACCGATGAGTGACATAATCGTTGATCGTGTGCCCATATGACATATGAGCTGTTATCGATCGGCGAAATCACTATTAAGGTCATTAACGTTTCATGCACGAAAAATAAAAGAAAGTTCCGCGAGTGTAATATTCGAGATGCGTGGGCACTTAAATTTTTTCATGGATTTATAACAATTTTCGACTACATATCATAATCAGGGTTATGTATATAGTTTTTGCTATGTTAATGCAAATATCGAAATTTTTTAATTACAATCCGTTTATAATGCTCGAGGCGTTTTAGAAAAATATGATTGAGTTATTTTATAGTCTTGAGCAATTTGACTTTCATTTTTTGGGTGCTTTTTAATGGTGGGGTGGCCGCCGAACAGATAAAAGTACATAATATAATATGATTTACAAATCTATTAATTTCAATCGCTGGTTGGTTATATTTTCAGGTAAAGCTTAATCTTTTTTTGTAAATCAATATGGTAAAAAGACAGTATCCTTGACACCAATTCTTATCTTTCGATTTATAATTTATGTATACCGTACGATAAGAGCAATAAAATCTTTATTTTGATATATAATAAAGAGATTACTGTATAGACAAATGTATACATAAAAAATATCTGTCACAACGCGATATTATCTGTGATTCATAGTGGCACACAAAATATATAAGCTCGACCACACCTTTCGCTGACATGCTAAATGGTGAACAAAACAATAATATATACATCTTACAGTAAGTAAATTTATTACTTAATTAAAATAACAACACTGCGGTTTAGATTAAATGCTTAGTCGACAGCTTAATTGTACAAAATTTATCGCGTGCCTATAGGTATTACGATTTACGATTTATATGAGATAGTTATTTTGCCTATATGTAAACTGTATTTTGACTCTTGAAGAAATTAAAATGATTTCGTATGAAACTCTAAGGTGCTATACCGATATGATGTACCAAAAACATACGACAATTCCTCAAAGTAATAAAGAAAAACTCATTTAATGGTTCTAAAAGCTTAGAAAAGCACTAGAAAAACTCTACATCTTTAGTGTCACTTTAGACAATGGTTTTGATGGGGCAGGTTATACTAATACATTGACCTAGGCTTAAAATATATTTGTTCAAAAATTGAAGGTTTAAATTAAAAAGCTCATTGTTTATATACGACCCTGAAATGTGGCTAGTTACAGTTAAGTATCGATAAGGCAAGCAAGAGAATGATCCGGATATTATAAAATGTACCATATTGTTGTTAAAGTTGTTGGAAAAGCTTTCATCAATCAGTCTAAAGTGTAGGAACTAAGACCATTCAAATAAATTCATAGTTTACAATGCGTGGACTGGCTCTAGAAACTCTTATGTAAAACTATATTTTGAAGTGAATAACATATTATATAAGGGTTTATAGCTCGAGCAGCATATTATTATTATTCAATAGAGCTTTGAGTGTCCATTTAATTATAAGAGCAAGTGTAAAGGCTGATTGTTCTTAATAAATCTAATTTAAATTTGTTTATTATCTTTATGATAAGCTTAGAATATGCTTATGGCATTATGTGACAAGTCAACTATCGATCGTGGTGCGTGATGATTAAACCGATATAAACATATTTTACCCACTTATAAGACCCACTTGGGTTTCAATTTTTGAATAGTGTCGCGGCACATTGTAAAATTAGTATAATCATACGTGCGTTGAGTTTTAACGCAGTACTCCACAAGTTGAGTCACAATTGTTATCAATTTTCATGACTTGCTACTTGTATTCTCACTCCATAAAACAAAATCTAAAAAAAATTGAATTTGAAGTTTTATAAGAAAATTAATCAAGTAGTCGTGAATCGTGATTAAATTGAAATTATCTTAAGTTCAAAATATAAATCAAATGCTATATAGACAATCTGGAGGGGCAAAAGTGAATTACAACCATATCATGTTGATAGCGTACGTTTTATAAGCAAATGACAAAATATGATTGATTCATTCCATATAACATCAAGGTATATAGCTATATCTATAAACTGATGTAAAGTGTATATTCTATACACAATAAATTAACATCAGTAAATTAAAAGCACGATTTTGAAAAGTTAAAGCTCTAAAAATAAAACAGATAATACAAAATTAATTTTTCAACACATTTTTATCGGGAGTTGGAGTGAATTAAAACCTTTATAAATCAGATTTGTTCGTTATTGGAATAAGCTTAATCGAGTTACCGTTGCTGTATGGTTTAAGATCGAACTACTATCTTGCTCAATTCGTCCATATGGTTATAAGATCAATTTTACGAGAGCTTTTGCCAATTGGATTATAGTAATATGTGCTTGATATGGAATCAAACTATAATAGCATTGATTATTAGTGACATGGAGGCAGCAGAACTTGATTTACGCGTCAAAATTTTAATTTTAATCACTTTAACAAAATTTTATGTCATTGTGGTGTCGAAATTTTGGGTTTGAATGACCCAAACATTAAGACGAATTATTTGATTTTTTATAATTTAATTTAATTTCATTATACCCAAAACATACTCATATTTGAACTATATTGTTTTGCACATGCTGTACAAAAATCAATGAAGAACATCAAATCCGTATTATTGCGTTTGGTCAGAAATAAGCAAAGGCCGTAATATATCCACAGTCATATTGAAGTTTCTCTCTTTGGAATAGTCCAAAGAACACGCTTAATAAAAGCCAACGGTATATATAAATATTAGAACTCTATAGTCAGTATAGACTACATATTGTTGAGAAAGTGTATAATTTTCAGTGTACTTGCATCGAATATTAATTTACAATTCAATAACTTTCACAAGTGCAATTAATTGGAGCCTTTGCGATTTCTCAGTGTATTTCTATTAAAGTATACTTTCCAAATTGAAATTTAATGGATATAATGGAAATAAGCGTCAGTGGTTTGTGGGTGTAGAAATACAAGAAGTTGTGTGTTGTGAAATCAATACCATTCGGATGTTGAGATATATAAGTGTAAGAGTGTGGTTATTAGTCAATTTAATCTTTTTTTAATTATTAACTGAGTAATTTGAAACTACGTGTATGTAGTTGGTATGTACTCATACATAGTGAATATGAAGCTATTTCGCATTTTATACCAAATATTCGAATGAGGTGATATGAGATTTTATAAACTACGGTGCAAATCAAGAATTTAGACGTGCACAAGGTACTTGCCTTAGACCAGCAGACACATTAATCTCAACGGATAGTGACCAATCGATTTCAAAATTTAAACCGAATTAATTATATATCACTTAACAAAACTTAATGAATCCAAAAGTACCACACATAGTACAAAATGTCAAAGGATTACCGAAAGTTGAATGTTCCTCTAATTTCAACGGAAATAAGTGTTTTGTATTATTTGTTCAGTAACATTACTTTTCACAACCAAACCTATTTGATTCCAGGCAACGTTTTATTTTTTACCAGGATACCTTCACGGATGAGAAGTAAGTAATTAAATTCCACATTTACCTATTACACTTGGGCACTAATTCAAAGTTTTATTTTAGTATAGATGGTACACCTTTTTTCCCTCAGGTTATGTGCCAGATTGCTTTCCTGCTCAATATCCAATCTTTTTATCTCGCCTTTGATGGTGGATTCAGCATATATTGTCGAAAAAGTCAGCTTCCACGAAGTCCAACCATTTGGATCTTTGTAAAGTGTACTTACAGTACTAACAATTACTAAATTTTGAAATGATACTTGTTTAGAATATATCAGATAAACTCACTTTAAGTGACATATTTGTGGAGTTTTATTATTGAAGATATTTAACACAGAGCGTGACCAAGCCAGCGTACTCGCTTTCCTTTGATTTTATGCGCGGTATCAGTAATTCAAATTAAATTCTTAATCTCATGATTGAAAAGAACTCAGTGTGTGTCATCAAAGTTGCGTTTTGCCACATATTCTTCTCTGGATGTTAGAAGCTATCTCTCCTACTCATTCGTCAAGATCCAACTTTCACATCCATATATGACAACGGGTTTGATCAACACTCTGTACGATGTCAGCATTAGTGCATTCCTCATAAGATGGAGCCTCAATTTGAGGTTCGAGGTTATCAATTTGAGGTTTGAGGTTCGGGGTTTGAGGGTATTCAAATACATTGTAATACATGTGTAACATTAAGTAAGTCCAAGAAATATTCATGCCATGTATCGAGTACCGCACCGATGTTAATACAATGGTTGCCATCCTGGTCTAGAAAGGCAGATGATCAATATCTTAAGGTATGGTGCATTTTTGTAGCTCCTTTACGGAAATCACGCGAATCTGTTCATTGCATTTCTGTATAGTTGTACTCTTAAAGACCGTATAGTCTTATACCATTCAGGCTCCTTCTAACTACAAATTCGTGTAGCTGTCCTCATAGCAAGAACCGGTATACTTCTCCTTGCGATTATAAACCAAGTTTGCGCTTCATTATGGGCCTTATTTCGTTGCTCAAAAGAGGCTTAATGTGCACCATACCGAGGAGTTTGCACTATACCGAGGAGAATGTCATTGTATATGTCCTACTCGACATGTACGAAAAAGTCCATCGTCGCTTTATAATAGTCAGAAAATGGTCACTATACCTACGAATTTTGTTGAACAACGATATGATCTCACGTCTTGAATAACTTGAGACCGCCTTTTTGAAATCAATACAAAGGCAATTTGGTTTCGCGACATATTTTACGTGGAAATGCATGAAATGCATGTGTTTGAAACTTTGAGATCATAAACGATATCAAAGTACTCATTCTCTCTCCATTTTTTATCGCAGTTTCTGTCGCGCATTGGTTGATTGTTAGAGGGTTACTGCTGTATAGGAGATTTTTTCTGTTCAAATTAGTGACCTCTATTTAGCTCATCCTTCAATATTAAAACAATTTTAAATGTCTAACAACCTTGTATAAATGTGTACGAATAGTAAACTAAATCGAATTAGATGTCAAAAAAAAACGTTACAAAACAAAATATTTTGCAATTAACACGTTCACCATTCATTATCCATGATCTAAACCACTACATTTATTCAGTTGAACAAATTGTTATTGTATTAATGTGCCAAATTAGTTGCAAAAATTAGAAAAGTGCGATCACTATTAACGAATTTATAGAGCAGAACAAAACTAAAAATATCATAAACTATAGTATATCGTATACAATGGTTTGGCTTCTTATTAATTAAAATTTCAATTAACTTTACAATAAAGACGATGATCGTCGATTAGCACAGATCAAACGATTGCCGAATCATCAGAATAAAAGCACTAACAGATATATTTATTTATAACACAATACTCGTTAAAATTATTAAATAATCAAAATTCAAGATCAAAAATAACACAAAAACAGTTTTATTGTGCCATCTTGAGGAAAGTTATCATAAATTCTGGAAATTGTTTTTCTATATACGAGGGCAAAGTGAGAAGTTTGGTTAAAATGAAACAAGAAATAATATCATCGGCCAAGAAAATTGTTTAGCTCGATACACTTTCTCTAACGATTTTTCAACCCGAATAATACGATTTCTCTAACCCTTCAAAATAGGTGTGTTTTGCATCGAAGATTTCCTCATTAGAGCCGAATCTCTTTTCACCGAGCCAGTTTGCTAAGTTCGGAAACAGAAAATATTCGCAGGGTCTAAGAGAATATGGCGGATGTGGAAGGAATCCCATCCGTGCATTGTCTTGATGGAAGATAACTATTTATTTGCCAAATGCGGTCGTTTTTCTTTCAAAACGTCATTGAAACGGTTCAATAAGTTGCAGTAATATTCGCCGTTAATTGGTCTCCTTTTGAAGGTAATCAATGTGGATTTTTCCACGCAAAAAATAATGTTTATTAACACACAAAATTTACTTTTGTCCATGTTTGCAAACAAACAATGGGTTGTCTGTAATAAATGGCTGTCAAAACTTAACTAAATGACCGATCTGTCTGAAAATTCAAATATGGTTTAAATATTGGTGGTATCGATTGTTGACATCTGGGATCAACGATCGTGGAGCCTTCTGTTGCAATTGTAGCAGACTTCTCACTCCACCATCGTATCTATATGGCACTGTCTATAGGTATGTGTTTGGCATCGGGCCAAATTCGAAACAAATGTGATTAAATGTTTATTTAGCTTATAATCTGTTTTGATATAGTCCTCCAAAACTTTTATATGAGTCATTTTGGAAAAATTTACAATGAAGATCATAACTTTGTAGACGAGCATAAGATCAGCGAGGTGCATTGTGGGTGATCAATCGATATTGTCGGTTATTTTTGTTTTACGCGATTTTTTGATTGATTTATCGATAATTGCGGAAATGTTTTTACAACTGTGGGGGTAATTTAACATAATTTAAATTTAAATCGATATTTACTATTTAGGAGTTTAACACAGTGATTGGCTCTAAGAATTTGGGATTTATAGTGGGTTGATTTAAGATGAGTGTTTTATCCAACTAAATTGCATTAGTAGTTGGATCATATCATTTTAAGTTATATTCGGTATGTTTTGGTCTAATTAAGAACTGTGGAGATTATTATCAAAAATATGGCTACTTGTGGAGACTATTAAAGAACATTTTGGGGTTAGTTTGACCAGCGTGCCATAAGCGAAACAAATGCCGGGTTTGAAACTAGCGTAATTGCTGGAGTCAAGAGAATTCACATGCGAGATTCTTCAAACTCATCATAACATCGGGCAATGTCAAACATTATATGTAGATCCATGATAAGGGACTTTCTTGTTTTCCGAGAAATATGTTAAGTATAAATTGTATGAAAATAAACCAAGGGTATCTTTTGTACATTGTTGTTTGAACCAAATACAATTTTCTTTTTAATACTTTGATTACTTGTCGCTAAAAAACATCATATTTATCTTCTTCCCATTTTTATCACTCCACTTGTGTCACTCTGAAAGGATACAATCATAGCTGGCTCTTAAACACAAAGGCCCTAGATATGTGTAACCAACTTTAGGCTGCTGTAGCAACCAAACAGTGCATAACAAACACATATGGTATTTGGGTGGAAAATCGCAACCACCCATTTAATGAGCTACATCGTTTGCATGTGAACAAAATGTTTTATGTATTGGACCATTACACTTTACAATTAAACGGGTAACATTATAAAAACACCATGGAGGTGGACATTCAAAAACAAAACATCTTCAGAAATATTTTGAAAGTTGTAGGCCTTATGAATAAATTTTTGCGATTCAGTAATATGTAAACAAACAAAACGATCGTATCTGGTTAGACTACAAATCAAAAGACAATTTATATTAGCGAATTGCTCTGCAAAGGCAAGCAACTGCATTAGTGTTTGTGTGTCTTCATTGAAGAAGGCAAGCGATTCGTTAGAATTTGAACCATTAAACTTGAAACGTTTGATTTGGCACTATTTCCTGAAGTTAACGGGCTTCAACGTTATTTACAAGAGAAAGTTCCCAGCTTCACTTCTTCACAACAATGGCCACCGTATTTCTCGGACTTAAACCCAATGTATTTGTCCATATAGTCCAATCTTTATTGAATACTTCTGTCATTAAATTGCACAATGTGTAAATAAGTGGACATGTTGGGCTGGTTTGAAGCGATTAATGGTCAATGATGTCCTTAAAAGTTTTCAATAGACTTGTGAAAATTCGTCTTCAGAGCGACTATTAAATAGTCAAATACAACCTAAATTATGATCATATATTCATATATCCCCACTTCTAGATATAAGGGAGAAACTGTTTAAAGTAGACAGGGTTTTAATCATCGCCAATTGTTGCAGAATGTAAAAGATGCGCAACAGAAAAAACGCCTTCGGCGAGAGTTTCACTGAAGGAGTAGTTTTGGATCGCGAGAGTTTCTACTATGTAGCAGAAAATTTTGCATACACGTCTAGAAAAATTATTAATTGATATATTGGCCAATTTGTCGCCAACACACATCTCAAATTACAACTATGTATGTGTACACGCATAGTAACAACTTACCACAATCATAAAATAAATAAATACATTTTTAAATCCACTGTGTAACAGAAACATTTTTATTATTTCTTTTGACACATGTCAAATAGAATTAAAATAATATTTTTTTGCGTTTGCTAAAATCTGTAACTAACGAAAAACACATTCGTTAAATTTATCACAATTAGTGCGTGGCCTAGATTCGACTATATAAAAATTGTATTCGAATTCAAATCATACATTTTATTGTACAAAGATTAAAAATGAAAAGTTTTTTGTTTTGTTAGCAATTCGCACTCATGTACACATATATAATCCCACTAATGGTTTAAATTAGATACAAGCAGACAGTATGCCGATATAACATATGCGAATATGGTTGTCATCATCAGCTTTGATGTTAATTATTTTGGTTGTGTCAATCAAAATGTTTAAACTGTCCGAATAATATTTGGGGCAAATAAACTCGCATACACCACATCAGATGATAATATTTGCCGGTTACAGTAATTAAAGCATATATTAATGTGCGATCGTTTGGTGTTTTGTTATATAATTACGCGGATTCCTAGAATTAAATTTAAAAAAAAAATAAAATATTATTTAGATCAATGTACTCGTTTTTTCGCTGCGAGCGTACTTATATTTTCGTAGATATACAACTGACGACCTCGGAACACAAATTTGTTGTTTATATACCAATTGCAATTACATAGCTTTTGTATAATTATACTTAAATCAAGGCTGTGCGAATATTACCACTGTATCTAAATCGATGAAAAGTGAGAGTTAAGAGCTTTTAAACAGTATATGTACATGAGTTTGCAAAATGTCGATTTAATTCATTTGATTAATATTATTTACACGAGTAGATGTCAGATGTATATACACACACTAGACTTTGTGTCGACTTACAATATATGTATATAATGGCAAGGATTTATTAGTTCGGTGCATGATTGACACAATCTCCGATAGTATCTGATTTAATTACACAATTCCCGCGAAACGATTACAAATGTTAATTAAAATCATTGAAACAACCTTCTAAATGTGTGGTGGAAATGAAAGATCGCGCGCACACATTATATACTCGTACAATAACAAGAAATTATATCAACCAGAAGATCAGATCAGAATTCATTTTAATTAAAGATAAAATTACAAAAATTAAGACGTAATTCTTATGTACACATATATAAAAAACACTTGTTCCAACGAAACATATTGAAAACAAGTGGTGCAAATTTTAGTTTATGTATTTATATCAACATTAAAAAAAAACATAAGTTATGTTTATTGTTCTGTTCTACACGAAAGTACAAATAATAATCGTTTGTTGTAAAAATAAGGCAGACTATAAGTCGCGAACATAAAAAGCAATAAGATATTTTATATGACGTCAGAAAATTTACATTTTTAATGTAGCATAATTTAAAAATAACACTTTGAATGTCAGGGTTCTTGTTATATTATTACACGTTTCACTATATCAGCGACCTTTGAATACTGGTATGAGTATATATATTCTGCATAAATAGTTGTATTGTGGTTTGTTGATATTCACAAAACTAGAAGTTATGTAACCGGTGTGATAATGTTGAGATGTTTTATAAAGATCGCGTTTCATATCGTTCAATATGGTGAACAACGATGTAATACACAGGAAACTTGACTATCTTATACCACCAATAAAAAATTCTTCTGTCCAAGTCCTAACCATTGAAAGACAACAACTAAATAAATGGAAAGAGTTCTTCGTAGAGAACTGTACAAATAGCGATCAAAATGAAAAGCTCCCTGTTGGCAACTATAACGAAGCACTCAATACCCATCCATATATTGAACGGGAAGTTAAAAGTGCTATTCAGAAGCTAAAAAATAACAAAGCGGCCGGTATGGATAATATTCCAGCATCTGTAACGGCAATAGCTATAATACAAGGACTTGGAGAGGCATCTCCCTCCTCAACAGTTCAATGAAACTACTACTACGAACGGCTAACCAGCAAAAAAGAAACGAACAACCAGCAAAAAAGAAACGAAAAGCTGTACAACTTTTTCCTTGTCGTTTGATTATTTGATGATGATACAACTCAGTTTGTCATCATCGAATAATCAAATGAATGGAGCTCATCACTATATCTAGATTCCATCAGTAGATGTACTTTACGAATTGGGCTTTCCGAAGAAAATAATAGAACTCATTAAGAAAATGTATATATATGCTACAAAAAGAATTCAATGCAAGGGCAAACAGAGTGATAATTTCTAAGTACCCGAGGAGCTAGACAAGACTGTTTACTCTACCAAATACGGTTCTGAAAGTGCTGGATATAATGTGATGCGCAAATTAAACAGCGTGTCCCCAAATGGCATCCATAGTGGTATCCAATCAACCAGCACAACGATCTAGAATACGCAGACGGTAAATGTCTCCTGATGCATAAATATATACTTGGACATGCAGTAGAAAGCCCAGAAGTTAACAGATCTGGCACAAGACGTTGGTCTCAAAATTAACATTAATAATAAGAATGAACACTAAGATTAATACAGCAATAACCATCAACCAAGTAACCATCGAGGATGTTGATAGGTTCGTATACCTCGGTTGTGTTGAAGTGAAAACAATTAGTGGAACCGAAGAGGACATCAACAAAACAAGAAATAGTACATAAAATATACTTTATAAGATCTGGAATTTAGACGCCCTGTCATGAAATACAATGCCTGTGTAAAATCAGAACTGCTGTATAGCTGTGAAACATAGAAACACATACACAGAAAAAAAACCCAGAAGACTTCAGGTATATTTGCGAATAAATGCTTCAGACGATTAATCAAATGATTCTGGCCAAACACCATCACAAATGAAGAATTTCTGAGGCAGACGAGACAAATCGACATAAAGCGCGAAATTAAATCTCGAGTTGATTGTAGGTATGGAACCAAAACCTAATTGGAGCTAAAAAAACATAATAAGATGAAAATACGGATTTACATCCCAAACAACACACTACAAAAAACTCAAACAACCTAAAAGGTGTTATAACCATTTTTGAATTTTCATATGGCTTCACTGGTAATCTAGTTCTAAATTAATGACATGAATTTGCTGTAACCAGCAAATAAATAAAATTTGAAAAGGTCCGGAATTGGTATTTCTTTAAATGGCTTGTAACTCCTTCAGTTACCGCCCAAGTGGCGCACTGGTTAAAGCTACGGCAGTATGAGCGGGAGGTACCGGGTTCGAATCCCGATAGGGGCAGGATGCAAAAGAGATTTTTCACCACTTGATTACGATCGGTGGTGTGAATTAACACAACTATGACCCCCTGTTGGAGTGCAGAATCCATGGGCCGACCCATCTTCCTTGTCAGTACTATAGGCTGGCATGGAGCTATGCAATGTGCAGATGGTTAGGTAAATCGGACCTATAGCCGTACGTCCTCGATTTGGGTGCAAAGTGTAAGATAAGGACGTAAATAAGCGAACCGCGAAAGAGTTGGGAGTGCCTTGAGCCCCAAAACAGATGGCATAGAAATAAACGAAAAAAAACTCCCTCAGTCTCATACTTGGCCATATACAAAATTTATTCCATATTTGTAATCATGGCTGAATATTATAATGGATGAAAGTTTGTATAAAGAACTAGTCGTTGTATAGCAGCCCTAGGGCTGCTGGTTGTATTGCACTAATTTACAAAAAACGTTCAACGGAACACTTCTTGGTTCAGTAAGTCTAGTCAGTACTAGACTTAAACTAAGACCAATTAGTATGTAGATTCATCATAGGAAGAATCATAATGAAATTGGTCATTGATTTATTTATAGACTGATCATTTACAAAGTAATTGAAGTATGTGTCCTCTGCAAACTATATTATTTGATTGATCGAAGGCTACATTTCTGTTTCATTAACTTGACTTGTATATTTGATTTAGTGCTGTAAAGAAATGTTCCCTCAACACCTGATATACCACACAACACAACCTCTATGTAGCATGCAACTTAATTTTCTCCATAATCACTGTATTTTTTAACTTCGATTTTATCCTACCTGCACTTAATGATGTCATGCAGGTTGCTCCATATTATATACACACACACAACTTGTATTGTACAGTTGTTCCATGAATGGTGATACTGAGAAACGATTAAATCTTACGTAAACAGTTCAAACAAATTTAGTATTTATGAGAGGCTTAAAAGTCTTTTGACTGAACCCAAATTTACTGGTACGAGTTTTACAATGGAACCCTTTTTACAAGTATTTGTTTTTCACAAAATGTCTGTTGAAACGAAAAAACAAATATATTATAATACATCAAAAGTGACAAAATTTGTTATTTTCAATGTTGCCATGACAAATCTATGCACTGTAGTCTATAGTTATATTAAAGGCCCTATTCCATGAGAAATATTGACTGTCAGTAAATATTAAAATGAGACAATAATAAAGATTTTAAATTAGTGTAAGTGAAACAGAAAGCCATCTCAGTCAAACTTGACTGGAGAAATATTTGTGTTTGTGGTAGTGTGACTGCCATAAAAAGTATAAAGGCTCTATTCCATGGGAAAAATTGACTGACAGTCAAAAAAGACGAAAAAAGAGAAAACAATTATAAAACTCCAACTAAAAGACAAAATTCATATTATTTATTTATTTATAGCGAATTATAGCAAAATTTTGAAGAAACCATAACCAAAAAAATCATTAATTATTCTTTCTTGGAGTTTTTTTTAATTGTGAATTAAAATTTAGAATCAAATATCACAATGCAAACAAATATGATTTTTATTTCAATTCAATTATAACTTTACCAAATTAATATATGGATATTTGACTCTTGTCTATAAAATTGGTGGTGTGCGAAAATAATTTCTTGTCTTACACAAATTTTATGTAGAAAGCTGAGTGTGACTGCAATAAAAAGTATTCAATTTTATACGTTTTATGGTAGTCACACTACCACAAACACACATATTTTTCCAGTCAAGTTTGACTGAGATGGTTTTTTGTTTCGTTTGCACTACTGTTTAATATATATTTTTGTCTCATTTTAATTTTCACTGACATTCAATTTTCGCATGGAATAGAACCTTAAAATTGAATACTTTTTATTGAAATTATTTTCGCACACAACCAATTTTATAAATATTATAAATATTATTGTGGTAAAATTATAATTGAATTGAAATAAAAATCATATTTGTTTAGGATTGAGCAAATATAATTTAGAAAAACTCCAAGAATGAATAATTAATAATTTTTTTGGTTATGGTCTCTTAATAGTAGCCAAAATTCTGCTATAATTTACTATAAAAATAAACTAACAATAACGTTGTCTTTTAGTTGTAGTTTTATAATTATTTTCTTTTTTCGTATTTTTTGACTGTCAGTCAATTTTTCCCATGGAATAGAGCCTTAATGCATCAGACTTGGGTTGAAAAGAATATTTGAAACATAATTTGCGAAAGAATTGTTGACAGATGCTAGGCTGTTGTTTATTTTAGATTAGAATATTAAACCTGTACTAATTTAGTGTAATCACCGATCATCTTGTCAATTAGAATGCCTGTTAAGAAACGGGAACGGGCCGGTTTTACAAAGGCCGAGAGGAAAGGGTTATCTAAGATCGAAGAAATGCTAATTTCATAAAATACTGAAATCAGTTTTTTTTAAGAAAATAACGCACTCAGTAAATAAAATAGCTCCTTAAATCAGATGGCAATCAATGAAAAATGGTATGCCGAATTTTGTGTTTCATAAATGCGTTGATGAAGACTGGATACTTCGGTACTGATGAATTTTTTATTAAGCTTCTCAGTCAATCAAACTATTCTTATGTAAATATTGAGTATATATAGTGTTTGAAAGTTGACTAAAAACGAATTTTAAAGAGTTTCCCAGTATATTGGCAAATTTGAATAGGATGTACCAACACCTATGACAAATCGAAGTTAGCTTTTTATTGATAACGTATATACAAAAATTCGATGCCACTATAAGAAATCCAAACTGAAAATATACAAAGAGGCATTTATTTTGGACAAATGTTTGATGATCGTGAACAAACAGTTAGAAATCATGTGGATCATAAAAATATCACGTCATCCAACACTACAACATTTAAGAGAGAGTGAGCTCATTTTATTGTGTGAAGGTGTAGCGTTGTAACTGGCTGATATCGGCTGCCAAAAACGTGATCATCACTATTTAATTTATTTCGTATTCTAGATCTGACCATTGTTAACTTTGGGACACTCTATCTTACATATATATAGTTTATAAACAACATATCGTATTTACGTAATTTGATTTGTTGTTTTTGTGTGCTAATCAAATTTCACTTATATTAATTATTCACGAGCGTACAATAAACTAGTAAAAAATCGGTTTCCAAAAATATATACAATATATAAACAACAACATGTCAAAAAATTGTCTTATAAGATTTATAAATTAAACAAGTTTTTTATCTCCTAGTTTTGTTGGTAAAGTTTTGTAATCAAACACAGACCACAAATTAACATGTTCGATGGCAATGAATAAAGAAGTATTGTCGTCATAATTAATCACAAATATTGATTTGTTACACACGACAATCAGTTTTCTATATATTATTTCTCTTGCAAATAATTACCGGCGAATTACTTAGATGATATAGAAACGTTGTTCAAATTAGATTTTAATTTTTCTTTTAGTAAAAAACTAACCTATTTATAGAATTAAAAAGGAATTAGTTGTTAAATAAAATCCACCAACACATTTTTCTCCAAAATCTAAATCGAATCAATATCTTCTTGAAGCGAATTGAGATATAAGAGCCACCCACCCACACACACTTAGTATTTTTAAACATAAATAAATCAAAATAAACAACAACGACCGTTTCGATTTATCAAACAACGTGTCAAAGCGTTTCTATTTGAAACGAAATGAATAATTTATTTTCATCGCGAGCTTTTACACACATACAAAGTAATTTTCAATTTTGGAAATTCGATTATTACATATTTGATCAATAAAACCATTTTGTTTTTTATGATAAAGAATATTTTAATATTTCAATAAGTACTTAAGCCAGATAAATATTTGAATGAGGTAAGTAAACGTACTACAATTATCTCTCTAGAATTAACTTATTGTGCTCGTATCTGTCAGACGTTTTCACTTTACATATGTAACACGGCTATATAAACAAATCGTCATTGTTATAATATTTATACTATATTTGATTTGATTAGATTTAGACAAACAAGCGATAACAACTTAACCCAAGCCATGAATTTACACTTTATACACCTACAGTGGCCCTATTCTGGTAATTCCCGTGGAATATAGTATTGGGGAATAATTTTATATGTAATTAGAGTTTAAATATTTTTTTCTGGCATACTGAGGTAAAAAGCTAGTGTTAAATTGGGAATAATTTTTCCTTTCAATTTTAGTATGGAAAAATTATTCCCAATTTATAAATATTTACATCGAACTTTTTTCGTCAGTAGGCCGGAAAAAATATATTTGAACAGAAATTTCATATAAAATTTTTCCCCAATTCCCTATTCCCCAATTTCTCGTGGAATTACCAGAATAGGGCCACAGGGTGGTATATCTTATTAATCACATATAAAAAGAAAAAAGTATTAGGAAGTAGCCTCGATTTGTGTAAACTAAATTTGTAATGACAGCTAGTCGTTACAAGTATTGATTAGGTTGATGGGTCGACCCATGAGACTTATATATAGTTACAACAGATCATCTTCATGTGGTTGAATACAGTCCAATATTCGTTGAATGTTTTAGTTATTTGATTCTAACCAAATGTTGTCTTATCTGTTGTGATCTGCTGTGATTATTGTTTCTATCAATAATAAAATAAGGTTTTGAAGTATAATATATATATATATATATATATATATATATATATATATATATATATATATATATATATAAATATATATATATAATTATTTATTTATCTTAGGACCATAACAAACTTATCTACTTAATAATTCCCATCAAATTTATTACAATGGTGCATCTTTTTGAAGGGTTATGGAATTTTACCATCGAAATACAAATCGTTTAGGAGGACCTGTTAGTAATATACTTTTTGAACCACTATTGTATCAAATATAAAGAATCTTCTTATAAGTAATTCTTAGCGTAAGACAATTATAAAGTCGATTTAAAATTGGCCGACATTCAATGATATGTTTGATGTCTATAAGAGTACATAGACTATCGGAGTTCATCCGTCAAGAACACATCCGATCGAGTTTTTAAGTAGTTTTTGACTATAAACTCATGACTGCTAAGACTACGATGAATTTAATCAAAACCCTCACAAGCAAGTGATGTAAGGACTACAAGCTTTGTACGAAGATCACGCAGTTAGGAGGAAGAAATTTAAGAATTTCCTTAAGCTTAAATCTTGATTCAATGTGTGACAACCAAGTTCTTTCTTTCTATCTTTATTTTCACAGATGTCAGGTACCATTTGATGAATTTGAACATTATTAACGTATATAAGTGGTTACAGTTTTTCGAAAATTCATCGTTACCCAAGTTTAAAATCCGCTGTCTTAAATTTCACAGTGGTAAATAATGACAAAAAGAGCTCTTATCCAACTGTTTGCGTAGGCGGTTTTACCTTTTAAAAGCAAATATTTAATGACAGCTCGATACTCGATTCCCATTTTCAAAACAACACTCACATAGACTCACTTAAACGATTGTCGAACATCAACTGTGTAACATAATTGATATCTCGGTTTCACTCATTTTCACCTAACATCTTCATGTTGAGATCGGATCCTCATATTTTTGTCTACAAGAGGTGAAACTGATATATAAGAATTGCAATTACCAGACTATACTTAAAATATTTTTTTCTAATTAGGTACTCACAATGTGAGAAGATGATTCTGCTTTTGAAGAAAATCATTTGTCTTGACGACGGCTATCGTTTACCAGCCAGGATTGCTTTTAACTTTTACAAATAAAATGAGGGATTAGAGCTGGGGGGCTATTAGGAATATTTTCAAATCGGGCTACAAAGCGGATTCTGCTATTATGAAAATCCAATAACGAAAAGCCGGATTTTGTGAAAATTGTATGGCAAAATCCGACTGATATTTAATAGACGAATTTCATTTTGTATATCGAGACTTCCTAACAGCTAACTTCATGGTGGCATTTCACAAATTCGATCTAATAATTTCACCATCGGTAAATTCATAGCGGATCGGATTATTCGATATCGGAAAAAAACTCAAAATCGGATTATTTCATAATAGCCATGTTCAAATCGTTGAATTTTGCCATAGTAAACCACTTGTGTTAATACATACTTTGTTACAACAGTAATCTTCATTTGGTTTAGTTTTCTGAAAATAGTCGATCACCAAACTGCTTCTTGGTTGCACTTCAATCGGCTTTGATTTATTGTTCTGATTAATTTGACTTAAAATAACACATTTAAGAAATATATTCGATTAGATTTTTAGTCTATACATATTGCATACCCATCTCTCTCTTATACTCTCAAGTGCTTTCATATATGGTATAGTTTGGTGAGAATTTTGAACTGCGGGCTGTCATGAAATAACCCAATTTATAGATTAAAAGCAACAAAGAGACATAAGTCTGAAAATTTGTAAATCAGAGATGAAAGGTGGTGTCAGAGACCTCTTTAATATTTTGCAAAATTCTTTCGAACAAATACAAGTACAGAGTAAAAATGTGATTAAGCTCGCTTATGGTGTTGAGATAATAGAAAAACTTGAACTAAATAAAAATCCACGTTTTGCATACTCAATCGAAGATCATGACTTAAATGTAAATATTTATACAGTGTTAACGGATGATTTATGATTGTACGCGTTTATCACTCGATAATATTATATCTCGATAATTACGCGTTTATCACTCGATTTGTGAAAACTGCATGATATAATCCACCCTCTACTACTCTCGATGTTCGTGCTTACACGTTTGTTGCATTTTCCCAAGGTTAGATTTGGTCTAGCAATTTTGCGTGCACTATTGCATATAGTTTTGTTTATTCTATTTTTGTTATAAATCACAAGTCTCTTATCGGGTATAATGTTATATGTATGTATGTATATAAAGGGTGATTATTAGGTTGGAACGAAAATTTATGATATATATGTATATAATTATCAACAACATATACAGTGTATTTGATGGATTGCGTGCGCCTATATATCAAATTTTTGCTTATCAATAAAAACAAACAAATGCGTAAATCAAAAATTAGCAACAATAAAAAATTTTTTCCGGTGTCATGTGTTGTTTTTCACCAATTTGTTTGCTTACCTTGTCAAAAATTTGATAAACAACAAATTTTCGACACTCTTATCAGTTCTGTTTACACGACGTAGTGCAATGCAATACATGATTTGCGAAAGATATCTAAATAGCACTTAATCAATACAAATGAGTGAATTTTGTGACATCTCGTGTACCATTCAGATAAGCACAATATTCCAGTTATTCCAAATCAGTTCGAACACAATCAATATAATTAATTATCTCTCGTTATTCTATAAAGGTATTTACTGGAAAATTTCAACAAATCGTATGGATCGTTAGTATTGTGTCAGTTTGTTTGTTAGCAAACACACTACACATATATGTATATATATATATATACGTATGAGATTAAGTATGCAAATCACATATGCACTGTATGCATTTATCAAATTTATATAATTTACAATTTAGTAATAACAAACCGTATAAAAATCGCAAAACATACAAAGGGTAGTCAGTTTTCAAGTTAGATAAGGTAATGTTTGTTTGTTTGTTTCTTATATAAATTTGTTGTCGTAATTGAAATCATGATCTACAAATGACATTATAATATAAAATGAAGTTATTTGTTTTGGTTCGTGATATGAACTATGAATGAAAACCTTTGATATGGATTAGGATAGTCACGAATCGTGAATAAATTCATTACTTTGGAATAATCAACTATACAGTCAGAACTGTTCATGTCATATGAAAAAGATAGTAAACTAGCCTATACATAGCACTTTGAACCAAGAGGCACGACACTACGATCGTATGTCACCCTAAGGCTAAGCTTAAAATATAAAATTCTTAAGACAACAATAACACGGCTCAATTTCACAGTTGGTAAACATTAATCTGAATCAGTCAATCGATATGGCATTAACCATACACTCTGAAAAGAGAATATTTAAGTAACTCAATTACAGCTTATAGGTGCCCAAGATAATGGCTTAAGAATTTTTATTTGCACCAGGTCATATCTATGGAACAGAACGATAACCCACAAGAAAACCAAGCCAGCAAAATACTATGTAAGAACCATATGGAAGGGTTTTTGAACAAAATATATGGGAGCAGGTTTTATCAGTTTTTATGGCTTTATCAGATTTTTGCACCATCTTCAAATAAATACACTTAACCGGATTTTTGTATTCTGTTTGTATTGTAAAAATGATAATCGGTATCTTTTTGATTAGAAAGAACTTACCGAAGCGTCAACTCTCAAACGAGCTGTCAAAGACGGCTCACTGTTTGATTTTTTATTTTCAGAATATACTCTGGTAAATCACAACGCCTTCTACTTTTCTAAGAAAATCAGAGGATTAGTGGAACTTATAGACAACTTCGTGATTTTTAGGGATGACATAATCGGCCATCTGAGCTAGCCCCTCGTAATCTGTGGATGAAATACGTATCACATGCCGGAAAAATGTATGCACTGAAGAACATATTACCGGTGTAAAGAATTGATATGTATAAAAGGTCGTCCATAAGATGAACAATTTTATACATAAATCTTAATCAAAATCCGTATAATATCCAGTTTTTACAGAAATTCAAGCCCCAAGACCATCATATACCTCTTCTATTGCCGATTTGACTCTAGAGTAGTTTCAAACTATAACTCTTTGTTTTATATTGAAATACACAGGAAACAGTACAGACGCCACTGCACCCAGCGATTTACACGATGATGGAATATCATCGAAAAACATTTTTACAAAACTATTAGGCTGAATGGTCAGTGTTTTCTTGTTTAAAAATAAGGATAAAATTGATTGGGATGAGATCGGTTTCAACAGGATCATACGGCGATGATAATAATCGACTTATTGAAATCAAATTTGGTGATAAGTTAATTTCGAATAATGAACCTGTCAATTGGTATTCACGGTCATGAGATTTAACACATCACTATGTTAATATCTATCCCATGCATTGAACTACAGTGGCGTTCATATCCAGTGGTTTGGATATGACACAGTCGTGTCCAAAGATCGAATGAGGATCCTGCTCAACTCAACTCATTCTAGCTCACAGAATAAAAATTAAAAGGTTTTTTGCTTGGCATACAGCCGGAAAGTATTCCAGCAGGTAGGTAGTCTTGATATTCAGTTTAAATTTAGATGAGCCACCAAAGGACCCGTTTTCAGTTTCCTCTCAGATAGATCTTAAATGCAATGAAGACAAAGCTTTTAGTGATATGGAGATACAGTGGAGAAGCACCAATAGGGTCTCCATAGTTGAAGTCGGAGTTGTTTGCATGCTCCAGTAACTTCAATGCAAGCTATGCGTTGTACTTTAATAAATTAAGTTTGCGCATTTAACATATCAGACCTTGCCCTCCATTATACAATGAGGCATAGGTGACCATAGGTCTGATAATGATTAAATATGACCAGATCATCTTTCGTTTCAATCCCTCATCACTAGCATAAAACCTTTGACAGGCCCGCAAGGCTCATGTGGATTTAATTTTTATTGTTATTGGTGGTTGATTCAGAGACAGTTCTGATTTAGGATTTCTCATAGATATTTGAATTCTTTGGAAAATTGTGACATTTAAAACAGAAAACTATAAACCAGCAGCTTTGTCGGCCTATAGTGAATGGCACTATCACTCTTTTATTTTAGGGTATACGGTTAGTCCTACCTTTGCCACACTGTCAATCAGACAATCATTACCTATGATACTTGACAGTCAGACAATCATTACCTATGATACTTGGTCGCATACCGTACATATATTCTTACATCAAATGACGTACACAACCATTATTTATTTCTTATTGTAAAATCTGTAATTATAAACAATTAGTTGTGCCAAGAAACTAAAAATCTTTAGTTGTCATGTGACGATTTATTGATATGGGTGTTGCACTTATATAGCTTCCACTATGTATATTCTATACTATTCAAACCACCTTTTAGGGATCATCCTCATCACATTGTGATATATGAAACTACATAAGCATTACACCAAACGTGATTATTGCACAGCGATAAGACATAAAACCGCGATAATTTTTTCGCGACTCATTTTTATTTATAATTGAATTGCAATATGAATTTGAATCGACTATATAGAGTTAATATAGTTTCAATTGCTTGGCAGACTAACGTGATTACAAAACTGTTGTTGATATAAAACTATTTATTTATCGTTTTCTCATTGAGACAAGATTATTAACGTGTTACATTCGAGCGCTGCTATATATTATGACAATTAGTCGGAAATAAAGATTTTATATAAACATAAAGGTCATCCGGAATTTGCTTCCCTAACCGCTACATTATAATATTGACCACTCAATTATCTGTCTGGTTGTCTGTTTTTATCTTTGTAATCTGTTTTGGGGCTCAAGGCGCTCCCAACTCTTTCGCGGTTCGCTTACATACGCTTATTTACTTTACGCCATTATATATAGCCAAATCGAGGACGTACGGCTATAGGTCCAATTTACACAGAACATTTTGCATCCTGTCCCTATCGGAATTCGAACCAGGCACCTCCCGATCTCATTGCCGGAGTAATAATCACAGTGCCATTTGGTTGGTTTATCAAATATTTGCACCCTATTTACAAGTACCCTATACAACAGTGTATACAATGAGATTCGAGACATTTTCAATTACAAACAAAACTATAATAAATTAAAATCGCAAATGTACTTA
Organism: Tipula lateralis; assembly: GCA_963932295.1. Classification (NCBI taxonomy): domain Eukaryota; kingdom Metazoa; phylum Arthropoda; class Insecta; order Diptera; family Tipulidae; genus Tipula; species Tipula lateralis. Next base: position 40,110,935 of record OZ010736.1, read on the forward strand.
ACAACTATATTGTTTAATTAATTTGCATATTTATATAAAATTGTAATAAAAAATTATAATTTACGATTATATTTTTCACTGCTATTTCAAGGTTGTATTAGTTTTGTACTTAATTAATTATGTGTATATACATGTGTCGCGTACTGTATACAGTATGTCATATACATGATAACACACAGCCGCGATCCTATTAAATAAAACTATTCATGTTGCCTTGTTGAGTTACGAAAACGTCTTACATTGTCTTACCTGCGGACTAACTACCAAAACCAAATATACACGCAATATCATTCGAATGCCAAAATTTTACCTGGAATGAAAAAGAAAAGTGAAAATTACGTTCACACATACAAATAAATATATATTTAACATGACGTTTGTTGATTGAACCAACTTCATACTAAATGAAAAATTATTTTTGGATGGAAAATGACTGCGGCACTTTCATTAATCGATATCGAGCTTAAAAAGCTTCCGCGTAAATACTTCTAAGGAGGTTTGAAAACTGTACATGTTGACATTGATAACTATAGTTTAACTCAACTGTAATTACACCATATTGTCATAAAACTGACCTAATTCAATTTATTTCACGTTACGCAATGTTTAAGTGTGTAAACGCGATAAAGCTTTTGAAAACAATTCGTTAAGTCTCTTTGTGTTTCGTATTTCAACCAAATTTAGAAATTACTGAAATTGTGCTGAGTTGGATCAGATAACAAAATTTCATATATGAACATCGATCGTGTAATGTTGATAAGATTTCGAAAAGATAATTGTCAATTAAGTCAAATTTATACAATATTTGATGACTATTCCTTGGCTCAGATGGCGATAGCTTGGAACCTCTTCTTTGCATAAATGCTACCTGGCTTTGGGTCATTTTGAGCATAAATATTTAAACCTTACCGTAGTACAAAGCTAACCGATGGAACCCGGAACAAACCATGTTGAAATTTTGACCGTAAAAGGTTAATAAAACATATAAGGTAACTTATGAATAAGGCGAATTTAACCTTCATGATAATTAGTATACGGGTTTGAAAAGTCTGAAATCTTTTTGGTGTGGGTCAATGGCCTATCTGCTGTCGCTATAAACTTAGTAAAACTCGATTTTCACGTCTACCTGATGGGTACCCTATTTCGTGAAATACAGAATTTGGAGGGTTGATTCTCACTGTGCATTCTAATAAAGTTGTGAAATTAGCATAAGTGTAATCTTTATAAGGCCAAACAACATTTTCGCTGAATCATCCAATTCGGAATTAGCCCACAAGCTGATTACTTAAAACTGTATTGGCGTTAGTTTGTTATGTGTAAAGGCTGTTGGTCCTGATGGACTTTTTTAAAATGAATTATGATTTTCCTTTCTTGATGACCTCTAAGTTAGTCATTGTATCGATTTTAACAGAGCCTAAATCGGTTAAGCCAATTAGTTTGTCATCTACCTTCAAGACGAAGTGTTTCTAGACGGCACTATTCGGAATATTGAGAGTTCATTGCTGTTTGAACTCTAGGTCATTGATGACCCTTATTACTATATACTGGCAATGTAGAAGAGCTTTTGGAAATTTTCGGAGCTTAAGCTACTTTATTATAGATTTAGCCTGAAATGTATTTAAGCGGAATACTATTGACTTTAACAAACTATTTCAGTGTCTTAACTACGAATTTTTTGAACCTCTCAGGATTTTGTCAGAGAATTGTTTAAATCGCTTGTGTTTTTTTGGATGGCTACGCTATTCACTGGTCCTGGTTTTGAAACCTAGTGTCCTAGGTATGATAGCTGAGTTAATAGCTATAATGTTCTTAATTATAGTTACAGCCATGTGAATTCCTGCTCCATTTAAGATTAATACTGCGGTGGCGTTTTCAACTCGATAACTGCCGTAAGAAGATGTCATTAAAAAGCTATAGAGTTGTAGAAAAAGAGACCGGTAAAAGATCGGTTCTAAATCTATGATGACATCGACCGAATCACAATCGAACGAGAAGTGAGACTTTGGATCTGCATCGATTCCAGGTATACGCAGGTTGCAGATTACAGGCAAATTAATTCAAAAGCTTTGTCGTATATACTTATATACATAAATAGCCGTGCTTGAAATTTTGATAAACCATTTTTGATATGCACATTATCATTCAAAAATGTCGAACACACGCTTACCTGTCTAAAACAATATTGACAAATTGCAAACGAACACTTTCTTTTAACGATAAGCGTCTAATAACTACTGCGGTGTAATTTAAAATAATGACAAACAAAATGTTAAAGATAACGAGGCATTATCTATATATACCTCAATCGAAGTCACATTTAATTTGGAAAGGTATCGTTGAAATATAATTGATATATATATATATGTACAGCAATGCTTAAGATAAGATTGGTCCCAAATATATTGTTAACAATTTAAAAATTGAAAACTTTGATGGAAAAGGGAAACATCTCCATAGAGTGTTACTTAATCGAAAAGCGTCTTAAGTATTTTTAATGAACCTCAGTAGATTGGTGGTGCAGAAGGTATGTTCACGTATAATCGCTACATATTCCAACAGATTCCAACAAAATTAATGGAACAAAATTATTGAATAATCCTTCGAAGTTTGAGACCAAATTGGATAGATGTATGTTGAAGTTGAATATAATATATCACACCCTGTTATAAAAACTTTATGGTTAACGACTTCAAGATGACTAACTGTAAATTAAATGATTCTGTGAGGCCTTAACCAGGAACACTGCAGTCAGATATACAATGTGAAAACTTTGAGTTGTATGAAAATTTATGGCTACATACAACAACCTTTGTGGTGCTGGCGTTTATCTGAATGGCTTTGTATATAGATTCCAGAATCCATACAAATGCGCACGCACGTGAAAAACATTTCTTCATAAAATTCCCAATCTGTTATCATACGAATATTGTTAATATGTACAAAATATTTCGAAAAATATGAAAACCCTGACCCTCCTCTACCGGTATTTAAATCTATATCGTGTGTGTGTGTCTTGTATACACTGTGCGCCCGATATAACGAGATAATCGCGAAAAAGTGAAACTGAATAAAAATAAAATCATTTCCAAGGTTATGCGACTTATTTTTAGGTAACTTTATTTTCTTCTATACAAACATATATATACATACATACAGTATTATATGAATAGGATAGAATATTTATGTTTGTGTCGTTTATGGAACGTGATAACATATTTTCGTTGCTCTTATCACTATTGACATATTGTTCGGTTATCATATCTCATAAATTATAATCTTATTAATATACATTGAGAAGGTGTGCAAAACGTTTTAAAAGAATATACATTATATATTACGGGATACCGTCTCACTTCCGTCTTATAAAACTAGTTTTATGATTATATATGTATAATGTGAACACTCATGGAAAGGTCAACTATATACAAAAACGATTAATTCGTATACTGATTTTGTAATAAACTTACATCAATAATTCAATTATATCGATTACGAGACGTATATGATTTTATAAATCAATGAGGTCGCCACAATTTACACTTATCGGTATTTGTTCATATAACAATATATTAAAGAAAGGTTGTAGGAGGTTATTATCTTCACGAAACAATAAGATCCTTAATACAATGTCGAAATACAAAGAAATTGTATAAACGATGAAATTCGCAAACACAATCACTGGTCTTGCACCATAACTATATACTAACAATTATCCGATATATTAACAAATAAAAACCTCGTTCTTAATTTTTTTTTATTTCTCTGTAATGCCAAATCTTAAGTTTCAAATACCATACACAAGTGTTGATTTATTGTTTCATGTTTTAAGATTCGTACAGCAACACAATATCTTATATATACATAAAATAAAATTAGCATAAGTATATGGTTTGTATATTGATGAAAATTAGAAATTAAAAGTTATTTGATGTCTGGGGTCAAGTTTGTAGCGAGATTTTTCGATATGTATCAGCGTTCTAGGTCATTACTAAGCAACCATTCCCTGTATTCATTGTAAAAGCGCACTGCACTGCGATTTATAGTTTTGACACAAATAACTACTACAGATAGCCAAACTATATGGAGAAATCATGTATATAGACTAAAATAAGGGGAAATAATTGTACCCTGGATGAAAAGGCTATATTTGAATTTTATTGTCTTTTTTATTCCTTTTGCATTGATATTACGATAAATAAATGTTTGTATATAAATTTTGTATAAAATATGATGAACTGATTTACTATCCTGAAACTAATCGCAGTGGCTTGAAACATTTATTTGATTTCATGTATGTATTTGAACTTAGTATTATAGATTTGATTGAATTTTATTTATCGTAATATCAATGGTAAAGGAATGAAAGAGAAAATAAAACTCAAATATAGCCTTTTCCTCCAGGGTACAATTATTTCCCCTTATTTCACTCTAGTATACATTATTTATCCATATAGTTTGTTTATCTGTATAAAAGTTGTTTGTGGTTTTGAAATAAATATAAAAAATAATTTTTTATTTTATTTCCACAAACAAAAGTGTACGGAAAATAATTACTAATTAAGTAAGAAGACTGTTGTAATTGAATTATTGGTGAATAAGTCGGTTTGATTTTTGATGGAGTGTAGTCGCAAACTACCTCAAATAATTTTAAGATGGTCTAATTCTTTGAAACCACTTGCTTGTGTAACCACAGACTGAAATTAATCACTTTAAGTTTAAGCATATAGTCATAGTACAAACAAATGGTAGGTTCATTCGTTTAATCAGATTAGTTATATAATACAGACATTCTTAACCTATGGGTCGCGAGATTTAAATTTTGAGACGCTAAATATAGATATAATTACAAAGCAAGCAACAACAACTGGAATATTCTATTTTGCCGTGGAAGCTCAGTGCTTTACATAATAATTAAATATAGATTTCATAAGTGTAAAAGTATTTAATTGTGTGCTAAACCTTTTAATACCATTTGTGTTATTAAAACATGTAATTGGAATTTTTTTGTTTCAAGCAAATTGTACAGCATTTCGTCCAAAAATGAAACAGCGATACGAAACAAAAACTCAAATCTAAGTAGTAGTGCATTATTTTATCGAGGCATAAGTATGTATATAATTGCAATTTCATTTTTGTTCACGTCGTAACATGATTTTGTTTTAGAAGTTTATTCTTTGTTTTACTTGGGATAACGTTTTAGTCTTGTTTAACTATCCTGATGTGAACCAGCTAATAAATAACTTATCACAATGCGTAGAAACAGTAACCTTTCGTTAGAGTTGCACCAGCAAAATTCTCACACTGTGAATGTGAAATATTAGTGCAAGGATTAAGTAAACAGTTAAAATTGCAGAAAAGTACTATTTATTAAAGCATATGTAAAAAATTAAAACTGCTATAAACGAAAAGAGATGTGGGCGGAAAAAAAAACAAACGAAGCAGTTGATCTTCGTTTCAAGAATATCAAAAACAATATAGGAAGGCAAATCAGTAGGCGAACGTTTTCCAGAAGGAAGTGGATATTCAACGATGCATTAGCGGACCATTAATCATTGACATCAACAAGAAAAAGCGATTGAGCTTTGATTTAAAACCCCTAGAGACAAAATTTATGGACAAATGTATTTTAGAGAGATTTAAATATCTTTCGCACTCGATATATTGGATGATCCTATAGAGAGCATTAGAATTTTTACAACGTTTTCTCATACATGTTGAATAATTACATCTAAAACACTTTAATGTAGTGTTTAAAATAGCTCATGTGAACCAGAAAAAAACAAATAATGCAGTAAATAACAGTTAAAATAATGTAACAACTATATGCATGTTGAACTACACGATCAGATGTACATAGAATATAATTAAATAAGCAAAACGAAGAATAGATCAAATGGTGCAGAGGTTAAGATTACGCTTAAGTGAAAGATACCGTACCGTAAATTCGATATATGGACGAAACGCAAAAAGGATGAATATCTAATTTCTATATCGTTATATCGCACGATATGGGCTTATATGCGTTCAATGTTAATACAATAGACTAGGTCCTTAATATGGCAAGCATATTAAAAAGAAAAATGACATTGAACGAACATTTCAATATACTGAGTACCTCTTTATTAAAGTCTTATAGTATTGAAGCCATACCAAAATATCAATTAGCTTCTTATCAAACTTATGCAAACGGTCAATATTAAAACTGAATGTAAATTAGAGCCTTACATGGTTATCAAGAACCTAGTATTTTCCGATAAAATATTTAAGTAGCTATAAACATAATGATTACCCAATTAAACGATCAATGCAGCAACATAGTCCAATGGTTAGTCCTACAGTAATCTAAGCCAATGTATATGATGTAAGTATATAGTAGGATGTCTCCTTCAAAAATTAAAGATACATACACCGTATGAAAATAAATCCTCCCACTAAGTATTACATGCAGACGTTGTGTATAATAGAAGAAATTGAAGATTATTGTATTAAAATTTCGTGGAATACTTTACATAACCAATATTGAAGGTCTTCTTCTATATTTAGAAATAAAACTTGTTTTAATGTGCAAATGCACTCTACTGTAGAGAATTTATGTAGTACAACACTATATGAGCAATAATTCAAGTGCGACCATATATAATATATTCACTAATTAAAAGAAGATGTCAAAGAAGAAACCGCGAAGAAAAGTAAAATCCAAACAAGAAATGCATTCCACACAACAATATTAAAAAATAACTCTTTTTTGTGTATATACATACATATATAATTATTATGTACATCGTTACACATACATAATAGAGCCAAGACTGGGTGCGATAAGAAAAATAATAGTATGATGTAATAAAAAAAAGAAGAAGATGAAAACGATGAAGAAAACTGGGTCAGAAATTTAAACAAGTATTTTCCTCATGATACTTGCATGTATGTATGTACACACATTATGTATATATAGCATGGAAATAGTTTAATTTGATATGCGCGGGACGGAATCAAATAGTCAACAAAACATTCCACATTTTATCGCAATACTTTTTTTTTTATTTCAATGACAGGGAAGAGCAAAATCGCGTAAACAATGTAACTATATAAAACGAATGAATCATTTCAAGGGTGTCAGTAGTAAAGTCTTTCAATCAATAACATTGCTTCTATCTTTCAACAATGGAAGAGCTTTAAGCTCTAAACTCATAAATCAATGATAAGCAAATAAAAAAAAATGTGAATTTAATGATTCTACGCTTGGCTGTCGAGTCAGTGTGTGGATACACATACCTATATATTTACAACACATTTAACGATTGTAAATAACCAGTTTTCAGTTTGGTAAATACATAACTCAAAATATAATAAAACTATCGAAAAAATAACAAAAAAACTTAATTTTGAATGTTATTACTGTGTTCATTATTTTTATAACCCTTGCATTGGCAACGTTAGTTAATATACTACCTAACAAGGAGGCTAAATGTTCTCTGGAAAATATATTCCAATCGTTTGTTTCAGAAGCAATGCTATACTTGATTATCAGCAAACTGTTTATTGGTTTTTGCGGTACAATGTACTATTATAGGGCCACAAGGTGTCTTCTATACAGGGTTAAGGTACTACTAAATGGAAAATTTTCGATTGTTCAAATTTGATTTAAATATTTGTCTGATTAAAAATTGGTTGAAGGTCATTTGGCTTTATACTACATATTCAAGGCAATGTGACATATTGTTTTAGTAAACACAAGGGCTTGGCGTGCGACACTTAAGAAATTTTTGATATTAATATGACCTCCTATTCGAGCAATCTGATCATCGTGTAAACACGAAGTACTATGTGTGTGTGGGAGATACCGGATATCAATATTTTATTAGTACAAATACAATAACAATATCGTATATTATATGATGAATGGAAAACTACTGAGCTCTGTTGTTGAAGTGTAATGCTAAGCTATATCGACTTATAACTAGGATTTTATTTGAACCTGTTCATCTATATATGGTTATGTATATAGCTTGGTCGAGCAACGTACTTTATTCAGACTGAACGTGTTTCATGCGAAAGATGTACTTCAACAAAAGATTGAATAAGCATAAAACAATAAGTAAACACAATGGTTTAGTAAGTAAACCAATATATACGAATAGAATAAGATAGACAAATATTCATTCCTCGTAATAACAACAGCAAGATTACCGCGGGACCAGCTGGGCGGCATGGACTCCCATAAGTTCAGCCTAGGTGTAGCTCGTAAAATACTATTACTGAAAATCAATTTGTTTGTCGTGTCAAGTGATAGTCCTGGTATGCTAATTGTACAGCTAATATATTGTGATAACGATATTGTGATTAAAGAAGATGAGAATTAAATATAAATTTGTGTGTTTATATTTTGTTGACCTCTTATTTGTCGTGATCAGCACATGATTAGCGAAGAACAAAACGACTAATAGCGACCTTAAATAAATAAGAATGGATCATTCCATTTTCTCTGTGAAAATATATTCATCATCTCAATAGTTGTCTTCTTATAACTTTCGATTAAGATCACCTATACGATTCAAATAAATGATCATCGACCTGATCGATGACCCTGATCGTCTCCAATAGAACTATAAACTTTTAACGTGATCACTTTCAATTAATTATATATTGACAATAAAGCACGTGTCTAAAATATTCAATTGACCGTCAAAATTATGAAACGCATATAAGTAGAATAAGTTCACCTCGCTGTTCAATTATATCGGGAACATTTTCCGAAATAAAACAATTTCACCCATTTACAATATATTTATGTAATAAATAAATGGAACATACGCATTGCGGCATTGTACGTATGTATGTAGTATATAAACCAAAAAAAAATACGTAGAATACTCACATCACAAACTTTAGAAACAAAACAATCAAATATATATTACCTTTTCGTCGTCCAAATGGTCCCAAGAAGGCAACACCTTTCCCAATAAGATTATCATCGATAAATTTCAACATTTTGCCAGTATCCTCAATTTTGCGGTTCATCAATGACAAGCGTGGGCCATGTGGCTTCGCCACCGGTGGCGTTGTAGCCGATTTAGCTAAAAAATCATCATTCAACGATAGGCTTTTGGTACGACTCACTTTTCGCAAGCTCATAATTAACCAGAGTAACGATATTAAAACTTTTTACGATCTTATGTACCAATTATATATTTATTTACTGACTGTTTTTATATACCTAACAAAACTAAAACACAACACAAACAAAACAAATGAAATCTCACAAAATTTTCCACTATTTTATTTTATTTTACTTTGAATTTTCTTTTATGCTTTATAGTTTTAGCACACACAACACATATGTGTAAATAATTTATGGAAATAATTTTATTTATTTTATATTTTCTTCAAATTTTCACTTTATACCCACAAAAATTATAATTTTTCCTTTTCATATATGTATAGGAAAACACCTCAGAACTATTTTTCTCTTCTATGTATATTATATTTATGTGGGAAAATACACAAAAAATGCCAAACTGTTCTAAAAATAATAACTGTTGCAAAACCCGTTGTTATATATAAACACAGCAGCACTTGAGGATTAACAACAATTCGGCATAAAATTGGCAAACAATTTTAAATTTTCTTTATAACAAAATATTTTCCCGAATTTATCCAATACACACACTAAATATAATATTCTTATTGGATTTTGTAGTATACAATTATTAGATTGTTTAATTATCATATAAAACTTTTACAAAAATATCTACTATCGTGCGAGATACTAACAAAAAAATAAGAGTTTACTATTCGCGTGCTTAATTTCAACTGAGAATATATTTTGATATTCAAAAAAATTTGTAAAAAATTGTAATTTTTCTGCAAAGAAATGAGAGTGTATAATATTCCAATTGGATTGTGTTCTCAGTTGTGGTCGAAAAATAATTCAATAGGTTCCACGTTATTATTTAAATCAGCTGATGTGGAAACTGTACATTAATCAATAGTTTGTGCTAGTCATATGTAGATGGCAACGTAATGGTTTATGTCTTAGGTTATTTTTTGTAGACATTTGTAAGGTTTGCTATGACTTTTAATTTTACTACTCGAAAAGTTTCAACTAACAAGTTGAATTATTGATAGATATAAATAACTGACTATTGCGGACAAAACCTTTAAATGATTTTATGAGATTTTAATTTACTTTTCCGCTCCTATCCAACACTTGGAGCAATACTCGATAGTAGTTTTGATTGATTTTCTTGATAAATGAAGAGCGAAGTATGTGGTTTCACACAATGATATGTGATGAAAATAGTGTTGCGGTTGTGCTTAGTATTAAGAGAGTTCACACCGCGGTCTCGAGTTCTATTTTCGATGTTGATCAAATCTTCTGGATGGCATAAAAAGCAATTATGTGTGTTAAATCATTCCGTTGGGCTTAATCACTTCCAATGCGCTCCAACACACATACAAACCTAATTATTATAAAATTTCAATGTTAAGACCGCGGTTAGATTAATTTACTTACTACCACCTTTTTATAAACAATAAGTTAGACTCACCGCCCAGGTGGCGTAGTGGTTAAAGCGGCGGTAGTTGGAGCGGGAGGTACCAGGTTCGAATCCTGATAGGAGCAGGATGGAAAAGGGATTTTTTACCATACGATTACGATCGGTGGTGTAAATTAACACATCTATGACCCCCTGTTGGAGTGCAGAATTCATGGGCCAACCCATCTTTCATGTCAGTACTATAGGCTGACATGGAGCTATGCAATGTGCAGATGGTTCTACGTTAATCGGACCTATAGCTGTACGTCTTAGATTTGGCTGTAATGGCGTAAGGTAAGGGCGTAAATAAGCGAACCGCAAAAGAGATGGAAGTACCTCGAGCCCCGAAAGATTGTAGAGAAAAAACAAAATAAAAAAAGTTAGACTCCACTATATCTTGTAACTGTTCACATGTATGGCTTAAAGCGCCATATATAACATAAAATTCCCATTGCACAGATCGAGTCTTGATATTTTTTTCATTGATCGTAAAAATATCTAAAAAAAATCTAGCGCCTGCGGACACAATGAGACCGTTGTAATTCGTTCCGAAGCTATTTTAGTGGCACGAAGCCATAAAGCTATATAAAATAGACTTCAAAATATCTAATATGGAATTCTTAATATGGAAGATGGCAATCTTAAAGTTATTCGGGATTTCTTAACGGTTTCTAAAGATCTTAGTAGCAAAAATAATATTCATTTAGAGTTTGTTACGGGTGTTATTGCCTATAATTGTTTTAATGAATGTAACTCTGAGTCAAAAAACTTAGATGACGTTACACTAGATCCTAGCTATGCCTGTATTACACTAGATCCTACCTATGACCATAAAAACTGGGCCAAATTAGATCCTAGTTATGGTAGCAAGATATTGCGTGAAATGGGCAAAATATTAGACCAGCCTTGTCAATACCTCTAAGCACATGGAGAACAAAAATTAGCAGAAAGCGTAGACATCTTTACAAAAAAATTACGCGAGTTTAGCAACTTACTATTAAGAAGAGCCAAAAAAGAACGTATAAACTGTTTACGCTTAATTTGTATAATAAGTTAAGCGTAAACAGTCAAAAGGAGTTAAGGGCGTTTTGCAACAGCAAGTCGAACCAGCAATTCAAGTGAAAGTGTCAGAAGGGGTTGCCTAAAGTAAAGCCCCTCATGGTCTTTATAGAGCATTGATACAGAATATGGTTGTGGCCGGGTGTAAATCTTGGCTTTAAACGTACGTTGGAATTGGTTGGAGTTGATATCGTTTTTGTTCTTTAATAAGAGGTAACTGCTGTAATGGAACTTCCTAAAGGAAAAAATCCCTTAATTCATTTAGAGTGTATTGATTGTCAGTTGAGTGTCACTGATGAGAATAGTAATCTCTTCTTGACGCAAATGAATGCCTTCATCCATATAGACAACACATAAATAGTCTACTCCATACCGTTGCAATGTTGAAACGATTTCAAAACCAGCGCTGCCACTTCCATAATATTGTTACGATTTCGCCGAGTGGTTATTCAAATTATTTTATCCGGTTCGATCACTGGATTGTGAATATAAACTCGCAAAGATTAATTTTTACAATAAATTTATTTCCCAATAAATTCCACAATTATTTCACAAATAATTCATTTATATTTATTTTCACTATTATTTTACACAATATTTATCACCACTATTATTTTAACACTTCACTTTTTATCACTTTCCGATATTAACACTTCGAAATTCAAAATTGAACTGTTTCGTAACTCAAATGTCTACCCCTATTTATACGACGCAAATACTTGTAGAACATTAAATTATTTTTCATCTCTACACTTCGCGAATGTTCTTACCGTCGTATTTTGTTCGCTCCGCCTATTTCATTATTTATTTTTATTCTGTTCGTATGTGTAAACATTTGGTTACAGGGTACTCCATACTGCTATAATTTTCTTCTTAATTATCACAGGTGACATCTGTGATTCGTGACAATATGATGCTTTTACCATGGCCATCATTTTAGTTTGCTCCTGTAGTTATAGAGCATAGGCCTTTCTGAGGTCTGTATGTATTGTGTAGATAATTTTAACTTTATAAATTGCATTCAGTTATGTTCAGAAGCTTGGAACTTTTTGTTTGGTTTTTACTAATAGTGGTTTATAATAGTTTATCCATTTACAAGTTACTACTGTCAAATATTTTGGGAAGAAATAAAACTCTGACAAAGAAAATTATCGATGACTTCCAAGCAAGATACCATCCAAATCGGTAATGACAGTAACACAGTTTCAATGCTGTGTCATAGTTGTAGCTCTAAATGAACGAGTCGGAAGCCTACTTATCTCTGGTTTTAAAGACCATGACGTAATTGATTTACCACTGCCTAGTTTCAAGTACTTGAAATCTTTCATTACCCATAAAAATAGTGTGGAGACGACTACATCAAGACCCACTGGCAAACATCTACGCTGAAATCGAACATTTTTATAAATCTGAAATTGTACAGAGTAAAGATAAGACCCGTGGTCATGTATATGGTTGAGAGAGTTCGACCTTAATGTATGAGTTTACGACAGATAGGAATCATGCGTTTCAAACGTGACGTTAATGGTATATAGCGAGCACACTGGCTAGATCGCGTTCTTCGTTTGGTTCACGAGAGAATGTTGCAACGATCTATTAAAGAACATTGTGTCTACACCGAATTGAGCGATCTGGTATCTTCTGGTTGTTTACAACAGTATGAGATCGAAATGCAATAAGCTATGTATAGTAGCTTCAACGAGATATGGTTCGTTTCTGGCATCTGTTCTGATGTCATATTACAAGGAAGAACGCTATGCACTTCATTATCCAAATGCAGTTCATCATTCATTATTTGAGTCTCTAAAAGCAAGTCTATTTATTCATCTAGAATGAAGCGATATGAATAATTTTGTTTTGCACTATCAGAAATATTGTGTATACTGTGAATCACCGTGGATTTACCGAACTCACCTTTGAAAATCAGTAGAGTCGGCATGATGATGAATAATTTCTTCATAACGTGCTTCTTAATCGACAACTAAAAGCAAGGAAAATCCAAGCAATCGATTCAAATAAACAAAATTCCATAAAATCATGGCCAACGCAAAAACCTCAAAACTAAATAAATCACTAGTTCGTTGGATCGCGTGAGAAACTATAACCATGTCTTTTGAAACTCATAAATTTTCCGTAACAGAATATTTTATTTGGGCAATCCCCAATTCAAAAAATAACAAATTGAAAATATAAAACCTGTATGGGTATTTCCAACGTCATCATTTACCTACACACTCACAAAAATTGCATAAGCATCTTAAATCCCCAGAACAACAAATAACAATCCTGTCCTTCTGTGCACATTATTCCAAAATTGTATCATCCACCAAAAAATCATGAGTACATAATAATATGTATATAGGGCCTATATACAACAACACAGCGTTTATATATACAATTTTTCAAGTTCACCACTTTCCACGCACACTCGTAAATCATAAACAAAAACAATTGATAAAAGTTTCGCTGTGTTAGAGTATACGAGTTTATTTAAAAGAAAAGCAAAGCACAAGACAAAAAAAAAAACATTTTTCTTTTGCTTTTCAGATTGTGTGCAAAAAACAAAATATAAAGGAAATTCGGTTGGAAGCCAAAACAGTTGTTATTTGCTGTGTGTAAAACGAACACGTGTATCGGGAGAGCTTTATCGAAAAAAAATTTAGTTAGTGATAAAAAAAGCTTTTTCTGTTTAATTATTTTTTTTTTTGTAATTTAATTCATTGTGTGTGTATGAGTGAGTGTAGTTACTAAACCAAAAACGAGATAAATCACGCGAAATAACTGAAAAGTATATAGCTCAGGTGGAAAAGTAATAAAAGTTTTGATTTATGAAAAATAAATAAAAGAATAACGAAAAAGCTCATCGGATTTTTTTTAATACGATAATTTTATTTATTTTTCTGCGATAGTGTAATGTGGCAGAGATGTAATAATTTTTTTTGTTGATCATATAAATTTTACGAAAAATCAATAAAAAAACAAATATAAAACAGTTTCCCTGATTTTCATTTATTTATTTGCTATTTTTTTTTGGTGAACGTTCTAGTTTTTGCGAAAAGCTTTGTTTTTACTTCCGTGTGTATACAAACATACAATATTATAAATTTGTGTGGTGCAAAGTATTTTTTTTTTGGTTTTCTTTGTGTGTGTGGTTGCGTTCGGGGCATATACACACACACTTATCGACACGTATATACAAAAATTTGTGGAAAAATATTTTCAATGTCAGTGACCTATATAGGAAATACATAGTAATATGGAATGTGTAGTGGAATTTTCTCTAGTTCGTGAAATAAACTTCTTTCACAGTGACAGTGTATAATATAAGTGTGTGTGTGTGAGTGTGTCTGTGTACATATAGCTTCATATATCTATGTAAGTGTAACGTTATAGATACGAAATGGATACAATAAATGGAACAGTGACCACGCTAATTGTTATCGGGATTGTGTTCATCATTGTGCTGGTTGTGTGCCATTTTTTGAAACCGCGTGCGATCGCCTGGATTAAATCGAATGGCGAGGAGAAAATCAGTTTGTCGAAAAATAAATTGTACCATGCAAATGGATACATGGTAAGTATATATTTGATACGATGGTTGTTTATTTGTTCGTGTATTTAGGTATTTATGCTGGCAGATTTGTACATCCTTGTAATATCGATTTGGTATATTTTGCCTGTCGGCTATTCATTTTTGGTAGAATTCTGTTTGTTTTTGTTGTTGTTTTGTAATTGGAAAGGATGAAAGTTGGATATTTATATACATATACGAATATATGTATACATAGTGACTTTTGAGCTATCGATCTGTTGATTTTTGCAGACAAAATTTTATTTTGGGAAAAATTATATGCCCTATATAAGTATACAATACACATATTTGTGAGATTATTTCGTATATCCAAAAAATAATAATTTTTTGGATATTTACCAACTCTCGAAAATATTTAGTTTAATTTAAAAGCTATACCCCATACCACCCCCCGCACCAAGTCGTTGGTATTTATATATATGTAACGAGAGTTTTTAAAATTCATATTTTTTGTGTAATGTGTTGATTTCGTATACACAAACTGACAGGCCGTTCCTATATATATGTGGGGTATCTAAATACCCATGTCAAACAAAAAACATAACATATACACTCGAACACAACACAACAACAAAAAAGGAAATGAAAATGTATTTTTCATTTTAGACTTTTTTTCTTCAATATGGTATTTTGAATTTTTTGTGTATTAAAAAGATAATTTTTAATATCGAAATAAATGAGGTTTGAAAAATTTTGCGGTACGAACGTATAAGTTCGGATTGTCAGTATTTTGTGAGGTTTCATTTTTAAATTTGTGATGTGTGGTATATACTAATGCGGTTTAACGATTAGGACGCATTTTGTGGTAAAACACGTATGGTACGTAAGCATCGGTTAAAGTTTAATCTGTTACATATGATAGGATGATGCTTTTGGTCGGTTTCATTAGATTGGTCGATGCCACTTTAAAATATTTTACTCTGTCATGCACAATTTGTTGATTTTCCAGGCCTCAATGACATTTAGACAAAAATTCGTTAATCGTTCATTATTAGTTCTGATAATAATGAACGATGAACAAATTGTGATTTGACTCAATTTTACTAACTCTAGTCGTTGGATTGTTATGAATTTCGCCCAAGACTTTCGTATGATGTTGCTGTACGTCCTGCCACATCCCTCCGTTTATTTTAAACCTACGTATACTTGCGTCTAATAAAGAAAATTTAAAGTTTTTATTGGAGACTTTTTAATGATATTAAACAAATGGTTATTTCTCGAGATATTGATTTAATTTTAATACAAGGTGCTAACGTTGGGAAGCGCCTCTTCAAACGCCTATATTTTGATAAAGAGGCTTCACAGTTCGAAGTGATAAAAGTAAGGTCGTCTTCGCTTAGATGAAGGAATCCAACCGTACCATTCGTGTCATTCAATTTCGGGACACTATATGTATCCCTATATATAGGCCATTATTATGACGTGTTATATGATTGGGAAACATATAAATTCTGGGTGTAATATACCGTCTATCAGCTGGCGAGCAAAATCTTTCAGCTCTCATGTAAATCATGGAAAAATTGTTTCTATTCAGTTACAGCATTGTTTTCTTCCATGCCATCATTCGTCTTCCTACTTTTCATTTTCTTTGCGGATTCCAGTCCAATGACATCCTTGCTACATCACTTGGCGTTTTACTCAGTGTATGGCCAATCTATCTCCACTTTCCTCTCTTTGTTTTCTATGCAGTTCAATGTTAGCTATGGTGTTAAGCTTGAAGCATATCAATACTTGTCGAAGTTAATTGTAGTTTCGAGCACACGCGAGCTGAACTTTCTTATCTAGGTCTTGCGTAACAGGGCAGAAGAATTATTTGCTGTACTGTGCAGCCAAGGTATTCAAATTCATTTATATTTTCAAAAGTGTCGTTTTATTTGTGTTGAGCCTCGGTTTTTCTGATGTTTATTTTGAGACTTCGCTACCTAGGTATAATATAGCTGTTGTATTTTCTGACGTGACATTCAATTTCCGCATTACATTATCCAAGATGATCAGAAATAGCATTGGTAAGAGTAGGCATCCTTACTTTACTCCTCAATTATTATATTATTTTTCACAGCATCCCGATACATTTCTTTTATGAGTTCAATCAATTTCTTTGAAATGGCCATTTCACGAAGTATCTGGCATGTTGCATTCCTATTTATCCTATATTTCATTCACTTAATTGTTTAGTGATGATACGGAATGAGTTGATGTGAACAGGGCAACTTCTTCCTGATGTAAAGCCAGCTTGTTCGTTTCCTTAATTTTGTATTGATCGTATCTGAGATTTTGTCGAGGATGATTATTGCAAGAGAAATACCTCACAAATTTTACCATTTTCTTATGATTGTAATTTTCTCTCCATTTTTGTGGTATTGTTGTTAAGCTTTTCCCTTAAATTGTTCTTTAGCTATTTTCAATGCGTACTCGTTGGTTGATGGGAACTGCTAGTTTTGTTATTGGTGCCAGTTGATGACCAGAAATTTTCGAAATATTCTTCCTTTCTTCAAAAGTGCTTCGTCCATTGTTAATACTTGAACAGCATCATTTCTTGTCAGTCGAATGTTTATAATTCTGCCGGAGACTTTCCTTATGCACTGGTGTAGTCCATATTTTGGATTGCTGATCCCTCTTCAGCAGCTTTAAAATGCTTTCTGCATATTTCATATTCTGTATTCGTCGTTCCGTTTCTTCGTATCTGCGTTATACCTCTGCTATATTTTGTAGGTACATTTGTTGTTTAAAAACGGACTTTTTCCATTGACACATAAAAATGGCGAATATATAATTTAGAGAATATTATAGCCAGGACCCCACTTAACTTTAATATTAAAATACTGTTATCCACAAACAATGGTGCAGAGTTTTATACACTTAAATTTTTTAATAATTGTCTCTTTCACTTCTATCAATCCGGAACTGAATGATGAGTTGAAACATTTACAATTTAGTACTGCCATCTATTGCTAAAATCATATTAAATCATATAAATTGAATGAGTTAATCAACATTTAGGCTGAAAATTAGGCAATTATAAAATAAACATATATACTGTTATACGATCTAACGTCGAAGTAAAACTCAGGTTTGGTCTGCACCATTTACTTATAAATAATTATTCCTATACAAACATAAAAGTTAAATCGCCCCGTTTTTATATTAAAAGCGAGATAATGAAATCGGAAGTTTATTTTTTTTATATATAATCGGTTTTATCTGTGTTACGTCGCGGGGGGTATAAAATTCCCTATTAAGATATAATACGATAATTGGATGAGACTCAGGTGAAAATTCATATAACATAATATTCTGTATATATTCTTACCTCTAGCTTTAATGAAATTTTATTTATGTGTGTTTGCTATGTCTGAATGTATTGCACAAAAGGATAAAAAAATGATACTTTGTGAATATATATGTACAGAACAGCAGCACATCACATAATCCTATGGCACACAAACAAAAAAGCACAAAAGCTTAATCAATCTTCATTATTAACAGACAGATGAATTTCAATTTGATAAACCTAAACACACACGCACACGTACACACTAGATATTTGTATATAAATAGGAAAATTTGTATAAGTAGGTTTAAGGTACACATATACATTTGTATAAATACATAAACTCGTATCCTTTTTTAATAACAATATACATAATGAGACACATACCGATATACATTTTGTTGTTTGTCGATGATATATCAAAGCACTAATTCAACTCATCTCAATTATCGTACTCTCCACGCCGCATAAGTATTTCAGTATTTATGTGTTCTGCCTCTCCTCCTCTCTCTCTCTCTCTCAATTGACTTCAAAATTAATTTGAAAATATTTTTGGAAATCATAATGTTCACATCTCATACTCCTCATTTGATAATCTACTCCTGTCAATAGCAAAATTATCTACAACTCGATTTCAAAAGAAACCTTTTTTGTTGGGGGGAGGTTTGGGAGATATGGAAAAGATAACAACAACAAAATTAGAAATCAATTACGCAAGCAAATATAACGACAATTGAATTTTGGGTTGCGTTCACATTTCTTAAATATTCTTATCTCTCTCTCCCCTTTTCTTATTCGATTTAGTCGCATCGTCAAATATAATTCAACTTTTATACGCAATCTTGCCTTATATATGTGGGGGATGCTGCTGACACTGTCGTTTTGTGTGGCACATTTGTAAATACGTCACATGATTTAAAGATAAGAGAATAAAACGTGAACAATGAATTATGATATGTAAACGGTACTTAATGTAAAGAAGCAGAACGTAAGAGATTCGTACGTAAGAGGAAAGCTAAACCGTTAATCTCTAAATGAGAGGCTTTGTCTTATTATATACATCGTATATTTGACCTACTTGCGTTTAATCTTCTTAATCGTTTCTTCATTACCAAGGCCAATACTGATAGATATTATATTGAAATTATATAATATTTGAATAGTTTGAAAAGACGACGTTGATACGAAAAACTGCACTATCTATCCGTCTGTCTGTCTTTATGTTTGTAATCAGTTTTGGGAATCAAGTCTGTCCCAGACTCTCTCGGGGCTGTTTTGCACGGCTTTTAAAGACCATTATTGGTCCGAACCATGCCAACAATCTGACTCCAACGGTTTCAATCACGAGCCAGCTCTTCATACTGTTGCAAGAAACCAGAAGATGCTAGATCGTTCTCTACGCCGTGGAGCCATCGTCGCCGACAGCGACCTCTTTTCGTGATTTAAACGAACTCGGTATGTACCATCAACGTCGCGTTTTGGGCCATATATCACACGTATGATTCTTCTCTTGAATGTTAGTAACTATCTTTCGAATTCATTTGTCAAGGTCCAATCCTCACCTCCATACATGACAACGGGTCTGATCAACACTCTGTAAGTTTCAGTATATCCGTATTTGCAAGATATTTTGATTTCAGCAGTGGAAGTAAAGGATATAAAACCCGATTACCAGTGGCAAGGCGAACCTTCATATCCTCTCCCATACTATTATCGTGAGTAATGAGAGATCCAAAATACTTAAATCTTATTACTCCTTCAAACGTGTGGTTACTGCTACTGAAATTATTTGCGTCTTTATCATCCGTAGCGAAAAAATTTGATCAGTGATTGACCGATTTGGACGAAATCCTTCTTGGTAGTCCCCGATAATTTCCTCAGCCAGAGGAGTAATTCTTCCCAAGATAATGTATATTGCGATAATTCTCTCACTTCAAGCGATCATCCTTCTTGAATATAGGGCATAACGCGACCATTTTCCATTCTTCAGGCATAACTTCGTTTTGCCATACCAGTCGAACAAGGTTGAAAAGACAATTCCACAAAGTTAGTCCTTCGAATATCAAGAGCTCTGAATTAATGCAATCAACTTTCTGGTGAACGATTTTTCTTTAGTCTCTGCATGGTAATGGTTGGATCCTCAATGGACATCTCTGCGGTCTGTATTTGAGGGTATTCAAATACAGCTTGTGATACATGTGGAACATTAAGTAAATCAGAAAAATGTTCCAAATGAGTACCGCATCGACGTTAACATAGAGGTTTCCATCCTGGTCCCAAATGGCAGCTGAACGAGATTTTAAGGTATAGTGTAATTCGGTGATTTTTAAAAAAAAACACGCGAATGGCGCTTGTTATCATTTGCGCTTCTTCTGTCTACAAATTCGTTTAGCTGGCCTTCTAGCAAGAACTGCTTTGTTTCTTCTTGCAATTGTAAACCGAGTTTGCGCTTCATTATGGACTATATTTTGTTGCTTATCAGCAAGACGACACTCGTAGTTTTTACTATAGCGAGAATGTGCTGGGCAACCGAGGTTTCTAATATTTCCCAGACATTGTTCATCAGATTGGTAATTAGACCGCAAAATGCATGTTGACAAGATCTTGATACTTTTGTTGCATTTCTTCATTTATCAGACCTTCACAGGAGAATCGTGTTGTATATTCTCCTGTCCTCCCTAACTTGTACGAAAAATTCCATCGTAGCTTTACAGTGACCAGATAATGGTCCTTTAGAAATCAGTTACATGGCCAATTTGGTTCAAGATGTTTTTCGTGGATGTCTTCATGTTTTCAAATGGATGTTTTTATGAAGAAAGAATGTACTTGCCACTTTGCATCATTCTTTTCCCATTTTCGGTCTCAGTTTCGTGTCGGAAGTACAGTTTCAAATCACAGTTTCGTATTCTTGTCACCAATTTTAAATAAAACTGCTGCTTTGTAAAGAAGAAGAATCGGTTAAATAATCTCCTGTTTGGGCGGGATAGTAATATTGACTGTTGTAAGCAGAATATGGAAAGATCAAAAATTCGATGATCATATAAGCAGTGCTAAATCACTGTATAGAATAAGATTTGTTTTAACCAGTGAGGTGGTTAAAGGGTAGTGAAGACTAGTGTCATAGTCCTCACTAGTGGCCAGCAGTCAATCTTACACTATTTATAGAAGTTATTGTGCAAACTTTTAATTATAAGATGTAAGTTTGACTAAACTCTGGTCATTTCAATTATCATCAGCGTTTGTGGTGTCTATAATCCGGATACGAACTGTGGAGAGTCGTAATAATGTGTTCGAACACTATATGTCATCATTTAGTTATATGAAACAACTCGAAGATAATTTAAAGCCTTCGAGTCTGTAAATGATTCATTTACCCATACAACGGTATTTTTAATTAGATTGTGTATAAACAATCACGATGTAAAGAGTATTTCCCGTTGATTTTCCATTACCACCGCACCACCAAACACAAACAAAACGTATGAATATACATATACAAAGTGTATGATGGAAAAATGATCGACTGAAAGAAAACTGAGAAATACTCTTACATGAAAAAAAACTTCAAACGGAATACAAAAAACAAAAACAATCTCTTATCAAAGTAAAAATAAAAAAATAATGATAACAAGAATATAATTTTTCCTAAAGTCAATTTTTTTGTTTCATGAAAATCATATTAAATTTTCCGTTCTATATGTATGTACACACAAACATTGCAGACTGTACAAAAGTCTATACGTGAATGTATGTGTGTTATCGAACCAAATATTGATTAAAAAGAACGAGTCGAAAAGCACAAGGGAAACGGAAAAGCAGAAATTTTCATTAAAAAACAAAACGAGAAATGAAAAATTGAAAATTTGTATAGAGTCACTGTGGGAAAATACATAATGTTTTAACAACAAACAATTTTCGAATTTTCCAATTTAATTCGTTCGGTTTTGCGTTTATTTATTTATTTATTGTGCGAACGGTGGTCGTTCTTGTTGACATTGGAAAAATCAAATGAAAATTGGATAATTGGACAAAATTATAACGGTATATTGCGTCTCTATGTATATTGTACCTGTGTGTACACATATGTATATAAATATATATGAATTGGGAGTTTGTGGATTGTAGGGTTTGGAAGGTGGTGATGATTTGATTATGTGAATTTAATATGTGTCAACATTGTTATTACTTGACGTTTTTGATGGCTTTAGGGTGGATCAGGTGAAATAATTTAAATTGCTGTATTGTTTAATTCAAATTGGTGGGATTTTAAAATTTGAAAAAATTCTTTTCCTTTTACTTATGTGCATTGTTCAATATGCACTCTCTACTGTTTCGCAATTCCCATTTAATGTTGCATCGAAATCCATACTAACGTATAAACTATCTATTTATTGCATAGCTCAATACAACCCGATTATTAACACTGACATGAATATATAGTAGGTTATAGCTCATAGGTAATATTATCTCACCTTTTATCTCAGGTAGCGTGTATAGTTTTTTTCTGTCCTCTCGCACTCTTACTATATGATGATTTGGGCCAGATTGATAAAGAAGTCAATAAACGCTTTTCAATCGACCAACCACTAGTATACCCGCTTCTAAACCACTATAGTAGTTCGGTTCTTATCTTTGCTAAAGTAAGTATAAAAGATAAGAACCAAACTACAGCGGTGCACTAGTGGGTTTTAGCTTAATGGTTAAGAGAGTTTCTCATCACGCCGCGGTCTCCAGTTCGATTTTCGCCGTTGACCTAAAATTAACATGCAACCGGATGACATTAAAAATGCGATTGTGTGTAAAAACATTCGATGGGCTGCCCACTTAAAATGTGCACCAATCTTTAAAATGATTCATAAGGTCTCAGTTGGAACTCGATAGGGGCCGCTTACGGCCTCTAAGCCACAGATTTTTATTATTTCGATGTTTGAACTGCGATAACTGTGGTATGAAGTTTACCTTGGGTATAAATTATAATTAAATTTACTCGTTGATGTTGAATGAAGGAGTGGAATCATTCACATGTATAAAATTCATGAGACATCATATGCAAATAACTCATAATCCTTCTATACACTTATTCATGTACTCGTAAAATATTTAAATTAATTTTTTTCTCATTCTAGCGTTCGAAGTATATACTCGTAATTTTCTCAGTATTGATATGATTATTTTTTGTAATTTACATGATTTTTTCTCGATTCTACACAAGCAGATTGAAAAATGTCATAACCTCACCTTGTTCGAATAAAAATTATATTTAAATAAAGGTAAATGTGATACGAGGGCGGATTGAAAATGAAGCTACCGAAGTAGGAAAACAAAATGGTTTTTTGCCAAAAACCATTTATTTCTTTTACTTCGACACACTTGGTAAGACGATAATCCAACTTTTTTATAAAATCTGAATAATACGATTTCGGGAACCCCTTAAAAGACGCGTCAGTTTCGGTAATCACTTCTTCGTTTGAGATGAATCTTGGTCCTGCGAGCCATTTTTTCAAGTTTGGAAATAGGAAAAAGTCACTAGGAGCTAAATCTGGATTATAAGGAGGATGATCAACCAATTTGAAGTGTATTTCACGTAATTTTAGCATCGTATCTAATGCTGTGTGAACCGGTGCATTGTCTTGAAGAAAGAGTACTTTTTTCTTCTTTAAATGTGGTCGTTTTTCCTTGATTGCATCAACCCGATAATACTTCCAATAATGCACGATAATACTTTCCTGTGATTGTGGATCCTTTTTTAAGATAATCGATGAGACATGTAGTGGCCATAACCTTGCCAGCCAATTTTACTGCCTTTGCCTTCTTCGGAGCACTTCCACCAGCTTCCACCCATTGTTTCGATTGATTTTTGTTTCAGGTGTGTAGTTTCATAATTAATCACGCCAAAAATCAACAGGATTACGCCAAACATTAACAGGATCATGTCCAAACACCGCTGTAAAGTGGACTGTCGAACTCGTTTTTGTTCTACACTGAGCAAACGCGACACCCATCTTGCCGATAGTTTTTTCATATGCAAATATTCATGCAAAATGTTGAACACACGTTCATATGATATGTTTACCATTTCAACAATCTTACGCAACTTGACTCGGGGATCATTCATTGCGATATCGAGGATTTTCTTCAGTAACCACATCTTTTGGCCTTGCTGTATTGTTGCAGTGCTTCTTGGGCCGCGTTTAAATTCAGTAATCCAATATTTTACCATGTAATCTGACGGAGCAGACTCACCGTAATGTTTATCGAGCTTTTCATTTGTCTGTTTCAAATAATAGTGTTTAATCACTGCACGAAATTCTTTATTTTCCATTTTCCAAGAAACACAAAAGTTGCCTACTTCAAACGACTACAACAAATAAACTAATCGATGAATTTGGGTGATTTTAACAGCTGACGTTTGACAGATCGCAATTTCTAAAAAACAAATTTTGTGCTTGTGCTGCCATCTAGCGCTAGGTAGCTTCATTTTCAATCCGCCCTTGTATGTTACTCAAAGATGTGAATTTTCTCGAAGGCTTTTCTCAAGTTGTGGATGATGGATAAAGAAAGACTTAATGTCGACATTTTTTAAGTATAAAGATTTCTGTCTACTTTGTTTGTTTGTTTCTGTCTCGACTATATGCTTTCGCTCCGAAGAACTACTAAAAATTTCACAAGTACCTTTAAAAGTTCTACCTTACCGCAAATTACATCTGCACATTGCATTGCTTCTTGCCAAATTGATCAAACTATTTCCTGTAAATTTGTGGTCCTGTAACAAATCTATAATGCTGGTATCCCGCCCAGAGCCAAATTATCGTCAATGTGATTTCCTTAATTAATCCTAAGTTGTATCTCATTCCAAAAGTATAGTATGTGTATTGTAATTCTGAATTATTTCTTATATAACAAACATAATTTCTGACTAAGGTTACAACTGAGCATTGAATCCGAAAATAAATACTTGATATCTGATGTGATATGTTAAATAGGATGTAACTAATAACTTAGGTACGGCTACACCCGATTTGCGTACTAAGTTTTATTTACAGTGCTCATCATCGATCGAATAATCGGATGATTTCTTTTCACCACGATTCTATCGGAATTCGAAACCAGCACACTTCCGCTTCAAAAAGCGCAGCTTTAACCATACTGCGCCATTTTGCCAGTAGTTTATTTAAATGAATACCTTATATTCTACTGTTCGTCGAGTCTTAAAATGAAATTTATTGATCTTTAGAATAGAAAGATTAATTAAGTCATTCTTTGAGATATAAAAATTCAATTGTTTTAGAAAAATAATATTTCTTCGTAAAGGCAAGAAAGATTTGGTCCTTTTTTCGTATTGAGTTTCCTCTTAGAACCTTAGTTAGAGGAAAACGGTTTCTACAATAGAACAAACACATTTCAATGTTTGTTCTTCTACTGTCCACATTCTGAAAAGAAAACATTCTTGGTGTGTTATTTTATCTTTTCATCCTCTTTTTTGTATTAATATACATTTTTGAAATTCAGAATTTGTTTTATTATTGAATTCTAATACAAATACAGATTCTTAATCGTGATTCTGAATGCCAAAAAGATTATTTCAATTTTGTAGTAACATCGATGAATTAGAGTTCCCATAACTAAAATTCTGGAGAGATAAGGTTTTCATATCTTATACATACATATTGTAATGTCAACAGAATATGATTAAATGGCGCTGTAAAGACTTACATCTTCGGAGGACGGTCTTAAAGAGAAAATCGTTGCGTTGAAGATGTATAGCAAATCAACAATATACGATTTTCGTTTACCTAAGTTTCAGCAACCTCATTGATAAATAACTACCTATTACAACTTGATTAAATGATCAAATTCTCTTATAAAATATTATAATCGGTCCGTCCCTGTATTATAGACCTAAATCCAGCATGCACAGTTAAATCTAATATTTACGAGAGCTACGATATGACATCGTTTAACGAGCATGGTACCTCCCGTGGAATTCCATCTCCCCGGATTATTCCCGCTAAAGATAATCCATTGCGATTCACAAAAACAACAGCAATCACCTTCCTGGTGAAGGGACTGTATTTTTCCTTCCATTTTTTGTAGCAGATTCGTTATATCAGTTCACTGTTTAACCAGAAATTCTTTCGGAATTCACTGAAATATACTCCGTTTAATGCTTTGTTTTGTACGATGTGTTGCACGATGGTAAACAGGCTTTAAGTAAGTGTGGCGATTTATTGGTAAACCACTTGTCACACAGCTTACTATAAGGATGGAATTCCAAGAAGTTGTTCGCCACATATAACTAAAAATTTTATATCAACTCATAAAATCATAATTAAATCAACATCGTTAAATAGCATAATCGACAAAACTTGAGAATTCCCTTGAAACATACTCGTATATACACCACACACACCCATAATCAAATATAAAACTTATTAAAGAACAAACTTATCCAATAAATTTCCCTTAATTTATTTGATAAAATCAAAACCACTTATCATAATTTAGATTCATATATCCATAAATTTAGTGATACGAGCATAACAACAACAATAACTTCAGTATAAATATTTTCATGATATCGTATAAGGTATAGGTAGAGGAAAAGCGTATCATCGCAAAAGAAACATGAATTCTAATTTTTGATTGTTAACGCAAATCGATCGAAACAACTTTCATATTTCATTGAAGTGGTAAATTAAGTCATTAACCTGAATACGCTGTAAATTAAATAATTGTATAATTTGTCTTATTTCCAGATCCAATCAAATTCCGATATATTACTCGGTTCGACCGGAAGCTTTAAACGTTTTGATTCCGTCGATCGTGATTACAAACAAATTGGTCAAAGTTCGTTAATATCGCCGACATGGAATATACCGCTCGTCGATCAGGCGATACCACCGCAACCTTTGCGGCCAGCGCCTGCGCCAGCACCAAACCTACATAAAAATCGAACGGCCGGAGCGAATAGAAGTTTTGAGGATGATTTTAAAATTATTAAGCAGCAACACAGGTGAGTAAGATCGCACGCCCCAAGATAAAAGCAAATTTATTTATATTTTCTTATATATGTATATATATACGGTCGATATATACAGTTATTTTGTTATTGTATGATTTATCGATTATGTGCGAAAAAATAACATTTGCTTGAGGTGGAAAAATGGAAACGAATTTTGGATATATATTTCCAGGCACAAAATTACACGCACATATTTTCTTAATTTTATTGTTATGTGTGTTTGTGTGTTATACGCTCGCTTATCTTTGGTATACAAGATGCTATTTTTCCGCTTAGGTACAGCACATCGAAAACACCTTATGTTTGTAAATAACACACACACACATAGGAAATACTCGCAGGTATATCTCCTAAATACATATAAACACTTTGCCAAACTTTTTTATATTTTTGGTCTGTATATGTAAATATTTATGTTTGTAGTGTTTGTCAAAGAAGTTTTTACAGCTTGTAAATACAAATAAAAGACAGCAGGTACTTTCTCAGATGAACAACACATTCTGGTTAAATATGGTAATTTGATGGAATCAATTATTCGAATAGCGATTGAATGCGAAAGCGTGTTTTTATCATTCGTTTACGATGGGTGATGTGAATGAGCGACATCTACGATCAAAGGACTAAATAAATCGGTTCTTTAGCTGTACGTCCTCGATTTAGCATCAGAGTTCAAACGAAACTATGAGAAGGAAGTGCATCGGCTGCAAAAGAGATATAAGGGACAGAAACAAACGAACATATATGCCAAAACGTATTTACAACGTGGCCAAGAAGTCTGCAGATGCAGTTTACAAAATGCTGCCTGTTTTCAAAATGGAAGATGCAATCAAGCACAATCGGACTCAAGTTTCAAGATTATAATATTTAATATGAATGTAATTCATACAGATAAATAATTAATTCTGATCATTCCACCAAACACTACCATGAAACATTTGTTTAGTGCATGCAATAATTTTAATTGCTTGCCGTATGTTATTATTTGGTTGGCAACTAAGTAATTGCGGATTTTTTTTAGAAAATCAAAAACATGGAACCAAATAACTTTATTCTGTAATATATTGTCCATTTTGATCAATAACCTTTTGCCATCTTTCAGGCAGTATCATAATCCCACGTTCATAAATCTTCTGGTTTTTATTAGCAAAAAACTGAATCAGGTACGATTTGACATCATCATGATTATTGAAATTTTTACCATTCAAGGAGTTTTGTAAAGATCGAAACAAAAAGTAATCAGATGGTGCAAGGTAAGGACTATATGGTGGATGTGGCAAAACATACCAACCAAGCTCCACTAATTTTTGCCGAGTGACCAAAGATGTGTGTGGCCTTGCATAGTCATGATGGAATACAACACCTTTTCGATTTGACAATTCGAGCCGCTTTTCTTCAACTGCATTGTTTAATTTCGTTAGTTGTCCAATGTAGACAGCAGAATTGTTCGTTCGGTTGGGTGGTAACATTTCAAAGTAGACAATTCCTTTGTAATTCCACCAAACTGATAACAAAACCTTCTTTTGATGAATTTCTTTTGATGATGTTGTTTCAGTTGGTTCACCTGGCCCACGATCTTTTCCGCTTGGTATTGTTAACAACCCATTTTCATCGCCAGTTATCAGTCGTTTTAAAAATGGATCTTTTTCATTGCGTTTCTTTAGCAAATCGCAGCTGTTAATACGTTGTGTTAAATGCGTTTCTTTCAGTTTGTAAGGAACCCATGTATCGAGTTTTTGAACATAGCCAAGTGGTTTTACGTGATTTTCAATGCAATATGTGATACATGAAGCTTCTCTGCTATCTCACGTCTTTTGAAGTACTGAAGTACTGTGACGATCCGAATCGATTATTGCTTTGATTAGATTGTCATCAACTTCAACTAAACGACCAGAGCGTTTTTCATCTTTGAGTGAAAAATTACCAGAATGAAATTTGGTAAACCAATTTTGACACTGCCGTTCTTTTAAGGCTTCGTTGCCATAAACAGCACATACATTTTTGTGAGCTTGCAATGCGTTTTTCCCTTTGCGGAAATAAAAAAGCAAAATATGACGAAAATGTTCCTTTTGATTTTCCATTTTTCAACAAACGCCATACGAAAAACTTTCAAACCGATCAAAAACCTAAAAATTCACCTAAAGCCATCTATGGGTGAAATCCGCAATTACTTAGTTGCCAACCCAATAAATATTATATAGAGAGTATTCGGAAATTTGACTTTTCTATGTACTCTAATTTCTTTATAAATTCGAGTAGTAACGACCATTATATACAGAACGGATACATCAGTATCTTTAAACGCTCCATATCGGCTTCATATCCAGAAAACTACAATGAAATCTTCATATCGTATTGTATTGGTTATGTCATCCAGCTTTCAATCGAGTTTTTGCCGAAAGTAAATAATTTGGTAGACTTTTGTTTGACTTAAACGTCAAGATTTTTAGTTCTTTCTAAGGATCTTCTTGTTAACAAAAAAATATTAAGCCTCTTTACACGTTTTGCTAATCAAAGTTCGTGTTAAATACATATATCTAAACTGAGACAAATTTGAATTGTAATTATACTTACTTCGCATTCTTGTGTACACCAACCCCGTAACATCGTTCCGATAAACATCCTTGAGTATATTGCCTTCAAGATATTATATTCCGCTTTTAAAGTTATGTTTGGTTTGGTGATATGTATTCAAATAAACTCCTACACACGTACCTATATACAACACTATATAATATTTCCATTGTAATAGGGGAAAAATACGGAAAATTTATTTTTATCAGATTTCTGAATATCTGATTTAAAAACGTACCAAAAAATATATAAAAATTTAAGCTGAAAAATAACACACTCGCTGACAGGAAATTTGATACATTTGCTTAAATCCATATTCCATATAACTACTGTGTAAAAATCATGGCCATCTCATCTTCTATAATACAACAGAGTGGCATGAAGAGCGTAATGTACATAAAGATACTAATAATTGATAAAATAAAAATATAAAATCACTTATAGAACTTTCATAAAATCTACAATTTTTACTGTTTAATGAAGTTTGATTTTCAAAAGCCACTTTTTTTATCCTCGATAAAACTTACTATTTACTAATCTCAACGTTTCTATTCTTATTCACCATAACGATAGTTATAATACTAAATTATTCTGTCACGATAGTGAAAGTTATTATGAAACACCAATAATCCAAACTGTCTTGCGTGACAATATACGGATAGACATGTCTGCGAATCCAATGAATTAATATTTCAAATGTTTATAGTGCGGTTACTCGAAAAAAAAACAAACGAAATTGTAAAACGAAAATAAACGGAATGTCGACATGTAAAACTATTATCTCCTAAAAGTTGGCTTAAAATCGAACAAATGCTTATAAAATTTATTTTTACCCCTAAAATACTACTTTGAATTAATTATAATAAATCAGTTTCAACGTTAAATTCTACACGACTGAAACCTATAATTGGTTCGCTGGATTAGTATATCAATCTAGCATCATTAGAGCTATTCACCCTTAAACTCCATCTATTTGCTTGTTTTATTTGAGATCTTCGTTGTATGATTGAAACTGTTATTACCTTGCTAACTAATTTTCTTAAGCCGTAAATGTGTTCCATGACTAAGTTTATAAATTAGTTCTCTATTTAACTGGATATAAATTCATCCCGCACAAGACTAATTTGCTCTAAACGAAACACAAATTATTTTCAATTTAAGCCTCTGGTACTCAATCTATGATGGTTGGGTTAATAATGTCGAAAAAACTTCTTTCTCTAAACCTCAACTTAAATGTCTTAACTCGAGGTTAAAGATTAACAGCTGGAATGTGCTCAGTAAAAAAGTCAATATATAGATTAAGACGAGCTATTGTTCTTCAAGATTGGAGATCTTATTAATTCTCCATCAAATTGGGTATGTAATGATCAACCTTTGTTTTAGAGGAGATCTTAATGATCATTTGTATAGATTAAGACAGCGTCAGTGGTGAAGGGGTTAAGTTATGTAAAAAGAAGAAAGTAAAAAATTACCGGATCGAAAAGCTTTCAGTTCGACAAAAAGATTTATTGGAACTATAAATTCAGCTTATAGACCACATGATTAAAAGGTTCAAAATAAAATATCTGACTATTTCTGGTCTTATAGATTAAAACACATTGAATTTGTGATAGTGAAATGGTAATAAAATATTTGTAAAAGTGTTCATTCTTCACTTGAGTACTCAAATTTGAGTGACTGAATTAAACTAAGACAGCGGGTATGCTGACTCAGTTACGTTTTTGATAAGTATAAAACCCAGTCCTATTTTGGTTTTTTGGGTTTTCAATTTTGTATGAAATATGGTTGTCCTTCAAATTTAATTTTGTACATAAATCCGACTGACATAATGAACTAGTTAATCTAATTAAGTGATAAACATATCGTATAAGCGTCAAGTGGGTGGATTCGATCCAGAGAGAACCAGATACGGTATTAGTAAGTTATACCTGTAAAACCTATTAGTGGTTTATAAGATCTTAATGGTTCCCTAGGAGTGTTATTGATAAGGTGCCTACTTGGTGAACTGGAAATTAGGTACTCCGAGATTTGGAAATTAGGTACTCCGAATAAAGCCACGCTACAAAAAACAATAGTATCATTACGCTACTATTGCTTCGAAGTACTACTTACAAATTTGGTTAACGCTATTGATTCCCATGGGTGTCTGCGTTTTGAAAATATTTGAAATTTAATTAGTCTCCGTATTTTATTACCACCCACCTCTGTATATCAATTTGATTTGATCAAGGTATTTATTTTATCAAACAATTCTTTGGTGTATCAAATATTATGTTCGCGACTGTTTTATATAAAATGTGTTTTCCACTTAATGGAACCGGGTACTAAGAGTTTGTAGAAAAATGGTTTTGTGTCATTTGCTCTTTACGATGCGACCGGTCATAATTAAATTAATAACGGTTTATTCTTTTGCGTAAACTATTTTTCTCGGAAAATTGATTTCTATATATATCTAGATGAAGAGGTTATGTATGTACGAATACAGATTTTACTTTTCATAATGGTGTTTTGTTTTGGGGACCATAAATGTATTAAGGTTTTATATAATAATAGCGTACACATTAAAATCCCCATGTTACATCTTCATTGAAACACTTTAATATCGAAGAGATGGAACAGTAATAAAATAATATTTTCGTCGTTTCTAAGCAAAGTTTATTTATTTATTTTCTTTTTAATATTTTGCTGTGTTCGCTCAATAAAGAAAACAATAGAATAAAAGCTCGTATATTTAACGTTTTAACAAAATTTAAACGAAATCTGCGTACAAACAAACAAACGAATGACAAACAAACGTTTTCCATCCATTTTCCATTTTAGCTGTTCGTCAAACAAAACAAACAAACGTAATTTTCTTTTGAAAAACTTAATAATATATATTTGGTCTTAAAGCTTTAAGCTTATGTATACATATTTCATAATAAAAAATTATATAAACTTTTAATTTTCCGTTTCATTTCCATTGTATTCCTTTCCACGTGCATAATGTAGCGCTTGCATGTTTATTCTATATGGATTACATGGTTTCGATGTGTGTACGTGCGACTACTTTTATATAGGAATATGAAAGAAAATCATGGTAAAAGTGGTACAAAATGTGATAAGTAAATAAATAATCGTATAATCAAATGTTTTACTGGGTGTGTGTGGAAAAATGAGTGTATTTGGTTTTGCGCCAAGGTGCTATACAGTTGTTGCTTTGTGGGTGAACCAACAATCTATATATACACAACAATAGAGTGAAAACTGAAAATGTGAAGGTTTGGCTGGTTTCAATTTTTTGCCTTCTTTTGTGGTTTGGTATATATGTATATTGGTATACAGGATGAGAGGTGTGTCTCGGAAGGAAGGAAATTGAAACAATAAGAACATATATAAAATAAAATTCGAAAGTTATAATTTAATATACGTTACGTTTTAGGAAGCTGTTAAATGAATATTAATGGATCCGTGACAGAATCACGTTTTCTGTAAATTGTGTATGCGTATATGATGTGCAAATGGCTTGTACATACTCAATTTTTCAATAACAAATTGATTACATGGAATACGATATTCGTATTGTGGAGTGATCACGTGAGTTACTTACGAGCACATAAATAATTTATGAACACTTGTGGAAATGGTCTACATTTTCTACGTAGATAAATCAACATCCTTAACAAGGTGGCATTATAGTCACTGGGAATATGAATAAGGTATACAATGAGTAGGTTTTAACATTCATTAAGGATGCCACAGTCGCAGTAGACCCCGAACCAGATGTGGTTGAATATGTTATCTTTGACAACTAAGCATTGGCTTGAATATTTTCCTTTTCAGAATGGTGTATGGGACTGTGTCAACGATATGGTAAACCAGATATTCAAGGATTCATAACATTTAAGGACCAGACTAATCGTATAGTTTGTTATTCGACGGCCTTAACTGAAAAACGATTAAATATAATTTTATTAAAATTCGAATCACGTTTTAAATGTTATTTGAACCCTGTAACCTGAACCATGTATATGTTTCTTAATAAAATTTTCCATTTTCCGGTTGGTCAACCATTTTTTCATTAAAATTCATAAAACAAGAAAATACAAAAAGTTGTTTAATTATGAAAATACCTTGAGATTATCTCTTTAAATATCATACCATTATATACAATATACAAGTATCTCATCTGACGGGGGACCCGAATTAAAAAAGGCTGACTTAAAAAAAGTGTTTTTTTTGGACTTAAAATGAGTGTTTTTATTTCATTTTAAAAATGACATAAAATCTGTATGAAAATGAAATAAAAAAAGCTGACTTTATAAATGCATATCATAAGTCATTTTGAAATTGAATTAAGAATTGTGTTTAAAACTGACATAAATTGTGCATTTCTTAATTCATTTTGAATATGAATTAAGATATGTATTTATAACTGAACCAAAATGTTCCTTTTTCATATTGAAAATGAATTAAAATTCATTAATGAAAGCATTTCTTGAAAATTTCAAATGACTTTAATTTTCTAAAAATTTGCAATTGTCTTTTGCAAATTTTCATTAATGAAAACACGTGTATTTATTTTCAACCTCTTATAATTTAAGAGAAACAAAAAATTTTAAAATAATATTAGTGTTCCAGAAATTTGCAGTTTATTGTGAATTAAAATATGCATTTTTTAATTCATTTTGGAAATGATTTAAAATATCTATTTATAAAATGACAAAAAAAATGCATTTTTTATGTCATTTTGAATATGAATTAAGATTAGTGTTTCTAAAATGACATAAAATATGCCTTTTTTATGTCATTTTTAAATTAAATTTGTTTTTGTAAAATACCTTTTTTAATTCACAAAATTTACTAAAAAAATGAATTAAAAAAAGTCCCATTTTTTCATATAAAAACACTTTTTTTAAGTCAGCTTTTTTAAATTCAGCCTTTTTTAATTCAAGGAGCCCATCTGACGATTACAAACCTTGATCTGCTTATAAAATATAAGAGCTAAAAGCAATTTCTAAGTTTTTGTTTTGGCTTTGAATTTCATACCTTAAACTTCTGAAACAGAATTTAATTATATATATATATATATATATATATATATATATATATATATATATATATATATATATATATATATATATAATATATATATATATATATATATATATATATATATATATATATATATATATATATATATATATATATATATATATATATATATATATATATATATATATATATATATATATATATATATATGTATAACACCTTGAGCAAAAAGTTTCCGGAATAACCACCGTGTGGTGCTCCCATCATTCCGATTTGAGTTCTGTTTTTTATTAAGTTGCTTCATCTGTTGTTGATATTCCCTCTTTATCGTAGCGTCATAGCTTGTAATTTCCAAAGTTACGTTGTCAAGAGTACATCTATCTCTGTGTGTTGGCGATTATTAACAATTTTAGAAATGTATTTAAATGTGTAACAACGAACTTATATTAAATTTTGCGTAAAAAACGGATTTAATAATGCGCGAATCAGGCAAGTGAATGACGTTCACAAAATGAGCCGAAACCAAAAGAACCACGTCGTTTCAGGTCAAAAAAGAAGGTAATGCTCACGGTTTTCAACGGTGTAGTGCATCATGAATTTTGTCCAGAAGGCCAGACCGTAAACTCTTTGTTTGGACTTAACTTTATTATTTGGACGTTATGAGACGTTTGCGCGAAGTAATTCGCCAAAAGAGATTTGTTCGTAATTTTTTGGCGAAAAATGTAACAAATACCATCCAAAAGCCACCAAATTCACATGATTTGGCTCCCTGTAACTTTTTTCTATTCAATCGAGTTAAAAAACCATCACGGGGAATGCGTTTTAGCAGCCGAGAGGAAATAATGGAAAAATCGCAGGAAGCACTGATGGACATACCGAAAACCGAATATAAAAAATGTTTCGAGGATTGGATCAAGCGGTGGCATAAGTGTGTTGTAGTCGATGGGGATTACTTTGAAGGGGACAATATAGATTTAGATTTATAAACTTGTATTTTTAATTTTCTGAATTGGTTATTTTATTTAGTCCCTGTTTTGGCGCCAATGTTTCCTTGGATAATTTGAATTCGACCAAATGCTGCTCCAATTCCTACATCACCTAGCCCCTTCACCAGTACTCTTGCATTACGACGATCGGGGTTCAGATGTTGCATACATGTTTCAGAGATAAATGTTGCTTGTGATGCCGAGTCTAAAAACGCTCTAAAGGCTTGAAACTGGCCCTTTCTGTCTCTTATATTTACTAAAGCGGTTGGTAGTATAGTATAAGACGCGTTTGCATACTGAGTCGTTAGTGTTTGAATCTCTGCGCATTCTTTGGGAGTATTGACATCTAGCTCTAGATTTGAAGTGATGCACTCGATGATTTCCGTTTAGACAATTAAAACATTTGTTATATTTCTGAATAGCTTCCGACCTCTGTTCCGATGACATTCGGTTATACGTGCCGCACTCATAAATTCGATGATTCTATTCTTTACAGATTGGACATGGAAACCTGGCACGTGTGGTTACCGCATATGCTCTAGCTATTGTAGGTCGGGTTGGATTTACTTTCCTTGAGCATCCTTTCAATGATTCTGTCATATCAATGCGTTTTCCAAGAAATTTCAGGAATTCATCGATGGTAGGGAAATGTTTATCAATGGTTTCTTGGGCCCAAACACATTTAGATTCTTTATCTAATTTGTCCAGTGCGATATATATTAACCTCTTTTCTCCGCAACTGAACCTAACGCTTTAATCCATCTTATGGATTCATCAAACGAATCTGCCAATTTCCGGATGTTGGTAGTATCTGGTTGTATTTTGATTTGTTGGTCCATATAGTTTTCAATGAAAGCATTGACTGCATGCCGCCCCCTTCAGATATTGAAACTTTTGTGCTGGAGTTTGAATGTCTCGTTCATGTATTAAAAAACGACTGCCACTCCATGTAATCTCCATCGAATGTTGGAATACTTATTTTCGGCAATCGCACCTCAATAGCCGGCTTCATCGAAACATCGAAACATTCAATTGCCCTTTACAAACGTGAATAGTTTTGTCATGGAACCCTTGATTGAGGCTCTGTGCTTTTAGCATTTGGTATCACGAATTCAAATTATCCAAGGAAACATTGAAACAGGGACTAACTTTTTGATCAAGGGGTATATATAT
Organism: Tipula lateralis; assembly: GCA_963932295.1. NCBI lineage: Eukaryota > Metazoa > Arthropoda > Insecta > Diptera > Tipulidae > Tipula > Tipula lateralis. The sequence continues at coordinate 40,148,181 of OZ010736.1, forward strand.
ATATATATATATATATATATATATATATATATATATATATATATATATATATATATATATATATATATATATATATATCACAATATTTTTAAACACACTAACCAGATGTCTAATAACTTATATATAATGTGTGCCCATCCTTGGCTTCTATCAACTCGTTCAGACGCCTTGACATTGAAATAAATGCTTTTCGTAAATTCTGAAGTGATTTCACTCGAAACATTATCTAACCAAAATCATTACAAAATGTTTTTATTTAAACAAAATAAAAATCATCTTTTTCTGCAAAGAACCAATACCTTGTTTTAATCATAATGGACTCAAAACACTGCCGACTTATCTTCTTTCATCTTTTTCATGGCTTATTTCATCGTTGAAGGATTTACTAACTCACGCCTCTTGCTTTCTAGAATACATCCTCCGTTGGCTTGATGGGATTTAGGTCCACAATACTCGCCTATCGGGTGATTGCCACAATTCTTTTATCTCTAACTTTGGTATTATTATAACTACCATACCAATATCATTGGAATAAAGTCTGAATTCTCATATATCCACAATGAGGTTATGTGGAGTCTGAAATAAGTTTAGAACCTCCTCCGTAAACGATTGTTTTCCCCACAGCAATTATTTTCCTGCAACAATTCCATATATCCACAAACATATGCACATAGCTATATAGCTATATAATTATTACTCTTTGTTAAATGCTAATTAGACATCGAACAATATACAAAACGATATTCTTATAGCTGAGTAACTATAACTATCGTCAAACGATTTTATGCCATATATAGAAAGTTCAATATTGAAATGTAAATTTAACCTAGATTTTGCACATGATGTCCAAAACATATACTGTCCCCTAGATAGATACACCCTTAACTATTTCAATAATATTATTTATGTACAGCATCCACCCAAGAGAGATATAATAAATGTTATATGAATTGCAGCTAAAAAATACGACAAAGAACAAACAAGAAAATCTGCAATTTGCATACATGAAAATTTCATTACTATACGGTGCAGTATAATGCACGAAACGATAAAAATTCTACTTGTTGTTAGTTATGTACATGTACATAAAAACTATTTAAGTAAATTAAATTTTTGTACAGTCATACCATACACTCTGTCACATAATAGTTATGAGTTTGAACGAAGAGAAAAAGTATGTTGGACCTAAGCTGGGCTTGGTTTTAAAATAACGATACATACTATGCAGGGTACTACATGGCAATGTTAATATAATCAGAAATACACGTACATATGTGCTAACACTACAAACACAAGTTTTATTTTACTACCAAGCAAATAATCAATCTCGAAACTGTAACCTCAACTAGAACTAGAAATTTGGATAGACATTTAAACGCTGTCTATAAACATATGTATAAAATCATTGTACTGTATCGTTGTTTCGTTCTGTTGAGCCATTGAATGAGTACTTCATCGAAAAAATCACTTCCATATCATATGAGGCTTATGCGACTGGTCTTGATATTTGTGCAATATGAAATATTGTTAAGAGCCTCCTGAAAACATTGTTTCTGATGTTTTTATGGTGATAAAAGTTATTCGAGATGTAGATATACGTCGTTTAAATGATTCTCTTCAGAGTTTCAGACCAATGTCGCAGCAATTTCAAAAACGATGTTGGTGAAGGAGGTTTTGAGAGAAATCTCTTTATTATTTCTAAAATAGTCAAAGGCATTTCGGAGTATTTCTGTTTAAGATTTTTTTTTAGATCCTGCAACCGTTATTGTTCTCAAACAGTAATACACTTGGCCGTAAAGTCATTTTACCAACATCTTTAATTGGTTCTCCACGCAATATGTACCAAAATTATTTGGATGCAAAGTCAATCGTATACCACATATCAGCAAACTTTCATTATTTATAACTATGTCATGCAGCCCACAACGGCCAGTAATTTTAGAAGCTCTTAAAGGTTAACGTGCAAATTTTCGGCCTGATACTGTCGTTCGTGTATTTAAAAGTAAACATAAGAAATGTTTGGTAAAGTAAATAGTCTTATTTAGACTATTGAGTTTCGAAAACGATTCTCTCATTCACATATTTTGATCACGTTGGATAGGGATGATAGAATAGATGGGGTTGCTGATGTTGATATAAATGTGTGTCCTATAATATCTGATATTTAAACGCATCCACGATATATATGAAATCGTTAGGCGTCATATGATTCTACTTAATCCAAACTCTGTTTGCAGGATAGAAGGAATATGCAACAGGATGTCCGTTTTTCAAACGTCGTGATAATGGTACGAATGTTGATGTTCGTGGGCATTCTGTTGCTAATCGATTCGTCGTTCCATATACAATCCATATCTTTTAGCCAAATTCCGTTTCCATTTAAAAGTAGAAGTGTATACGACCATTCAAATTGTAAAATAAAAGTACTCTACAGGATATGATAGTGCGTCGTTAGAATTTGAAGAGTTAAATGATGAATTAAATGACGAAATTCAGGTAGATGAGACAATATTTTGTATAGTGATAAAATATATATAGTATACAATATATATAGACTTTATAGTACCCGATCATTAAAAAAAACAACATATACATACTTCCTACATTAACTACCCAAAACGACCAAAATACAATACAGATTAGAAATACAACATAGTATGCCACGCATGTTGTCACCAATCACAATTACCAAGTAATGTATGAGTTATGAGTAAGTTAGGTTGGGTTATGTTAGAGTGGCTGCGCTAACGCACACTTAGACCGTTGCCGGTCCGTTGTGATACCACAGGATCTTAGTCCCCTAATACCCCTAACACTCTATTGTAACCATCCTGAGCTACTAATGTAGCGTAAAATGTCCCGCACCTTACTATCTGCAAGATCTGAAAGGTTGTGCATTACATACCTACCGAAGTGTAAATGTCTTCTTAGTGCCAGTGCAGGACAAAAGCATAGGAAGTGAACAAGCGTCTCTTCCTCCTCCTCGTCCATGCAGCTTCTACAGAAGTCATTTGTTTCTAGACCCAGCCTTCTCGCATGTTCCCCGAAAAGGCAGTGTTCCGTTAATATTCCTATTATTCTTCTTAGATCAATCCTCTCCAGAGAGATTAAGGTCCTGGAGCGATTCAAATCCAACCTTGGCCATATTTTTCTCGCTCTCTCGCATGTGAGGGTGTTAGACCACCTCTCCAGTGCTGAAGCCTTCGTCCTTTTCCTCAGAGCCAGTCTAAGCTCCACTGTAGGCCTCACCGCATTGGCCCTTTCAGGCTTCAGCTGAAGAGTTGTACCTTGCCTAGCTAGTTCATCTGCCAAACAGTTACCCTTGACGTCAGAGTGGCCGGGGACCCAGATAATCTGAATATTGAAATGCTCACTCATCTCGTTAAGAGACGAGTGGCAACCCAATGCCATCCTAGACTTCAACAGCACTGCTTCCAGCGTCTTGATAGCCGCCTGACTATCCACATAAATCTTGATATCCCTCTTGGATATTACGTTATGCCTCAACCAGTTCAAGACTTCTTCAATCGCTATTATCTCCGCCTGGTACACGCTGCAGTGGTCAGGGAGACGAACGGAAGTACTTATATTTAATGCTCCACCGAACAGCCCAGATCCGACCTTACCATCTAGCTTCGAGCCGTCCGTGTAAAGTTGTATAGCTTCGGTTTCCAGTGCTAGCTTATTCCCCCAGAATTCTCTTTAAGGGATAAAGGTTTGAAAACCTTTTTCGAAGCATAATATCGGCGTAATATAGTGAAGGTTCAACATTTCCGTCTTTAGCGAACCGGCCGTTAGTCTAGTGGCTATGTTAGCCGCCATCTGTTTACCAAATATATCCACTGAAAGAAGGTGTAACATGACCTCTAAGGCCTGAGTAGGTGTTGTTCTCAGTGCCCCGCTTATCAGCAAACAGGCCATTCTTTGCACCTTCTCTAACTTCTTTCTATAGATTACTCTATCCAGTGCTGGCCACCAAACATGAGTTATGAGTAAACTGAAAACCAAATTTGAAACAACCGCCCAGGTGGCGTAGTAGTTTAAAGCTGCGGCAGTTGGAGCGGGAGGTTCCGGGTTCGAATCCCGATAGGGGCAGGATGCAAAAGGGATTTTTCACCATGAGATTACGATCTGTGGTGTGAATGAACACAACTATGACCCCCTGTTGGAGCACTATAGGCTGGCATGGAGCTATTCATTGAGCAGATGGTTCTACGTAAATCGGACCTATAGCCGTACGTCCTCGAATTGGCTGTAATGGCGTAAAAGCAAGGACGTAAATAAGCGAACCGTGAACAAGTAGAGAGTGACTTGAGCCCCAAAACAGATTAGAAATTAGAAAAAAAAATTGGGACAGAAAATTTAGTAGCTATGAGCCACCCAGTAAACAAAAAACAATGATTTATTAATTTAAAGCTTAGCTACCCTCTGTACTCGTATATATTGTACATATATGACCAAAATTCATTATGCGGTTTATTATTCCATTGTTCTCCTACATCGACTATTTATTCCGCTTATAGTTCCTACATATACCCAAAATTTGTGTAATAGAACAATGTAGATATATATATATAGTACAGCAACACCTCCAATAAACACTAAGAATAGTAAACGAACAAAAGGAAATACCTATAATAGAATATCCTTTTTTATTGCCTCTTCGTTCATTTTTATAAGACTTAAGTGAACTTTTAATTAGAATTCCGTTTCACATTCCATCCCAATTGTTATATATTTATCGCCAATTTCGGTATTTTGCAAAAAAAGCTGATTCAATGTTATGATTCGACTAAAGGGAACTTTAAGAAATTATCAAACTCCCATGACGACGATGATGATATTCTCGACGAAGGTTTTACTCTCGCACGCAATTTAAACTCTATGTATACGATAAAAATGAGGAAAGCACGTAACATTATGACACAGATGAAATTTATTGTTTTTTATAAGAAGTTCGAGTGCTACATCTATGTCATATTATATAGGGGTACCATACCCTATATACACGTAAGAAGTTTTGAATAATGGATTTATACATACGATATATAGTGTAGATATTTGGTGTTGTTTATATTCGATGAAATAAAGAAAATTGTTTTGGGGTCAAAGGTGTACGAAAGTGGATGTGGGGTGTACTTTAGTACAAGATATTTTTATCTTTATTTATAACGTAAGGAATAGGATGGATATTTATAGTACTTATATATAGAATTGGCTCCTCCGTACGGTATTAAAATATAATAGGGTTATTTTATAAAAGAAAGTTGATTGTATTTATACTTCCAGTAAATGAGGGTTGAAACACTTCCATTGATTGTTCAGAATTGAAAAACACAAACAAGATTTCCAAATCGCATCTCGTTCAAAAATAAGTCATTGCTTTGATGACGGTGAATGAAAATTTAGATAGGGTATAATTTGGAACTTAACCGAGTTATTGTACATTTTGGTTGAATTGGATATGTGTGGCGTTATACAAGCTCTTCTTGCTTGCAATTTGCCTTTAAGAATTCTGTTATTTTTTTTTAATTAAGCTTTAATTGGGTGCAGGGCAGACTTTCAGACTGGCCTAGCTCCTTTTAATTGTCAGAGCTCCTGTACCCAACGTGTGATCCTTCAAGTAATACAATCCTTCAAGTTGATAGCTGCCTTAAACTTGTGCATTTTATACTCCAACGGAAACTGGAAACCGGATAACGAATTCCACTTACTGGATGTTCGATAAATGAATTCGCGCTTTGCACCTTCAGTTCGAGGTTTCGGCAGCTTCACCGTAAACCTATGCACATTCACCGTTCTTCATATTACCCGTCCTGGCGTAACAAATGGTGGTATTTTATATTTACCATTTATTAGTATATAGAACACGCAGAGTTCTGCAACATCTCTGCGGTGCTGTAAGCTGTCCAGATCTTTCGTAAGTCTGGAGTTTCGTATTATTCGGATGGCACGCTGCTGAACTCTATCCAGCAAACTTGACAACAATGTTCTATACACGGTCTTATAAAGGTTTTATGTATCTGGAGAACCTGATGCGATTTAAAATTTCGATTCCGTCTGCATCTATTGAGGAACCCGAGTTTACGTGAAGCTGATGTGGCCAATGCGATAATGTGTTCATTTCATCTTAAATTGTTGCTAATTTGAACACCAAGCAGACGAATTGAGTTACAACCCACGAGAACGTGGCCTTTTACCACAACAGGGTATTCGTTGCGACTTCTTTTATGCGAGAACGTGCATATTTGTGTTTTTTTCTCGTTAAATTTGACCTGATTTTTAACTCCCCTCTCAAATATTGTACTCAAATCGGAATTAAGCGAAGTGAAAACTTCCAGCCGTTTACCGTTTAACTCTGAAGGAGTTGGGTCGACCTCGAATGAAAAAGAAGAGTGCAATGTTGCATCATCGGCAAAACTGTCACAATGCTATCCAACAAGTCTTTAATGTATAACAAAAACAAAGTTGGTGGCAAAACTGATCCCTGAGGGGCTTAGTCATTTGGGGAGTGTGTCGTTGATGATCTCCCATTTAGCACAACGTTGATCTTTCGGTCTTTGAGAATCCAAGCCGTATGCCACAAGTTTACAAATGAGATTCTCATGTCAAACCTTGTCGAAAGCCTTGATATATATCCAAAGCGATTGCAAAGGCTTCTGCGTGGTGCTCAAGGGCGAAAATCCATTTGTTTACAACATACTTCAAGAGATCGGTTGTGGAGCGGCTTTCACGGAAGTTATATTGTTTATCTGAAATTATTTTATTAATCTCAAGCCAATTCACCAGTTGTTGGTTAATGCATTTCTCAAAGACTTTAGCCACGGCTGACACAATTGATATTGGCCGGTAGTTTGAAGGGTCAGTTTTATCACAACCACGTTTAATGACCGGTTGCACCATCGCACTCTTCCAGGCGTTCGGGTATTTACCTAACTTATAAAAAAGAAGAAAGATTTTAGTTAATATTGGAGCCAAGTCACTGGCAAACTCCTTCAATATTCGAACAGGAATTCCGTCAGGTCCAGTTGCTTTATTTATGTCTATTGCCTTCAGGTTCCTGAAGGCAATTTCCTCCGAGATGTTGGCAGGATCCATTTTGGGACCACAATGCGGAGTTGACGGAGGCGTAACTCCAACGGGGACAACTAAGGTCGAGTTCGAAGTGAAGACGTTTGCCAGTAAGTCGGCCTGCAAATATGGATCCACCACCAAAGCATCGTCTGCATATTTCAATGCTGAAATAGATGTTTTAGAAATATTGGCAACCGATGCGACCATCTGGTTGGGATCGGAAATTTTCAACTCAGAAGCCCCTTAGCAGTTAGCACAGATTTTTTAACAGATGTTACGTGTGGCCTTATATTCTTCAAAAGAAATTTCGTTATTTCTTGTGAGCAGATTTATTTTGTCTGGCTGCTTTGGCGGCTTCTTTTGAAACTATTTTTAAATTAGGATGGGATTGGAAAAGGATGATGGGATACATTTATTCATTCCATGAAGAACGGTTTCGGTGAAATTGGAAACAGCGTCGTCTATTTTATTGTTATAAAAACAATGGCTCTCCCACGGGAAATATTGAAAAAATGACCGTAACCCTTCATTGTCAGCCTTGTTAAAATTCCATAGACGTCTTGGCTGCTGTTTAAATTCTAGTGGTGTTTCGACAGATATTTTTAAGGTTATCAGGTTGTGGTCAGAATTTCCAATTTCAGCCTCGACACGCGCTTCAATGGAATGTGGAACTGATGTAAGACAAAGATCCAGAATATGACTGTTTGTTGAATTTTGATATTCAAATGTGGAATCACTAACAATCTGCGTAAGGTCATGCGAAACAGCAAGCCACTCCAACAGCAAGCCCAACACAATTCATATTTTGGTGATTCAACCAAATATTTATAATTATATGTATATTTATTATACCTGGTGTCTTTAAGTTGATCAATACAGCCAGTCTTTTTTTATTATATTTGCCGCTTTCTGGTATTTTATTATTTTGTCCCTGAATGCAATTCTCATTTTAGATACTGAGCTGCTGTAAATATTTTAAGTCTCTTCCAATTTTGAACTTATCTCATATGGTCTTCAACAAATACATGTATAGTTTTATGTTACAAGATTTGCTTGACCCAGTTTTTTTTTGTTTTATTTCCAATTTAGGAACATTTAGGGATCATTCACTTAACTGGACCATTTACCTCTATTGAAGTTGTTGTTTTTAGGTTCAGTGAAGTCCATTTGTTTGACTGTTCTATTATGATACGTGTGGTGCTGATATTGCTCAAGAATTATTATCGCTTATATTTTTATTGTATTGTTGAGAAGTGAGCTACACGTTTATTTTACGAGATAAACTCTCTTCATTAATGCGAGATTTTTTCGGTATCCCATACTTTAACTAATGGTGGTGTAAGAATTGTTGCAGTTTCATATGTGTCGCCTTTAAATAATTTTACCAATGGTACTAGGTTTGCTGATTGAAGAAAGATTGAGTTAGAGCCTTTCTTTAAATATATTTCTTGCATAATTGTTTCTTAATCCATTCGTCCTATTCGATTGTTTGTATGTTTTTACAGCAGTTGGTTAATTTTAAATGCTGGTATTACCAGTAATTGTTGGTCGCTGTTTTCATATGCTCCTTTCATTATCCTGACGTCTTGTACGAAGGTATTAAGTAGTACAGAAGGTGTTGATTAATTTGATTCTTGGTTCTGCCACTTAGTAAATACCAAGTTTATTGGAACTTACTGAATCCTTCTAATAGATATTTGTAACACAACAATCGACGAGGTTTACCTTCCATTATTGATATCTTGCCCGTATTTTCCAATTTAGCATTGACTATTTTCATTTCATTTCTTGATTTGTTGTCAGTTGCTTTTAGAATTCAACTTTCATTATGTCGTCGTTTTATAGTTGAAACGAATTACGAATTATAAGAGAGATCACTTATTTCAGAAATTGAACTTCGGAAATACAAACAAATGAATAGGAAAAACTACAAGTTTCCATTTCCCATTATATATTTATAACAAAAACTTTTTTGTTCAAAGATTTTTCTCAATCTTGTATCGTTTTATTTACAATACATTTGAGAATAATTATAATAAAGTTTTTCAAAACTAAACTAGCTGCATTCAACTTTTATTTATTTTTTTCTATTTTGATCTAAGATATAATAAAGTTATTAAAACAAATACACACACACACACACTCGTAAAAATAAGACGAAAATAAAGAAATGATGATAAGAAATTTCTTGTATGTGAACTATATTATATTCGTATACGGAGATATCAAGAAAACTTGATGACGGCATAAAAATATATATGTCTTTAAATTGAGATGATGGTGTTCAGAATTGAGGAAATGAGGAAAATTCGCGGCATAACAATATGTATAGAATTTGTCTTGATACCGCGATAGCAAATATATGCTATATATAGGAAGTGTGTAAAACAAACTAAAAATTATATTTGTCAATTTAATTTAAAAATCGATAAAATGTCAGAACGAGTAACATAAAAATTCAATCAAAATGTTTATACTTTGGCAAAATTCAAACTTTACATCAGGGAATTTAGAGCACAATCATTTTTTAAGTGCATTGCAACACAGAACCTCATCTCAACCTTCATTTTTTGTATCGTTTCAATTCTTGTATAGACATACGTACTCTCGTTACTATATGACAGAGCAGCCAAGTGGAAGCGAATATAAGAAGCAACAAAATTCCCCGTATAATTTTATATTATTGAAGCAATACAATTTGTTTTTATGTTAATTCGAAATTTTCTTTTATTTTTTACCATACTCGTTGTTCGCAACGACTTTAAAGCACAACGGAAAAATATGAAAATTCATTAAAGAGCACTTTTTTTTGCTTTATTTTTTACATATTCTTACATACAGTATGATTGAAAAATATACTGTATCACTGGTACAGTATATCTCAGAATGGGTCGTAAGGTTTACAGCCTTACATTAAAGATGGTTTTGGCTGTCCTGTAACTATAATCATTCTAACTTGATCGCTGTATACCAATTATTTTTCTGTAATTTCTTGACCAACCCGTTATCTGCAGCAGATCAGATATCGAGACTCTCATTGTGTTAAACTTTACCGTATGTTTGAAAACAAAATGTTTCGGTTCTGCTTCATTAGTAGTGAGAATAGTAAGAATTTCTAGAATAGTAGAAACAATTGGGTAACACTGAAAATTTTTCTAAACTTGTTTTTAAATATTTTCCAGAACTATACTCTCATATAGCTAACCATTCTACCCAGTAGATTTTTTAGGTCTTAACACCATAAATCAAATTAAACTGTAAACAGCACTGACATAGCAATCCAATTTATGTATACAATTCATATACAGACACAGTTGGGATTTTACATGTGAAACACATTATTTAAATTATGTAAGACAGTGTAAATTACATAAAAGGTAAATTAAATGTAAAAAATAAAGGACAATGTAAATCATATAAAATGTAAAAAATTACACGTTTTGACATGTAATATCAAACAAAATCGGATACCGCCAAAACAACAACGAACCTCCACTTAAGAACACGAGATTAACGATCGGCACGTGAAACTGTGACCAAAAATAGATTGTTGTCAGATTGTTGACACAGTACAGCAATGGCCAACAATGGCCTGTAAAAACAAATGTTAAAATAGCGTAAATTACATAAAAGGTAAACTACACGTATAAAACGTAAACAACACCATTCGCAGTGTCATCTGTTTTAAAATGTCAACGTTCGGTTTTGTCATTAACACGGATAAATAGCACAGATAAATTAGCGACTAGATGACCAAAGTAATCTGAACAACATGATATTTGATCAACTGAAGAAAATTCAAGAATTATTTTTAAATGCAGAAAAAATCGACATTTTCCTAATATACGAAAGCCATTTTGTTAAATCTTCATTTGTTAAAATCCGGGGTTATATCTTATATCATTCAATTCATCCAGCGGAGCAAGAGGTGGTTCGGCATTTCTAATAAAATAAAATATAAAACATTATGTAGAAACAAAAATCGAAGAAGATTCGATGCAAGTCGCTACTGTAAGGATTCACATTAAACACAGTCAGCCTACTGTCTCTGCAATATATGTCCTCCCCGGCATAACTTGAAAAGGGAGGACTACATTAAACTATTTAAAGCACTAGGACGTGATTTTAATGCGAAAAACACCTATTGGGGATCTAGACTTACTACGTCAAAGGGTAAAGAATTGTTTCAAGCAGGTCAGACAACAAAATGTGAATTTTACTCTGGTGGTTAACCAACATACTGGCCCAGTGACGAAGCTAAGATATCGGACCTAGTAGACTTTTATGTAGCAAGAGGTTTATCTCAGAACTACATTCACATGTAGCAACTCTCTAGTATCGGATCACTCACCGGTTATCATGACAGTCAGTGAAACGGTGCATTCAAAGGGTGCACCCAGATTAACAAATTCAAAAACAAACTGGGATCTCTTTCGTAAATTAATGGGGGAGAAAATCAATCTCCAGGTACCAATAAGAAATTCTCGACAGTTGGAAGACAAATTGGAACAACTCAATGAAGTAATTCACTATGCTGCGTTGGCAAGTACCCCAACTTTACAAAATAAGAAGACTCTTAACGTATCCTACCAGAGCCATCTTTATTAGAGCCGTAATAATATGACGTATTTTTTGTTGAGCTTTTTTTAGAGGAGGTACATTTTTCATTTTCCCATAAGAATCAATGTAAAAATCACATTTTTCGAAATAATTTTTATCAATAAAAAATTATATATTTGATTTCTGTTTTTACAGTGTTAAGTACATAAAATGTTGAAGTTAATCATATCTGAAAATCAGTTACCTAAATATCTTAATAATTTAATAAAACATAAATTAAAATTCAATATGAATTTACAATATTATATGCACAGTAAAATATGTATATGTGTATGTGATGTTGATTTTAAAGTTAAAGAAGATTTCAATAAGAGCAGTTCATTTTTTTAATCTAACCGCACACGTTTACTTTTATTTTGCAGCAAAATGTCCGTAGCTGTATTGAAATATATTTAGACATAAGAAATTATGTTTTTGCACATAAATAAAATTTAATAACTACAATAAACAATAATTTTAATTATATAATAAAAAAAATGATTTAGCACCTTTAGTGTTACCTACTAAAAACGAAACTAAAAAATAAAAAAAAAATTTTTATGTCGATCTAAAAGAAAAAAAGGGTGTTCCATACGAACAGCACATTTTATTTTTATCTGACTGCATAATTTTCTTTTAATTTCGAATCAAAATAACCGTATTTTCTTTGAAATACATTTATATTCTAGAAATTATAAAAATAAAACATAATTATTGTTAAAAAAATAATTTTAATTATAAAATAATAAATTGATGGAATGTTTATAGGTGTACCCTATACTATAAAAAACAAACCAGAAACATGACATGGCGGAAAAGCTTTACAAGAGACATCTGACATTCATAATAAAATTAATTTATTTGTTTCACATATCATAATAATTATTAATTATAATTATTATATTCAATATAGATAAAAGTAAATCTATTTAAATTTAATTTATTCAGGGTAAAATGTTAAGTTTTAGTACTTTCGTTTTAGTACTTACGATCTTTCAATAGATGTCAGCAGGGCGTAATTTTTTTATCCAAAAAGTCGTTAGATTTAAAAAAATTTCTAATGAATTTGGTTTTACCAATTCAAGTTAACAAGTTAACGGTTAAATTTTATATGTCAGTATATATACATACATATATACATACATACATACTCGTATATATCTTTATAAAATCAAATTTTCCTCCAACTCGAAAAAAATGCTAACCTTAAAATTCTTACATATATAAGTTTCTTGACAAAACACACAATTTTATCAGCAAATACTTGATTTCATACGGATTTTAGAATATGTTAAAGTATTTTATCCTGTAAAATGTAATAACATTTATGATAGAGTTTGATACAATATAATTCTACTGTACGATTCTAGATTTAATTCCTATAGAATTATAGTGGGATTCTAGTAGTTTGACCGTTTTTAGATAAACGTTTAAGTAAATGAGTATATATTTTAAATCTAAATTAAATTTATTTATTTATTTTACATTAGTTTGGATTAATTTCGTAATTTTGAATTTTGATAATCAAAAAGTTTTTGTAAAAAAACAAAGTAGCTTTTTAGTAGTAGTTTTAATTTTTCCAGAGATGACTCTGTTGTCATTGATCGTACTCGATCGATATTTCATATTGCTCATGCGTATAAATGAGAATATTTTTTTTTCATATGATACGAGTATGTATGTATTTGTGCGTATACATATTAAAAGTTCTAATGCGATATTTGAATTTAATGATTTATTTATTTAATTATTTATATTATATTCAATTGATTTTATTCAAAAATATTTAAATGATATATTATATAAATAGTTTTTATATGATTTCAACATTAAAATGTTTATTTTGTCATACTTTTCATTGAAATATTTCATTTTAAAAAAATGTTTACTTTCCATATATTTTGTATGGAAATTTACGTTTTTTCCTCTATTTTACTTCCTCTAATTTAAGCTCAATTTTTAATATTTCGGCTCTGTAAAATTTAGATGGCTCTGATCCTACAAAATGGAAGTTAGAGAGTTGGTAAGAGAAAAGCGACGGGCTCGTAAAACCTGGCAAAATAATCGAACACCGGAGAACAAAACAATTCTTAACAATTTATGTAACTGTCTTAAATCCCTTCTTAAAGAAGTTAAAAATGAAGCAATCAACAGATATCTAGTAAGCGTAAATGATGAAAAAATTCTGATTATTCACCGTGGAAGGCGACGAAGGGACTTAAAAGGACTCAAAAATTCAAGTACCTCCACTTAAACAGGATGATGGGACCTGGGCAATAGGTCACAAAGAGAAGGCTGATTTATTTGCGGAGTATCTCCAGGAAACCTTCCAACCGCTACTAAGACAAACTGCCAATGAAAATATAATGCCAATTCACAAGCTGGATGAGTTTGACATACCGCCAATAACTCTCAAACAACTAACAGAAGAAGTGAAAAGTAACATGAATGTTAAGAAAGCTCCAGGGTATGACTTGATCACTTGCCAAATTATCAAAGCTCTGCCAGACAAAGGATTTCGTAAGCTACTACACATAATCAATGCGACCCTTCGGTTAAAATATGTTCCGCATCAATGGAAAGTAGCAGAATTAATCATGATACCTAAACCTGATAAACCGCCTAACGATAAAAATCATACAGGCCAATTTGTCTGCTGCCAATTATGTCAAAACTTTTTGAAAAATTATTAATTAAGAGACTTAAACTAATTATTGAGGACCGACAACTAATTCCTCCACATCAATTTGCATTCAGAGAAAAGCATTCTACAATTGAACAGGTGCATAGAATAACAAATATAATTGAAAGAACGTTAGAAGATAAAAAAGTATGCTCAAGCATAATCCTGAACGTCGCGCAAGCATTCGATAAAGTTTGGCACAGTGGTCTGAAATACAAGCTGCATAGAGATCTGCCGAGGCAATTTTATGCCATACTAAGATCTTATTTATCCAATAGACATTTTCGAGTGAAATATGAGGATGAATACTCTGAACTAATGAAAATCTCTGCCGGTGTCCCGCAGGGGAGTGTATTAGGACCAATCCTGTATTTACTATATACACAAGAGACATACCAACCACAAATGAAGGATCCATAGCCACCTTTGCAGATGACACAGCAATTATGGCAATTGGCAATGCGGTTTATAACTGGACAAAGCGTTGGCGAATCAAGCTTAATGAGACAAAATCGACAACTTTACATATCAAAAGGCTTACCATCTACCTATAGAAAATAATTCGCGACACGTGCCATTTGCAAATACAGCTAAATATCTTGGCATGGCCATCGACGCCAAGCTCAAGTGAAAAGAAAAAAGGAGACTCAAAAAGAAAAAAGAATAATTTAACATAAAGTTCAGAAAAATGTATTGGCTCATAGGTAGAGGCTCTGAGCTTACAATTCATAATAAACTGTTGCTATATCGGCAAATTCTGAAACCGATATGGACATACGGTATACAACTCTGGGGATGTACCAAAACAACGTTCTTCGTAGCATCGTCAATGCTCTGTGGTACATAAGAAATGAATACCTTCATAGTTAAATAAAAATGCATGACATGGAAACCCCTATATTCGCCATATGAGTGATAACCCTATCGTTGAAAGGAGACTTCAAAGAACGAGGCCACTTGACCTAGTGAACTTACCAAATTAAAATTAGTAACTAGGTTTAATTAATTATGGGTCTAACCATTGGGTTACAAACAAAAGTGAATTGCACTAGAAACATACAAATTGGTATTTGAAAGAAAAATTGCTAGATGAGCGCAGTCTCAGTCGTAATAAAAATATAGCAAAAAAACACATAAATTCGTATTTGCAAAATCAATAGGTTTTCAGACAAGGATTTTTTTATACCTTTCCTCAAACCAGTTAGGGTGACTTTTAATGGAATTAATCTGTTAATAATTCTAATCTAATATTGTGACATTTTGACATTCAGCATATAGAAGAAAAAAATTTTACACACTTAATTATTTCACAAATTCTGTTTGTAAGACATTAAGAATATTTTTGAACAGATGGTGCTTTACTGACAACTAGATTTGATAAGAGATGGTGCGTTAGTTTTTTTTTACATGAAATGATTTTTATATATAGAATGTAAAAAATAACCTCAAGTAAATTATACGTTTTTACTTGTAAAATCCGTGTAAATTACATCGTGTATTTTAAACATCCAACTCATTTATATAGAGTACCGCAATAGTTTTTTTTGGCACTCTGCAATTTACATAGACAACTATTTCCTCGGCGTAGTTCAGTACGTCCTACTTAGTGCCTTAATGGCCAAATCGAGAACGTACGGCTATAAGTTCAATTTTCGTAGAACCACTTGCCCATTGCATAGCCCCATACCAACCTATAGAGTACTGACATGGAAGATGGGTTGGCCCATGAGTTCTGCACTCCAATAGGGGGTTCATTCACACCACCGATCGTAATCAGATGGTGAAAAATCCATTTTGCATCCTGCCCCTATTATCGGGATTTGAACCAGGAACCTCCCTCTCCAACTGCCACAGCTTTAACCACTGAGCCACCTGGGCGGTCTATTAATCACTTTAAAGATGATTGTTATTATATTTAAATAAACATCCCTTTTACATTCCCCTTTTATTGTAATTCCACTACGTTCCGTTTCAAATTGACGTTGCCTTAGCACTATACTTTTTAATCAGAGGCACTAAATCTCATTCCCTATATTATTGGTGAGTTACGTTTTCCATAAAGCATCTCCCATACGTCTTAAACAAACTTTTATGATATATGCTAACTGTCAACCAATCTACCTACAAACAAATCAAATCTCACAAAATAATTGGAACAACTTTAAGCTTATGACATCGAGCTGAGAATAATAATGAGTAATTGATCCTACTTTCTTGTATAATTATGGAAAAATAATCCATTAAAATCTCCGTTTACCGATTTTTACATCCCACTGTAGATAAAATATGTTACGACATTGTACGTATAGAATGATGACGACAGGATAGCACAACAACTAAAATACGCCCATCCTCTATATATACAAACTCCATAATGAAAAATGTTTAAGAAATTAAATTAGTCGTCGTCTCGTATTTCGTACATGTACAGCTTTATATAATACATATGTGTTGATGTAAGGTATATGTACGTCTTTCGAATGGAAAATAAGCGTTTAATTAAATTAATATGTATATTTATGCAGATCTATCCTATATCCAATAACACAATTATGTATACGACAAAACCGACTTTCGAAATATATTCCATGCATGCCCACATTATACCATATATCGCAAATGAAATGTTATAAACCAAATTGTTAGACACGTAGAAAAGCTTTAAAGCAGCATGTATGTCTGTCACAGAGTTCCAATAAATGAAATCAATCCGGATTGGTATTCCGTTTCGTATTATACATAGAATGTGCGTAATAAGACGATTATAAAAGCTTTTTGTAGTAAAATTAATATTCATTCCATATATAATGATGCAATAATACCAAGAAAAGTTTCTTATTGCTTTCAAAATGCTTTCGTGTAGTTTAAAACGAGAGAACGTAAAAGTTGTTTAAAAATGTGAAAGCTTTTTATTTTGTTGTTATTCAATTTAATACTTTTCGATTGTTTAGTTAAAAGATTTTTTGTTACTGCTTTATTGTATAAATATAATAAAGTTCGATTTAAGTTTTATTAAGTAGAAAGACTTTTTCATGCTTTTTCGATGGAATGTGTATATTGAACTTGGAAGGAATATAAAGACGATGATAATAAACCATAATGTATTCATTTTGTAAATACATATAAACTCGAACTATAAACATAACTCGTTCTATACAGGGTGGTTATGAAGACCCTTTAATGAAGGGTTTCCGCATATGGTCTTAATAATCACACATCTGAAATGGATAGGATGGTTTTGGTCCAGTGGAAGGGCATACTCTAGGTAAGAAGGGACTTTCTTCATCATTTCTAGATAGTTCAGGAGGATTAAAAAATCAGGAAAATGAAGGAAATATATTGAAACCTGTTCGTTTTCACAATATGCACTATACTTGACGCTGAATAGGACAAGGTAGTGTTGCACTTCTAAAAAATCCACCATGATCTCCAAACACATATATGAATCGATTTGATTTTTCTGTCGGAACACAATGAAATCTTCAGCAAATGTAGACTGAAGATCACCTTTAGGAGATTTTGATTTATGGAGTCAGAAACCTAACCGAGAGGCTATTATTACCGGTTTTTCAATAAGAGCACTTTTGAATAAAACACAAACTGTTCGACTTTTGAACTAACTTGTTTTAACTAACGAATTTATGAACATACGAACATAATTTAAGTTTGAAACTCGATTTCTTTTGCATGACCACCGCGTGCATGTTTTACGAAGTCCAATCTTTGAACCTTATTTTCTTTCGCATAAATCGGCCGAAATTCTAGCAATTTCACGTTCAATATTGGCTCTGAGCTCTTGCAACGTCGCCGGCTTATTGGCATAGACCAATGACTTCACATAACCCCAAAGAAAATAATCTAGAGGTGTAATATCACACGAGCGCGGCGGTCACTGGACGGAAATAACGCGAAATAACACGCTCATCGAACTTAGTCATCAATAACACGATTGTATCGTGTGCTGTGTGGCATGTGGCCTCGTCCTGTTGAAACCACATGTCGTCCTAGTCCATTCCATTCAATTGCGGCCAAAATATCGTTTATCATACAGCGATATCGATTTCCATTAACAGTAACACTTCACTTTCAATAACAGTTCACTCTCAAAAAATGGAACTGGCCAGTTCCAGAATAGAAGAACTGAATAACGAGATCGGGGAACTAAAAAAGAAACCCTCACTGTGTAGTTGCCAATGTTCTGATAGTAAATCAATTGGACAGAAAACTGCGGACAATGTTGAAGTTCCCACTTTAAGGCGATCAAAAAGGATACAAGAGATATTGCACTCCAAAACATCCACTACTGATAGCACTGATTTAGTGAAAATTCTAAGCAAACCAAAACCCAACGTGATAACCAAAGAAAATAAAGATATGGACGGAAGTAAATTGGAAGATAGTAGTGTCTTAGAAAGTAAGGAGATCATTTCGAATTCTACGACTGAAACCTCAACAAATGAAATAAGTATTCGAGTAGCTCAACCAAGAAAATGGCTTTTTATTAGTCGAATTCACTGCTCAGTATTAAATATAGAATTCAAGCAGTTAGTGGATAAAATTATACGTACTGAAGACGTGTATATCCACCGAATAGTTCCAAAGCCACGAAGTGGTCTGAAATATAACTATATTTCATATAAGATCAATATCCCTGGTGAATCATTTGATGCAGCAGTGAACTCTTAAGTTTGGCCTGATGGGCTGCTAGTAAAGGAATTTGAGTGGTCTCAAAAGAAATCGTTTTTTCAAAAGCTTCGCCTAAACGATCAAATTCGATAATATTCATGAATTCTATTCTACCAATTATTCCGCCGAAGCTTGATTCATCTAACTCAAAATCTACGATATTAAGAGATGCAATGTGTGAAGTTAAGGACGAAATAATGTTATTTACCGGATTTACTAATAGCTGCCCAATGAGAGTTATTATGCCTGTTAATATGGTGAATCGTGGAGCTCAAACGGATGCACAAAATAATATACAAATCACTAAACCCTCGTCAACCTCGATTCTTAAGAGGTTTACTTCTAAATTCAAATCAACTGCTAAGAAAGTATTGCCATTGGAAGATTATGATAAGTGCTTTCAGTTTTTAGAAGATATTCCTAACAAAAACTACGCTTATAAAGAACCTGAAGTAATTTCGTGGATAAAGAAAACCCTACCCGAAGTTTCACTTCTAATTGTGGTAGCTATGCATGAAAAAATGGATAAATGCTTGTTTAAAGGTTACTTAAAGAAAAATAAAATAAATATCAGCAATCACTACCAAAAAACCATCAATGCGGTAACAAAATTGTATAAAGTTGAAAATAAATTTGTGGTAATAATAAATAATCAATACAAAACCAAATGCAGTGATCTAGTTCACTTTATAAGAATAATCACAACATTACTACATCTTAGAAATCCGCAAACGTTTCAGCTTGCCATTGATGTTTCATGTGACGTTGAGCATCTAGAGGATGCTATAAATTTTATTACCAATAGCAAGTTCTCAAATGTGAAATGCACTTTGATTATTCCATTCAACGATGAAGTAAGATACAAAAGAGCGTTGTCGTCCAGATGGATTATTGACACTCCATTGCCTAACGCAGTGAACTCATTAGTGGCGTTAGATACGGAAGTTATTCCAGAATCGCCGACTTACCTTTCAAATGAGAATAATGATCATTACTACTTGAATTCAATAAAAGAAATTCTTCATTTCATGAAGTTTTCCAATATATTTATATGTGATCATCTAGCAAAGTTGTATAAAAATAATATCGGTACTCTACCATTTTCTGCAACTTCTCTATCTTCAATAAGAGTTTATGTCTATGATAACCATAACCAAAGTTACATAGAGGAACCGGTAGCTGAGCACCAATGGGGTTTTGATGGTAAAATATTAGTGCAACTCAACTCAGATAATAAACGGTTCAATACATCAAATCGGTACATTTTCTGCTCTAACGCCACGGAAATCATGCTGGACCAAAACATTTTTGAGCGAATATGTAAATTGGCTTTGCCGTCGGAAATAATAAAACCGGAGATAATATCGATCCAAGGAGTTCCAGGCTGTGGCAAATCTACTTGGATATTAAATGCTCATTTACTAGGAAGAGATCTTGTTCTTAGTTCAACAAAACATGGTATTAGTGACATAAAAGAGAAAATTGAATCACGATGCATGGATGTTGGTTTAAATTATGAACATATTAAAACGAACTATCGTACCATTGCCTCTTATCTCCTAAATGGTACTAAAAAATATAACACAGTGTATATTGACGAGTACATGATGGTTCATGCAGGCTTATTAGGTTTGGTAGCTCGGTTGAGTGAATGTCGGAAAATGTTTATCCTGGGAGATCAAAATCAAATACCTTATATAGACAGATTGAATTACGTCAATATGCGATTTTTTGATGCTAATATGTACTCAACTAACTCAAAATATTTAAGAACAACTTATAGATGTCCAGCTGATGTGACATACGCATTAAAAGAAATATATCCGGGCATCTGTACCACTAACATCGCTTCTAACACCATTCGTTTTACCATTATTAAATCAATTACTGACATTCCAATATCGCCGAATACATTATATTTGACGTTCACGAAGTCTGATAAATGGGAATTAACTAGCAAATGTAAACTGCCGGAGTCAAGCAAAATTCTAACTATCCATGAAGCTCAAGGTTTAACATCTTCAAATGTAATTTGTGTTCGATTGTCGGGTAAAAAAATTAAACTGTTTGACAGCTTACCACATGCAATAGTAGCATTAAGCAGACACACACTCACATTTCAATACTTTTCTCAAGCAGAAGGTGACCAACTTCATAAGTTGCTAAATAAAGCTATCCATGCAAATGAACAAAATCTACACGATATCACGAATAAACCTGAAGACAAATCACTAAGTCCAAGTAACAGAGCCTTGAAAGCCAACGCACTGAGGAAAACAAAACTTACATTTTATTTTCAAAATGTAAATAAAATGTCGTCGAAAGCTGCCATGTTTCATAATTTCGTTTTAAAAACATTATTTCCCGTATATAATTTGTGAGACGTCATTCAACAAAGAGATTCTGAGTTCTGAATTTTTTCCCAGCCAGTATGTTGTCTACAGAAGTGATCGTTCACCAGAAACCAGTACTAAAAGATCTGGTGGTGGAGTATTAATAGCTATTGACACTTCTGTACCCTGTGAGCTCGTTGAATTAAAAAGCGTGTCTATTGAACAATTATGCGTAAAAATATCGATCAACAAAACAACATTATATATCTACGTTGTATATATTCCACCTGACGCATCGATATTATCATATACTACATGCTGCGACTCAATTGTAGAAATCAACAATATGGCTAATCAATCTGACATTATTTTAATCACGGGTGACTTCAATTTTCCTTCTATTAATTGGACCCTAGACGAAGAATGGGATGAAATTTTACCAATGAATATTACGTCGGATGAGGAACATTTGTTCACTGATACTATTTACGACTCAAACCTGAGCCAAATTTGCCAAATACAAAATGGCTTAGATAGAACTCTTGACTTAATATTTACAAATGAACGAAGTGCATTTAAGGTAAATCAATCAGCAACGCCTTTTGTTGTTAATGATGTTCACCATAAATCAATTGAAATCATATTGGAAATCGAGAACATTAACAAAAAATTCAGTCACAAAAGCTCGAGGCCTTTCTACAACTTCAGGAAAGCAGACACTATTAATCTCCATCATTACATTGAACGTGTCGACTGGATGAAAGAACTAAACAGCAGAAATATAAAAGAAAATGTAGACAAATTTTATAAAATCATAGATCAAGGTATAGAAGTATATGTCCCTTTAACCGTGGTAAAACTTGATAAATATCCACCATGGTATGACGATAAACTCATCAATTTGAAGAACAAGAAGGAGAAAGCCTATAAAAAACATTAAAACAATATTCCGAGGCTAGTAAGCTTAAATATGCAGAATGTAACCAACATTTCGAAAACTATTTTGAGACTAAATACAAGACTTATATAACTTGTATTGAAGACAAAATTAAAAATGATCCAAAGCACTTTTGGAGCTTTTTTAAGACAAAACGTGAAATCAACGGTTTTCCTGCATATATGACATTCAAAGAAGGGAAATCATCGGACGCGCAAGTCATATCCAACATGTTCGCTGAGTTTTTTCAATCTGTATTTAGACCAGAAGACGTTAATAAATACGAAAATCCCCACCATGCTAGTGTAGGGAACCTGTCCATTGAAATACCACATATTACAATAGAAGATATAAACAAGGCTCTAAAAACATTCGGCGATGGTTGCGGTCCTGACCAAATACTAGCTTCTTTTTTGAAAGAATACACCAGTTTGGAACTACCTCTTTGCATGCTGTTCAATCAGTCGCTGAGATTGGGACAGTTTCCTAAAAAATGGAAAATAACCAGAATAACCCCGTTATTTAAAACTGGGGATAGAAGTGATGTATCATGTTATAGAGGTATAACGTCGATTTCATCTATACCCAAATTATTTGAACTAGTAATATGTAATTCCTTCAAAGAAGTGGTGCCTCGACATGTTTCACCGTACCAACATGGGTTCATGCCTAAGAGATCAACATCTACAAACCTTATTGAATTTACCAGCAGCACAATCAAAGTTATTGAAAGCCACAAGCAAGTTGACTTGGTGTACACAGACTTTGCCAAGGCGTTTGACTCCATTAGCCATTTTAAAGCACTAGAACGTTTATACTCATTTGGATTCTCAAACAACTATGTGGCTTGGTTTAAATCTTACTTAAGCAACCGCATCCAATACATTAACATTGGTAACAGCAGGTCCAAGCCAATTCAAGCTACATCGGGTTTTCCACAAGGTTCTCATCTTGGCCCTTGGATTTTTACCATTTTCATCGACGCAGTCACTGAAGTCATTCTACACTCCAAAATTTTAATGTTTGCTGATGACCTCAAAATATATAAAACTGTCGAGAACTTAAGCGATGCCGAGAAACTTCAAGAGGACATTGACAATTTAGCGATATGGTGTGAGTCAAATCTTCTTAGTCTGAACATCAATAAGTGTAAGACTTTATCATTTCACCGGAAATTAAATCCAGTTTTAAAACATTACGAAGTAAACAATATGCCACTAAAGCGAGTATCAGAGATCAAAGACCTCGGTGTTATTTTCGTGGAAAGTATGAGCAGTAACAAACATATAGAACAATGTGTTGCTAAATCTAATTCTATGTGGGGTTTTATTAAACGATGGACGGGAGACATTTATGACCTGGGGACAATTAAGATTTTGTATTTCGCATACGTACGTTCGCAACTGGACTACGCTGTTACTGTTTGGTGTCCATTTTATGATCACATCAGTAAACTTGAGGGTATTCAGAAAAAGTTTATCCGTCACTTAACTTGGAAAAACGGTTGGGAGTATGATCACGCATTACCATACGAAAACCTGCAGCGTTTACCACCTTATCTGGAAGGCTGCAAAACAAACAACATAGCAACTCTGGATAATAGACGTGAGCTTTTAAAGTGTTCGTTTGTTGGTAATATTTTATTAGGTCACATTGACGCACCATCAATACTAGAAAATTTACAAATTAAAGTACCAAGTAGACAACTAAGGAGAAATGAGTTCTTGCAAGTTGATGTCCATAGAACCAACTATGGTTCTAATGAACCGATTAACATGATGTGCAAAAGCTTCAATCAGATAAATCACCTGTTCGATTTTACTTCTAGCAAGGATACCTTAAAACGAAGATTGAAGCAACACTTTGCTTCTTCCTGATTTTTATTATTATTTTATATGACTGACTATAACGTCATTTTTAATGTCAAGTCGTATTTGTAGACTTATTTATAAATAAATAAATAAGTAACGTGGCGATCGTTACTGTCGATGAAAAAATATGGCCCAATGTCGCCGCCGGCATGTAATCCGCACCAAACAATGACTTTTTCGGGATGCAACGGTACCTCATGAATCACGTGTGGGTTGCTTCCTGCCCAGTAAAGCATATTTTGCTTGTTGACAAATCCATTAAGCCAAAAGTGGGCCTCATCGTTGAAGATGATTTTGCGGTGAAAATCTGCATCATTTTCGATTTTCTCTTGAGCCCAATTCACGAATCGACGTCGCTTCAAATGGTCAAACGGCGTTAGTTGTTGTGTCAGCTTGATCTTATACGGATGTAGGCCAAGATCTTTACGTAAAATTCGGCACAATGATGTCACAGAAAGGCCCAATTGTTGCGAACGTCGTGTGAGCGACACATTCGCGTCTTCTTGAACTGTGGCCTTGGCGGCTGCGATGTTTTCAACACATTGAGCACTTCTTGCTCTCGAGGGCACCGAAACATTATGTAGCGAAAACGTAGACCAAATGACAAAAGAACAATAAAAAATATGGCGTCGTTCGCCGTCCCTATCGGAAAAAAGTTGAAGCACACCTATTGAAACACCCGTATAAGGCAGATACGCAAAGTATTTTAGAAATTTTACCATAAGACTCATTAAAACACCACTTTGGCCAGGCCCGAAATGCCTCTGTAAGGATTTACACCTCGTAGTAGGTGTTAAGTTATAGTTACGAATTGAGTTGTATGTAAGGAATTGATTTAAAATGATTGGCTTAAGCTTGTCAATAACTGAGGCTTGCCGGCGAACACATTGCTGTTCAAATAATTCTACAACAAGAAGTTCGATGATCAAATCCGAAAATCTGGGTTAGCCAGTTAATGTCACCTCGTTTTAGCATAAGACGTACAGGAAATTTTCTTTGCAAAAACTGAGTTATTTGGTTTGCAGGGTGTCATGGCGCACCGTCTTTTTGAAATCAGTAACCGTCAAGATCTTATTGGCTTAGTAATAGTTTTTACGCAAACGTTGCACAAACGGTGACTATAGATAGCCATGCAATGACGTTTCATGATTGTCCTTTGAAATATTGTTCTCCAAATGCGTCAATTTTGCAAAATGGCCGATTGGTAATCCAAAATTGCTTCCTAGTTCAGTGTCAAATATTCGGTCGTATTTCAAGCAAAGTGAACGGTCTGTCGACAATACTCTATGTGTTAGTTACATTTTATCGACCAACTGACAATGGGTTCTGGTCGATGTTTACTCTGATCGCTTTGGTCTCGGCGTTGAATTTTTTTAACTACGGGACAGCAGAAGGGTTCATCAACTACCATATTACGAATAGTATTGTCAGACGGTACCTGTTGGCCACGATACTTTCGACGATATGTACGTTAAGTAAACTTTTAAATGACAAAGATGAAGCCAGGAAAGCTTAACACAGAACCACCCTTACAAATTTAGTAAAACCCAAACAAAATCTGTCTAATCTTATTTGACGCTTAAAAATCACCAAATCTAATTTTATTACCCAGATGTTATATCAAAATTATTTATATCCGCCCAATCGATCAAACTGTCCAGCCGCTTGTATCTAAACCGAATAAGACAAAATCTCATCAATCACTCAATTGCTAATAAATCACAATTCACAAGAGAATTGTTTTTGTGTTAAATTATATCAAAAATTAAATTTCATACTCGTTCGTAACAATCAATGGCACCACAAAAAACCTTTAAAGCTATTGCGACAACAAGACAAACAATAAGATGACGAGAACTTTCTTGTTATAAATATATAAAAACAATTGTTGATGATATGTTTTTGTTGTCATTACAGCTTGGACCGCACAATATCGAATTCGGTGATTCCACGACCATCAGCAAAACGACAACTATCCCAACCGATCACCAGCACAAGTATTCCACTAAATCTATCGACAAACTTATTCAACATTACAAATTTACCACGTCTATGTACAAATCCATTTTTAAATGGAACCATTGAGAAAAGTGCTAGTATGACAAATGCGGAGCTGGACTCTAGTCATATAAACGCCTCTACTACATTCGAAACCGATTTTCTTAAACGACAATCATCACCAACCGCATTACATCAATCAATTTCGTCTACCTCGTCGATGTCATCCACGTCGCAGAAAAATCCTTTTCGCAGCATTCAAATCGATAGTTCTGCATCGACCGACTATGAAAATGATATCGTTGGTATTGGGATAGCACGTAGCAGTAGTAGTGACATTCCGACACCATACTTTGATTTATCGAGCGCCGGTAGTAGTCAAACCCAACAATATCAACATTCGCACAGTGAGGAGGAGGAAGATGTATTCGTGGAAATGGAAAATAAAAAAAATAAATTTTTGTTTTTGTTAACGCACATCGATATGAAAACAAATCAAACTGGCGGCGACAGTGTTAACACTGATCAAATAGACAGTAACAATCAAATAGATAATCAAACGACCGATCTACACCTGCAACAACAATCACGCGCTCGTTCTTTGTCTGAAACCGATTTTATATTAGATAGTTCAACGCACGATAAAGCGTCATCTACCTGTATTGTTGACCAAATTACTGCGTCCCTATTGAGCGGTAATCCATTTGTAAAACCTAAATTACAAAAAACTTTATCAGAAAATTATTTAGAACAGTATAATATGGGTTCGAAACGATTGGGGCGAAAAAATTCCTTGTTACACGACAATTCGCCCAAATCGTTGGAGTCGAATTGTTCACTGGAAAGTATCGACACGATTGATGATAATGGTGGTGGATCAAGCACAAATGTACAGCGAGCTATGTCTTGCGAATCGGTTACATCGCAATCATCGATATTAGTACAAGATTTAGAAGTGCCTCTACCAGTTATTACCGGATACTTATGTATCGGGTTGCAATATGATAAGTACGTTTATATATACCTAATTATGTAAAAGAGCAATGCTGTAATATATAATATTTTAATTTACGATTATTTCAGAAATAGTGCCACCGACCAAGGACAAGAACTCATTGTAACCGTACTCGAGGCCAAAGAATTAGTCGGACCAACCGAATCTGAATTACTAACAACATTTGTTCGCATCTATGTGGTACCCGATGATACGGATGCCAAACAAACCAAACAATTCAAAAATTCAACATCTCCCAGCTACAATGAAAGCTTTTCATTTTGGTTGAGTCGAAAACAACAAAGTCATTCACTATGGTTTCATTTGTATAGTACAAATCCGAATGCTAATATATTAATCGGTGAAGCTGAAATGAAACTCGATAATATTTCGGCCACGTTACCGGTTACAACGTGGTTGGCATTAAGCGATTCGAAGGTAAACAAAAAATACTATAATGGTGAACTAATGTTTTCGCTGAGTTATTTACCAACAGCCGAACGTCTCACTATAGTTGTGGTGAAGGCGCGAAATTTAAAAATAAATAATATCGCCAACAATAACAATCCTAATTGTAGTAATAGTAATATCAATAGTAGTAGTAGTAGTACTAGTAGTAGCAATGATAAAAATATATATGTTAAGTGTTATCTCTTGAAAAATAATAAAAAGGTGTCGAAAAAGAAAACGATGCTTAAACGGAACGAAATATCGCCAATTTATAACGAATCAATGATTTTCAGTGTACCACCGTACATGTTAAACGTTATACAGATACGATTAACCGTGATGTGTACCGCATCCGATACATTAAATAGTTATAGTAGTAGTAGTAGTACTGGTGGTGATAGGCATTCAATCAGCGGACATCCAATTGGCCATGTGATTGTAGGTGGTGGAACCACTGGAAAAGGATTACGACATTGGCATCAAATGTTAACATCGCTACGTAAACCAGTTGGAATGTGGCATCCATTACGACTTACTAGTAATAACGTTTTATAATTTTAACATTTACGATCAATACTATATACTAACTACTATACTGCCTTTTTACTAGCCGGTGTACGGTTCAAAATCGTTTCAAATTTCATTTTATTGATAGGACCAATAAAAACTATGTATTTAAAAGTAAAAAATCTTAAAAATTCATCTTATCTACAAATCTTATTATATATAACCCAAAATTGATAATCCTTTAATTGTTATTATTGAACAATTTTAGATAGCTAAAATTTTTTTATAAATGAATTTCCAAAAATTTATATACAAAAAAACCCTAAATTAAATATTGTTAAATTTAAAAATTTTATATATTTTCAGAATTTTTATAATATGAAATTTAAATTGATTATAGCATAAATATAAATAAATTACAAGGGCCTCGTGGATAATTATGTCGTATAGTTATACCGCTAACAAGTAATTATATATATGTGACTTAATGGGCCGATTATGTTTTATCCCGAAAGTTGTCATGTTAACCATATGTTAAATTAATCCAAATATGCATACATACATGTATTATAATTACATAAAGTTGAAATATCGTGCTTCCACCACCACAAATAAATATATTCACATTCATAAGATGATATAAATTTTCAAATTTCCAGATAATCTCGTATATATAGTAGTCACTCGTATACATTCAATGTATACACTAATTACATATTCATTAACATTTTGGTTTGGTCTTCAAATTTACAAATTTACTGTTTAAATTAAAATTTATAATATATATGTATACTTAAGGTTGTTTCATAAGTATTTTCAAGGACATCAAATCGTCGCTCGATTCTCGGGTACGGTTTACTAAAGTTTTCCTACCTTGCGGCGTAGGAAAACTTTAGTAAACCGTACCCAACGTTTTTTAAATTAATCGGACAATACAACAAATCCTTACGCAAACTTTTATTACGACTTGTTCTTCGATGGGAAGAACCATAGCATCCTAAATATACAAGCAGCAATGCTTGACCCTTTAAATTTGTCGAGCTTATTTATGGGGTCTAGATTTTCTTACACCCCATAAGAACCAATGTAAAATTGAAGATTTTTGGCTCAATTTTAATAAATGCAAAATACTGAAAACGAAAATTATTTTTATATCAATATTTAAATCAAACATTTTCATATAACATATATGGAAACCAAATGAAAATACGAATTATTTTAATTGTTATGATAAAAATAAAATTGGTTTGATTTATACAATTTTTATACATGTATATGTTATAATTGGTTCTAAACGCCGTACAAAAATATGTTAAACGAGATCAATGACATATGAACTACGAAAAAGAAACATATACTTAAAATATTGGATGAGAGATGGCACTTAATAACTTTAATAATACAAATCGTATTTATTGATATTTTAAAGCATATTGTTAATGCGATAATACGAAGTACACAATTAAAATACCCAAACATATTAATGAAAGTAAATACTTCAAAAATTATTTAAATTTTTATATTTCCATTCAATTGTTATACTCGATACAAGATGGCATCATAAAAGTCGTTACGATTCTTAACAGTGTGAATTTTTAAGACAATTTTAAGTTTTTCAATTGTTTTTTCTATTAAAATTCATTTATTTAGATACAATATTAATTATTAGCGTTAATATATAAACGTTCTATTATAATAAATAATTTATTATTGTCTACGGGTATAACCTATAAAAAATTTGTAAACAATTTTTGACAGCAAAGAAAAACAAAAATAAAAATAATTTTTATTATTTTTTCTATGATGTACACTGTCCGAAATTTTTTAGTTATAAATTTTAACTGTAGGGCGATTTTATTATTTTTTAATGACGTCACAACTTATTGATGTGTATCAGTATCAGTACAGTAAATCAGTATCAGTACTTTTTAAGTTCGTTTTCAATGCTTGCTGCTTCTATATTTAGGATGCTTTGGAAGAACACATCTGTAACATAAACTTTCGGAACCCATCACTAGATTCTTTAATGATTATTTTACACCCCAGATCTAGTCGTTTACCTCCTTCCATATAACTACGTATTATTATTAAAACGATTTCTTCAGAAGAGCTTTTATGAAATAATCCGAAATCGTAATTTTTCCGATATCGAAAAATCAAATCCGCCGCGAGTTACGAAATGATTTGATCGAATTTGTCAAGTGAAAGTATAAAGTTAGCAATAATATGTTTTGTAATTCAATTGAAGCTTCTAAATTCTATTTTGTTGTTGTGTTTTAACTGACTAATGACTTGTCAAATAAAATCTATTAACGGTATCCTGCTCCTTAAACTGTAGAGCATTCAAAACATACAAATTCGATAACACAAAAAAATCGGTAACTAGCAGTGTTACCGATTTTTTTGTGTTATCGAATTTGTATGTTTAGTATGGAGCTATGCAATGTGCAGATGGTTCTACATAAATCGGACCTATAGCCGTACGTCCTCGATTTGGATGTAATAGTAAGGTAAGGACATAAATGAAATGTTGGAAGTACCTCGAGCCCCAAAACAAATTGTAGAGATAAAAACAAATAAACAAACTAGCAGTGGATTTTGACATTCGATTTTCGGAAAATCCGATTTCGTTTTGTCTTTTTAGTTTCATAATAGCGGATTTTTCGATATCGGATTTTTATAATAGCAAAATCCGCTTCCGATATTAAATTTTTCATAATAGTAGGATTTCGGTTTTTTTTCGATATCGAAAAATCCGATCCAATGCGGATTTTTCTATTATGAAATTGTTGGGTCGAATTTGTCAAATGTCAGAATGAAATTAGCATTAATGATTTTTGTAATTCACTTGAAATATGTTTCGTTAATATAAAATGAATAAATTCGATCACACAAAATGAAATTCGTCTATAAATAGCAGTCGGTTCCGACTGCAGTTGACATTCCGACTTTACGAAAATCCGATTTCGTTTGGACATTTTAGTTCCATGATAACAGATTTTTTGATATCGCAAAATCCGCTTTCAGATCTAAAATCAAATTGTTCATAATAGCCACTCAGATTGTTTCCGTTTTATTATCACCCTGTCATTAGCTAATGTCCCTTTTTATAAACCCTGTAATATAAACACTGTGTTCCAGAGCTATTATTTAAAAAGTATGATTAGTTACATAGTTTCTTCACATTTCCAAACAAAACCGACTTTATCCCGAATTTAAAGCGAATAAATATCTGCACTCAATCTAACACAATACCGATGCGGACGATAAATCACTTAAGTTAAAACCACAACTGTTAACTAGATGGCAGCTCATAAGAGAATAAAATATACCACCCACTAAGTGGATAATGACAGAAATGGTAGAAACGTATCCGTAAAGTCTGATTTCCATTATAAAAAAAATTTTGTCAATATTTTTTACTGAAAAAACCAAAGCGAGAAAAAAAATCAAAAATACCATTAGAGTGACTCGTTTTTTCTTTTTTTTTAAAGTGGATATATTTTGACAGATGCGTGTAACATAACCAATACACTTCAAATTTTTTTTTGTTTTTGAAAAAAAAAGACAAAAACACTCTGAATTTACAACAATAAATTTAAAAAAAAAACATAATTATTCATTATTTCAATTATTTCCACAATGAATTAAGATGAATGGCACAAAACGAAATGTTAAAATTATGAATTGACCATAAAAAATTATCCATATACATTTTTCCTATAAAATATTTCTCCAGTACTGAATAAAAATACTTCTCTTGATATATTTTGTCAGAACTGCTATAATTATTTTCTCAGTCATCATAAAAATTTATTCAGTACTGAATAAATTTTGTTATATGGAAATGTCTTTTATTTCTCTCGCACTTTAAGAAAAATTAAAGGGAAAATATGGAAATGAACGCAACAAATTAATTTTTAGCATAGCAAATTAATCATAGTTGTGAATTTAAGGGATAGAGGTTTTCATATACCCGCTCCAGTTGGAATACAACGTATTTTCGTCTTAATAATTAGTAAGGTCTCATCAGTGGTAACCTAAATAATTAATTAATTAATATTATTCAAGAAAATTATACCATGAAAACAAGAACGGGATGTAACAATGGTTACCTTTGAACCGGTTTGTACCCTTCGTTCTTTCAATCTCACCTTTTACAAAATCATCTTGTGTAAGCATCCGCATTATTCCTGTGTCCAATTTCATTTTACTTGATTTTGCATCTTTATTGTTCTATGTATTATTAAACTGCCTCCACCTCTTGATGATCTGCTTGGCGTCTCAAAAATCTTATAAGATGTGGCTTGTTTTACAACAAACCCAATAACTGACCGTTCACCACATTGATGTTGGTTCGATCATTTTATAGTTTCGATTGTTAATCTACAATCGATCGTTTTGTAGTTTTGATCGTCATATCAAACCATTGGATCGCGTTGACTCATTACTTTCTACAACACTTTTAGCCTCACTGCTCGATTATTTCTGTTTCCAATCCAATCGCTGTCCCCAACCCAATTTAAAATGTGGGTCGATCGCTGGATTGTGAATAAAACTAAGTTTACTTATTTTGAACACTTACTTACAGCAAATATAATACTATAAGGGAAATCATGATTTCGTTAAATATAAGTTTCGGAGAAGATTTCTAGATGGCATACCAATACGTTTTAACAAGTACAATAGATGGCACGCGAAGTAATTTTCTAATGAAATGACATAATTTAAAAAAAAACAAATTTTGTTTTATTTATTTATAAATATAAACCTATTTATTTCAAAAATTTCCAATTTCGATAATAAAAGTAGTTTTTTTTTTAATTTTGGTTTCGTTAATAATTCGTTTAATATAAAAAACTGCAGTTCAAAAATGTAAACATTTCGTTCAACTACTACTAGTGCCATCTTTTAATCTTCTCCGGAATTATAGCTTGTTGACACATAATATCGACGCGATTTCCCTTATAGTTAGTATAAGTTATTTGACTTACAGTTAATATATTATCACACTGCTTATTTACTACTTCAATTGTTTTCCAGTTTTAATGATGCGCGGTATTAATTGAAACTGTATAGTCATTTTCCTCGAAATACCGAATTGCTTGCTTAGATGTCATCGTTATTTGATTTGTTTGTAATTAATTCATGAATACTGTGTTCAGGTTGCTTTATAGTCATAGCAATTGGTAGTTATTCTACCAATCCATAGATGTCACTCGTATCACTGACACATTAATAAAATTCTTTTATGCTATTTTTCGCTGATTGTTTAGAATATTGTCAAATATTTTCATTTGTATTTGTTTAAAATAGCCCGCAACGGAGGTGCTGGATTCCATCAATTACTTAGTATAGCTTTGATTTGCCTTTGAAACCCAAGAACAACAACTCCCACATTTACTAAATTTTACCTGGAATTAAATGATGAAATATTAGTTCACAGTATAAGTGTTTCACCTAATACATCTTACCATGAATCTTTCCGACAATTTTTAACCGCTTTCATCTAGACTTATCTCATTTATTTAGACATATATTTTATAGAGACAAACGTCCTCTCCTTTCGCTGCATCCCTATAGTCTGATGAAATGTTGTCAGATAGCCAGATACGTGCAGTGAAATCTAACTATTAAATTTAATTTGCTGTTGTGTCGTAATTCGCTTTACTTAATTACATCCAACTGTAATCAACTTATCGCTATGTAATATTGTAATAAACTTTATAATTGAAAAAATTCTTAAATATTTTCTAATTATTTTTTATGGTGTTATGCATTCTTCAAAATACAGCTATGCTAGTTTAATTGCACCCAGTTTTAATGTACACATATAAAAGAAGTAGACGCGATACTATAACGTCAAACACCATAAAGTCTCTTAGTCTGTCAAATATGTTGACTTATTTTAATATCATTATATTCGTAATTTTGCTGGCAAGCCATGTTGCATCGCTGAAATACTACAACTGGACGATGGAGAACAACAACGAGACTCAATATATTGGATGCTGGTTTATACAAAGATTATTGTGATGAAGTTATATGTTTTATTTCATTTGTATCAATAAATCATTCAATCTCTCGTTTGTCTTAATTATGAAAAAATAAAGATTATAATTTAATTTGGCTCTAAGTTCTAAAATAAATGAATATTTTTTCATTGCCACCAAGAGTATATGGTACATTGCCATTAACTACAATTTCATTCAATTAACTTCCAGTCCAGGTTTAACGGTACCCAATACTGTCATTGACCATTATTACCTCTGACCTTTTGCCATTTTCCGGGTAGCTTTATAATTCCATCGGTATATAGAACTTCTGTGTTATCGTCGAAAAACTTAGCCAAGTTGTTTTCAGCGGTGTTTCGGTCTGCCAATTTTTTACAATCAAGAGAGTTTTGCAGAAACTGAAATAAATAGTAGTCAGATGTCGCAAGTTCCGGATGATACACAACTGCCTTTCTGTTGATCAACTCTGATGGCTCATTCTTGATTGATTCGTTAAAACGGTCGAGTTATCCACAGTACAGGACCGAATTGAAGGTTTCGTCGCGGTGCAGCAGTTCATAGTGGACGATGGACAAGACCTTTTAATCTCACCAAACACTCAATATAACCTTGTTTGCCCTAAATCCAGCGTTTTAGGTCGTTTGTAAAGGATCATCTGTAATGATTCGCTTCAAAAATGGTTCGATTTCATTGCGTTTCAGCAACATGTCACTGATGTCAATTCGGTTCTTCAAATTTCATTGCGTTAATTCATCTAAACATCGAGTTCCGTTTTGTTTTGAAATGATTCCAAACTGTAACGTAGTTGATGTTTAATGTATTCACGTTTTCCTAACAGCTTGCATGCCGGTCTTGATCCATCAATTGCAAAATTTCGTTGAGTTTTTCGATGACTGGTCGACCAGAATGATCTGCACAGCATTCTCATCGTAGTTTTTATTTCGTATTTTATATCCGGAATCCCCAAATCACGATTGGATTTAGGACCTGATACAACTGTCTATATTAAAGATCAAGCTATTTTCTTTTTTCTTCACACGTTCTTTTCATTTAAGCTTAACATCAACTGTCATATCCAAGTATTTAACCAAAGCGATCAACCAGGATTGGATATCAACCAGGGGGATTTGATTTAACTGATTTCTCATACGGCACCATCACATAGTTTAAGCTGATTGGCGGCGGGTTAACCAATAAAAACATTGTACAGTTGACATAGGCAGATTTTATATCATCAATTTTCCATGGCTTGGTCTACTGGCGAATTTCTTCACTTGCACATTGAAGTGTATTCGCCTCTTCTTCCACAGTTAGCCCTGTTGCTATTATAGTATTGTTGTCACCAAACGTTGTTATAACGTTGCGATGCACCTAACGTGATCAAACTTTTTGGTCAAACTATCGAAAGCTGCTGCCACTTCCAGAAATAAGGTCGAACAAATTTGTTTATCTTCTAACGCCTTTTCTATAATATCTGTAATTCTGTGAACTTGACCAATTGTTGAATATTTGCATCTGAACCCAAATTGGTGATCCGGTATTAGATCTCTCCTTTATATTATTTGCTTTCATTCTTTTCAGGAGTAGTCTCTCCATTACCTTGGAGATGATAGGAAGCAGGGAAATCGGACGGTACAATTTAGCTTCATTCGATAATTTACCTGGTTTCGATATAACATAATAACTTCCGCAACTTTCCAGGCAGATGGAATATGCCGCAATCTAATAACAGCATTAAGCAAATGAGTTAGTTTAACAATAGGTTTCTTTGGTAGTTGCTTATTTCTCCCATTAAAAGATCATACTCAGGAGCCGTTGCTGACTTCAGATTGAATTTGATTTCCATATTAACCTCTTTCAGGGTTATTATCCCCATAATCGTTGCTTCCATTTTCGATTATAATCTCCGATTTGGCCTCATTCAAATTAAAAATACCAGCCGGATGATCAACAAATTATTCAGCTTTTGATTCATCTGGTTTCGTTTTGTTGCCACCCCATAGTGAGTAGTTCGTATTTTCATCGGCGGTCAATTTTCCAAGATAAGAGAAACCGATTTAGGTTCTGAATTTCTTTCTTAAGCTGTTGCGTTTTGTGCGTCAAATAAATAAAAACGTTTTTTACATCAGTGTTGTCACTCGATAATATCTATTGACGGGAGGTTCCTTACTCATTCTTCTCTTATAAAATATCTTATGAAACAACCATATAAATAAAATCTCAACAAAGCAATTTCAATAATTAATATTTTTAAATTAAAAACCAAATATGTGTTAAATCATTATACTTAAAATAAATAAAAAATAAACTATTACCTCAACAACTAATAAACAATCAAGAACATAATAAATAATAATAATTCTTTCTTTCGTAATTTATTTCCTTAAATAATAATAAAAACAAAACTAAAATAAAACCGCCAAAACAATTTTTTCTACATAACAAACTTAATAAAATAATAAATAATTTCTCTAAATTTTTAATTAACTTCGTATGATTAATAAATAAAATATTTACATATATATTCAACAACAATATTGAAAAAGACAATAATTATTAAACAAAAAACTAATTTATAACATTACAAAGTTAAAAACTTATTATTTATTTATATTTTGTGTATTTAAAAATAAAAATATATAAATATTTGTTACACTAAAAATTATTATATATATATATATATATATTTACAATAAAATTCCATATTCAATTAATAAAATATTATACATTAATAATAAAACATGGTATATTTTCTAGTTTATGTCATTTAAATTATTAATTATATTATGTCTAATTATGTATTGTACATAATTTATTTTTAATTAAAACCAAAACAAACATAAAAATGTCCCCTCAAAAATATTAACAAAAATTGAAATTATTAATATTATTGTTATAAAAATATTTATGTATATTTAATATTATAAATAATTTATTTAAATAAAAAATGTGACATTGATTTAAATAAATATTTCAGTATTTTATTTTTGACCCGCCCTGCTTTATTTAATTTTGTTTAGAAATGTCATTTTTCTCAAAATATTAATGTCAAAAGAGATTAAATTATCTCCGGAACTCTTCTCTTCGGTGGCTTCAAATGCTCCATTTTTGTTTTCCCAGAAGTAGAACGACCCAGCTTTCCACGGCTCCAACATTTGACAGGTGGTAATTTTCTCTATGGAATTTCAACTCGATCTTCTATCCAACTGTCTATTTTCTCCAGTAACTCGGTTACCCATGTACGTTTGGCTGATTCAACGTTGGTTTACAGTTTTCTCACCCTGTTTGATCCAAACGCTTTCTTTCCTGCTTCCATTCGCAGAGCCAAATTCTGTTAGCTTCTTTCCACTTAGATACAGCTGATTTCTCATGTACACATATCGAATAGTTTTGATGAACGTACCTGCATTGCAGTTCGAGTATATCAAGTCCACTAGTAGTACGATGTCGGCCCCCAACTCTCTTCACCTTCTCTGGTCTCGAATGTCCCTGAAGTCCACCAAGTTCTTTTTTTAATCCATCGAACTTCTTTTCTTAATGTTGGATGAGTTCTGCTATGAATGACTTGCTGCTCCTCTTGATTGCGTAACAGTTCTTCATATTGTTTTTGCTACTGGTCTTCTTAATGCTGCTCTTGCTGCTTATCAAGAATTTCTGCTAGCAGTTTTTTTGTTCTTTCCCTTCCTCTCATTGTTGTCGCTGTTGTAATTTTTGCTAGTCTTGTAATGGTTGCTGTTGTTGAGCCAGCAGTGCCTGCAACATCGTCTGTGTTAAATGCATGAATTCAACTTTTGAGACTACGGAGGTTGGCTCTCAGTTGGGAATGACTAACATCATTAATTTTGAGAAATGAGAGATCCAAGATACTTGAATCTCATCACTTTTTAAAACTGGTGGTCACCACTAGTGGAATCAATTGCGTATTCGTCTCTAAAACCAGAGATCAGATATTTGGTTTTGGATTCGTTGACTAGATCAATGACAAACCGATTAAGACAGAAAGGAGAGCTGTACTGCGTTAATTTTCGCATTTGAAGCGTTATTGGACATTATGTTGCCGATTTCTATTCTTCGCACATAACTTCATTCACATACACCAATCGAATAAGGTTGAAAAGACATTTTGACAAAGTTACCCGACCGAATATTAAGTGCTCTGAATTAAAGCAATCAACACCAGGTGAACGATTTTTCTTTAGTATCTGCATGGCATAGGCTTCCTAGAATGGATCTTCAATGAACATCTGCTTCGATCTGTATTTCTGTTTATGTTTCGTTCGTTCAAAATATTTATGAAACATAGATGCTAGATTTTTATCTAAATTCAACATTTCTAGAAAGACATTTGAAGTAAAGAATGAATTTCTGAAAACATTGATGGCTCTGCTTAAATCTCACCTGCAAGGATTGTATTTATGACGAAGAGTCGTCTTACCTCTTTTTTTTCATACAATGACACATAGTTGGTATAATTATGACTATGTCAATTATACAATTATAACTGCGTCCACCGTTTACACTTCGTAAAACTGAACAATATTAAGCTAATAATTAAGATATGTATGTAAGTTGGGTATATATGTAAGTTGGGGGGTGAGGCAATATCAACGTTGGATGAAAATTAAAGAAAATATTGTACACCAAAGTTGTATCAGTCTCAAACTGGGGCCAAGAGCTTATATTTGTGCCATAAATATGCGGTTTAAGATGTATTCTTAAACTATCTGTCCATTTTAAGATGAACTGGCTGTTGAGACAAAAAAAATTCAAACTGTTTGACAGTTAGTTTCCCGAATCCATGTAGAAGATTGTGGGCTCAAATAGTGACAAAATTGATTAAAACTTGATTAAGAATGCTGACAATTGGCTTTTGAAAGCTAACTCAATCAGGATTCGAACCCGATAGCCTTTACTCAAAGTGGCACTACTTTAACCATCTTAAAGCTTCTTTTTACCACTAAGCATCAAAACAAAGTTATAAAGATTTAAAATTTATAATAAATATCTCTTTTACTGAGCCAGTTCATGAATTAAAAATAAATTCCAAGAGTCCTGATATCAGACTGATATCCACTACTTTTCGAATTCAATCACTCTACACAACAAAATAACATATTCGAGAACCATAATTCTTGCCCTCTACACTTACTCGGACCAAGTCAATTTAATTTTGTTGCTGATTCCGCACCTCATAAAAAAATTAAAAAAATTCAATTAAATAAATAATTAATAAAAAATGTATTTCTATAAAAAATATAAAACAAAACTTAATTTCCAATCCCAATTATAGATTCGATTGAAAACGATAATTTAGGCTTGTCCCTTAATATTAAATTGTTGAGGGCACATTTATTTGCATCTTGTGCCGATACACATTGCTGCTTATACTCCGATATTGGTATCAAACTCGTTTGTGTCGTTAGATTTGTTGCACATATCGAACTTTCGCCTAACATAAACGGTATTAGAATAGGTGATTGTGACGAGATTGGTGTTGTGACCACATTACTAGATACGGATGAAATTGTCGATTCTAATTCATGGTCAGCAAATGCTCGACGTTTTCGTATACGTTCGATCAGTGGATTATCGTAGTAGGTTGAATATTTTCGGTAGCCTGGAAAATAAAATAATTTATGTGAGTTACAAAAATTCGCTTAGTTGGCCAGAAAAAAAACAAAAATTTTTTTTTTTTCGTTTTTATTCTTAATTTTCGTCATTTGTTTATTTTCTCTACAAAATCTTTATTCATTATCTCCACGTTGCCGCTAAAGATCTTTCCTCTCAAATTTGTGTTAATTTTTGGAAATAACCAGAAATCAAGGTGTTAGATCCGCGGAATATGGTGCTGGTTGTATTTCATTGATGTCAGATATTGCAATAAAATTACTCGTTATAATATCAATGGGACCAGCTTTTACGGGTGGTTGGTTTCCGGATCGTACTTATAGAATTAAGATTCGTCATCAGTAACGACTTTACTTAAGTTGCTAGACTGACGTTTTTCGAATTTATTTAGGGAAAGTTTAGCAAAATGCACTCGAACCTGCTTTACGGGCTCAAATTCGTAGAACGAGCAGATTTTTTCGTGTATTCCATTTATTATTATTTTATATTCGCGATACAGCCATGGCATCCAAAGCCAATTCATCAGCAATAATTTCTTGAGTTAACCGTAGATCTTCGTCAACTTTAGACTTGAAGAGCCACAGTAACGTCATCAGTGTAAGATTTTGCTCGACCTTCTCGGGTGTCGTTTTCTACAGAATGTCTTTATTGAATATGAATTTATTGAAAATTTGTAGTGGATTAAGTTAACGCCAAAAGCCCAAGAGAATCTCTTCGCGTTTTCTCGCCTGCACTATAACCGATAGTTCTGAATTTTTGAAAGAATCTCATAAAAAAATTACAAAGGCTTTGGTAGTTTTAGATTTTTTTTAAATATTTAAGTCACCTATACTGAGCGAACTTTTATTACTCCCCTCGTACGACTGTTTAGTGATAATGAAATCACATTTAAATGTAATCTTATCTTAATAATTCTTATATCGATGTAAGTATACATTTTGTGTGCATACATATATACACCAAACTCATATATAAATTGAAAAATGTGTGAGGGTCTAAACAGAGCTAGGAAAATTATATAAATTATCCACACTAAAAATAACAAAAATAACAAAAACAATGCTAAAAGCAACAAATTAATGTATGTTACAGTAATTTGAGATGGATCTAAAATATTTGAAAAATTTGTATTACAAATAATAATATCTGTATACATGTTTTTTTTGATGATCTTAAAAAGCATCTTATTTCCTAAGAATCTATATACTATATATACTGTACATTTTTGAAACGAACAACCTGTTGTGAGTATTAACATACTTACACATTGGAGGTTTTAAATGATTAACAGATGTAACATATCCCGATCGAGGAGTTTGTTTAAATTGGTATTTAACACGGTTTAATTGGTCAAACTTTGGAAATACCGCCCAACATGGGGCTCAAGGCGCGAAGATACTTGCTATATTTTATTTTGGAAAACAGTATAATCTTTTATCCACACTAACACGCCAAACTGTACTATAGACTAACCAAAAATTCGAATTGATGTAACTGGACATTCGAGTATACCCATTTGACGTTTGATTAAGATTATAATTATAAAAAAAACCCAATAAACATTTGAATTAACAAGTTGTTTAAGTAATTCATATCCTTATCGTTAATAATATGACAGTGGTTCTGATGAGTATTTCAAAACAGTTATTGTACATTATATCACAGGTACTTTAAATTATTTTTAAACTCAAAGATAAGTGTTACAATGGTTCTGAACTTGAACTTTAATGCTTGATAAATTTTTAAAAATATTTAATAACTTGTCGAGCAACCGAAAAGTTTGATTTCGAGAAATATTATCCGGGATTATTTCTAATTGACCGGTGTTTTGGCAATATATCATATAAAAAAAGCTCGTTAAACCGCCCAAATGGCGCAGTGGTTAAAGCTGCGACAGTTAGAGCGGGAGGTACTGGCTTCTAATCCCGATAGGGGCAGGATGCAAAAGGAATTTTTCACCATACGATTTCGATCGGTGGTGTAAATGAATACATCTATGGCCCCCTGTTGCAGAAT
Organism: Tipula lateralis; assembly: GCA_963932295.1. Taxonomy (NCBI): domain Eukaryota; kingdom Metazoa; phylum Arthropoda; class Insecta; order Diptera; family Tipulidae; genus Tipula; species Tipula lateralis. The sequence goes on from OZ010736.1 coordinate 40,189,971, forward strand.
TCATGGGCCAACCCATCTTCCATGTCAGTACTATAAGCTGTAATGGAGCTATGCAATGTGTAGAAGGTTCTACGTAAATCGGACCTATATCCGTACATCCTCCATTTGGCTGTAATGGCGTAAGGTATAAGGACGTAAATAAGCGAACCGCGAAAGAGTTGGAAGTGCCTCGAGCTCCGAAACGGATTGTAGAGATAGACATCTTGACTAAGTACAATATTTCAATATCGCGAGGCAACATGAATACACATATAGAATACCTCCACAGTAACAAGAACTAGCAGTTGAAGGTGACTAAACATGGTTGAATCGTGGGGTTGACAATCCGCATTCGTAAAAAAACCTAGATTGTTATGATTCTACCTATAAAAGTGGAGTCACTTAGAAAAACCTTCCTGCTTAGTAGCTCTCCAAGAAACTCGATAGTCTAAAAGTGGAGACCATGTGTCGCAACACTATACATAGCTATATAAAGTGGAGGTGACATCAACAATTTTACAGTTCAATATTTGATTAGATAGAACACATTAAGAAAACCTGGGTTAAACTTCCAAGCAGTTGATAATCGAATGTGTTAACCAACCTGTCAATTGTATGTGTGCATATACGCCCACTGATGTCGTTTTATAATAATTTGGAGAAATAAATATTTGAGCACGATGTTGATGACTTTAATGCTAGAGTTGGCAGAAATCACAGCGAAAATAGAGTAATAATGATGGATGTATTTTGTGGTAGCCCATGATCTCCAAGCAGCAAGGCATTTTTTCCGTACAAAAACATCCAAGTAAAATATCCCAATGCCAAATTTAACATGTGTTGATTTCAAAAGGGACGGGTTGTCACAGTCGATCTCAATGGCTTCATGACATAGAGGGCGATCTCGTATCTCCGGATTGTCTACAAGAGTATGAAGAACTGCGGCCAGTGATTGAAACCGATGATGTCAGAATGTTAGTACACGGTATATGCCATCAATGAGAGTTACTATTCTGGATATTAAGGTAAACTGAATTTAAAATTGATTTTATTTTAATTCTTAATGATCATTTGATCCACCGGTGGAGTCCTTTATATCTCGCGGGTATTAAAGATTGATAAAATAATTTTATGTGTATGTGCTGAATTCTTGTATAATAAGCCTAAATTTTCGGTACTAGTTATTAGAAGGTTATAAAAATACTTGAACCTCAACTTTAAAGTATCAAGTGGCCCTAGATTTATGATTTGCCAATTAGACACAATTAGATCACTTTACACACAATAATTAGGTTAGACTACCGTTGAGAGTTTCCCACTGTTAAATATTTAATATTTAGCTTTTATGTAGCTTTAACATGAACAAGATGACTAGCTAACTAATCCTTTGAGTCATAAGCAGAAAGATGCTTATGACCCAAAGGATTAGTTAGCCAGTCATCAATCAATATTCGTTTGATTCTTCGATCAACTATACATTTCCAATTTGGTACAGTTTTATGAACGAAGAAAATCTGTATGTGGAGCGATTATTGGTGATGTAGAATGTAGAAAATATAATACCCTCATGTGGTTCTAGCAGGAAGAATAAGTAACTGTCCAACAATTATAGTGGAAATAAGAAACATTATTAATCAGAACGAAAAACTGTAGCAACAGATTAGGACTTTATTAGACCACACTGCACAATACACCACCATAGGAAAATACACAACATCGGAAAATTATTCCAATTGCTACACCACCTTTAGCAATTGGAATAAATTTCATATGATGTGCATGAAGACATCTACGACCCCCTGCGTTGTAGTGCAAAACTCAGGCCATGTCAGTAGTCAGTACTATATACGCTATATTTTTATCATATATTTATCATTTTTATCACAAGCAATTTGCCGATGGTCTATCGATGGAGAAAACGAAACTCTAAGTAGCAATATAATTTTTCGGTAGATCAATATTCCTTTGATGAGCAATTTAACGATCGTTTGGGTTAACTATACAGTTGATTGATCACGTAGTATGGTGTAAAATACAAGGCTACAAAATATATTAGATTCAAGTGAACCGTTAATAACAAATTTCAAATAGCAACAATTTTACCAACAGTCGTCAAGCAGTCTGGAACGACAAATCCTTCTGGAGGACTTTACTCTTCGATATACGTAATTTGAAACTTGGAAATAATAAAAAAATTGAGATTTTGTATTACATATTTTTGGTATCACATGCATGCATGTATATATAGTTCAAACCCATCTCCTATTTTTAGGAAACCCATAATAATTTGTTGATTGTTTTTTTAGTATCACTTTTCATCTCACACAAGATATGACACACGGAGTCTGTGTAGTAGGGAAAAGTAATCGAAAAAAAAGGGATATTCGATATCTTCCATATGCAAAACGAAAGTCATAATAATAAAAATTATCATTAAGAACTGCTAGATATGAGGTTAGAATTTCTTTTTAGATTATCTCTTTGTTATATGTATGCATGTATATGGGTCGAATACCCTCTCTAAATAAACACATATCCTTTTAATGTTTTGAGGTATACAGTGGTTGAGATATCCGTTTGTTCCTTATATGGAATATTTGTTTTCAAAGTCAAATGTTTTTAGCAAAGTGTTCAAAACAAAGTGATTAATGGGAGAGGTTCCGAAAAACAAATACTCTATCGTGCAAAAAAAGTGTTAAGCCTCTCAAATCTAACCATTATATGTATGTATGTACATATACACAAAACTGTAAGTCTGTAACTCAATATCTTATTATTTTCTTTAAACAAAATATATTCTATCTCTTTCTCTCCCACTATCTGTCTCTTAAAATAATAACATTAAAATCTATTATTTTTAAATATATGTATACACATAAATAAATAAAAATTATTTAAGTTAATATCAATTTCAAATAAACAAAACAAACTTAAGTAAAAAAAAATAATTGAAATAGTGGAGATGATTAAGTCGCGTCGACGTCGTCGATATGAGATGAATCAAACACTAATGTGTTCGTTTATACATCAGATCTGGACAACATTTCGACCGTGGATTATATATATACAGCGTTATACAGCGTGATGGGCCATATATACAATCTTACCCAGACCTGACTCAAACATAGCAGGCTGTCTGATTATTATAAAATGTATGTAGTGATGTCGATATCATATTCGGCGCCGCGTGCATATTTGAGTAGGAGTGAAACAACATTTCGATTGCCTAATCGGCCATATACAATCTTACCCAGACCTGACTCAAGCATAGCAGGCTGTCTGATTATGGTGAAATGCATTTGAGTGAATCCAATATTCATTTGTATATCCAATATCCAATCGCCACCTCGTACAGATTTTGGTCGGGGTGAAACAACATTTCGATCGTCTAATCGGCCTTATACAATCTTACCCAGACCTGAGTCAAACATAGCAGGCTGTCTGATTATAATATAATGAATTTAAGTAATTCCGATATCATTATCGCTACCGCGTACAGATTTGAGTCGGGGTGAAACAACATTTCGATCGGCTAATCGACCATATAAAATTTTACCCAGACCTGATGCAAACATAGCATACTATCTGATTATGATGGAAAGTATAAAAGTGATTTCGATATCCAAATTGGTATTTAAGTGATTTCGATATCCGGGTTTGATTGTACGTGGCCTAATCGGCTTTATAGAATCTTACCCAGGCCTGAGTCAAACATAGCAAGCTGTCTGATTATGATAAAATGCATTAAAGTGATTTCGATATCATTATCACCACCTCGTATAGATTTGAGTCGGGGTTAAATAACATTTCGATTACCTAATCGGCCTTACACAATCTTACCCAGACCTGACTCAAACATAGCATGCTGTCTGATTATGATTAAATGTATTTGAGGGTTCTAATATCATCATCGCCACTGCGTACAGATTTGATTCTTCGTGAAAGAACATTACGACCATCTAATCGGTCATATCAAATCTTACCCAGGCCTGACTCAAACATAGTATGCTGTCTGATTATGATGAAATGTATTTAAGTGATTTCGATATCATTAACGCCACCACGTTCAGATTTGAGTCGGGGTGAAACAACACCCCGATCGTATAATCGACCATATACAATCTTACCCAGGCCTGACTTAAACATAGCAGTCTGTCTGATTATGATTAAAATATGTATTTGAGTGTTCCAACATCATTATCGCCACCGCGTTCAGATTTGAGTCTTGGTGAAAGAACATTTCGACCGTAACCGGCCATATACAATCTTACCCAGACCTGACTCAAACATAGCATACTGTCTGATTATGATAAAATATATTTAAGTGATTTCGATATCATTATCGCGGCCGCGTACCGATTTGAGTCGGGGTGAAAATATAACAAATATGTGTAAAACAACGGAGGCAACACCAAATGGCTACAGCTGTTTCTTATAATGCTGATAATGAAGAAGAAGAAGAAAATGAATTTAATGCGGTGTACAATAAAATGATTTAAAATTATTGTTTATACAAATAAAACAAAAAAAAAAAACTTAAGTTAATTTTTTGTTGTTTTGTTTCTCGTCTTATTATTATTTAATCGATTTGAGAATTAAGATGTGATATATAATACGCGTATATGATGTGCGTGGGTGAGAAAATTAACAACGAAAAAATAACAAAACAACTAAATTGAAACCATTAAACTAATATTAAGATTATATATATGCGTTAATTAGTGTTTATTTAACTGTTTAAGATTTAATTTTTTTTATTTATTTAAAAATCATTGGAATAAAATGTTTTAATTTTTATTTTTTAAATAAATTAATTTGATTTTTTTTATTGTATATATGTGATATGTGGCAAATGGTGTGAAAGGTGTTATACATTTTTTCGGTTGAATGGAGGTGATTAAAACAAGATTTTATCTATAAAAGACAGATTGTTCTAGCTCTTCATACTACTGTAAGAAACAAATAAGGTAACTTGCTCATTTATGAGAGGATTTGGATTATAGTCCTGATCTAGTAATTGTATCTCTTAATATTAAAGTTGGCTGGAATCCTGCAAGGTTTCGCATTCAATGCCACAAAGCCATGGTGCAAACCTAGGATTTTATCAAAGAGGAATTTGAGCCAGAACAGAGAAAATATTAGATGTACAGGAATATTTCTGGAATTGAACACAACCTCCGGATGAAGTGTATGCTATCATCAACATCCTAAAGGCATTCATCACATACCTCGTCACTGACATGTCTTATGCGATGAAGATGATTTTAAAAACGGCCGCATGGTCGTCAGTATAGAAACCAATATTCTCAAGTTCTCCTTTTTCGTGGAAAGAGAGTTATTGGTTAGCGTCGGTACTCAAATCATACAAAGAACAGTAGATACCAAAGCTAGCGCCTAATCAGAGAGAGAGAGAGAGAGAGCCATATTAAAACTATAAAAGCGATTCGGATATCTGATTGCGCAAGTTTTGTGAGAACCACATATCCTGGATGGATAAATCTTCTCAAATGATTTGTGAAAATTAAAAATAGGCAGAAGATCTTAAATATAATGCCGAAAACGTAACACGTTCAAGCATTGAGGTAAACAAAGGCAACCAAACAATCTATACCGAGAATGAAGCATTTGAGAGGACAATTCCCAATTATTATCCCAATTATACTAAAACCTCTTCGGTATTATCAAAAAAACAGTGGATTTTTGAAGTTTGAAATCCAGATAATACTTCCAAGAAAGTTTATTATAAAAAAAACACCAAGATATTTGACGTAAGCTGAGCTATTGCCCGAAAAGAGGTGGTATACAGCAAAGCAGTGTTATTATGCCTTGTAAATAAGCCGGTTTGAAACTTCACATGTAAACCCTTATCCAGACACCACCGTTCTATAATGCGATGAACGTATTAAGTTAAATCTGATAAGGCATTCAGGTTCTTATATGATACTGTCCGAACCAAAGCGTTGAAGTATAGTTTGAGCGATGAAACCGGAATCATGAAGATTAACAAGATGTTTGTCAAAGATCAGAAGCCTCAACAGGGGCAAAGCATACCTCCATGGGGCAATCATTTCGAAACTTTGGCCAAAATAAAGTTATACTAAAGCTCGCACATAACGATGTGAAATACAGGCATATTCTATCCAACTGATGATCGAGATATCCAAAAAGTTCCCACAAAACACTCGTTATAATTCATAGATTTTTCAATCATAGTTACGAGTTCATGTAAGGCAGTCTCACATTATTTGCCCAAGATACTAATAATAACCATACCGATGTCGACTGCAGTGTCATTTTTTTTTTTAACGGTTTTTACAGGCCATTTTTGGCCCGTACCGTGTCAACAATTTGACTCCATCGGTTTCGATCACGAGCCAGCTCTTCAAACCGTTGTAGGCAGTTTGAAGATGCCAGATCGCTCTCTACGCCGTGGAGCCATCGTCGCCGACAGCGACCTCTTCGCCTACCGAAAGGCGGTTCTCCCTTAAAGGTTCGCTGTATCATTCGGTTCGGATCAGCACACAGAACGTGTCCGAGCCAGCGTACTCACTTTCCTTTAATTTCATGCACGATATCAGGAATTTGCATTAAATTCCTGATCTCGTGATTGAAAAGAACTCGGTAAGTGCCATCGACGTCGCGTTTTGGACCATATATCACACGCATGATTCTTCTCTCGAATGTTAGAAGCCATCTTTCGTACTCATCCGTCAAGGTCCAACTCTCACATCCATACATGACAACGGGTCTGATCAACACTCTGTACAGTTTCAGCTTATCCGTATTTGCAAGATATTTTGATTTCAGCAGTGGACGTAGAGGATACAAAGCCCGATTGCCAGCGGCAAGGCGGACCTTGATATCCTCTCCCACACTATTATCGTGAGTGATGAGAGATCCAAGATACTTGAATCTCATCACTCCTTCAAACGTGTGGTTACCACTACTGAAATCAATTGCGTCTTGGTCTCTAAAACCCGAGATTAGATATTTGGTTTTTGACTCGTTGATTTTGAGACCAACAGAAGCTGAACACTGTTCCAGTGGATCAAGTATCTCTTTCACTCCGTTGCCATTTAATCCAATCATACAGATCCAATCATCCAATCACTGCAGTATCATAACGATGCTTTTTAAACGTTGAAACGTGTAAAATCTTAATTAAGAAGCACAATGAGGGACGAATGATGCAACAAATTAGCAGTGTATTCAATCAAAAGAAGCCTGATTAATGAAATAGATAATTAATGGCAGAGTTCTGTATATATAACACTTCTAATTTTAATTTAATTTTTCATGAAAATTTATATAATTTTGCCCCAATCTGCAATCAAGCTGCACGTTACTGAGCGAAGCAGTAACTAAATGCTGATCTCTAATAAATCTATATGAACAATTCTTTCTAAAGTTTTCAGCAAAGGTGATGACAGACATGACATAAAATAAGCTATTTGGGGCGGACTTGCTTACTTTTGGAATAAACATGTGTTTAATTCTTCCCAAGGTTATGGAACAAAATGAAAAGCGATATATGCCTGGGACAGATATAGTTAATGTTTGCTAATTAGAGGAAATTCATACACAACGGACCGGCAGATTTGAAGGGTTAAAAAACAAAATTCAACGCAGGACCTTATAAATTATTAATCTTCAGGCTTAGTCTCAATTGGGTAATTTTGAAGTGGCTACACAAATAAGAAGTTGGTCGCCTACATTATTTTAAGACGAAGTTAATCAAGTCTACAGGTATCGTTACTTATCAGCTCAATATAAATTCAGTGAAAATCATGTAACATAAACTGATCCACAGACATGTAACATTCAGATCCAATATTTAGAATATCCAATTGAGAGGAACTAGAATAGTTTAGCAGAGCAGAACCTCTGTTGTTAACATACGTACTTCCCCATAGAGATTAATGTGCATTAACATCAGAACCACATATCACAGGTTTGCTTTTACCCTTACAAGAGAAGTTGGTGTATAATGTGCCTCATACTCTGAGTATGGAACAAAATGCCATCATTTTCTATTTAAACGATTCAACGCGTTAGATTGAGCCACGGTACTTGGAAAGTCTAGCGTCTGTGGAAACCTCGACTAATGTTGGTGTTTTATTATATCACTATATAGCGTACCATGCAACTATAGTGCATTTGAAATCGATGTCCCAAATAAGACAAACCTGATGCTAATAAATAATCAATTCTTACCAGGCAAATAATTTTTAACCATTGCATATTGTTGTACACTTCTCAAGTGCTTCTGGTAAATCCGTTTTTGTTGTAGCAACGCCTCCATCGATTGTAACCGATTTTCAATACAATTATTTGTCCCATTCGCACTATTTAATTCCTCCGACGATTGTTGTCGCCGGAGGGCCACTTGTGCCGCCATTACTCGTTGTCGTTCGACAACCAATTGACAATTTGGACAACAGCACTCCTTCCACCGACACAGTTTTTTATGTCCTTTCAAACACGAAATCACACCATGATTACGACATCTGGCACACTTTGGCGACCGAAAATTACGCCGATTTTTGATCTTACAACTATCCAGTTCACTATCAATATTATTATTAACACCATATCTTGCACTCGTATTACTATTATTGTTTGCACCACTACCCGTACTATCGACGGCCAGTAAATTAAATGAATTTGTGGCGGTTAAAAAATTAATCGATGGCATAAACATACTGTAATCACTTGGTTGGAGTTTAATCCGTTCGTTCATTTTTAATCGGGGCCAAAATATATTCACTTGTTTTACTTAAGATCATTAACTTAAAACTAACCGAATTTAAGATAAATCTTCTTATTTTCTTAAAGAATATGTGGAACAACACAGTGTTCGTATCGAAAAAAAAATGTTTACTTAACCATCGCTCAGCGTGACGAAAATAGATTTAATTTTGAACCAATTGGAAAGATGTGATGGGGGTTGGTATGCAAAACACTAATTAGTTATTGGTTAGAGAGTTTCTTGTGAGAAGAAGAAACTGAAAATAAATTATTGAAAGTGAAACAGAAGCTGTAGTAGCGTGAGTAGAAAGAGGATGGAGAACAGTTTGATTTAATCATTTGTGGCAAATACAGAAGTCTAGGATGATATTATCAGAATAATGTTTATGAATAGCAGGTCTGATACATATTTTAATGCACAACTTAACTAAAGGCAAATCCTTTTTAAAATTCCAGCACTACGTGGTACAAAAGGCAAAATCAAATGAAATTAATTTGTCCATTGTGTGCTGTGGCTGTTAAGGAATCAATAGATGATCAAACAATACGAATAATAACCATTTACGATGTAATCTAACACCCAATTGAGAATTTCCAATATTAATTCAATCACGTTCGCAAAATGTTAATTGAAACTTATCGATTTGCCGCATCGTCATCATCTCATCGAATTCTTTTGTGTGGGAAACTCATTGTCACACTATTATTCGTATTCAGCTTAGTCACGCGCACACATTCGAAATAAAATATTGAATAAACATTTTATTATGATTCCATTTTATTATATTGACAGTTCTATAATTCGGTAGCATCATCCGTTTGTACAACCCTTCGATGGCGTCTATAAATAAAATAGACAGCCACCGAAACTATTATGAAGGCAACGCCAAGCGATATTCCAATCACAGTAGCAACACTTAAATCATCGCCCACAACTGACACATTGATTTCGTCCATACTTTCGGCATTCCAGCCGAGCAATTTAGATGCACACAACCATTTTCCGTTGTGTTCCATATCAGCATCTGTCACAATAATCGAACAATAGCCAGATTTTAATGAACGGTTCGGATTGAAAAAATATCGATTTGCTAATGGTTGGCTCGACTCAATCTTCTCGTCGATACTGAAACCGACGCCGTTAGGTAAATAAAATCGACAGTATTCTAATGGCGTGTTTTTCGGTATCGATTGGCACTCGATCATAAGATGTTCGCCCGCTTCGACCTCAATTTTTCGTTCTTTAGCAATCAGATTTGATTCTGTGATGCGCACTTCGATTTGGGTTGAAATTTCTAGTTGTGATTTTTTGTAGATACCCACATGACATTTCCACTGTCCCGAATCTGTTAATTCGGCTGCCGCCAGTGTTATACCACAATGGCCGAGCTGGAAACCATTTCCATAGTACCAAAACATGTCGGTAATTTCGTCCACTTCTACAAAGGCATCGGATACCGAATATGTTGTACCATTCGGATGGCTGAACCAACAATATTCAATAGCTGTTGTACTTTCACACAAAATATCAAGCACTTTCCCCTCCAAACTGTATACACTCTCCGACTGCAATTGAATGAGTGATTCGGGACTAGGCGATAGGTTAAGAATTGCACCAATTGTTGTAGTTCTTAAACCACTATCTAGTTCGGTTTCAAGTCCCAGATAACACTTCCAAAGTGACCTATCAAAAGTATTTGGTTGAGCAATAAGTAATCCACAGCCACCATTCTCAAATCCGTTTCCATAATAACTGTATTTAGCGTTTCCACTGCCCGGTTCCAAATTCAGACCAAATTTATCGGATTCGCGCACAAATCGGCAAAATGTGATACTGGTCGTCTCTTTTATGTTTTCGATGTTACATTTAAGAACTGAGTAGCTGGACGATAGACTCTCGATACTAGAGACCAATTTTTCCTCTGCGTATAATATATAAAGACGTTCAATATTAGACAAATTGTAATACGGATAAGTGTCAAACATAATACTCACGTTTCGAATCCACGTTAATCACAAAATTAATTTCGTTCGTAAACCCTTTTAGGCCCACTTTAACATTCCACAATCCATTTCGTTTGGGATCTAAATTCATATTAGGTATTTGACATTCACCATATCTTGGAAATTCGTCGTACATTAGCGATACAGATGACGAGCTAATATCATCACGATATACCGAACAATATCGTGTGCCTTCGGGTGAAAACGTTTCGAGCGGCATATAATGTTCATGTATATCAAACGATTTAGATGTATCGGTTATTTCGATAAATGATAATCCACGTCTAAATCCATCATCGCCTTCTGATGTCAAACGCCAAAAGCCTTCGTCATTTATTGAAACGTTTTTGATACGGATGGCACATGCTTCGATGGGAAACCGTTCAACGTTACTGCATATAAATAAATGAAAATTAACATACACAAATAAGTAAAATTGAAGGTGCTAGCTAACCACTTACTCGGTTGCATCTAACACATTTATATTCATTTTGGTTCGCGTCCGACGATACAGGCAATTTCGTTGATTTTCAAGCCCGTTCATCTTTAACACAACATCTTCCCCAATATTGACTCCAACTTTGAGGGGAAACATTAAACCATTTATAACTGTATCTGAAAAATATGACTCCTCGCTGTCCACAATTAGGACGCTACACACTATGGTAGCGACAATTAGCACGAAATTTTTAAACCACTTTTTCATTCTGTTGTGCACGACTACTTTGTGTAAAATGAACCCGTCAAAACAGACGATAAGATTTCATTTTAATTATGTGATAACGATTTTAATGTTACGTCTTAGTGATACAGTTTTAACAATATATACTCGAGCATGAAGTGGGTGCTACACACTATTATGTAGTTCTTATCTGTGGATATATTGTGATTTGTTTACACGCAACAATTATATCAGTTTGCACTTGACATTGATTAATAGTCGCACACTTGATGAAACAAATTTGAAGGATCTAATCCAATATATGATCGAATTATGTAAGGAAATACAAGGAGGGTATTGACCTAAACAGAAAAGAGTATCAGTACAGCTGGGATCAATATTTAAATACTGCAACTCTTTTGAACACCTTTAATATTGAGTATTACTAGTATATATATATATATATATATATATATATATATATATATATATATATATATATATATATATATATATATATATATATATATATATATGTCGTTCGATGATAAGATTACTATTGGTATACATAGAAATCAGGAACGTCCCAATCTGAAGTATGACATTTGTGATTGTGATCAATATGTTAAAGATAAATCTAAATATTGTCAAGCTCGGTTAACAAATTATCACATTACTTACATTATATAATAATTTATAATAATTTCAAGGTGATAAGAGACAGAGAGCACTACATAAGGAGATCCAAAAAAATTTGTGGGTTTTCGTTGATTTTGAACGCAACAGGTTCCATCGATTTTAACAAAGGTATATTTTTTGGCAGGGTAGCACACCAAGCCGGTTCAAAAACAAATATGCCGGTTTGAGTCCAAAAATAGAAACTGATCGCTCTGTTCTAGAACTAGTTATCGGAAAAATACATCACAAACAGTTGAGCATGCGTGGAATATGCTACGTTGTATAAGGCAACGGGTACTAATTCCAGAAACATTAAATCACCTCAAATCAGTTCTGTTGGAATAAATGATAATGATACATCAGGAGTACATTGCAAGCCTAGTGCACACTAAATCCCAAAGTAAGCCTTTAACCGGGACACCATGGTGAATCAGAGAACTGGGTAGACTGACCAAGCAGAAAAGAATACTTCTCAACAATCCATAGCTAAGTGTCTAATAAAAGATTGAGACTTGTATCAATCTTCACAAAGAGATTACAAGAAATGTATGCGAGTTAAAATGGAGATCCTTTTGGAGATCCGCTCAACTCAAGAGAGTTCTCTAATATAAAGGTCACTACCGAAACTCTAGAGAAACCTCATGGAGCTCATACGAGTATCAACAAAGAAGCCCTAGACCTTCTAAGGAAAACTGATTTTCTCGAATATAAGAATTCTAATATAGTATATGGAAATTAATATCTTCACTAACAATACAGTTTCAGAGATTGGAACTTGGTGGAAAAGGTGGTGAGAAAAGGTAGAATCCAATGGAGTATCGGTTTACTAAATTTAAAACACCCAGTCAGACGTCGTAATTCCGGGTCGCCTACTAGAAGGACTTCAAATCATCCTAGGCCACACTGTTCATCCCAAAGTATGGGAAGCCTATTGTTATAACCAGACTAAAAGTGTTTAACCTATAAGCCTCTCCTATTTTCTACTGAAATGTTTAGAGCGATTAGTTGATAATAACTTAAGATTTAACGAGCTATTATATATATATATTTTCCAAACAACACACATACCTGATAGGTAAATCTGAATTGGGAGTGTTTCTGGACATTGATATTGAATTTGAAAACGCCTTCTTCAACGCGATGATTTCTGCAGCTGAAAGGTACGACATGAGGCCACACTTGTTGGATGGTTTGGTACCATTCTTAGGTCAAGATGAATTCAAGCAAACTAAGATTAGCAGATGTACTATGTGATCACGTGCAAATAGCCTAGGGTAGTGATCAACGTCTATCAGTCGATCCTAGGAAAACTGAGAGGATTCTTTTCACAAAACAAAGGACTCTCGGAAGCTTTAGTCTTCTGAAAGTTGAGGCCCACACGATCCTACTTAACTCGTAAAATCGAACATCCTTTTTATACCACTTAGTGATTTGACACAGTTGAGACATTCGAAACCATGGTTGTATTTCATATTTTTGAATGGAAACTTTTCATCGCTTTATTTGTTGTTATACATATCATATGTATAGTTCGCCTCTGTTCTTCCACCTGACATCACTAAAACCTTGAATCTCAATATGCGGCGGCGTGTTCTTAAGCTTCGAGGATTCCGTGAAAGTCCTGATATTTTAATTCTCGATTGATGTCTGTATATGATAGCCAAGTGGTCGAAATTTGACCCTTTTTCCACTAACCTGTTCCCAAGCGGTGATGCAAATTCGTAATGGAATAGCTGAACGTTGATTGCGAAATTGTTATATTTTTAACTATCCCTGCCACCTACTCCTTTTGTTTTTTATTTGTTTAAGCCAAAGAGCGCCCAACCAAATGGAATTCTTTCACTGGTCCCTTTTAACGATGCACCCGATTGAAGGTAAATTATACTTAATTTGCCAGCCAAATTAAGATGGTATGTCTATAAAGATTAAACTCGGTACGCTCATATTGTTTTTTTAAACAAATATCAGTCGGATTAAACAATAAAAAATTTCTTCACACCTATCAAATTAAAATAATAATAATTGGTCAGTTCATCAATTCGCACTTGGTATTAGTTTACATATACAATACATCGTTAATTCGATTCAAAACAATTTACATCCGAAATGTTGAAATCATTTAAAATTCAAATTTAAATTGTTCGAATTTCCTTATGGTTATGATTTACTCATCAACTGCAAACAATATACAATAACCCATCCATAATGAACGAACAAATTTTCATACAAAAAACTAGAAAAGTTTCTAAGTAAATAAATTAAATTTCGTGTAAAAAAATTTTCACAAATTCAAATAAACAAAAACAATTTAAATATTATTAATTTAAAATAATATTTATTTATTTTAATTTTTTTGGGAAATGATTTCACAAGTTGGAAAAAATGTTAAATGTTTTGCATATCTTAAATTAATTTTGTATTTTCGACTGGTATGAAACACCTTTAAAAATCAAATTATATAATTTTAATTTAAATTTAAAACAAAATGAATATTGAATTAAATTCGCTTAGTTTATTGTATCAACAGTGTGTCTGTACATATGCAGTCTTGTGACATAAAACAGCCTTAATCCAATATATTTAATTTATAAAGCCACAGGTGTAATTTGATACGAGAATCAAGAGAGATGTTGTTTTATTTACAGATTTGAGCAAACAAACGTCTTGTATAGCAGTCACGTTCATCGCACATACCCACCTATATATTATATAATCTACAAGAAGTTTCTTATCATGTTTCACAATTCTTTAGATTTTTTTGTTGTTTGATTCTGTTTCGTACATCCATTATTAATTTATTGAAAATATTTAAAAAATTAATCAAAATATTCAATTAATTAATGATATTATAATTTTTACCACCTTGTGCACTATGTGCAAAACAATAATTCGTTAGAAGTCATTTCAAGAGCATTGAATGATTGGCAGCACTCTTAATTTCCAAAATTGTCACCCTCACACATTGATTTACACAAACAATGGCATTTGATAATCGGCCGGGTGGTTTGTTCTCATTCCCAAAATTTAAATTACGATTTAAGTACTCGTTGACATGGTTTTTTGTTGAAGTCAAACACGACTTGATTGATGGAATGGTTTTTTATGTACAACAAAAGTAAAAATTAATTTGTTTTCACGATCGTCAATTTTATCCATTTTAGTAATTTAATTGATTTACATACAATTTATTGTAATGGTAAAGCAATTCAATGAAATTATTGTAATACTAAGAGAATGAACCCATTTTATCAAATAACCTATGGCTTAGAGGCCGTAAACGGCCATTATTGCGTCTCAAATGAGACCTTACGAACAAATTTTAACGATTGGTGCACATTGTAGGTAGTCAGCCCAACGAATGTTTTCACACACAAACGCGTTCTTATGTCATCCGGTTGCATGTTAATTTTTGGTCAACGGCGGGAATCGAACTCGAGACCGTGGCGTGATGAGAAACTCTCTTAACTATTAAGCTACAACCAGCGACTCATTTTATCAAAATCTCCAAATATTCTTATTTAATATAGTACCGATGTATACTAATAGTCGACTCAAAAATTCACGCTCGAGACGATAAAGTAACCAGGCCTTCACTCAGACATAAATCCAATCGAGCATTTATGGGACGAACTTTAACGGAGGGTTCGAGTAAGAATTCCGGTATCATTTAATATGAGTGACCTCAAGATTGAGTTGGATGAGGGCTGGGGTGCAGATCGTTGTAAACTTCTTTATAAGGTCTGTATGGGGGCAATTTATTTAAATAGTGAAAACTAAGACCATAAATGATTAGTTTGATGAGGATTGTCGTCTTGTTGCTGAGCAACGAAATATAGCCCATAAAGAAGCGCAACTTCGAGTTATAATCTCAAGGACAAATAAAGCAGGAAAAACCCGAATGGTGGCTAATATCTAAAGAGTATAACAACTCAGCTAACCGGAACTGGCGTGGTTTCTTTAAATGTGTCATCGGATTGTACCATACATTAAGTATATTCACCTATCTATCCGATCAACTGCCATGCGGGATCAAGATGGAAACCTCTGTGCTGACGTCGATGCAGTGAATACCTTTTAATACATATGGCAGATATGTTCATTGAGGATCAATCCTATGAGGAATTCACCACGGATATGCAGATTTAAAATAAAATCGTTCACTTAGAATTGATAGCATTAATTCAGAGCTCTTTATATTTGGACGACTTACTTTGTGGAATTGTCTTTTCGACTTTATTCGATTGGTTTGGCGAAATAAAGTTATGCCGGAAGAATGAAAAGTGGCTGACTTACGCTTAATATACCAAAAATGCTTAAAATGACAGATTTATCGCAGTATAACTCTTCTTTGCACAACATACAATTAACGGTCGTACATTATCTTGGGAAGAATTACTCCTCTGTCGGAGGAAATTATCAGTGACTTCCAAGGAGGATTCTGTTTAAATCGGTCGTTTCGCTACCGATTACTTTCACACACCCACATCATTTAGGTGTATTCATATCACCCCCTGTAAGCACTTTTAACATTTACACAAGCAAACAATTTTTCAAAGTTCTGAGGCCTTATTCTGTGTCACTCACACATTTAATAGAAGTTACATACATACATGTTAACAATAATTAACAAGTTTTTTTTTTTATTTATTAAGGCTTAACTCCAATAATATGAAGACATCTTGCCCATTTTTCAATATTAGAAATAATTATTTTACAATGTTATTAAATTTGTTATTTAATTTTTGATAAACTATTTAAAACTATTCAATAATGTTATCCCAATTTATTTAATTTTTATACATTTATTCCACTTTTTCTCACAAACTCATATATCTCTTTAAATCCACCTACTTTCATAACACCAAAACTATTTGTATTATTAAGGATATCGAACCCTGCTCTACATTGTTGAAATTTGTTGCAGTGCAATACAAGATGTTGAATATCCTCAGTAACATTACAAATCTCACACACGCTATTCTCTTCCAAACGACGTTTAAACAAACACTCTTTCCAATTACCATGATTCATTCGTATTCTTTCAATCGTTCGTACCATTCTTGTTTCAGCCTTGAGTACCTTATAAAAAGGTCCTCTCAAGGGGACACTACACAACTCACTATACTTCTTACCTTTCATTAAACTTCAATTTTGACATTCTTCATCCATTTATTCCATACATTCACCTGCAACACTCGAAGTATATCTCTCATATCTTTTTTGTCAAACATTTTCACTGTATCACTCACACTCCCCGTTTAGCAAGCAAATCGGCCCTTTCATTACCTTCGATCTGCCTATGGGAGGGTATCCACTGGATGATAACCTCGCAATGACAGGATCGCACACATTCATAAATCATATTTACATATGCGTTTCCTTCGCGACCGCCATTGATTAACATTCGCATTCCACTCTGAGAATCAGAAAATATTGCTATTTTCTTCTTCTCCTCATGTATGGCCAACTTAATTCCTTCTAATTTACCCATCAGTTCAGGACTCATTAAACAGATGCTGTCATCAACTCGAAAACATTTTTGAAGTTTCATATCTGGCACATATACTCCAACACCTACTTTGTTTCCACTCACACTAGCATCTGTATAAATGATAACATAACCAACATATTCAGTTTTTATTCGTTCAAACGCAGATTTTAACATGCAAACATTCCATTCCTTATATCCTCCAAATTCAGTCGTACGGTAAGATTATTAGTTAAGATTTTCGGCCCAGTTTTATCTATACTCAAAAATAAATTAATATTTTCGAGTAATAAGTTAATTTATAAAATCTCCCTGTTTGTAATCTTCCCATCATTTCATTTAAAAATACATTATTCCTTACACACATTCTAACAGTTTCTCTCATTGTGAGCCATTCTCTCTTATAATTGAGAGGTGAATCACCCATTTCAGACCACAGAGTGTGTATCGGGATTGAATTTATCGCACCCAATACCACTCTGGCCCATGCATTCTCAACTTTCTCTGGCTAAAGGCCCCTTTCGATCCGTTTCCAAACACACTTATGCCATATGCAATTTTGGAGGATACTAATGCCTTTCGTATCATTTCAGTTACGCCCGGGTGTGCACCCCATTTAGGTTTGCTCACCCGTTTGATCACATTCAAACGATTCATACAATTTTCAGTTAAATATTTCATATGTCTTTCAAAATTTAGTCGTCTATCTATCCATATTCCGAAATACTTGTATACATTCACCTAATCAATACGATTCTCTATTCATTCTAAAACCCATGCATGCACATTTATTCGTATTCACTTTTAAATTTAAACTTTCCAAACATTCAAACACCCAGTTAACTTTAGTTTGAGCATTACTGATCGCTTGCTCGATACTGCGTCCTTTACCAATGATAACCAAATCATCTGCAAATTGTAAAACCATTTGGTTTCTGGTGTTATCGGTGTGCAATTTAGAGGTATATAGGTTGAAAAGAGCTGGCGATATTTTGCTACCTTGTGGAAGCCCAATGTCACTCATAAAATCTTATATCAAATCGCATACACTCCGCAGAATTCCCATTTTCAACAGGGTTAAATATAATTTAAAAGGAACTACATAGCACGCTTAACATCTAAAAATACCACTACTACTTTCAAATTGTCTTTCTTCACTTCTCAAACCAACTTCTCACAACACTCAATTGCAGAATGGTCCTTACGAAAACCATAGGTTGTAGATGGCAACAATTTATTTTCCCTAACAAAAACTTCCAATCTTTCTTTCAACATCCCATTTCACTATTTTCACCAAAACATTCAGCATACATATTCCGCGATAATTGGTTGCAAGGTTTCTGTCTTTATCTGCCTTCGGAATTGGGACCACTCTGCTTACCTTCCATTCATGCGGTAGTTTTTTACCTATCCATACTTTATTTCATTAACTAACCCTATTGGTTCCTGAAGTAGTAGATTTGGCAGAATCTAGCACTCTATAATAAACTCATCCCATTCAAACAAATCATTCATCTTACAGTCTCTTACAATTACGCTCTCATTTAGACTTTGTTCTTCCAAATCATTGTTCACATCCAATATCATTTTTAAAAACTCTTCTCCTTTATCGCGATTTTCAGTCACAATGTGTGGTTTAACACATTTTTACCTCTCACTCTATTAAACATATTCCATACATTCTTAGTGGTGGTATTATGTGTCATATTAGACACATATTCCCGCCAGCTTTTCTGTTTTGCTTTCCGAATAGCTTTTTGTAACCTCCCATTCATTATACCCTACACGATTCTATTATCCGTACACATATTTCTGTTGAATTCACATAAAGCTATTCGTTTCTTTTCATACCCATAAGCTATCTCATTACTCCACCATCCATTTGTTCGTATTTCTTTCATATCAACGGTTTTTAAACATTCCTCCTTCAAACGAATTATTTCTGCATTAAGTTGGTCCGTATTCAGATCACCGAGAATCTCATTCATTTCTTGCACCCATTTATTTTGATTCATAATTTCACGCTGTTTTTCATATACTCGATTATCACCCATGATCAATTTGATCATGGAGTGATCCGCTCCCAAATTCTTTTCCTCTAAGTCCCAAGTACTTTGATTAGCCAGTCCAATAGATATCAATGATAAATCTATTGCACTTGCTCTTTCACCCACATTCGCTATTTTTGTTGGTCTTCCATCGTTCAAGATCACTAAATCGGAATCCTGAATAATATCAGCCAACTGATTACCTCTTGTGCAGTTGTTTACACAACCCTACATTCGAACATGCACATTCATATCACCACATATAATCAAATTTTTTTATCATTCACCCGTTCAAATAATTTTTTGATGTCATCAATGGCTCTTTTTCGTTCATCACCATTCTGTGCTGGGGGTACATACACACTTATAAGTAATAGATTTCTCTCCAAGTTGATAGGTTTGCAAGCAACTCCAAAAAGGTAAAAGTTGGTAGCTGTATTTAATAGAAGTTACATACATACATGTTAACAATAATTAACAAGTTTTTTTTTTATCTTTATTTAATGGCTCTAGCTCCAAATAATAGGAGCCATTTGGCCCGTTTTCTTAACAATTTACATTTTAATTAATGAATTAACAATTATTTTGTACAATAATTAATTTAAAATTATATAATACAATGTTTGATTTAAGTTTCATTTATTCATCTTTCACGCATCGATCCGCTTTCATACTTCAATACCATTCATTTTAATAAACTCATACATAGCCTTATTTCCACTTATACCCCTTTTAAATATTTCATTCACACTCCTTGCACTTATGAGGACATCAAAGTTTGCTCTATTGTGCCTTTATTTGTTGCACTTTAAAAGCAAATGTTCAATGTCCTCTACAACCATACAAGAATTACACACATTTTCTTCACTCAAATGACGTTTATACAGACATTCCTTCCAATTTCCATGATTCAATCTCACACGCTCCATTGTTCGAATCATTGTAGTGTCTCCTTTGATTTCCTTAAAGAAAGGTTTTTTTAAAGGGACACTACACCATTCAAAGTACTTCTTGCCTTTTATTTGACTTTTTCGCACAAATTCACTCTCCCATTTTCTCCACAGATTCACCTGAAACATACCAAGTACATCTCTAGCATCCATAAATTCATATACATTTACATCCTCAATCAAGCAACCCCTTTTTGCAAGCATATCAGCTCTTTCATTACCTTCAATCTGTAAATGTGAAGGTATCCATTGAAGAACATCTTCATTCCCACAAGATTGAAGGTACTCAAACAACATATTCACATAAACATTGCCCTGAGTACCCCCTCCCTTACTTATTAAATCTAAACCACTCAGAGAGTCGGATAGTAAAAGAACTCTCCTTCTCCCGTCACTCATTGCCAACTTGATCCCTTCCATAATCCCTATCAATTCAGCATTCATTATACAGATGCCATCATTTACTCTTAACATTTTTTCTTTTTTTAGTGCTGGAATGTAAATTCCAACACCCACACGATCATCATTCACACTAGCATCTGTATACACAGTCAAATGAGCAAAATATTTCATTTGCATCTTGCGAAATTCTCTCTTAACTGATAACTCATTCATCAAAGCTTTTGTTGTGCCTCCAAAATTCAAACAGACCACCAGATCTGCAGGAGGAACAGTTGGTACCACTTTTTGAATCTTGTCGAATATGTTCATATTCTCCAAAATCAAGCGGGTTCTTTGAGTTTTCCTAAAATCTGTTCCTGCCTGCAATCTGTTTATCATTTCATTTACTAACGCGTTATCTTTCATAATCATTCGTACAGTTTCACGCACAGTGATCCACTCTCTCTTATAATTTAAAGGTGTATCACCCATTTCAAACCATAGAGTGTGTATTGTGGTTGAATTGATCGCTCCCAATACAACTCTAGCACATGCATTCTCAATTTTTATTAACGCGTTAAACCCAACTTTAGAACCATCACCATACGCGCTCATTCCATACGCAATTTTGGAGGACACCTGCCTTCCGTAGCATGTCAGTCACCCCAGGATGAGCACCCCATTTCGGTTTACTCACCCTTTTGATAACATTCAACCTACTCTTACAATTATCAGTTAATTTCTCCATGTGCGCTTTAAAACTTAAACGTTGATCGATCCAGATTCCCAAATACCTAGTTAAAGTCACATATTCAATACTTTCACTATATACTTGCACATCAATTCTTTGTCGCGTTCGAAAAGCCATACAACAACATTTTCTCGTATTCACACGTAAATTTAAATCAGTCAAACAGTTGATTACCTGATCCACACATTCTTGAGCTCGATCACATGCTGTTTCAATGTTTGGACCTTTACCCATTATAACAAAGTCATCTGCAAATTGCAGAACGACTTGGTCTTCTGAGTTTAGTCCATGAATCGAGCTCGTATACAGATTGAACAGAGTTGGTGAAATTTTACTCCCTTGCGGAAGTCCAATACCACCTCTCCCTCCAATCTGTAATCCCTTCCACACACAACTAACTTCCGTCCAATCATAAAATCATACACCCATTCACAAATTTTCTTATGGAAACCCAAGTTTAAAAGAACTTGATACAGTTTCCTTGGAACCACAAAGTCATACGCCCTTTCAATGTCCAAAAATACCGCCACAATTTTCTTATTTTCCTTTCGTACTTCCCACACAAACTTTTCCACACATTCATTGGCAGAGTGGTTGCGACGGAACCCAAAGGTGGTTCCCGGCAGCAAATTACTTTCATTCAAGAATTTTTCAATTCTTTCTTTCATCATACCATTCACAACTTTCATAAAAACGTTCAACATACAAATTACCCTGTAATTTGTTGCCAGATTTCTATCCCGATCCCTTTTGGACATGGGTACCACTCTACCTTCCTTCCATTTTTCCGGTATTTTGACACTCATCCACACCTTGTTAAGAATTTGATGCAAAGATTCCTTTGCTTGAAAATTCAAATTCACAATCATTTTATAGCTTACTCGATTAGTTCCTGGAGTCGTAGATTTTGAATTGTCTAAAACTTTCAGAAATTCTTCCCATTTAAACTCAACACACATATCATTCGAAATATCTCTTACATTATCAGGTATTATACATTCATTATTGTCACCTACATTATTTGGAACATCCACCATCATTCGTAAGAATTGATTTCCATTTTCTCTGTCATCTAGCACGGCATTTCTGCCTTGTGCTTTATGACCTCTCACTCTATTAAATTTATCCCATACATCCTTGGTTGTGGTCCTATGAGTCATTTCAGACACATAGTCTCGCCAACTTTTCCTTTTTGCTCTACGAATAGCCTTTTCAATTTTGCATTCGTTCGATAATAATTAACCCGGCATTCTCTGCAAATGCAGCAGTTGAATTGGCGTAAGGCTATCCGTTTTCTTTCATACCAATACTGGATCTCTCTGTTCCACCACCCATTCACCTTTCTTTCCGTTGTGCCTACTTGCGTAGAACACTCCTCATTTACTCTCTCTATTTCATTCTCAAGTTGGTCGACATCATTCATTTCATTTGATATGAGAATCTCATTCATTAGTTTAACCCATTTCTTACCATTCATGTTAACCTTGGTGTAGATAACAACATTCACCTCACCTATACATGCTTCGATCATATAATGATCACCACCCAAATTCTCATCTGTTACATTCCAAGTGACTTGGCCGGCCAGTCCGCTAGACATTAGAGTAATGTCTATCGCACTGGCTCTAGCCCGAACATTCGCCATCCTTGTTGGCCTTCCATCGTTCAGGATTATGAGATCGGAATCTAGAACGAGGTCAGCCAACAAGTTTCCACATGCATCATTACTTTCACACCCCCACATCCTTGAATGTGCATTCATATCACCCCCTACAATCACGTCACTTTTATCACTTACCCAATCAAATAATTTATTATAATCCCTCATGGCTCTTTCTCTGTCACTCACACATTTTATTGGAGTTACATACATGCTAACAAATAACAAGTTTCTATCCAGATTTCGAGTTTTGGCAGCAATGACTTCAATATATTCAAAACAGGGAATCACCACTGGCATTAAAACCAGATGCTCCTGTGTCATAATTGCAACACCTCCGAAGCCATCGGCTCTCGGTCTGGATAGAAAATTGTATCCTTTCATCCTAAACGTCTTGTTCTCACGCTCCCAAGTTTCACTTATAAGTATCACATTCATACAATTTTTGGCCAGATAGTTCCGCAACATATCGCTTTTGGCATATATGCTTTGGACATTTATCTGACCAAGACTCACGCATACATTGGATCTTACCATTCACTCAGTTGTTCACCTTGATCCACTAATTATTCGTTTCCATCTCGAACACGATGTCGAGCTCAGCTGGACTTAGGAAAGAATAATTTCTGGTATTTGTTCTTCCTTCCATTGTTGTTGTTTGTTTTTCCATCTTGTTGTAACAGGCTGCTTATTGTCCTTTGTTTGTTATGTTTATTGTTGGTATTCTTTTGTCTTACTCATTTCTTGTATTTGATGTAACAGTTATGTATTATTGGTTGTTTTATTTGGATTGAAGTTTTCACTATTTTCATTAGTTTTAGTATTATTATTGTTATTATTATATTGTTTTACAGTTTCATTATTAATTATGTGTTCGTTATTATTTCTGTTGTTATTATTGTTGTTGTTATTTGTACTTGTTTTATTGAAGTTTGAATTATTTACATTTTGTTTTAAGACCTCACTATATGTATGTTTTGATTTTTCTGCTATTGTTGCTCCAGTTGTATTGGCATTTTGTCTGTAATAAACTTATTTTGCTCTGTAATACGTCAGGCGTTCAACCGTTTTAATTTCTATTATTGCCTTTTCCCTTTGAAATATGGGACAGTTTCTATCAAAAATTGTATGCTCTTGTTTACAGTTTGCACAAATAATATTTTCGCATGGTATTTGTTCATGTCCATTAGGAATTATTTTAGAACATTTCGGACAAACCGGCACCCTTTCACATTTTGTTTTGGTATGGCCAAACCTTTGACAGGTGTGACATCGCATTGGACTTGGAAAGTATACTCTAACATCCAGCCTTAGACAGCCAGCCTTTATTTGCATAAACAATTCGGTAGTATTGAAAGTTAAAATATGTAACGGAGTGTCTTTAAGTTCGTTGTTGAATTTTCTCTTTATTCGCTCCACTTTAATTACTTTTTGTCCTTGGAGTTCCTTAGTGATTTCGTCTTCATTTACAGTCATTAAATTACCCCTCGGCTTGTATTGAGAAATTTATGTTCTTCGACTTTAATTTAATTCCAGCCAATTTGTTGGTTTTCAAAAGTTTATTTGCCCCATCTGTGTTGCTCGTAAGTACTAGAAAATCTCCGCTTCTTAATCGTTGCGTCTCTTTAATGTTTGGTGTTATCATAGAGAGACCTTTTTCAATAAGAAAAGGTGACACCCCATTAAAAGTTTTGTCTCCTTCCTCTGCTCGTTTAACAATCAAATATTTTTCTTCTTTATTTTCATCGAAATATTTTCGCCTTTTATGTATGTTATCATTTTCTTTCAGTTTTGCAAATCCCCTCGCGTCGACGAGAGGCGCAAACCTGTTCATCATGTTAATCGGCTTCCGCTCACAGGCAGCTGCCTGTCACGAAGTATTGCTACTTTTGTTGTTTCCTGTGTTCGACTATTTGTGTTATAAAATTTATTAGATTTCCCAATGTATTGGATTTTAAAAGTATACACCTTTAATTTATGTACACAGAAGCCCAATAAAATTGGGGCTCAAAATTATTTTTTATTAAATAAAAAAAATATTGGTCGTTCATTAACATTTTTTTTGGATGCACTTATTTCGAAGTAAATATAGTATTACTTTTGTAAAGTTGTATCTACACATCATTCATAGTCCTCGGTAGTATAGTGGTAAGTATCCCCGCCTGTCACGCGGGAGACCGGGGTTCGATTCCCCGCCGGGGAGGCTATTTTTTCTTAATTATTTTTCACTTCATGTGAAAATGTATTAAGCTTACGATTGTAACGTATTCTGACCCTAGAAGAGTATTGCTCGACCAAAACGTGAAACCACTTATCATATAAGAAAGATTCCGTCATAATTAAAGGTTTTAAATAAAAATTTGTATTAACTTGAAATATAAATTTATTTTATTTAACTACCTTATCAACTAAATAATCTGTACAATCAATAATTTTTTGAAGCTTATCACAATCGTATATCCACTTATACGAAATAATCTTAAGTCGTGACTCAATCAATCCGTTCTTTGACAAAAACGTATTTAGTTCATCTAACCTAAAATATTTACAATCATTATCTACAATTATATAATTTATATAAGCTGGACGTGACTCTAATAAATTAACCGTATGACCACCACGAGATTTGTATATAATCTCGGCTAGTTTGTATGCGTCATATGCAGAACTCTCACGATTAGAATAAAATACTGAAGTAAACAACTGGAATATGTAAAATGGTTGTGATTGTCCTAAAATTTCTTTTTCTATATCATGCAGCTCCTGTTTGGTCAGGGTAATGTTTCCTAATGTACTGTGCATCTCCATATTGGTAAGCAAACTTTCAAGCTCAGCTTGATTTTTAATTTTTTTCGTATACGAGTCGCCAAAATCATCAAACTTCATTTTCAGTGTTAGCTCGTATTGTGCAGTTGTTGATATAAAATCGGCTGGATGAAAATTCAATTTTGTACGATTTAAATTTGACTTATCGTTAATGTACCGATCGATCCAGTCGAGTTTAAGAATATTATATTTACGGTGTGACTGGAGTTCCTTGACACGAATGGTAATTTCGCCAGCTATAATCGCAAATGTATTGGGGCATGGATTTTTTACTATTTTACCACCATGTCGTATAATTTTCTCCTCGAAATGTTCAATATTGAGTTTGTAGTCCCGTTTATATATGCTTAGCACACAAAATTCCACACCTTTAAAAAAATTTTGTCCCTTTTCGATATCCTTAAGCATTATTGGTAATGGTCTGGGAGCAATTTTTGTTTTTATTTTTGTAGCAGCTCGCTTTTTCTTAGGCTCAGCTGCAGATCCTTCTTCATTAAAATTAAAACGTTTTGCGATTTTACGAACTGTGTTAGAAGTGGATGGACCATCATTTGGCTTTTCAGTACTCGAACTTTCCGAGCTTATCTGTTTAAACTCCTCTAATGTACAACAATCTTCCCATGATTTATCATCCCGTAGCTTTGTGATTCGGGGAAATCGTAGTGTGTATTCTGTACCAAAACTAGCAGTTTTAGTTAATTCAGTTGCCTTGACCTCTAGAACAACAGATAACGACGGTTCAATCCAAACATCTGCACCAGTATTACTACCCAATATAATATTTGGTGGATTAACAACCACTTTTGTACGACCTTTTTTTTCATACTCCACCTCATTCCAATGGGGTTTGAGCTCGGAATTTATTTTGGACCATTGATCACGTCCTAGACCTTGATTAACATTGACACAGGAATAAAATACCGGATCCGCTTTATTTGAATTGTCCATAACACCTAGTAGAAAACTTTCGATATAAGTACGGGTCTTATTATAATAGCCACCAATGATGACCAAATCGAATTCAGACACCATTCCATCAATATACTGAAAATAAATTTAATAAAAACAAAAATACTGATAAAGAACGTAAAATACCAATACATACATCAGGTTTAATTTTATACCATCCGCTCACTCTACTATTTGGTTTATATTCTGAATCCATTTCTTTAATAACAATTCCTTCCTCTTTATCAGCAATTGCTTTATTCAAGCATTCCATCACATGATTCGCATTCTTCACTTCAACTCTATTACACAACATTAAAACACCAGTCTGCTCTTTTATCAAAGTGTTCAAAACCCGTAGCCGTTCGGCTAGCGGTTTCCCAATAAGGCACACATTATTAAAGTACAATACGTCAAATACAACATAGCATGGTCTTAGTGTTGGATGATTTTTTGCCAAACTTTTCACATCCATATTCTCACCTTTCGAATGATAATACAATTTCTCCTTGTTCCAAATCATCATTTCACCGTCAAGTATAACATTCTCGATGTTATTGGAGAACAGACGATACAACAATGGTGTTAAACTTCCATCTAATATGTCACACCCAAAAGTGTTGGTATATTCAAATCCACGACGAGAAAAATATTTGTACTTCTCACCACTTTTGTGCAATAGAAACCGTTCCCCATCCATTTTGGTTTCAAGGTAGAAATCCTTGGCTGAACATTTTTCTTCAATCGTTTTGCGATCAATTCGGCCTGATAGCATTGGACGAATCGGTGAAAATAACTCTATAGTTGACTCCTCATCTAAATTTATATCGCCACGCTCAAGTAACTCGCATATTTTACGTAGATCTGCGTGCTTTGAATGTAGATCAACTGCTTTTGGGTGCATGCACGAAAGTATTTTCTGCGGCCCAATATTCAAATGTAAATTTTTTAGGATTACACGAATTATCCATTTCTGTTCGTTTGCTGACATATCGTTTATAAGTCGGGCAAGTTCAGTTTCCTGATTTGATCGTTTATTATTGTGATAACAATCGGAGATCTCATCGAGGGCTCTACTTACTTCGTAAACTGTGATATTGCTGGGTGTTGTGTTTGTACGATTTTTGATCACTGAATAAACAACATCGGCATAATCACCTTTAACACGTGTAACTCGATTGAGAATATTGGCCTCATTACCTTAAATCAGATTTAGTCTATAGAACAATAATTTTGAATGGATTTAAAGAACATACTTTTTGAATCTATGGCCAATATTTTAATATACAACTTAGCCATAGTTGCGGAGTGAATTCCAAAACTAGTTTGATCTGTTTTTGGCAATAGCAGGCGAATGACTGGATACAAACTTGTATTCTATTAAAAGAAGAACACATAGTTATGAACAAATGATTCATGCTTTCAATGTAATTTTTTGTTTTATAATCTGTACATGCATACTACAGACACCTAAATGTATGCAACAAGTCATACGCGAAGGTTATAAAATACTTACACAATTTTCTTCATTATTTTCGGTTTTAAACTTTTCCCGAAAAACGTAAAATGATTCAAAATACTTTTTCACAATATTCGTTTTATATTGAACAGTTTTTGCTTGACCAATTTTTTCAAACATATCCACTATATCAGCAAACTTAATCCAAGCCGTAATGACATTCTAAAAATAAATATTAACTTTATATAATATAAAATTATATAATATAAATTGTATATAAACTAATTAAGTTAAATTACCTTTGGTAAATCTGAATTATCCATTTAAAATATAAAATAAAGTAAAACAATAAAACAAAACTTCCACCGCGACATCCAATTTGACGTTTCCGACAAAAACAATTCATTTCATAAAGCAATTCAGCGCTGCTGAAGTCTACGTTCAAAACAATTAATTCATGCCGGTCTTCGTTGTCATAAATCGTTATAGTGGTTATTTTAAATATTTATATGGATAAAATCTAATAATTTTTTAACAATTTTTAATGACCAAAGTTACCAAATGACAAACATAGAAATATGTATATTATATTATATAGAATGATATATAAGCAAACGTCAAGCGTTCCAAATTTGGAGAAGAAAAGAGAAAGGTAGAAAAATGCCATAGGCGTACTAATAATTCTAAAAAGGGGTTTTGAAATGAAGTTGCCGACTTTAACTAGATTTGAAATTTACATCCGTTGATTATTATTATACAAGTTAACACCATCAGTAATGTTGAATGAGCAGAACGTGCTTAAGTAACACCAACGATAATGCGGATTCAGCACAACGTGACTACCGAGACACACGAAGACCAAATATGCTGATTCTCCATAAATATATTATAAATTAATATATCTTTTCCAGATTATTAGAATAAGAATTTCTCATATTACCTTTTGCAAACTAAGATAATTTTATTTTGATATAAAACCATGTAATTTTTAGTATAACTTCAGTTTCAGTTTGGATTTTATTGAATAAAGTGTTTTTTTTAAACCGAATTCCATTCGAACTCATTAAGTGGCGCCGAAACAGACGAACCATCGGGAATAATTCTAAGTGCATAAAATTGTAGCAAATTCTATACTGCAATTAGTGTAATAATAACAGCGAACGAATAATTCTAAGTGCATAAAATTGTAGCAAATTCTATACTACAATTAGCGAACGAATAATTCCAAGTGCATAAAATTGTAGCAAATTCTATACTACAATTAATGTAATAATAACAGCGAACGAATAATTCTAAGTGCATAAAATTGTAGCAAATTCTATACTACAATTAGCGAGCGAATAATTCTAAGTGCATAAAATTGTAGCAAATTCTATACTACAATTAGTGTAATAATAACAGTGAACAGTGCAGTGATCGCAAACGTACCGCAGTAGGCCGTTTGTGAAAATAAAAACGAATAGCCAAAAAGGAAAAACTACGTTCCGTCCGACGCACGCCCGATTGGTATTGTCTTGTGCACAGTCCCGAAGTGCACCCTCTACATGAAGATTGAGATAATAATTTTCTTGTAAGTGAAAAATAAAATATAATTACACAAATCTAGTGTAAAATAAAAATAAAAATTAAAATTAAAATTTAATTACACAAATCTAGTGTAAAATAAAAATAAAAATTAAAATTTAATTACACAAATCTAGTGTAAAATAAAAATAAAAATTAAAATTTAATTACACAAATCTAGTGTAAAATAAAAATAAAAATAATAATTAAAATTTCAATAATAAAATAATAATAATAACCAGGTTTTCGAAACCTTAATAAGAAGTCTACTTGAAAAATAAAATAATTTAAAAACCATGGCAGATTTAGAAATAATTAAAACTACATTAAAGGAAATCACTGGAGCATTAAATGCCCAGATTGAAATGACCAAGAAAATCGAAAGACGATTGGACAAGCTGGAAAATCCTGTGATTTTAACAACACCTATAGCACTAGTTACTCCGAAAAATGAGGAAGAATTAAAAGAAATAAGCCGGTTACCCGATTCCGTCAAAGAATTACAAACATTTGATGGAAATCCCACCCAATACTTATCATGGGTGCACGGAGTTGAAAATATACTACGAGACTACGAAATCCTACGAAACAAACCAATATACCGCGCAATACTTCAACACATTCGGCAGAAAATTCGTGGAAATGCCGACTCAGCGCTAATATCCTACAATATTTTCAATGAAGAATGGGCGGCAATAAAAAAATGTCTGTCGTTACATTACGCCGACAAACGCGACCTTCGCACATTGGAACATCAATTAAGTACGTTATCACAATACTTACAACAACCTTTTCCTCTCTTCTTTTCTAGTTCCTGGCTCTGGCGTTTTACTATGCCACTGAGCATCTACGAATACAATACTCCACTAGTAAAAATAAAACAAGGAAATGGACGAATAATCCAAGGGAGTTTCAAGTTGATTCATGTCATCAACCTGAAGGATTATGAGGAAATCATGAATCGAATAACACCATCGATCACCCGAATTCATCAAGACAACACCCTTCAACCACAATTGATCCATCAAGCGAAAGTAATAACACAGCTGATTTCAGAACTAAAAGGCCACTCACGCGCACAAAGATCAATAAACTGGATCGGTAGCGCCTGGAAGTGGATAGCAGGATCACCCGATGCTACTGATTGGGACCAGATAATGACCAGCCAAAACAAGATAATTAGCAACAACAATCAACAGTACAGGATTAACAAAGGTCTGACAAATACAACTCAACAATTGCTTGCAGAATACAACAAAATTATTGACCACTTACACAACGAATCAGATGAAAAACTTCACCAAGTCTTGTTCAATCGACTCACAATTCTCAAAGACGAAATATATGAAATAGTCCGAGCTGTCCAGTTAGCCAAAGGAAACATCGTCAACACTAATTTGTTGAGTAAAGGTGAAATTAATCGTTTAATCGTGGAAATTGAAACCCTGCCGTATGCCAACGAGATAGAGGCAATCGAATATGCGGAACCAATGATGATCATGAAAGAATCAACTCTCCTTTACGTCCTCTCAATGCCGAAAACTAGCAGACAAGACTACAATCACATCATCATAAGATCAACCTCCAATCACAAGAAACGCATATACGTGGAATTTAATGAACTTCTCATCAGTCAGGATGAGATATTTGGAATTGTCAAAAAATACCACACATTCGGAGAAACGACCATTTGCAATCTAAGTGGGTTAAAGAAAATACTACCGGATCATTGTATCTATCAACTGATAAAAGGATGGAATGCCAAATGCGAGTACCAGTTCCACAATCAACAAATTATTGAAATCCTCAATGATCATACCATATTTCTGAGCAACTTCGATGGAAAAATTTCGTATAACAGCACGAGCCAACACTTGAAAGGAAGTTTTTTGGTACAATATGCTAACGAAACGGTCCAAATCAACAATTCCACATTCGTAAGTAAGGAAGTGAAGACATTCCAAGTCTTACCATCTGTATTACGCACGAACATCACGGAGAAGGGCTTTAAAATAGATTCCGGATACCTACATAATCTATACCTAGGGAACATTGCACAATTACAAGAGTTATACAATGAACACAAGGAAGCAGCCATCATTGACGGCGGGATCATAGTCATTATTTGTGGCTTAGTTGTCATGTTTTTAATACACAGGGCGAGACTCGCTCATCGAAGGGGATTGCTGGTCTTCTCAAAGCCATCTGTCCAAGAGGAACTTCCCACTCATCAACCTGGAATTCAACCTATCCAGTTAAATTTTTGATCCACGGGACGTGGATTTTTAAGAAGGGAGGAGTTAACACCATCAGTAATGTTGAATGAGCACAACGTGCTTAAGTAACACCAACGATAATGCGGATTCAGCACAACGTGACTACCGAGACACACGAAGACCAAATATGCTGATTCTCCATAAATATATTATAAATTAATATATCTTTTCCAGATTATTAGAATAAGAATTTCTCATATTACCTTTTGCAAACTAAGATAATTTTATTTTGATATAAAACCATGTAATTTTTAGTATAACTTCAGTTTCAGTTTGGATTTTATTGAATAAAGTGTTTTTTTTAAACCGAATTCCATTCGAACTCATTAAGTTACATATATACGATTTTACATTCGATTTTACATAAGTTACATTCCTTAAAAATGAATTAAGTAAATGAATTTGTTACGTTTAGTACGCGTTTTGGATTTTGGATTACAAAAATAATTTTATCGAATGTTGTAATATTTTTCTATAATAGACTTAGACAATAACGCTCTATATCTGTTGGAGACAGATGCTCCATATCGATTGATATCTGTTGAACTTCAACAGTAAATGGAACCTCACAATAAGCAGCAACTTCCAGGTAATCGTTACCCGTGCAGGATTTGATTTTTCCAGATAGTCATCAGAGACACAATTAAGAACACGATTTTCACATTCCTTCATTTTTGATGTAATTTCACTGGTGTTAAGATTTACATCCTTTGGATCAACATTTTCACAATTGTTGTCATAACAAAATAAGGTGGGAACGGTTGACTTCTTTAAAATTCGGCGTTTCTTTGCATCCTTCCGTAGTAAAAACCATGTTTCATCAAACTGTGCTGAACATACACCGCTTCTGATAACGCTTGAAACAAAAGATTTTGTATGAAAAAACACCAACAATTTTGCTTATGCTCATTCTATATAGTATTATATTTCTATGACGTCAAATGAATGATTTGTAACCATCTGATTACACTCTGTGGTGTGAATGAATTTGATTTATTAAATTCTGTTTAAGTGCAGGATTCATGGGCCGAACCATATTCAATGTCAGGTTTGTAGATAGTTTGGCATGGAGCAATACAATTTATAGATTATTTTATACATTGTAACGAAAGTGGTGTTCCCGTTACTAATCTGAAGAGATGGTATAGCCAAAAAGAGAAGTTTAAAGAACTCCTTTACAAACAAGATGTATCCATCAGAAATGTGAGACATTTACATTCAAATAAAAGCAAAAGATTTAAATTCTAGTTTATTTGCAAGCGAAGATAGGCCGGACTATAAAGAATTCAAGGCCACCAAAGGAAGGCTTAAAAAATTTAAAAAAATCGATTTGGGTTATTTTCAAGGCGCCAAACATCAACGCGGCAGTTACCTCATAAAGTAGTGAATATTATCACAAGATTTCACGAGCAAATATTTTAAATAATTCACGAGAAAAATATAAATGCTGAAAATGTGATAAATATAGATCAAGTACCACGTTCCTTTGGAAGCGAAGCCAAATCGACAATCACAGGTAAAGGATCTCGTACTGTCATGTTTCGCAAGGCGTCATCGTCCCACAAGCGCTGTAACGTAACATGCGGAATAACGATGGCTAGGCAAATGTTGGCGCCTCACATATATTTTCTTATTTAAAAAAAACCGACTGTGAGTGAGGGTTGTATTGTCGATGTCAAAAACAGACATGTGGAGTGACGAAATTTTAGCAAACTATGTTAAAAATAATATAATTATGAGGAAAGAAACATTCTATTATCGGCAGTCTGAATTGCTTATCATTGATAGTTATGGTCCACATGTTAAAATGTTTAACAGCAAAAAATGGGAAAAAATGAATGTTTTTATAATTTTAATCCCACTTAATCTTACTGGAATACTTCAGCCACTCGACGTTGTCTAGAACCGAAGTTTCCAGGAATTTTATAGTTCTGAGTATGACGCATACATCGCAAGAGCTATTTTGGACTATTTGGGAATGCTAAATTCCATTGTATTTTACTGTATCAGAATGGGTTTTAGGTTGGATTTAATAAAACACAAACTAAAGAAAAAGTCCAGCATGCTTTGAGGAATATGGGCAAGGAATAGCTTTAATATATTTTTTAGAATGGATGCAGACATATGGCCCCAAAATTGTTCAATATATTAAAACAAATGACCTTTTTGTCTTTTGGTTTGTACAACGAAGCATATATCATTGCGATACTGAAAGGTGGGTGCACAAGTATGCGGTTGGAGTTGAAGGCAGTTTCAATACATGAAAAATGGGACATAAAATTAATAGAATTAAATGAAGAATGTGCCCAAACAAACGAAGTTCTATTTGCAATGGAAAACAGCGTAATGAAACTAACTTTTGTTACGTCCACGATTTGGCTATAACGTAAGGTAGGACGTTTAAGTAAGACTTTGCAATAGTTGGATATGCTTTCAAAACACCTTGCAAGATTTTATTGTTATGTAGAAGAGCAAAAGCGAAATCATCCACAGAACATCATCAATCTCTGTTATTAGAAAGAGCTGAAAAATGGAAATACGGGTCATATTTTAACACTAGCCGAGAATAAGACAAATTTAAGTAAGCTACTATCAATGAGTTTAATATTTTTGTTTCAGTAAAAAGCTAATATTTGTTGTTTGACCAAGTACTTCATGCAATGTTCTTATGATAAAACAATAATTGTAAGTATAAGATCCAAACAATATTATAAATTAGATAACTTATGATTGATTTTCCAATTACCATAATTTGTTCTTCTATTATAGCTTTTTTCAGTATTAAATTTGCCACCATGCCTCTATTATTTGAAAACCCAACATATGATTTTGAAGTGCTGGCCCAATACAACATAACCAGCTTGGGTTTGGATCAAGCTATTCTTAATATTACATCGTCCTTTGCAAAACCTGTATGGATGTACTATCTTCTTTCGGAATGCCACGAATGTTCATATACTAAACTAAAAAAGATTAAGCCCAATAAAACTAGAATACAAATAATTAATACACATTATAATCCGAAATATAAATTTTATGACACCGATCAAGGTGAACTGATCAATGATAAGTAGGTTGAGTAGTTTTGTCATGCCCACCTAGTCCTGCATTCTGTTAAAAAATATATATTCTATATAATATTTATATTTCAGCAATCAATTTTGTTCGATCGAACAAAGCCTCGGTCACATGGGAATATATGATCTTGTTATTACAGAAGAGAAAACATGTACTTTTCGTACAGTCGAGGAACCTGTTAATATAAACATATCGTTGTTTCTACTTTTGTTTATATTTTGTTGTTTTTTTATATTTCATCGAGGCAAAGCATCTTTGAACCGCTTACGACAATTTCAACACCAAATTCAAGAATCGAATATCGAGAGTAATATTGAATTAGGGTTAGTTAATGATATTCAACAGCCAAAACCAAAAGATACAGCTAAGATAAGATTAAAAAGTTTGGACACGTTGCGCGGCTTAACCATCACTGTTATGATATTTTGCAACGCAGATTGGGGAAATTATTTGTGGATCGACCACACAACATGGAATGGACTACATATAGCCGATTTAGTTTTCCCAGCCTTTTTATGGATAATGGGCGTTTGTATACCGATTTCTATTGGATCGCAGATTGACCGACATGTATCAAAATCAAACATGATATCTACTGTATTTAAGAGATCGATAAAGTTATTTTTGATTGGTTTAAGTATAAATACAATGTATGGCTATTCTTTCAACACAATCCGAATTTTTAATGTGCTGCAACGAATTGGAATCACATATTTTTTTGTCACCACGTTTTATATACTGTTGAATGAGAAGCTTGATCTACCACTGCAAAATCGGTGGCGTCGAATATTTTTGGATGTCGTACAATTACGTAAACAGTGGATCGTTATGCTCGGAATTATAGGACTACATACGATTATGATATTTTATTATCCAGTACCTGGGTGCCCGACCGGGTATTTAGGTCCCGGTGGTAAACAAGACAATGCAAAATTTAAGAACTGTATCGGTGGGACAACCGGCTATTTTGATCGTACTATACTTGGTGTGAATCATATACATCAAAATCTCGCAGTTACCAAAATATATGATTCGGGCCCATTCGATTCAGAAGGTTTATTAGGATGTTTACTTTCGATAGTGCACGCCTTTCTAGGTTTACAATGCGGAACTATACTTATGTTGTTTCCGGAATGGAAAGAGAAAGTAATTAGATGGATATGTTGGGGTTCAGCGCTCGGATTACTTGGTGGAATTTTGTGTAAATTTTCAATCGAAGATGGATGGATTCCGATCAACAAAAACTTATGGTCGCTCTCATTCGTTTGCATCACGACGTTTATCGCTTTTTATTTACTAACGTTTTGTTTTTATGTAATCGATGTGAAAAACTGGTGGAGTGGAACCCCATTTCACTATTCAGGAATGAATGCTATTCTAATGTATGTCGGACACATCCTAACTAGGGAAATGTTTCCGTTTTACTTGCATTTTGGTTTAATGAATACTCATTTTATGTCATCGTTTGCATCTTCGTGGAACACACTTTTGTGGATGCTAATAGCGTATATGTTGTATAAACGAAAGATTTTCTTTACAGTTTAACGATAAACTAGAATCAGATAGTTAATGTACCAACACATAATTACTATTTTTATTTGTTATATTTTAATAAATTCGAGTTAATTGTTTGTTTTATTATGCATTGTCGTTTAATTTATAACAAAAAAGTTTACATGGAACCAACGAGTAATAGAAAGTAATTTGTTCTACGCGATTTATCTTGCCTTAACACACGATACAAATTAACTTTAGTAGTTCGTTTACGTTTTGTGTGCTGATCCAGCGAATGGAGCCATTTGCTTCATGGTGTTGATTGGTTCACGAAGGAAAGAATGATCCGGACACCCTTTGGTTATTAAAAATAGTACGCAGACAAAAGATGCGCGAATGGTGGAAGGTTAAGAGTACAACAACTCAGCAATGAGCATAATTCTCGTGGTTTCTTTAAAGGAATCACCGAATTGCACCATATCTTAAGATCTCGGTCAACTGCCATTCGGGGCCAGGATGGACACCTCTGTGTTAACGTCGATGCGGTACTCGATACATGGCGTGAACATTTTTCTGACCTACTTAATGTTCCACAAGAAGCTGTATTTCAATACCCTCAAATACAGACCGAAGAGATGTCCATTGAGGATCCGTTTTAGGAGGAATTCACCATGGGCAAGCAGAAAAATCTAAAGAAAAATCGTTCACCGGGAGTTGATTGTATTAATCCAGAGCTCTTGATATTCGGAGGTGTAACTTTGTTGAACTGTCTTTTCGTTTTTGTTCGATTTGTATGGCGAAATGAAGTTATGCCTTACGTGTTATGCCCAATATTCAAGAAGAGTGATCGCTTGAAGTGCGAGAATTATCGAGTTATAGCTCTGTTTTGCACAGCATACAAGTTACCGTCATTGTCATATATTATCTTGGGATGAATTACTCCTCTGGTGTAGGAAATTGTCGGTGAAGACCAAGGAGGATTTCGTTCAAATCGGTCAGTCACTAATCAAGTTTCTACGGATGATTCTTTCCAAGTGCATTCCTAGATTTCAAGCAAGCCTATGACTCGATCAACCGAGAGAGGCTATGGTATGCGCTTGAATATTTAGAAATCACAAAAACATATGTATGTGTGTTTAAGTTGAGAACAGGCTATCGAGAACTTTTGCAATTAATTCTGGTGTTCGACAAGGATGCGCTGTCTCCGATACATCCTTCGTAGAAGTGAAACACCTCAAGACAATATCTTATTCTGACAATCCAATCACTACCGAGTTCGTTTCAACCACTAGATCAGGAATTCCTGATATCGTGCATGAAATCAAAGGACAGCGAGTACC
This sequence comes from Tipula lateralis, assembly GCA_963932295.1. Lineage (NCBI taxonomy): Eukaryota > Metazoa > Arthropoda > Insecta > Diptera > Tipulidae > Tipula > Tipula lateralis. Next base: position 40,228,303 of record OZ010736.1, read on the forward strand.
CTGGTTCGGTCAGGTTCTGCGTGCTGATGCGAACCGAATGATACAGCGATCTTTGAAGGGAGAACCGCTTTTCGGTAGGCAAAGAGGTCGCTGTCGGCGACGATGGCTCCACGACGTTTGGTGCGATCTGGCATCTTCTGGTTTCTTGCAACAGTATGGCTCGTGATCGAAACCGATGGAGTCAGATTGTTGACACGGTGCAGGCCGTTAAAAAATGATGCTTCAAAGGTAAGTGGAAAATTTTAATAGATGAATTCCCTTATCATTTAAAATAAAAAAATTGGAGTCCATTAAATTTATTACTGCTAGCTTTTTACTTGCACAATATTGATTTATACGAAGTGTTTAATTGATTCTGTTTAACAATATAACCGAAAAGTGATTAACTAATTTTTAAAACCTAACTAATTAAATTAATTCATTTAATTAGTTAGGTTTTAAATATTAGTTAATAACTTTGTCGAAAAATGGTTTTCAGCATAATTTTCTGTTTACTGTGAACATTTACTATGGGATTTATAATAAAAAGTCTTCGACAGTTTATTTATTATGAATTTTATTTACTATGGGATTTAACAATTATTCAACAAAGTTTATTTATTATGTATTTTATTATTCATTTTATTATGAATTGAGATTTTAACTAAATTTGGCAGAGTTACTTTCAATCTCGACCTCGGGGTTAAATCTAACAAAGTCACGGGTAAATAGTAACAAAATCTTCTATGTATTTCTGAATAAGGGCTACGTTTTATTGGGGCCAATGTGGTGAAAATGATATCTTTTAGCTAAGATTTTCCTGGTTTTTTGTATTGTAACATTTGCCTCGTCGCAGTTCCATATGCGAAATGGCCTAAAACTGTGTTTTATCATTAATGAAGATAAATTTATCGACAAAATCATCTACATTTGACTTGTTGAATGATAAACCTTAATATAATTTCGTTTCAAGAAAATCCCAAGGGAGTCTACCCCAGATTATTTGCATTCCATGATTTGGGCATTATTAGCCGCATTTCATGACTCCAACTGATTTAGATCAAATCACATTTTCCATGCAAACCAAAGACACATTTTGATCAAAATTTCAGTTTGGCTCAAAATTTGTCATTGGTTTGCATGGAAAATGTTATATGATCCGGTTGTTAGAGACATTTCTGTACGGAATTCGATTCTTTTATTACGCGGATCACTTAAATCAAAATTTCTTGAATAAAAATAGAGGTAATTCTTTCCAAAATAATGAATCACAGTATTACTTGTACGGTAGAACAAAGGATAGGTATATAAAAAAAAATTAAAAGACAGCTCGCTGGTCGAATATAAGAAGCTCTTCTTTATGGCTTTTGAAAATCATTTACTACGATGGCTCCTCAAAGAACATCTCTGCATTCTTTATTTGAGGTTATCAATTATAGTTTGTGACTGATGTGGAGCATTAAATATATAAGAAAAATGTTCAAGCCATGTATGAGCACCACAAACTGCCCATGTGGCGCAGTGCATAGAATACAGTGGCATGGAGCGGGAGGTACCGGGTTCGAATCCCGATAGGGGCAGGATGCGAAGATGGATTTTCACCATCGATCGTCTGGGGCGGTACGAGCGGTGGTGAGAAACTCATCTGAGACCCAGTTGAGGTTAGAATCCGTGTGCCTTCCCATCTTCCATGTCAGTACTATAGACTTGCATGGAGCTATGCAATGTGCAGATGGTTTCTACGTAAATCGGACCTATAGCCGGGACGTACAGTAATATGTTGGGAGGTCACAATGGGCTGTTACAGGCACTACAAAAAATAAATGAGCACCACATCAATGTTAACACAAAATTGTTAATGCTGGTCCCTAATTTCAGTTGATTCTAGTCTTAAGGTATGGTGCAGTGTCGTAAGTCATTTAAGGAAACCACGCGAATTGCACTCATTGTGTAGTTGTTGTTAAGGAATAATAAAAATGATTAGTTAAGGAATAATAAAACCAAAAACAGGACAGTTTGCATACCGTACATCTGCTGGATATATCTTTGCAGTTTTCTATACGTCTTTAATAAATTTCGCTTCTTCAAGTTGATTGGTAACTACATATATATTTGTGGGGCCTCCCGTCACTCATGCTCAATTGGCCCAGTTTGGTCCGATTTATGTAAAATCATCTGCACATTGCATAATTCCATTCCAGCCTATACTGTTTATTCACACCATCGATCGTAATCGGATGGTGAAAAAATCCTTTGCATTCTGCTTCTATCGGGATCCGAACCTGGCACCTTCTCGCTCCAACTATCACAGCTTTAACCACTACACTATTTGGGTGGTTGCAGGAGCTCGACCATATAGATACGAATATATGACAACGCATTCAATTACATTTGTCTATTTTAGCTACTTATGATAAACAAAATATAGATCAAAAGCGTGATAGTGTACATACATCGAAGTGTTGTATACAGTAACAAAATAAATCCCATTTACTTATCTTAGTCATATACAATTCCATCAAACTAAATTAAGAGCAAGTCTTAATTAATAAATTAAGAGCTTTAAATTATTAACCAATATAGGACACATTGAGTAATGATATGAATTTTTTTTTGCTTGAAATTGTTGCTACATACATACTTTTGGCACTCATGGGTTAGCAATATATATTATTTTTATCTTAAATACAACACCATTTTTATTTCACTATTACATATTTTATTTACTGATCTACACTGAATAAGTCCATTGAGTAGTGTTCTAAAAGTAGAATCGGGGTAGTAGTTGTTAAGTTTCGAGATATTACTTTGTATTGAACTGTGTTTACCCTAAAGTTATAATAAAGTGATTGTTGTAAAAGTGAGTTATACGTTTCTTGTAATATAAGATGTTTGACATCGACCTCGACAATCTTAGTGTATGAGATTAGTCACTCTCGACTGAAAAAGAAATGTAAAGAGTAATTTCAGAGTCATTTGGATTACTTGGAGGATTCTCTACCATATCACGATATTTGTGACTATAAACTTTAATGATAGTACTTTTAGAAATCAGACCCGCTTATACTATAATATATGAGACTGTACTTTGGCCATAAAACGCCGATTAAAAGTGAAGAACATTGTAAGGTAACACATTTTCTTGCCAAAATAATATCCATCATGGTACAAAAAACGTCAATATCGCCGTATACATGGCTATCACCTGGCCATTGCAAACCTACAATGAACATTTTCTTAATATTTTATGATAAATCACATATAACTGGTTCAAAGGTCGTATATGATGGACAAATAAAACGATTGTCCATATTATAGAGAGATCCAACTTTTCAGGTTTAACTGTATTTTTTTAGGTTTCACAGTGAATTTTAAGATTTATTTCTATTGTTTATGTACGTTTTTATAATAAGAATTCTTTGAAAATAGTACATTTCGCTTTTCAATAACTGAATACTTATTTTTTTTTGCAGCATAGCCAGAATTGTGCCTGATAAGAGATAACCGTTTTTTAAATATTTGTAATAAAATTGATCATACGTATTAAAATATGTTAAGAAATGAAAAAATAGGACGTCTTAAAAATCCAATTAAGGATTCTATGTTTATATCGAGGCTATTTTTTATGTAAGTACTCTACAAATAAATCATAATTCACAAATACAATAAACTAGTCACAATTCAGTAGAAAATTAACAAAACATCGAATACCATTTCGATTCAACTATCTGTAATTCGCTGTCACTGTTGCAACACAGCAAATCAAGTCTGGCAGCATATGCATGATGAGATGGATTTGATATTTTCAGGCTTAAGTCATTCAATGACGTCATAATCAGATCCGAAACCGGTCTAGTAATCGGTCAATCAAGGCCGCCACCTTAGAGTGCAAGCCTAGTTTTCCATCGCTGTCACGTGTGCACTGTTTAGGCATCTTACATATATTTACAATTTTATCATACCCTAAAATTTGCTAGTTTGGAGTATTTTGAGTTTACCATCCGAGAATCGAATCCTATTTTGGAGACACTTTTTTATAAGATTTTCCTTATATTATTATAAATTATATGTTTCGCACGGATAGTATCCATACATATATCCGCAATAGTGGAGACTTTGATTATGGTTGTGCCACTCATTTTATATATGCCTGTCGGTCTTAAAATATAATAAGCCTGATTTCTATTATGAAAAATATACTGACAAAGTAGGATAAAAATATAATTTTTCTTAAAGTGCGAGTGAAATAAAAACAGTTCCCGTACAAAAAATTTATTCAGTACTGAATAAATTTTTGTGGTTACTGAAAAATTTATTATAGCAGTGCTGACAAAATAAATAAATAGAAGTATTTTTATTCAGTTCTGCACATAGATTCCGGTTCGATGGAATTTTTTCATGGAATGAGATATTGTTTTCTGTATTCTGGTTCAGTGGAATAAGAAAACAAATTCCACTAATGTGAAATGAAAAGTCATAATTTCTCGTCGTGCAATTTAGCAGTGGAATCAAAGAAATGGAAACTCCTGGTACCAAAAAATTGGCAAAAAGATTACTATAAACCAAAAATAAATGTTGGTAACATATTTAGAGGAAAATGTGGATTTAGCTCGTGGAAGGTAAGTTATAACTGACGTATTACGTGTTAAATTAAATATAATTTTTATTTGTAAAATTTTCTTGTACATGTCTGCTTTTATTATAGATATGATAGTTTGGATGGGAATAGGGAAATGAGGGATAAATGGAATGAGGTGGCGGAGTTATTAAACGGAGCCGGAGGTGCGAATAAGGACGGTAAAAGTGGAAAAAAACTTGGACGGATTTAAGGTATGTTATAAAATTAAATAGCTTCATTGGAGGAACGGATAATTGGTATTATGAACTGGAACGCCGTTGTAGGCTTACCCAATGTAGTTAGATTAACAATAATGTTATTTACTTTACTTATATGATTATGTAGTTAGATTAACAATAATGTTATTTACTTTACTTATAGAATTTATCACGAATGGATCATGTTCCACTAGCTTTGTCGTCATCATTTAATGATAGCACTTCACCATCAATACCAACACCACAAACAATTTCATCAGGGCCTATTGAAATTCTGGGATTTATTGTAGAGCCAGATGAAGTGCGAACAATATTAAATGATGACGTCAATGCACGTCCCGCTGTCCGCCGACCGACTGTAGCAACTGAATCACATGCCACACAAAAAAGGCGCAGACCTCGACAGCTAGAGAACATAATGGGGCAATATGGTTTTAGAACGACGGCTCGAACTAAATAAAGAAAAATTGAAGTTGAAAAAGCAAAAGTGGAGGCTTTCAACAAATTGGCTGATGCATTAAATAGAAATGTATCAAATAATAATGCAACAAATATTTTTGATTAAAATTTATATTTAAAATTATTAAAAGTATTCTTGAAATAAATCGTACCTTATTCTCCTACCCTCACTCAAATGTTGAGATTGCTGAATTACACGTAATTGGCCTTTTCAGGAACGACAGATTCGACTACATCAACATCGATATCAAATTCATTAATGTTAATTTGATTTACTGCAAAAATGTTGTGTACAACACAGCACGCGCTAATTATCACGCCAAAAAACAAAAAATGACATTAAAATTCCATGTTTGAAATTTTTGTCTATTTAGAACTTGTACTAAAAACAATATTCCACAAAACGAACGAGAATGCGTTTTTGTGGAGTGGAATTATTTGGCGAGAAAACGAAATATGGAATAAACAAAAATCCCATTCCATTTCATTAAACCGGAATTGATGTACTGGTGTATGGATTAAAGATCGTTTCTATGCAGTGAAGTCATTTTTAAAAATTGACGTCATTTCTTAAATATGAAGCATTTCTTAAATATGAAGCAGTTTTTTTATGGTCAATTCATAATTTTAACATTTCGTTTGTGTCATTCATTTTAATTCATTGTGGAATTGTGGAAATAATAAAATAATGAATAATCATGTTAAGTTAATTTTTTAAATTTTTTGTAGATTGAAAGTGTTTTTTGTCTTTGTTTTCAATAAAAAATTTTTTAAATTTATTGGTTATGTTATAACTTATAATAACCCAGTGAACAAAACGTATTTTTTATTTCTGTCGTACGTTCTAAAAATCATCAACAGAATGAATTTGGAGTTTGTATTCATACCATGTATGAAACAATGGAAACGAATCTTAAAATTATATTAAGCAATTTTATAAACTCCAATTGTTTCCTAAATATAACAAATGTGAACGATATTGATTTTTATGATGAAAAGTACCATTGGCCGAAACAAGCATAGATTATGCAGTTCAGCAGTTCAATCCTTTTTAAGCACTATCTCCACTTGACGAAGAAGAATTTTTGGAGGTTGCAAGAAATGTTAAAATTTTTTATGTAGAACTGGCCCAACAAATAAAACGCAGATTTGATTTTAAGAACGCGGCATTTAAACTTCTATCACTAATTAATCCCGAAGAAACTGGCATCCTCATCGATAAACCAAAGCGTGAAAAGCCAAAAACAGTGCGTACACCCGAGAATATTGATACTGTGGCAGAAAGTGTGCGTGATGCGCCATCAACATCAATTCACCGTCGTTCTCAACAATTGAACATTTCGGAGACATCATTGAGACGAATTTTGCATAAAGACCTTGGTATGACGCCATACAAAGTCCAATTGGTTCAGAAATTGAGGCCAACTGCGTTTTCGCTTCGCTGAGTGGGTCTGCGATCGACTTACAGAAGATGCCGATTTTACCAAAAAAATCATCACTCATTCTTCGAAAATGAGCAAGGAGTGGCCGTTACAGTCAATGGCGATCGTTATCGGGCCATGTCGAACGAATTTTTGTTCACAAAAATTGAAGAGGAGGATATTGGCAACATTTGGTTTTAACAGGACGGCGCTACGTGCCACACAGCTGAAGCTACACTCGATGTTTTGCGCCCTGTTTTTGAAGATCGCATTATCAGCCGCAGAGCTGATGTCGTTTGGTCACCTCGGAGCTGCGATTTGACACCGTTGGACTATTATTTGTGAGGTGCCCTCAAAGATAAGTGTTACGCCGACAAGCCAGAGACAATTGACGCTTTAAAGGACAATATTCGTGAAGCCATTGGTGAAATACAGCTTCACACAATCGATAATGTGCTTAAAAATTGGACCGATCGTGTAGGCTACTGCATGGCCAGCCGAGGCAGCCATTTGAAAGAAATTATTTTCCATTATTAACCGGAAGGATTGTACTTTTAAATAAAAAAAGAAATTTGAGAAAATATTCAGTAGTTTTTTTATAGCATTTTCAAAAAAAAAGTTATTTGGCCGGCCCTTTATAAGAAAAAAGTATAAGATGATCTCTGTCACTCTAATGATATTTTTGTTTTTTTTCTCGCTTTGGTTTTTTTTTTAGAAATAATACTGGCAGTATTTTTTCACAATGAAAATTAGACTTTATCGAAAAATATTCATAAATTTAACAGCGTCAGTCATACTCACACTCAGTATACAACAGTGTTCTCAAAATTCAAACTCGAAGAATTACATGTCAAAAACAAAAGTAAACAAATTGTTTTGAAGAAGACATAAGTATATTTATTTTTTGATTTTTTTGTGATTTATTTATCCGTCTTCCTAAATAACGTTTTAACTAGATTTTAATTTTTTTTTTTTTTTCGTTTATTTCTATGCCATCTGTTTTGGGGCTCAAGGCACTCCAACTCTTTCGCGGTTCGCTTATTTACGTCCTTACCTTACGCTTTGCAGCCAAATCGAGGGCGTACGGCTATAGGTCCGATTTACGTAGAACCATCTGCACATTGCATGGCTCCATGCCAGCCTATAGTACTGACATGGAGGATGGATTGGCCCATGAATTCTGCACTCCAATAGGGGGTCGTAGATGAGTTCATTTACACCATTGATCGTAATCGTATGGTGAAGATTCCCTTTACTATCCTGTCCCTATCGGGATTCGAACACGATACTTCTCCTCCAACTGCCGCAGCTTTAACCACTGCGCCACCTGGGCGGCAGCGACATTTTTTTGGAATAGACTTTTGAAATTACGATATTAGCCGTGTTCTGACAGCTAAATTTGAAATATTGTGTTATGTCTGTAAGCAATTTTATTTGATGCCACCATGTTATCGGCCAAAGTAACATGGTATCGGAAGCATAAGATCGCTAAAATTCGGTATATTTTCGGTTGAAATTTTTCGTTTAATCTTTAATAGTATATTTTTCCGGAATTATAGCTTATTGGTTCAGAATGTATCTCATCATGCCAAATGTGTCGTCTGCAAATAAATTACTTCTACAATATTTTCTAACATCGACTATAAGAAATTATATATTAGATAAAGAGCATCGGTTCAAGTCTGGACCATGAGGTACTCCAAGGTTATTTCGCATCCTGCCCCTATCAGGATTCGAACCCGGTACCCCCCACTCCACGCCGCAGCTTTTGAGCCACTACGCAACCTGGGCGGTTTATTTTGCATTAGTGATATGTTTAATTTTCTATTTTGGTAGTTGTTCTCTTCGTTTAGGAGATACTTAAGGAAGATCTTCTTAAAAACTTAAATATTGTATTTGAGTAAGTCAAAGGCTCGTTTAAAATGCAAACTGTAATATCAAATATTTAAACATAACATATTTTTAAAGCCGTTTTACAAAAATGAAGTTCTCTAGATCCAGATAGTTAATAGATTTGGTGCGGTTGGCTTCTAAATCGAGTAACGTGGTATATATAGTAAGTCTTACACCCCGATTCCCTAAGTCGTGTCACTTAATTCGCAGTGACAGTTGTCGTGTCACTTCATCTATAAATTTGTATTCTGCTAGTCGATTGAAGTGACCTGATGCAATGAACGTCAATCGCTCAATTAATCAAGGAATACTAATAATTTCAACTGAATATGTCGACTGAAATTTTCACGCGCCTATAAATGTCGTTCCAAGTGACAAGAAATTTTTTAAACGACTACTAGAATAAAAAGATTGTCACTTCAATTAATAATTGACGACCAAATCGACTAAGAGAATACCAATATTTGTCTGTCGCTACAAGTGACAAGTGACACGACTGAGGGAATCGGGGTGTTAGTTTAGTTACTGTGTGAAACGTTTCGCCTTATAGCAATATTATGGTGGATTCATATCCTTGTACCACTAGCTAGAGTACCCGTTATTATGGTCACAATATTTATTGATGTTGTGTTATTCTTATTACTAAAAAACAAAAAGCTTTCATAACAAAAAACCAAAGCTCGTATGCTATTCGTAACTTTATAAAAACAATGATCTCTATATTAAATTTTATTTAACAGATGGCTGAAAGATATATTCAGGACTGGCATGCGTCGAACACTAGATGATCAAGACATGTACGAATCATTGAGTGAGCATGAAAGTAACCGGTTAGCTGAATACTTTAAAACGCTGTGGCACAATGAATTAAATACTAAGAAAAATCCTAGTTTATTTCGTGTAATATTTAAAGCCTATGGAGTGCAATTAATATTAGCAAGTGTATTATTATCAACTGTTGAAACATTTCTATGGTAAGTAGTCAGTGATACAGAACTTTCTAATTTTTTTTACTTACAATCATACCATACAAATAAATGGTTTTTAGTGTATTACGACCAATATGTTTGGGTGGCCTAGTTTCATATTTTGCATCAAATCAGAACGAGATATCTAAAGATATGGCATATGTCTACGCGTTTGGAATATCTATTTCGGCCGTTGTTGTTGCAGTCATTTTCCATCCATATATATTTTATTGTTTTCAAACCCATTTAAAATATAGAAATGGTTTATCATCTTTGATATATAATAAGGTAAGAGATTGTAAACACTTCGTTCAAATGGTTTTATTATAAAAGATGTTTATTCTTTATCTTATGCTAAGGTATTAAGGCTGTCAAAATCAACAGTTTTTGATGGCATAAATGGAAGAGTAATCAATATGCTTTCAAATGATATCCAGAAGCTCGAGTACGGTATTACATTTTTACTTGAGGTGTGGAAGGGACCTTGTGAAGTCATTGTTATTGGATATTACCTTTATCGAGAAATTGGAAAATCAGCAATTATTTCTATATGCTTCCTATTAAGTTTTGTACCGTTACAAATATGGATGGTTAAAAAATCTGGATCGTATAATCTGAAAGCAGCTAAACGAACCGACATTCGCGTTAAATTTATGAACGAGATAATCCAAGGTATCCAAGTGATCAAAATGTATGCATGGGAGAAGTCGTTTGCAAAACTTGTTGATAAAATACGAAGAAAAGAACTCAATGCAATTCGAGGGCTTTATGTTATCGAAGGTATTTTCAGCTCATTTCTAACGATTTCACGTATTTCGATATTTCTAACTCTTATGGCATATGTGTATTTTGGCGAAGCTGTAACAGCAAGTAAAGTGTTCATTACAACATCATGTCTACTTATATTAAATTCATCGATGGTATGTTATTGGCCGGTTGCCCTAGCTCAAGAAGCTGGAGCATGGGTTTCGATAAAACGTATTGAACAATTTTTACTAATGCCAGAGCAAAAGGACATAACAAAACTCGCTCATCAACCTCACAATAATTTAACAAATCATCCAGGTGAGATCAATTCATTAGCGGAAAAAGGTGTATTTATGAAAGGTGCTTCTGCAGTATGGACGCATAGTGAACATTCGGCTGGAATATTTTCAATTAATTTAGAAGTGAAACAAAGTAATCTTTGCACTATCATCGGTCTTGTTGGCTCAGGAAAAACTACTCTTCTCAATGTTTTGATTGGAGAATTAGATATTGTTGATGGTTCTGTTGACGTAAACGGAAGTTTAAGTTATGCATCGCAGGAACCGTGGCTGTTCAGTGGAACAATCAAGCAAAATATTTTATTTATAGAAGAATATGATGAGAATCGATATCGAGAAGTATGTAGAGTTTGTGCGCTTGAACGTGATTTTCAATCGTTGCCGTTTGGAGATTTAACTTTGGTTGGAGAACGAGGAGTCATTTTGAGTGGTGGCCAAAAAGCTAGAGTAAGTTTAGCTAGGGCCATATACCGCAAAGCAGATATCTATTTACTTGACGATCCTTTATCAGCTGTAGATGTGCACGTTGGAAAACAAATTTTTACTGAGTGCATACAAAATTATTTGAAGGAGAAATGTGTCATATTGGTGACACATCAAATTCAATATTTAAAACATGTCAACCATATTATTTTACTAGATAATGGTAAAATCGATATACAGGGTAGTTATGAAGATCTACGAAAAATAAGGAGTAACATATTATCAGCTTTAGAAATACCCGAAGAAACAACTGAGCATAAATTAAACCCCAAACCGAGACCTGAACTACAAACTAGCGTAACTAGTAATGAAGAGATAGAAGAAGAAGAAGAGGTCAAGGAAAATCTCATCGAAGGATCAGTTTCATTTAAAGTATATAAGAACTACATAAAATCGATTAGGAATGGATTTATGGTTGCATTGGTCGGCATATTTTTTGTAGTTAGCCAATTATGTTTAACAGCTGTTGATTACTTCTTAGCGGAATGGGCCAATTGGGAAGAAATCGCAATCAATTCCAATTTTACCGACGATATAATAACCAATAAAACAGAACTTGAAAGTTTTGGAATTTTAGAAACTCGCGCCAATTATATTATTGTGTATTCAGTTCTTATTATTGTATTTGTCTACATAATAATTCATCGAAACATAATTTATTTTAAAATGTGTCTTCGAGCTTCAATTAATTTGCACAATAATTTGTTCACGGGTATTTCACGGGCAACAATGTATTTTTTCAATAGTAATCCATCCGGCAGAATTTTAAATCGATTTTCTAAAGATATCGGTGCTATCGATTCAAAACTCCCGTTTACACTGTTGGACACAATTACCTGTTTAATGGAAGTAGTTTCGATCGGAATACTGGTTTCGGTAATCAATCCATGGCTTTTGTTACCCACAGGTATCCTTAGTATATTATTATATGTATTGCGATTTGTTTATTTAAGAACATCACGAAGTATTAATCGGATTCAGTCGTTGAATCGTAGTCCAGTTTTGGCTCATGCAAACACTACTATGCAAGGTTTATCCACGATACGTGCTTTTAAAGCTCAAACTGCTGTAAACGAACAGTTCAACAATCTCTTAAACACTTTAACTGGATCAACATATATGTATTATGCAACTACCCGAGCTTTTGCATTATGGTTGGACACATTGTGCGCGTTATATATAGTTATTGTTACACTGAGTTGTTTGGTACTGTCAAGCAATATTTTGGGTGGAGATGTTGGTCTTATAGTTACAAAATCAATGCTTTTGATTGGTATGTCCGAGTGGGGAATGAGACAGTCAGCTGAATTAGAAAATAATATGATATCCGTGGAAAGAATTAATGAATATGCTGAGTTGAAAGAAGAACCGCCGTTAACAACACCACCCTCAACATGTTTACCTGTTGGGTGGCCCGCAGTTGGTGAAATATTATTTAATTCATTTAATCTTAAATATTCCAATGATGGACCACTAATATTAAAAAATTTAAATTTTTTTATAAAACCAAAAGAAAAGATCGGTGTTGTGGGTCGTACTGGAGCTGGGAAATCCTCTCTTATACAGGCGCTATTTCGATTGGCAGAAAATGATGGTGACATTGAAATTGATGGTATAAATATAAAATCGATAGGGTTACACGATTTACGTAAAAATATTTCGATTATACCACAAGATCCGATTCTATTTTCGGGAACGATGCGGGCTAATTTAGATCCTTTTATAGAAAAATCGGACGCGGAATTGTGGCATGCACTAGAACAAGTTCAATTAAAGCATATTGTATCATCTTTAGCTGGTGGCTTGGACTCAAAAATATCCGAAAGTGGAAGTAATTTTAGTATGGGTCAAAGGCAATTAGTATGTTTGGCACGGGCAATTTTAAGAAATAATCGTATTTTAATATTGGACGAGGCCACGGCAAATGTAGATGCCGAAACCGATAAATTAATTCAAACGACCATTCGGAATACATTTTTAGAATGTACTGTAATAACAATTGCACATCGATTGAATACGGTGATGGATAATGATCGAATATTGGTTATGGATAGTGGGGAAGTGGTCGAATTCGATACGCCGTTGGAACTTCTTAAACAAGAAAATGGGTACTTAACAATTATGGTAAAACAATCGAATAGTTATGAACATTTATAATATCAAAATATAAACAAATAAAATGATTAAATCAAAATAATTTGTTAAAAGTTAATTGTTTAAAGTGGTAGCTTGCGATTTTCACCAACTATCTATAAGCTTATATATATATATATATATATATATATATATATATATATATATATATATATATATATACATATATATATATATATATATATATATATATATATATATATATATATATATATATATATATATATATATACAGGTATATCTCGTATAACGCGGTAGTTACGTTCCTGAAAAATTTCGCGTTATGTAAATTCGCGTTATATAAGTCATAGATTTCAAATAAATTTGAGAGTTACGTTCCAATAATTTTTTTAAATAAAATACATAAAACTAACAGACGCAACATATATTTCAACTCAAAACTAAAATTTAGACTTTGTTCTAAAACAAAAACACAAAATAAATTTGTTGGACCCATAAACTTCTGGTCTCGTCATTCAATGTTTGCAAAAGTAAATGGATGAGCCAAGGATCTCTCGCTGCGGCTTGGTCATCTAATGCCTTCAAACCACGAATTAATTCGTCGTATATTGTTCGCAGTTGCCATTTGAACGTTCGGTTGTTCGATGAAGTTTCGAATAAATGCATTTATTGTATGGCGCTTACGATCATATCGCTGTTTAAGTTTTCGTAATGCTTTGATATAATTGGATTCGGTTACTTTAAAATGCTTAACGAGTAAAAATGCGTCTCCTCTAAGCAATCCCATCAAGTATTGAAATTTTTGAACCGGAGAAATTGTATCTCTACTATGAATACTAGAGTAAAACAAATCAAAAAACTTTGCCATTCTGTGTTATCGCCAGAGAATGTTGGGATTTGTAATTTAGCTAAACGCACCTCTGGCCCGGTACTCATAGTGGTCAAGTTCAAACTTGTGTCATTGTTTGTACTGCTGGTTTCACAAACACCACGTTTCTTTATCCAGGTATTTCATCTAGTTACAATATCGTTGTAAGTTTCTTCGGCTTCATCCATTTTGGATTCAACAGTTGTGTCTATTGGAAATAAAGATGCTTCTATCGCCGCAATTTTATCTAAAAGCTATTTTGAACGATTTGCTTTGATACGCATTTCTTCAATCGTTTCTTGCGAGCTCTCGTCAATACCTTTAGCAAATTTAGATAATTTAGTCAAAATGCCTCTAAATATGGACCGCTGTTTCTTCAAATCTTCTAACTCACTCATTATTTTTTCGTATTTCACTTCACTTGTTCACTGTTCGACTAACGCACTAATTTCACACGCTCTTTTTTTTTTAGATATATAGTTTTTTTCTTACTATGATTTATTATAATAAATGTACTGTGCTTCTGAGAATGAATGTGCTACTTCAGAAGCGCGTGGAAGCTTTTATTTCACAGAACTTATAAATAGAACTTGGTTTTGGAGCAAATAATTAAATTCTATACTTATCTGTGAATCCGGCTCGAAGGACCAATAATAATATTACAAAATTCAAATACTAACATGTGTAATATAATATTTATTACATACTGAAAAAAAGTTTATTAACAAACTTCATTGTTGTTCAGGATCAGGACTGATCTGTTTCACTGTCTTCAAACATTCTATTTCGTGAAAAATGTTTTGGGCGTTCAATAGCTTTGCGTTATAAAAGAAGAAATTTCGCGTTGTACTGAAACAGATTTTTTTATGTCAAATCGCGTTATATCGAAAACGCGTTGTATAAGTACCGCGTTAAACGAGGGATACCTGATATATATATATAAATATATATATATAATATATATATATATATATATATATATATATATATATATATATATATATATATATATATATATATATATATATATATATATATATATATATATATACCCATACCTCGTTATACGGCGTCTCGTTTTACGGCGATTCGCTATAACGGCTTTCTCTATTTATGACCAAGTTTTCGATTTACGGCTACAAATATTCGATATACGGCCGAAAAAAAAAATAAATAAAAAGTGCAAAAAGTGTATGTCAAATGTTTTTATTCTCGAAAAGGAAACGTAAAAATTAAAGTAACAAGCTGGGGGATTCCCGTGTTTTATAAAAAACGTAAAATAGATCAAAAATAAAAGAAAAAAACATTTTCTGGACCTATTTGGAGAAAATATACGTATTACGTTTTGCCATTGTACATATGTATTGTTGTGTTGTCGTTGATTGTATAAAGAAAACGATATTTTAAAACAAATAAATAGTGAGTTTATAGTGAAATAATTTGTCTGATTGCGTGAAGTTATTTCTGCGATATTGACGTTTTTTATTACCGGTAAGTAACTAACAAAAGTAATCTAACTTATATTAAAAGGTCAACACGAATTAACAATTCAAATGCAAATTTATTTAGCATCAAAATGCCCCCAAAACTCACTTCCAATCAAGAAAAGGGAGGAAATATAAAGAAACACCGTGTTTCTGTGAGTTTGGAAAATAAACTTGAGGTTTTGCGCCGCATCGAATCTGGCGAGAAAATCGTGCATATTTGTAATATACTGGGGCTTGCCAAATCCACTATCCAAACAATCCGCGATAACTCCGATAAAATCAAGGAGCATTCACGATTGGCCGCACCAAATACGTCAAGGTTAACTCGTCAGCGAAGTAATATCTTAGAAAAAATGGAAAGGTTATTGTTAATATGGATTGAGGATAATAATAATCACAGAATGCCCATGAGCCAAATGATAATTCAAGAGAAAGCAATCAGTATTTTCGAATCTTTAAAAAGTACAGGCACTAATGAAACTGAAAGTGATATTATGTTCCTAGCCAGTCGAGGTTGGCTTGATAAATTTAAAGGCAGACATAACCTGCACAGCATTAAAATGAAAGGAGAACCAGCTAGTGCTGATGAAAACGCTGCTAGTGCATACCCTGCAAAATTAAAAAATATTATAGAAGCCGGCGGATATGTTCCAGAACAAATTTTTAATGTAGATAAAACTGGCCTATATTGGAAGCGAATGCCTGATCGTACATATATTTCAAGAGATGAAAGATCAGCTTCGGGGTACAAAGTCTCCAAGGAACGTTTAACTTTGCTTCTTGGTGCAAATGCTGCAGGAAATTTTAGGCTTAAGCCATTATTGATTTATATTTCTGAAAATCCAAGACCATTTAAGGGCATCGATAAGAATCAATTGCCGGTTATTTGGAAGTCCAATAAAAACGCATGAATGACCAAAAATATATTTACCGAATGGTTTAAAAAACACATTTTTGCCCTGCTGTTGAACAATATTTGAAAATGAAAAATCATAAAGCAATAAAGTTTTATTGTTGTTAGATAACGCTCCAGGACACCCAATAGATTTGTGAGAAATAGCGGAAAATGTTCAATTAGAATATCTACCAAAAAATACTACAGCACTAATCCAGCCTATGGATCAGGACATCATAGCCAGTTTTAAGGCATATTACATAAGACGAACCTTTAAAGGATTAGTTAACCATGATAATGATGGTTCGTTAAAAGAACTTTGCAAAAGATAAAATATAAAAGATGCCGTAGACAACATAGGTAAATCTTGGGAAGAGATTAATGCAACTGCTCTAAATAGGGTGTGGAAAGCAGTATGGCCCGAATGTGTAATAAATGATGTGGTAGCAGACACTGATTCACTTTCCACAGTTCAACAAAATATTGTTAATTTAGCAAATGAACTAGGTTTTGAAGATGTCACCGATTGTGATGTGATCAAATTATTAAATGCGGATAAGGAACCTCTTTCAAACGAGGATCTACTTAACTTTGATCAACAGCAATTACCAGATGATGAAGCCCCTAAACCGACCGTGCCTCGAAAATTATCTTTTTCCTCGATTTATCAAAAGCTCTTGAACATTTTGAACAAGGGATTAACATTCTTGCTAAAGCTGATCCTACTGAAGAACACATAGCTACAGCAGTACGAGGTATTAACGCAGCCATAACGTGCTATAAAGAAATACAAACAGAAGCCAGGAACAAAACGATCAATCTTTTCTATAAACAAAAACAGTCAAGTTCAAGCACACTATTGTTAGAAACTAGTAATAACGATAGTGATTCTGAATGAATTTGAGATATATTATGCACATACATATATGTATTATATATGTATGTATTGAATTTAAATTTGCTAATGTTTGAATCGCTGAATAATTTGTTGGTATATAAATTGAATTTAAACAAATTAATATGTATTATATTTTTTTTTTATCAACATGCATGAAATTTTTTTCTATATGCAAAAAAATATTCGCAATACGGCATTTCGATTTACGGCCAAACAAGGAACCGATCTAGATCGTATAACGAGGTATCGGTATATATAAATATATATATATATATATATATATATATATATATATATATATATATATATATATATATATATATATATATATATATATATATATATTTATATATATATATATATGTTTATATACATATATATATATATATATATATATATATATATATATATATATATATATATATATATATGAATTATATAATTATATATATATATATATATATATATATATATATATATATATATATATATATATATATATATATATATATATATAATTATATAATTCATAATTATTCATAATTAATTTGAAGTATTTTTGGTAACATCTTAATATATCATGTGGTGGTCAGGTAAGTTTTAACAGGAGTCTTAAACTATTATGATCTCCGTCAGAAAACAAAAATAATAAATTCATTTGTTATTTTGGTTGGTATTTCAGGATCATTCACCATTATTCAACCGGTACAGAGTGTTTTGGACTATTTGTCAAACACAAAGTTACACTAGATACAAGTTACCTTCTACATAACATTTTATTATTTGTATTAACTCACACAAATGCTTTATTATTTTGGAATAATTTATATGATCTTGAATTTGAATAGATATGTAAAAAAAACTTAACAGTAGATCTAGATTTTTTTTCCCACCTCAAGTATTTATATGTATTCATGACTATGACCATTTTCGAATTACATACATATTTAAAATGTAACTTATTAGGCGCCATCTTGAATAAGTTAACAAAATCATTCTAATTTATTTCACATACTTGTTATGACTATCAATAAATTATTGGCTATAATCGCAATTAAGATCAAACAGTATTTTATTAGCCAATTTTAGCAATCAATATAGATTTTTTTGAAGTAAAAGCTAAATAGTAGTAGTAAGCATTCGTCGAGGAAGATCGAATATTGCTCTAGTGAATTTTATAATATTTTTTATTCAAAGAAAAACAAATCTTTGATTTAATGTTAGTTGAATATTTATATGTACAGCTCGAAATCGTTCAAATAACAAAAACAATCAATGTGTGTTAAGAGAATCTGATCAAGTATAATTTTATTACTAGTACATATTCGTATAAGTACAATTCAATTTCATCAGAATACATTCCAATTTTTATCTCATATTGATGTGCAGAAAGATTTTTTGCTTAAACTGTTTGTACTACGGTTAGTTATATCTTGTTTATTTATAAATACTTTATATTTATTATTACATGATAACACTATCAGTTATAATTGAGGCGCTCGGTTAGTTAGTTATTTTTAGTTTTAAGTACATATGATTAGTTATCGAAATCAAACGCTGCTCGAAATATTTTAGATAGAATATAAATTTTACTTTCAATAATTTTAAAAAGTTTATAATAGTGTTAAGCATTATGTATTTTAAATATTTAAAGATATGAAATCTTATCTTAAGTAAACGAGACTAATTCATACATTGTGATTTAATTTATTGCGTGAAGATGTCATTTAAGTCAAACTACTTTTTTCATAATTTATTGGTTTGGAATTCATATTTAAAAAATCGAGTATGAGTTATAGTTATTGTACTCAAAACTATGCATAGTGTGTGAAAATATCTTGTTCATCTATATAATATTATAAAAAGTGATTTGTTAACCAAATTTCAAATTTCGAAAATGTTTAAAAGTGAAAAAGAAACTACTCAAACTAAAAAACCAATAAATCCAATTCTAAGATCCAGTTTCATTGGAAAACTGTTCTTTACGTTAGTATTAAAAATAACACTATTTTTCTTGATTAAAATTAATAATTAATGCCTTTAAGTATTTATAATTTTAATATTAAATTATACAGCATTCAAACTCTATTTATTGTTGACAGAAATAATGAGATTATGACAATAATGAGCTATAATGAGAAACGCAAATTTAGAGACTTTTCAATAGATTCTTACGAGGGAATATTTTATACTACTGAAAACAAGCATCGTCATCCGATATATGGTATGGTCATCTTTGCTTATACAAATCTGATTTTTGATCAACAACTTCGGTTCCACTTAATTAATTATCGCTATAGTTTAATAGATCATTTGAAATACGAGTATTCGGAGTAGCAGATTTATTAAGGTTAAAAATTAACCATAACAATATTTTTGTTGAGGAAATCTATATCATCTCCATGTCATCGGTGGTCTTCCTACTTTCTTTTTCCCTTGCGGGTTCCAGTCCAACGACAATTTCGTTATTTCGGTCTCTATTCTATGTCTGACTGACCAGTGATTTGTTTTGCTATGCAATTCAATGTAAGTGTAAGATAAGCTAAAAGCATTTCATTATTCGCCGAAGGTACTTGTTTACGAGCATCTGTAGTTTCATTATCACTTTTTGTGTGTGTTTCCATGTCTCACATCCATACAGTATTATGGAAATATTTCACACACGAGTTGAATATTCGTATCTTTTTCTTAAGTGACTGTGCCGATGAATTCCTGAATAAATATGTATATCTGGCTTTATTTATGCGTTTACGATTATATACTTGTAAGCCAAGTACTTCTGTGGTATAGTCTTCTTCTGTTTGGTTCCATTTTTGTTGCGTCCTGATGACTTCATTTTTATCGGGATTGAGTTGGAGTACTTTATTGAATAAATATCCTCCTAGTTGTCTTTGAGTTATTTTGATTTTAAATTTTGCTATTGCAGTTGGTGATTGCGTTTTACGTCTGCTCCTCACATTGTTCTGATATCTTTGTAGTGATGTTCTGATCACTTTTTAGGAATTTTTTGTTGACCATTATGCCATCTATCTGATTTTAAGTTTTGCTATCCAGTGATGTCCATGTGTATTATTGTATATTTTTGTGTGACAATCTACTGTCCCCTATGAACAATTGATTTGTGATACGGTAAGTCACGATTCTTTCGGACATAAATCAGTTACTTTAGCTTTCGAGCATAAATCATTCAATTACTAAATTATTTTGTTTAATAAATCAAAATTTTGTGTGATGTTTCTTTTAATTTTTGCATGCCAAATTATAGTTCATTGTGAATCAAATCCATTTAGTTTTATAAAGGTAATTACTAATTATTGATAATCGTTTCAAATGTACTATTGGATATTGCTTGTTGTCAGTTAATTATTTGTATTATAAAACTAAAACTAGGCGTATCTAAAGCTGCTTATCTGAAACTTGCATCCATAAAAAGAATGTTTGTTTAAAATTTCATTAATAATATTGAAAATATAATAAAATACAACCAATGTACCATTAGTCTTGAGCGCGAGATATTTGGGGAATGATTGGAATGTGGAATATCAAGACAAACCCAACTGTATTGGACTTTCAAGTATCGAATACCCAGAATGGGTAACCTATAAATATATATATATATATATATATATATATATATATATATATATATATATATATATATATATATATATATATATATATATATACAGTGCGGTTCAATAGAATACCGCCACTTAATTCTGAGAAGCAGAAGTCATTTTCCAGCCGGTGCGTGTGAG
Source organism: Tipula lateralis (assembly GCA_963932295.1). NCBI lineage: Eukaryota > Metazoa > Arthropoda > Insecta > Diptera > Tipulidae > Tipula > Tipula lateralis. Next base: position 40,249,409 of record OZ010736.1, read on the forward strand.
ATAGAAAAAATTGTAAAATAGAGAAAGAAAGAGTATTTAGTATTGAATACAATAGCAAAAAACAAAAAACGCGTACATCCAAGATAACTGTGTTTTTTGTTTTGTTTTGCAAAATGATTCATGATTTTTTTCAGTTTATTTGATTATCGCCACCAAACATACTGTCGTTGTTCATGAATTTTAATAGTTTACTTTTGAAAAACTCGAAAGTGAAGTTAAATATTAGTATTATTATTATTATTCAGTTTTTTATCAATGGGTAAGAAAAAGAGATGTTTATCATCAGGAAGGGCTTTTAGGTTGTGCTATAGGTCGTAGGATCGGACGAGGTTCTTGAAGCTATTCTAAATTATTTGAAGGATTTAAAATCTTATGAAGGTAATTATAAAGGAAGAGTTTCAACGGTACTTACGCTTCAGGATAAACGGCAAATTGTTAGATTAGCCTCAAATTCGGCACTTTCTACAGCAAAAATTGCCTTTCAAGCTGGTGTTAATGCTAGTAAATCAACTGTCTGCCGTGCTATTTTAAGTGCAAAACATCTGAAGCGGCTGAAGTTAAAGAAAAAACCACCACTGAATGATGAACCGGAAGCAGAAACGATTAGAATTCGCAAAGGAACACATGACTTGGAATGTGATGCAAGGCCAAAATGTTAATGACTGGCGAACAGTTGTATTTTCACATGAAAAACAATTCAACTTGGATGGACCAGATGATTATAATTACTATTTTCACGACCTTAGGAAAGTGGAAGTGTTTTTGAATCGCCATCATAGTAGAGAAGGGGGCGTAATGGTCTGGGGTTCAATATCTTATTATGGCACAATCGATTTGGTGTTATAAAGTCCAGAAATGACCGGAAACAGTTACAAGACGTTACTGTTACCTGTTTTCCCTAAGATCCATGACCTTTTTACACCACACTCATGGATTTTTCAAGAAGATAACGCGCCAATACACACATCTCGCGTTGTAAAGTCGTGCATCATAAGCCAAAAAGTTCAGCTATTGCTGTGTCCACCATATTTGCCGGAGTTAAACATAATAGAAAATGTTTGGGGTTGGTTCACACGTAAAGTATACGAAGGAGGGAAACAGTATGATAGTAAAGAAGAGCTTATTCTAAGGATTACAGCGGCCTGGGCAGTAATTTCACTTAATTATTTGAAGTCATTGTATGACTCACTTAAGGATCGTATTTTTGAAGTTATTCAGCATAATGGAAGTTCCACTAAATATTAGAAATCATATTTTAATATTGTATTTAAAAAAAAATAAAAAATATTGGTAAGAAATCACACAAAATATTATTATTTCATGTAATTTTTCAAGTTTCATGTAATTTTTCAACTGAAAAGAAGTAAAGTCATGAATTTTTTTTTTTTTTTTTTAAATTATTTATTTATTACAACTGATTTACAAATCATCTAGTAATTTATCGTGCATTATTATTTAAATTCACGATTGAAGCGTTATAGCCCTTAGGCTAGTACCTTTTACATAATTTTATTATATTTTTTTAGCCGATCCAGGTTGGATCTATTATAGTAGATCAAGTGGTTTCTTCCTTCGCAGTCTTCTTCCTGGATTTGTGTCATCCAACATTCGGCGAATTTCAGCATTTTTATGTTGACTAATCCGTTGCATGTGTTGTCTTGCGTATTTATTTATTTCTACGCTAACGAAATCCATCTTCAAATCTCTATGGATGTTGTCATTTCTCACGTACCACGGTGCATTTACTATTCCACGTAGGACTTTGCTTTGGAATGACTGGATGATATTGACGTTTGTTTGCTTTGTACAGCCCCAGAGCTGAATACCGTTAGTCCATACAGGCTTAAGAATTTGCCGGTACAGTAGCAATTTATTATGTAAAGTAAGCTCAGAACTTCTCCCTAAGAGCCAATTCATCTTTCTGTATCTAATGTTTAATTCTTCTTTTTTCTTTTTCACATGCTCTTTCCATTTTAGTTTCGCGTCAAGAGTCATGCCTAAGTATTTTGCTGTGTTTGCATATGGAATTGGCTGGGAGTTTAGTTCTACTGGTATACAATCAACCTTTTTATTGGTGAAATTTACATGAACAGATTTTGCTTCATTCAGTTTTATTCGCCACCTTTTCGTCCAATTGTTAACCATATTAGTCGCTCTTTGCAATTTGCTTGTGGATTCTTCTATGTTATCAGCAACTGCTAATATGGCTGTGTCATCTGCAAACGTTGCTATAGTTGTCTCTTCTATCGTTGGTAGATCAGAGGTATATAGTATTATACATATAAAGTTGGTCCCAGAACACTACCTTGTGGTACTCCTGCTGATATTTTCTTCATTTCCGAGTATTCACCATCTAGTTTAACACGAAAGTGCCGGTTAGCTATGTAAGATTTAAGTATTTCATAGAATTGCTTTGGTAAATCTCGTTTTAATTTGTATTCCAAGCCTTTATGCCAAACTTTATCGAAAGCTTGTGCTACATCCAAAAAAATACTAGAGCAAACTTTCTTTTTTTCAAGTACATCTTCAATTATGTTTGTAATCCGATGCACTTGCTCGATTGTTGAATATTTTCTCTAAAGCCAAATTGATGAGGTGGAATAAGATTTCTTTCTGCAATTATTGGTTTGAGTCGCTTAAGCAGTAATTTCTCGAATATTTTTGAAATTATTGTAAGTAAGGAAATCGGTCTATACGAATTTTTGTCATTTAACGGTTTGTTTGGTTTGGGAATCATGATGACTTCAGCGACTTTCCATTGATTTGGAACGTGTTTAAGTCTGAATACTGCATTAATTATTTGGAGTAGCTTTCGTATTCCTTTTTCAGGTAGGGCTTTTATTATTTGTCCTGTAATTAAGTCATATCCTGGAGAGTTCTTTGCATTTAGGTTAGTTTTGATTTCATCTTTTAATTCTTGCACTGTGACAGCAGCTATATTATAGTTGTCCACTTTATGTACTGGTGGTATGTTTTCACCTACTGTTTGTCTAGGTAGGGCCTGGAACGTGTTTTCAAGATGAGTTGCAAACAATGTTACTTTCTGCTTTGCGCTTATAGCCCAAGTTCCATCATCGTTTCTAACTGGAGGCATTTGAAGTTTAGGTCGTTTTAACATTTTTGTTGCTTTCCAAAGAGAATACTCGGTATCTTTTTCCCCAGACAGGCTGCTTAGGTATTTATTAATGGATTCATTTTTGATTTCTTTGATTAGCAGCTTTAGTTTGTTGGACAAAAAGTTTAGAGTAGTTTTATATTCAGGCGCTCGATTCCTTTGCCAAGCTTTTCTTGCTTTTCGTTTTGCTGCTACCAATTCCCTAACTTCCAAGGGATAAATAACATTCTTGCGTGTGTTTGTTGTATTTGATGGTGTACTACTCCACGCCGCTTGTTGTATGACGCTGTTAAATTGTTCTAGTTCTTCTTCTAGCTGTATCGGATTTGTAATTGGCCCTTGGAGATTAATATTATCCTCAATAAGTTTCTGAATTTTTCCCCAGCAGGTTTTGTTGTTTGTTAGCCATGGTGGACTTGTTTTCTTAACAATCGTTGCACTGATCGTCATAATAACAGGTGTGTGATCTGACATAATCCCGTCGGTCATGAATTTTTGACACATTTTTCAAAACAAAACAAAAAACATAGTTATCTTAATATCTGCGATTTTGCTATTGTATTCAGTATTAAATACTCTTTCTTTCTCTATTTTACAATATTTTCTATTTCACACGCACCGGCTGGAAATTGACTTTGCTTCTCAGAATTAAGTGGCGGTAATATATACACACACACACATATATATATATATATATATATATATATATATATATATATATATATATATACATATATATATATATATATATATATATATATATATATATATATATATATATATATATATATATATATATATATATATATATATTACTTCATGAAAACATTAGGTTTTTGATATCTTGATAAGATCTGTGTGGCTCAAGCTCATCGAAATAACCAAAATGATCGACGTAAATCGTAATATTTCTATATTGTTTGACGCTGTTATTTACCCGTTCACTATATGTACATATATAATTGTGTGTAGTTAAATTACATGTTATCAAAATCACCAAATTACATGTTAGCATTCCCCAATATGAAAATGTAATTCAAACATACTGTTACACTATAAAATTTATTTTTTATTATCAACTACTTGGCTGGATAATATTACAAAATATAATTCAAAACAAACATATTAAAAATATGTCTGATAGTAACATCAAAACCTTCAATTCAAGTTCAAGTTAGAAACAGAAATTAAGAAACAATTGTAAAAACTGACCACATTTTATGATTAACTGTTACACTAAAAACAAAGAGAATAAATATAAAGAGAAACATCTTATATGAACCGCGGTTGCATAAAAACTAAAAATATTTTTGAGTTATTTGGTGATGGCAAACGAAATAGGATAAACATAAATTTTGTATTTCGTTTCCTCTTTCGAACGACAACAAAACAAAATTTTTGACTATTTCAAAACTTCGCCTACTATTTCATATTATAATTCGATTGTAAAATGGAATAGATATAATTTCATATAATAATCTATTCCATGAAATAGTAAGCGAAGTTTTGAAATAGTTAAATATTTTGTTTTGTTGTCGTTCGAAAGAGGAAACGAAATACAAAATTCATGTTTATCCTATTTCGTTTGCCATCACCAAATAACTCAAAAATATTTTTAGTTTTTATGCAACCGCGGTTCATATAAGGTATTCCTCTTTATATTTATTCTCTTTGCTAGAAACTTAACAAAGTTAAGCAATTGTTTTGGATTTTTTAGATGGGTTATTCAAATATTACGATTAGGCTTAACTCGTACTATTATTGAAGATGACATATACGTCCCGTTAGAGGAACATTGCAGCAAAACAGTTGCAAACCGATTTCAAATATTATGGCAACAGGAAATTGAAACATATAAAAATCCTAGTTTGGTTCGTGTTTTATTAAAAGAGTTTGGATGTTCAATATTTAATGCGAATGCCTGGTACTCAATTGCAGATACCGTGTTTCGGTGAGTATGACGACTTAACATTAAAATATGTATTAATATTATCAGTTTTGTTTGTCTAATACAGGGTAATCCAATTATATTCTCTCGGCGGAATTATTTCGTATTTTACACCTAATCAAACTACAATTACGAAAGACGAAGCTTTTATTTATGCTTTTGGTATATCAGGCTCGACTATTGTACTTGCAGTGATTTATCATTCATTTATGTTTTATAACTTTCAACAATCTCTAAAAATTCGTGTTGGATTGTGCACGTTAATTTATGATAAGGTAATTTATGATCCAAAATCTTTGTTAATTATATCCTTATAATACATATAATCTTATTCTTAATTAGATTTTAAAACTAACTAAGTGCACAATGATGGATGGCGTGAATGGACAAGCAATTAATTTAATATCTAATGATGTATCTAAATTTGAAAAATCATTATCAATGTTATTCATTTTATGGAAAGCGCCAAGTGATGCAATTATTTTTGGTTATATTATGTATTTAGAAGTTGGGATATCGGCCATATACGGAATGATATTTTTAGCTTTATTTATACCGATTCAAATATGGATCAGTAAGAAATCCACGTCATACTATAGAGAGGCATCGAAGCGAACCGATCGTCGAGTAAAATTTATGAACGAAATTTTAAGAGGAATGCAGGTAATTAAAATGTATGCATGGGAAAAATCATTCGCTGTGATTTTAAATAATATTCGACGAAAAGAATTAAACGCATTTCGAGGATTGTACAATGTACGAGCTGGCATTTCTGTACTGTATGCAATTTCACGTATTTCTATATTTCTATGTTTAATTTCGTATATTTATTTAGGCGATAGCCTGACAGCAAGACAAGTTTTTATGGTTTCGGTATTTTTAATCGATATAAATTTAACATTGGTTTATTACTGGCCATTAACTATAGCCGAAGTTGCTGGTACTTATGTCGCGATCAAGCGAATAGTAACATTTTTACTTAATATGGAGGCAAACCGGCTCATTAAATCATATATGAATGTTAACAGTAATCTGAACAGTTTTGAAGAACCAAATGAGTTGACAAAATTAATCGATTCGAATGGCGTAAAAACGTCTGCACAAGTTTGTGAAAATCATAGAGGTGTACAGTTTAGAAATGTTTCTGCGGTTTGCGATTCCAATTTTGGATTGGATTCAATAAGTTTTAATGCACACATAAATAACATATATGCCATTATCGGTCAGACTGGCTGTGGTAAATCATCGCTTCTAAAGGTTATTATAGGAGAATTACAACATAATAAAGGTCAAGTGATCATCAGTGGAACTATAAGCTATGCAGCACAAGACCCCTGGTTATTTGACGGTACCATTCGCCAGAACATTATATTTATTGAACCGTATGATGAGAAACGGTACACAGAAGTGTGTCGTGTATGTTTTCTGGAAAAAGATTTTGTGCAATTACCCTTTGGAGATTTGACTCGTGTGTGTGAGCGAGACTTTATTTTAAGTGGAGAACAAAAAAGTCGAATTAGTTTAGCACGCGCCATCTATCGTACGGCTGATATATATTTACTGGACGATCCGTTGTCTAGTATTGAGGCAAGCGTAGGAAAATATATTTTCACCGAATGTATTGAAAAATATTTGAACAAGAAATGTGTTATATTAGTAACCCATCAAATACAATATTTAAACGACATTAAAAATATAGTTTTAATGTCCAGTGGACGTATTATCGTCGAAAGTTCGTTTAAAGAATTAGTGCAGTCAAACAATAGTACTTTAATATCCTTATCGATACAAAATAAATTTCATAGTTCGAAAAATTATCCAGTATGTCCATATATTCAAGAAACCAAAAAAGTTGTAGCAAACATGGAAGCGGTGAAATCACAAGAAGAGTTTTTACAGGAAGGTCCAATCTCCTATAAAATTTACATAGATTATATAAAGAGTATCAAAAGTATACCAAATTTGGTATTGGTTACTCTTCTAATAGTTTTATATCAGCTATCTGTAATGGGAATTGACTTCTTATTAGCGTTGTGGTAAATACTTATATGAATAAACTTAAACCACCCATTTGTTGATGCTTATTATTATTATTATTATTTTAGGGTTAATTGGGAAGAATCAATATACGGCAAGAATACAACCCCTACATCAAATGTATATATGAAATCAAACATAAGAACTTCTATAGAATACCTTTCTCCAAATTCCACCATAAATTTGGAAATAATTAATCAAACTCGCGAATACTATATTGTGGCATTTGCAATTTTAACCCTATTCGTGGTTTACGTGATGTCTCATAGAAATTTTGCATTTTACAAAATATGCCTAAAAGCGTCTGAAAATTTACATAATAATTTATTTCAAGGTATTTCACATACAACTATGTTATTCTTCACTAGTTACCCATCGGGTCGAATATTAAATCGATTTGCCAAGGACATACAAGTTGTGGATATAAAAATACCTACTACTTTGATCGACACCTTACAGGTATGTTATTTGACAGTATAATATGTGCACAGCAAAAGAAAATAATAAGAATTTTTTTTTAGTGCATCTTAGAATTATTATTTATGGGTATAGTCGTATCAATAATAAACCCATGGGCTTTATGTCCAACGATTTTATTTGGATTTATTATCTTGGGTCTTCGAAGAGTTTATCTTAAAACATCTCGTAGTCTGAATCGAATACAGGCGTTGACCGGTAGCCCTATTTACTCGCATCTAAATGACACAATCCAAGGACTATCTACCATAAGAGCTTTTAATGCGGAAGATGCATTCGTTCATCAATTTGGAGAGCATTTAAATAATCAATCTGGACCAATGTATTTATGTAATGCTGTAAGCACAGGATTTGCATTGTGGTTACATATCGCAAACGGATTATATGTCGCTTTAATTGCAACTAGCTGCCTTTTATTATCAGATACTATACAATCTGGAGAAATAGGATTTATTTTAACAAAAGCAATTGCTCTAATTACTGCGACACAGTGGGGTGTCAAGCAATCAGCGGATCTTGAAAACAGTATGGTATCAGTTGAAAGAATTATTGAGTATTCTAATTTAGAACCAGAACCCGATTGTTTCGAAAAACATCCACCAGATGGTTGGCCACAGTTTGGAGCAATATCATTCAGGAACGTAAATTTAAAATACAGTCCTGATGGGCCATACGTTCTTAAGAAATTAAACTTGAATATCAAAGCCAAGGAAAAAATTGGTATAGTTGGACGAACGGGAGCTGGGAAGTCATCACTGGTGCAGACCCTTTTTCGGTTGGGTTACATTGAGGGGATTATTGAAATTGATCATATTAATATTTCAACTTTACCTCTACAATATTTACGCAAAAATATTGCAATTATACCACAAGATCCAACATTGTATTCTGGGCCAATTAGGAATAATTTAGACCCATTCCGAAATAAGTCTGATGCTGAACTATGGCTTTCATTGGAGTATGTTGAAATGAAAACAATTGTGGCAGCATTACCTGGCGGCCTAGACTATCAATTACTAGAAGGAGGAATTAATTTTAGTTTAGGACAACGTCAATTGGTATGCTTGGCCCGTGCCATTTTGCGAAAAACTCAAATTTTAATAATGGATGAAGCGACGACTAATGTTGATCCTGAAACCGAAAAGTTAATTCAAACAACAATTAAGAATAAATTTATTCAATGTACTGTGCTGACTGTAGCACATCGATTGCATACGGTAATGGATAGTGATCGAATACTGGTGATGGATGCAGGACAAATTGTTGAATTTGATTCACCGGCTGTGTTACTTAGTAAGACTGATGGCCATTTAAGAAAATTATTTGATGGAGAAGTCAGACCCAAATCATCATCAGATTAAAATCATAAAATGCATTGATATACATATATATATATATATATATTTATATATATATATATATATATATATATATATATATAAATGTCTGATATTAAAGCTTAGTTATTTAAATTTAATTATGAAATAAAATCACCATGTATACTCGTGTAAATTTATATTAAATTTATCCAAAAATGTAGGCATACATTTTAAGTCTCAATAAAATGTAAGAATGTTTGTTTTACTGAGTTATTTTATGTCCAGGTGAGTGAAATCTTAATGTACTGACTGATTATCTCTAAATGAAGAAATTATATTTCAATATTCGACCTGTTGGTCAATTGGTCCATATTGTGACATAGTCATTATATCAGTACATGGAAAGACACAAGTGTGTAAACTTAAAAATGTGGAGAAATGCGTATCAATTGTGTTAGCTTTTGCAGTGATTAAAAAACAAACCGTAAAATACAGATTACTGACCATGATAATTATCGGAACTATTTTCGTATGAACGAAGATTTATCCAATAAGCTGTTAGTAATGGTTGCTCTCGCTTTGATTTCAGTGAAACAGAGATTAGCACTAACATTACGGTTCTTGGCTACTGGAAGAAGCTTTAAGGACCTAACATTTTGTGTTCTTACATGACCAGCATAAATAAACCAAATTATTATTGAAACGTGCAGCCTGTTCATGTTTTGCAAGATTATATAAAGGTAAGATAAATAAAACTTTAATAGGACTAAAATCTGAACATAGTATCCTGATTTGGTGCTGGAGCTGAATATGAGATGTCACGAGATGAATGTTCTTCATTTATTCGCACAGAATATTTATTTGAAGTTCCCAATCGTGCTTTAAATAGAACATCATTTATGGTTTTCTTTGCGAATGATGCAATGACTTTAGTTTATTACTTCAGGCCTTTGCAGTGTTAGGTCTTTGCAGGTCCACGGATCGTTTTGCGATAGATAATCGCAAGCTAAGTAAAGTAACTTATTTTGTTTTGTCATATGATCTTCATTTTTGCATTTGTTTTCTGATCGGATACGATGTGATGAGTCAATAGAAGACTGACCTTGACCTGCATTTTTATTTACATTTCTTTTAGAACACTATGATTCAGATGTATTTTCTGTGTGTAACATAAAAAAATAGTTTCAATTTCAGTTTCCATCAACCTATCCGAAGATAATTGCAAGGCAGTTTGGAGAGAAGTGCAACTTTGGCACATGTCTAAGAGCACTTGATGCCATACGAAGGCCGAACCACACGGCATCGTTGTACTATAATTATAAAGGATATTACATCATCGTATTAATGACATTAGTCAATGCGAATCGGCAATTTATAATGGTGGATATAGTAGGATATAGCAAATAGCAGAGTTCCCGATGGCGAGGTATTTTAAGTTTTGGGATTTATTTCAACAAAAAGAATTTAAAGTTCCACATCCCACTTACTGAAGCTGTATTCTCAAAGAAATTGCACAGTGGAGCAAGACAAATTTCGTCGAATCGTCCACTGATCTTGAAGCGGGATAGTATTCAGTATCAGGCACCGACCTAATGTAAAAACTATGTTATATAAAATTTATCATTGTAATTAAAGTTATTTCAAAAACTTAATTTTAGGTTATTGCGTTTTATTTACTTTTAATATTTACATGGTCGACAATTTTCATCGGTTATACTTAACATTATGTCCATGGCACTCACAATCTTTTTAAACTAATCTTATTATTATTACATGAAACATTAAGTTTAATATATGATAATTTGTATTACAAAACTGGGCATTTTTAAAACGTCATTTACATTATTTAGTACAAGGTTCACGTAAATCATTTTTGATTTCTGAAATTCGTAAATATCGAAACAGTTTCAATAAAATCATAAATATTTGGTTAGTGCCCTAGTATCAATATATTATGAGCGTCTTATTCGCTACTGTTACATGATCAACACTTTCCGGAGTTATCTGCATTGTATGTGGTGGGTCAGCAATTGCTAAGAATGAAATAAGTCAAAGTGTAAACGCTCTTCTTTCAACTGAATCGTAAATTGGTAATATTTATTCCCTAAATGTAAGCATTTTTATAATACAACTAAACTATAACTTCGTGGAACAATTGAATGCCATAGAATTGGACGCTGAACAATTTTTAAAGTTAATCATAAATCACAATAAAAAAATAGTCACAATAAATACAAAGTTAAATTTACAAAATATTTTATGATATAACCAAGTAAACGGGATGAAACAAGAACTCATCAAAATAAAACAGTGGTGAAGCTCTCATGACCTACCAGATGGCTTAGTGAGTAAAGCTGTGTCTATGGAGCACCGAGTACGAATTCTGATAAAGACTAGATGAAAAAATGATTTTTCACTTTGTGATTCTATGATTATGAGTAGTGGTGCAAATGAAGTCACTGACGTGTCTAATATTTTTTGGTTACGATTTAACTTAAAAAAATGTTTTCTTTATTTAATTTGCTTTTTTTCTTATTTTTAAGTTATTTTTTTGATGTCTATTCCGTTTTACAATAACTTAATAACTAATTACAAAAATGTTTCTTATACCTAACGTTGACACTTGATACATATTGCACAAAAGTGCAATAATGTATTTTACTTTGAGGAATGTGTGCTATTTATGTTAACTCAGCAATTTACCTTGCGCGTGGTATGTATAACATTCATAAGCGTGTATAGCAAAGTAATTCTATTATAAGATGACGCTGCGTGTAGAGGATCGTAACCAAATTCTGGCCTATCATAGAGGATCAACTGTGGTGCAAAATTATCTCACTTTAAAATCTTAAAAAGTTTAATCTTGATGGACCATCAAAAATATTGGCATGGTCCCCGAAAAAAATCATTGGCCCGGAAGACTAGAAACTTCGGTGGAGGAAGTTTGATGGTATGGGGTGGATTTCCGTTCAACGGTAGCTATTTGCTTTATTTCGGGTAGAATGAATGCAGAAATGTACACCGGATTATTGGAAGATGTTCTTGTGACTCATGGAGAGGATATTGCGTGTTCCAACAAGACAATGCTGCGGTTCACACAGCAAAGGTAACAAAATACTTTTTTGTTGATCACAAAATTCCCGTATTGGATTAGCCGGCAATAAGTCCGGACCTGAATCCAGTTGAAAATGAGTGGGGATTGTTGTCTGATGCTATTTATAAAAATAATCGTCAATTTGATACCGTTCGGAAGCAGATAAATGCATTCAGGAGGAGTGGACCAAAATCGATGTTTAGGTACTGCAAAATTTGGTGCAATCTATGCCACGGCGATTGAGATATTCTAAAATTTCAATTAATTTTATATTTACTTTATTGAAGTTCTTATAGAAATTTCGTACCGAAAATATGACATCTCCTAAAATCATTGCCTAGGAACTTTAATCCTAGGAAATTAATATTATTATTTTTTATATTTATATTGTTTTGTTATTGACTGTTATATAATTTGTAATTTATCTTAATTCAGTGTGAAAATAATTGAAATAATGAATAATTATGTTAAATTAATTTTTTGAAATTTATTGTTGTAGATTCAAAGTGGTTTTGCCTTTTTTTTCAAAAACAAAAAATTTTTTTTTAAATATTTTTTTTTTATGTTACACGCATCTGTCAAAATACATCCACTATAAAAAAAAAAAGAAAAAAACGATCTCTGTCACTCTAATGATATTTTTGATTTTTTCTCGATTTGGTTTTATCAGTAAAAAATACTGACGAAATTTTTCATAGTTTCATAGATTACCATTATGAAAAATATACTGTGAAAGTAAGATAAAAATGTAATTTTTCTTAAAGTGCGAGAGAAATAAAAAAAATTTCCAGTATAAAAAATGTATACAGTACTGAATAAATTTTTATGGTTACTGAGAAAATTATTATAGCAGTACTGACAAAATATATCAAGAGGAGTATTTTTATTTAGTACTAGAGAAATATTTTATAGGAAAAATGTATATTGATGATTTTTTATGGTCAATTCATAATTCTAACATTTCCTTTTTGTGCCATTCATCTTAATTCATTGTGAAAATAATGATTAACTATGTTAACTTTATTTTTTTTTTAATTTATTGTTGTGATTCAAAGTGTTTTTTGTCTTTTTTCAAAAACAATAAAAAAATTGAAATTTATTGGTTATGTTTTAAGCATCTGTCAAAATATATCCACTATCAAAAAAATGAAAAAAGTAAAAAACGATCTCTGTCACTCTAATGGTATTTTTGATTTTTTTCTGAATATTTGCGGAAATGTTATTGGTAGATGAAAGTGAAAATGAAGAACCATTCGATGAACTAGAATATTCCATCGATGAAGAGTCTGACGCAAAAATTGAAGGGACAGAAATTGGTGAGGATGCTGAACTATCGGAAACTGGTGAAGATGTTGACGATGGCGGAGAGAAAAGCGAACATTTTATCGGAAAGGATGGCACGAATTGGAAGAAAAAAACACTTGCTCTTCATCGGCATCGTGAAAAAAGTTTTTTAGAGAGCGATTTGCACATGCAGTCACATAAAATTTAAGCGACGTTGAAACGTTTTATGCTTTAATGCACACATCGATTACAACAATTATTTGTCGGCATACTAGTCGAAAAGCCGAATCAGATGACATTTTCAATTACGATGTTTATTGTGAACACAGGTTACTGGACATTCGATCAATCAAATATAAATTGATGAACATTTTAGTTGCGGTAGTCAATATGTCTAGTAAGAAGCTATTGATATATATATATATATATATATATATATATATATATATATATATATATATATATATATATATATATATATATATGTATATATATATACATATAACCAAATTCTATAGAAACTTACGGACCATGTGAACTATGTGAACCATGTGTTCTATGAAATATTGTAGGCAAAACGACACCAACATAAAGAATATACTAACGAAGATGCATCACGTCTTCAATAAACTTGTTAATTCAATGTGTATAATGAATGAATATGTTAGAACATTCAAGAGCATTTGTTTCGTCACGTTCATTACAAGGGCTAAGGTTGCATATGGAGCTTTATAAATTAGCAAAATATTATAAAAACACTTGTGTTGTATACAATGCGCATTCCATACATATTACATATATTTTTGTACACATACAATATGAAGGGGAATATTTAAGCGATAACCTCAGCTCCGTAACGGTTACAACGATCGAATGTATATATTGAAGTAGTCTGCTCTTGGGCTTATTACTTATTCTGTAAACTACTTTCGACCCTTCTAAAAACTGTTTAATTTCTACATGTAACTAGTAATTTAGTGCAGAGGAAATATATAAAATCTCGACCTATAGACTTATAATCGTATAAAATATTTAAATACGGTAGATTGCTTGTCAAGGTCAAGGATGTTTATTTTTTATATTGAAAATTCTAATTTGTTGCTATAGAACAAGAATAAACCGTAATAAAACTATTATCTCAATAGTCAAAACAAAATAAAATAATCATATTTATTGATAATCGTACGCGTGGTTCGACTCAATCTTATGTCATTTTAAGATAATATTTTCAAAAAACTATTTTAATTATAGTTACTTTCAGATTTTAATCTAAGGTCAAATCGGTTCATTGATTATTATTTGGAATTTAATTATTATTTAATTTTTAGTATGTGCCTATGTATCGGGAAGTGTTCGTAAATGTTCTAATATCGTTTAAATAATTTACCAGACATTCTCAAGTGTGATATGATCCACAAAGAAAGTGTATATGGTAACAAATCCCAATACGCATACATACATGTATTGATATAACGAGCGGCAATACAAGTTCTACACCATTCGTATTTAAACCGAAGACGAGTTTTTGAACTTCGTCAAAGTAAAAATGTATAGTCTAGCTTCTTGATAATCTTATTTTTCTGATCTCATTATTACTAACGGTTCGAGTTCGTCAAGTCGGAAATGATTTTTTCTTATGGTTGAAAAACAATTTGTTAATGATATAGTGAAGTATAAAACTGGTGCTTCTTCAATTATTTATTAGTGTTAAATTTATTAAGTGTATTGTGACGAGATTAGATTTTATATTAAGTGCGGGAATTTGTGAAATTTTAAATTAGAAAATATATTTAAAGGTTGCTACAACCAGATAGAGTGTTAATATTACTTCTGGTAATCTTAAATTTTTAAAAAATGTTTAAAAGTTAAAAGTTCAATTATGCTTGAAATTAGGTTACTTAGTCTAATTGAAATTGATATATTTTTTTGTAAAATGTGAATCAGAATAATGTTTATTATTTGGTTTCTTAATGTTATTAATATCCTGTTAATATTGCATATTTGTGCTAAAATAATTTGTTTTTAAATTTAGTTTGAGATCAAACAAAACGGATAAAATTTGATTTGATTCAAATCTGAATTCTAGGATTTATTCAGTATCACTAGCTAATTTGGATGATTGAAACATCTTACCATATCATATTGTATGGTATGCGTTAACGTTCTAGTACTTATGCTAAAATTCTTTACAATTTTAAGCATCACCTTTTATTTTATTATTTATTTAAAATTCCACTACTATATCTGTAATTTAATTATAAAATAATAATATTTTGTTTTCATTATGGTTATTCCAGCATGTTCGAAAGAATGTGCGAACGTTATTGTACAGTGCAAATTTTATAGTGCATATTCGTTAATATTACAGCTATAGTAAACTATTTTGAACAATAATAGTCAATATGATAAGAAATCAATTTGTTTACAACATTTGTAGATTACTTTTGTTTATTATTGTGATCCAATGATCTATCTTTGTTTTTATTATGTTTAAGTTCTAAGGATGTTCAAATAATTTAACTCTCAAAATTTATTTTTGATGTTAGTATAACGATTAAGAAGCTTATTAAGTGTTGTGCAACTTTTCGATAAATGTTCCGCGGGTGAGAATTTATTTGGTTACATATATATTTTATAAAGGTATTGAAAAAAAATAACTGTCCGGTAGACTCTCGGTAATGATAATAATACCAAACCTGATTGGATTATAATCCAATACTAATATAATAGCAAAGCTCACGCTGATACGTTGTACCATTGCAACGTTGTTGACGGTTAAATTGAGTATATAACGAGCTTGTTCTGATTCAAGTTGCTAATGCTGCTTGAAGTTTTACGCATGAGAGGTCGTAATAATTTTCAATTATTTTCTTTCATTGATGATGAATTTTGTCGCAAGTAAGTCTCGGAAATTTTCATGACACTGACTAATACTGTGTGTAAAAATATTAACATTTTATGCAATGAAAATTATTTTTTTTAAATAAAAATTTGGAAATATCAAGTAATTATCTGACCAACTGTTTTAAGTAGATTTACCAGCTGTTCGATATTCGCAATAAAAATATTGTACACATACTTGAATTCACTACTGTTCAGTACAGTAAAAATATTGTATAGTTTTAGACGGACCTTAAAACAGCAAAAGCAGCATATATATATATATATATATATATATATATATATATATATATATATATATATATAAATATATATATATATATATATATATATATATATATATACATATATATATATATAAATATATATATATATATATATATATATATATATATATATATATATATATATATATATATATATATATATATATATATATATATATATATATATATATATATATATATATACATATATATATATATATATATATTTTTATATATATATATATATATATATATATATATATATATATATATATATATATATATATATATATATATATTTATGTGAAATTCACTTATAACGTCCTCGGATATAACGACATTTCGTTTATAACGTCGAAATTTAAAAGAAAGTTTGATTTGTTATATTTTTCATTAGGAATCATTCGCTTAAAACGACTTCGGTTATTGCGACAATTCTGATATAACGACCAATTTTGCATAGAAAAATGAAAAAATTGTTCGCTTATTACGACCAAAAATGTGTAAAATAAAATACAGAAAAACATTTTATATATATAAAAACCAAATTTGTCTACTTTTTTACTTTTGATTCATTTTAATATGTACATATTTGTTTTCCTGATTTTGTTTCTTTTCGATATTTTTCGGGGAAATACAATTTTGTGTACGGTGCGGTTTTATTTTGAATCAGTTTCATTCGTGAGTTTGTTCTATCCATTTAGTTTTCAAGCGATTTCAAAATTTAATTGCGTAAATAAAAAAGTAAAATAAATAACAATTAAAAGCAGTTAAATTCATCTTTTAATTGTAATTTTTAACTGAATGAAAAATTGTGTGGGAAATATTTACAAACAAAAAACGAAATAATGGAACCATCAACATCTAAAAAGCGAAGAGCTTTTTCAATTGAACAAAAGGCGAAAATAATAAAAAAAATTCAATTAGGATGTTCCAACTCAGAGGTAGCAAAACAATATGACGTATCACACTCTACGATCAGCACGATTTGGAAAAATAAAGATTCTATACAAAAGGCTTTTGAGTGTCAAAGTTTAAAAACTAAAAAACTACGCTATTCTACAAATTGCAACATTGAAGAGGCTCTCTTAAAATGGTTCAAGATGCAAAGGGATAAAAATGTGCCGATATCTGGTCCAATTTTGCTTAAAAAAGCAAATGAAATTGGAAATATATTAAACAAAGATTTTAAATGTTCAGAAAGTTGGATTTTTCGCTTCCGAAAGAGGCATAATATTGTTTTAGGGAAAATATCCGGAGAGTCAGCCAGTGTCGAGGGAGCTGCAAGTGATGAATGGTTAAGTTCTGTGTGGCCAAAACTACGTGAAGGGTACGCACCAAGTGAAATATTTAACATCGACGAAATGGGCCTCTTTTATAAAATGACCCCTGACAAAACATTTAAATTTAAGGGAGAAAAATGTGTAGGTGGCAAAATGTGTAAGGACAGAATCACCGTGCTAGTTGGAGCTAATATGAATGGCACTGAGAAATGTAAACTGCTCGTCATTGGAAAAAGTAAGTCACCAAGATGTTTTAAAAACATAAAATTTTTGCCTGTAGAGTATACGGGTAATAAAAGAGCCTGGATGACTTCAGACATTTTCGAAGGTTGCTTGCGAAAGTGGGATGCAAAGCTTAGACAATCGAATAAAAAATTTTTGATACTAGTCGATAATTGCCCGGCACATCCACATGTGGAAAACTTGACAAATATTAAACTAGCTTTTTTGCCGTCAAACACTTCATCTGTTCTGCAACCGATGGATCAGGGTGTGATTAAGAGTCTTAAAGGACATTATAGAAGAAACCTTCTGCTCAAAATCGTGAGAAATGTCGACAGCAATAAAAATACAACAGTATCTCTAACAGTTGAAATGGTTGCCACAGCTTGGAATCGAGTCACTACTCAAACAATAGCAAACTGCTTCAAACATGCAGGGTTTTCTTCAGCTGCTGATGTTGATACGGACTCTGCTATATACGATGAAAACGATGAAATTCCGCTTATTGAATGGGCCCAATTGTCTAGTACACTACCGTCAAATGTTAGCTGTCAAGAAAATGGGGATGATTTTATCATGGTTGACAATATTTGAGCTCGGCCTAAGTTCTTTTAACGAATAAAGAACCAACATTGAAAGATATCGTAGGCGACATCGTGGACACGTCGAACAAAAACATTCAAATGGAGATTGAAGATGAGACTGATGACAGTGTTGAGGTTATTTCTCCAACACTTAAAGAAGCGTACGATGCTTTGTCCACAGTCAAAAGATTTATGACATTTAATAATTGGTCGATAGAACTTACAGATAGCATTATTTCTCTCGAGCGAAAGTTTGAAGAAGAAAACCTTAAGAATAAAAGACAAACTACAATGCCAGAATTTTTCGTCAAAACACAAGATTAAGTACATTTATAATTATTTACATTTTATATGCACATATGTATGTATGTACATACATATATACATGTACATATGAACATATATATGCATGTACAATTTCTTATATTTTAATGTGATAATTTGGAGCAATGAATTCTTGAATTAAAAAAAATAAATTGAATTTTAATAAAAATTTCTATAAAACGTATGTTTTTTGTTTTAAATTAATTTATCATTAAAAATAGCTGGTTCTATAAGACATATAGAAAATTTTTTAGTTTAAACATAAATCGCATATTGCGACATTCGGTTATACCAAAGATTATTATATACTAAAAAGATAGTTCAATCAGAGTAACATTTTAAAATACAAAAATTATTATTCTGGGTTCCCCTACATAGTGATGGGTTCCTCTGTTCTATAGTAAAACAAAACAAAATCGTTCATATTGCAAATTTTTGCTTTGGTTGAGTCATCTTTATGTAAAATAATCTTTGGTTATACCGACGAAATTTAATGATTTTCTCAATGTCGTTATAAGCGAATTTACACTGTATATATATATATATATATATATATATATATATATATATATATATATATATATATATATATATATATATATATATATATATATATATATATATATTACATACATATATATATATAAATATATATATATATATATATATATATATATATATATATATATATATATATATATATATATATATATATATATATATTCGACTTGTGCTGTTTCGTCTTGCGTCTCGAAAACTTTGTCATTCATTTCCTTACTTTGGCGTGCATTGTGAAATATTTGAGCTCGGCCTAAGTTCTTTTAACAAATGATTTTGATATTATCACACAATACGTGTTTTTTAAAATCTGCGTATCTGGTTCAATATATGCAGTCAAAAGTGTTTTTTTTTCAGAATCTAGTAAAGAAATATTTTATTTAGGTTTCGAGTTGCGTCAGCAAAGGATATTTACAAACCTCGATTTACATCTAAAGCAAAGAGAATAAATATAAAGAGAAACATCTTATATGAACTGCGGTTGCTATAAACTAAAAATATTTCTGAGTTATTTGATGATGGCAAACGAAAAAGGATAAACATATATTTTTTATTTTGTTTTCTCTTTCGAACGACAGAAATTATTCGATTGTAAAATGGAATAGATATATTTTCATATAATAATCTATTCCATTTTACAATTGAATTATAATATGAAATAGTAAGCGAGGTTTTGAATTAGTCAATATTTTTCTGTTATCGTTCGAAAGAGAAAAAGAAATAAAAAATATATGTTTATCCTATTTCGTTTGACAACATCAAATAACATCAGAAATATTTTAAAATTTTTAGTTTATATGCAACCGCGGTTCATATAAGATGTTCCTCTTTAAATTTATTCTCTTAGTCTAAAGCCAAAGTTTGAACCAGCTATTTTGTTTCATAAGTTCTGCTTTGCATAGCATACAAATGAAACAGTAATAATAATCAAAAGTAATATTAAAATTTTAAAGTTTTAAATAAGATAATGAAACGAGATAACAAATCAACAAATATGGGTAAATAACCACTATAGTTGATAAGAAGTAGAGCATGACCTTACGAACCATTAATATGTATTGGTGCACATTGTAGATGATCAGCTTAATGAATGCTTTTACACGCAATTGCTTTTATGTCATCAGGTGCATGTTAATTTTTTGGCCAGCGACGAGAATTGAACTCGAAACCACGGTTTTTATATATATATATATATATATATTTATATTAAATTAATAAAAAGTGGCACTTTTTGAAAGACAGAAAGCTCCAATGTATCATTTGTATAACGTAACGGCGATATTACAACTAAATAGTGGCTGCTATAATGTTTTTTCTTGTAGTGGGCGATATATTACGGTTTTATATATAGAAAATTTGTAGACAATTTTAAATATTTTCCTTACTCTTTCCTTTTCCTATATTTAAGTATACTCGTAACTTATTTACAGAATGAATATATTGTTAACCAATTTACAATGCGCTTTACATTATTTCTCCATTTTTGGTCTAAATGTTCAGACAGACCAATTCGGGTTGGGGTCTTATATACAGCAAGAATAAGTGTCTATAGGCCATTGAGATATTATGGAATACAATTTCTTATAAATTAAAAAAATGGATTGCTGTATAGCACTAAACGTTTCGATAGCGTAGATATAATTTGTTACCATTTGTTTGTAACTGTATTCTAATTTTGTTGTAAAAATTCGTTAAATACTAAACTTTATATAGAGGTTCGGGCAATATCCGTTTCGTCATAAAGTGCTATTACTAAGTGTTATACTAAACAATTTTTTAGCGTATGTTTTATTATATTTCATCATTTAATTGCAAGATGAACATTTTGAAACATCTCTGTTTTGATGTAAATTCGATGAACTTCGTTTCGAGTTGAATTAAATGTGTGACTTATATGGACAGGTTTTGCGTATGTTATTGTTGGGTTACTCGTAGAAGATACTCTTGAGATTTGATATTCTTTATCACTATTTTATTTTTTTTAGTTTCGCTATGAATAGAAGTGATTAAACAACCTAAGTTGGTTTGATAAGATTAACACACTAATAGAACAATAAAAAGTTGTCGTTAGTTTCAACAATTAAAACATTCCCTAAATGTTTCGATAGCGGCAAGGCACCTTTCTTAAATATATTCAGCAGAAAACATTTAAGTTGTATATTCACATTCACTATTATCTTATCTGGCCAAGTATAGCTCATCTACAATTATAAACTGTCAACAACTTAATACATAATATTATTTATAGTTATGATAAGCTTCTTAATTATTTACGCAATCTAGTCGTATATTATTATTATCTAACATCTTAATAATATATCAAATGTAATAATTTAATAAGAACATCCGGTCTCGCACTGATTTTTGAAGAAACCCTCAAAACAGTAACCTTTTCTAGAAAGTCATTATATTGGGCGCATCAATCGCGTAAATATATCACTAACCGCCATTTGTTATACAAGATATAAACACTAATTTGTAGATCTACTTGCGATTCTATATAACTAATTCCAAACAATTCTTTTAAAGCAAATGGATTTTCCAATCAAAGGCACCTTTCGAACTAAATACTTCTTTGCAAAAGTTTCTTCAATATGAAGGTACGATATAATTTTGTAAATATATGCTGTCAACGAACACTTCGATCAATCATTCCCAATACCCGCACTGCCACCAATCATCATACACGAGATTGGTGCTGGGGAAGCATACTGTTGAATTTTGACATTTAAAAAGTGTATTTCTGTTGTTATATTTTGGTTTGGTCTATTATTTGATAGTTGAATTATTTGGTCGCTGTTATCAATATCATCAGATTCATTATCAATAGAACTATGAATTTCAGATGGTTGTGAAATTGGTTTGATTGGTACACTTTATCAACAAATAAAATATTGTTATTCCATTTACTTCTATTTTGAATGTTTCAGTCGTATGGCAGTTACTTCAAGTGCAGAGAATGTACACATGTGTCCTTAATGAAACACCACCTGTATCTGCGATGTTTTGTTTATTTTCTTTTAATATTTATTAAATAATATATTTGAAATCGGCGCGAACTTTCTCTTTTTGTATTTTTGGATGTTCTAAAATTTAAAAGTATGTACAATAACTTGAATCGTAAGGGCGCTTTGTATGACCACCACTACTGTTGCTTTAAGGTATTGGCCTCTCAGCAAACACTGAAGGCCTGGAACGTGCTCTATCAGTCAACGCAAATCTTGGTTGGTTGGACAGTTTGGGTCTATAAAAATCCCCCGTACTAAGGTGCTGGATCGCAAAAACGTAGTACAGCTCATTACCATCGCCCGATATACATTTTGTAACACTGCAACCATTTTCTTAATTTTGTTCGACATTATCGCCGTATGCTTTGTATCTTGAATGCATGTAGGTGGCTTTCATTCCGTAATTTTTCATCCGTAATGTGCGATTTCTAACCGCATGGCTTGTCTGAGGCTGTTAGGGTGGCACACTCCGAATTAAAATTTAGATAGCTTATTGTCGGCTTGGGGGATTTCCGTTCATACACCATTAACAGCAGGCACGTTACAAAAAAAAGTAGAGTGTGCAAAACAAGTGAAATCGTGAATCTACACTGTACATCGAACCCAATGTCACATGACACCGCCACCTATATATCTTCATCATAGCAATTTATTTTCTCACATGTTCAAATACACCACTTACTCAAGACAACGAATAACCAGATCAAGGTAGTAGCTGGAATACTTATGGATGATGTGGAAATCCAAAAAGAAAAAAAAAATCACAATCTAGAAAATTTAGAACTACAAACAAAACAAAAAAAAAGGAAATTTTAAATAAGATGACTTATTGCTAGCATGCAATACTTTAAACAGTACAAAAAAAATCGATGAACGAGGTATCCAGTTGGTTCCGCATGCAGCGATACCGTAATTAGTGGGACCAAACTCTGCAACGTTGTTGAACTGTTAATCAGCCTTGAACCGCGTGTTATTCCAAATTAACGATAATGCACAGGGGATTTGTGTACCCTTGTCAACATTTCCGGAACAATCTTGGTCAGTTACCAACCACCTGCTGACCGACGAACTGCAGCGAACAATGTACACCTCACCAAAAATACTGCTCTTAATATCGCTACGGTTATTTATATATATTCCGTACTTGAATAGTTGAATAGTTTTTGGGCAATTACTGGATATTGTTTTGGACGTGTTTCGATGAGTCCCCTAGGATGAAATCCCGACGTATTCCACAACTTTTCGAAATTATCGCAAACTTTTCTTAATAAAGCAGTACTGTTTATTCGTAAATGCTGAGTAGCGCTCTTCAATGCTGGGTTCATATTATCTAGCAGCAATTCCAAAATCTCGCATCAGGTAGAGGACTTATTAATCGATAATTTGCGCTCTCTATTTCGGCTAGGAAATCGTTGAATGACTCTTTAGGGAACTGTGTTTGAGATCTAATATATTTTCGAGTTTCGCGATCTCTTTCTATACTACTAAAACGTTCCAGTAGTGAATCCTTCATATGCTTCCAAGTTACATGTTTATATTTCCTGATGAAATTATAGTACCACTTATCATCCTTGTCAATTACAAAGTATCGCATTAGGGCCACCAGCTCGTGCTTAGGTACTTCATCTTGGAATGCGTGCTCTTCCAGTCTCATAATAAAGTATTGGACATCTTCCTCATTTCGTTTACTTTCACGCCCAGAGAACGATAACTTCCACCTAGTCGGGTTCATGCGTCGCTTATACCTCGAATTGAACGAACGAGATACATTTTTGTTACTTCAATTCCTTCTGAACAATTTCTTGTAATTTCTTTTCAACGGATGTTTTATTTAACCCTCGAATTTGGCATTCCACCTCTATTTCATCGTTGTTTAAGCTTTCAAAAAATATTTTACAGTTCATGGTAGTCTTAGTTCAGTCCGTCTGGCAATTCACTTATTATACATTTCACAAAATAAAGTAAATCAACCGTGTCTAAACTAAGCGGTTTTAATGAATAAACTATTTAAAAATTGGTAGTGAAGCTACTTGGATGCCTTAGTAGGGCCACCAGATTGAACTTATACTTAAAAAAAAACAATTAACTCACTTTCGTACTAATAACACCATAGGTCCCTTGTTCGACATTATCGCCGAATGCTTTGTATCTTGAATGCATGCAGGTGGCTTTGATCCCGTGTAATGTTTAATTCTGTAATGACCTCTTTACCTCCAGCTCTGTACTAGTGTCTGTTTGTAGAGAGGGATTCTGTTTCCGCACTACTACTGGGATCTGAGCCGTCTATTTAAACTATAGTGGCTTCTTTTTCTATCTGCTTGATCACTTTTACGGGTCCATTTGTTCCATCTATCTGCTGATTCAAAGCGTTGTTCATTTCCGCCTTACTTGGAGCTTACAATGGAAGCGAGGTATGGCGTATCGGCAATCTTCTTGTCCTATTTGATCTCTTGAACATCACAACTTTATTCCTATTTCCACTGTACATATTTCCGAAATTTGCTCGGATGTACTAGCCCTCGTCACAATAGCATCACTATTATTTTGTTTGTTAGGTTCCAGATCTCTGCATTATCATAGAAGGCTATGTTGTAAAACCCGAAAGTCACCTGATTCGGAGTGATCATACTAGAAACCAACCATCATCTGAGCTACGCAGATATTGACGAATGTAGGGTTCCCGTAGCTTGAGTGAGTTAAGCGGTTAGTTATATTTACTATAAGTTCATGCCTTAGCCGTACCACAGAGCCTGTTCACCACATATATATATATATATATATATATATATATATATATATATACATACATATATATATATATATATATATATATATATATATATATATATATATATATATATATATATATATATATATATATATATATATAATGTGGTATCCTCGACTGATTTCGCAATTTGTGTGGACAGTCAGGCGGCAATCAAGTCGCTGGACTCCGTTCCTCTGACGTCTAGAGAGCCGTTGAGTTGCCGTTCGTCTGAGCATTTAAACATTCAGATAGTGTGGGTTCCCGGTCACTCAGACGTCTTTCGAAACTGCAGGGCGGGCAAACTAGCAAAACATGGTACAACTCTCCAACTGCTACCGGAAAGGGCAAAGTTTGGGACACCCATTAAAGCACTCAAGACTGTGGTCTCAGCGAACGATAGGTGGTCGAACATCCTCTCATGTAGAGTAACAAGGCAAATTTGGCCCAAGCTGGACTTGAAACGCTCAAAGACACTAATTTACCTACGAAGACGTGAACTAAAAACGATTCTGGGGCTACTCACAAGACACTGCCTTCTTGGAAAACATGCGAAGAGGCTAGGTTTAGAAGTTAATGACTTTTGCAGAAGCTGTATGGATGAGGAGGAAGAGAAGGTAGTTCACTTTCTATACTCATGCCCGGATTTGGCACACAAAAGACATGAATATTTGGGTAAGTTCTTAATGGACTGCCTCTCTGATCTCGAAAACTGTAAGGTGCGAGACTTATAATGCTACGTACGTAGCTCAAACTGGTTCTCATAAGGAACAAATAACGCTCGTTTTCGAATTGCCAAATAGAATATCCCTTTCTCGATCGTTTATGTTTATATGTGATTCCTTTGTTGTTCGTTTTCGTTTTGTCCGTTATCGAATTCAAAATACAGATTATTCGATAACGTCGTTCGATTATTCGATATCGAGTATCCAAATAACGTCGCAGATTGTATTTAAAATCGGCAACACGAGTTTTATTCCACGTGAACATTATATTATCATACTATGGGAAAGCTCGAAACAAAATTACTTTTAAAAATGTTAGACAAGTAGGTTAACTGGACCCAAGTATTGTTTTACTGGCATGCAATGAGTTTGCCATTATTTTTTCACCCAAATTTTTCACTTAAAGCAATCCAAATTTTTTGTTAAAAAATTGTCATATTTTGACAAAAATATAGTCATTATAGATTTACAATTGGGATTCGATTATTCAACTTATTCTATTATTTTATAAAATTTTTTAATTTACAACTAAATATTTTTATTTATTTTTTTACTTATACATATATATAAATTAAATATACTTTTAGTTTAATTATATTATACAAACCTATAAATCAATTGCCGCCCATTAGATTGGATGAATCGTAAATATGTTTCAAATGAATAAGACTAGTAGTAAACTTCCAAACCCGGCTGAAAAATCATTTATATCCCGAACATTTTTTCTGTAAGTAAATAAATTAAATTATTAAATTTTAAAACTAATTATCTTTATAATTATTATATATAAATTTTTAGATGGATGATTAAAATATTTTTACAAGGACGGAAACGAACGTTACAGGAGAATGACATTTATGCACCCTTAAATAAGCTAGAAAGTGAACATTTATCTAATCACTTTTCAAAATTATGGCTCGAAGAAATGAAAACGGAAAAACGTCCCAGTCTGTTGCGAATATTTTATCGGACATACGGACGAAAATTATTAGTTTTAAAAATATTTTTTTCAATTTTTGAGGCAATTTTAAAGTAAGTAAGACCCTCGTTTTTTATTGACTTTTTATGACTAACAAACATTTACATTTTTAGAGTACTTCAACCGATATTATTAGGAGAACTGTTGTCATATTTTGTACCTGGCCAAGTAGATGTGTCTCAAACCGACGTACTAAAATATGCTTGTGCAATTATTGCATCAACTTTAGTTTTAGCAATATTTTTTCATCCATTTAATTTCTATTTAACTGAGGCCGGGCTTAAAATAAATGTAGCATGCTGTACTCTTATTTACGACAAGGTAACAAATTAATATTCAGCAATATACTTATCTTTAAAAATTAATCTAATATTAACTTTGCAGTTACTAAAATTGTCAAAGTCAACTGTTTTCGATGGCTTGAATGGACGTGTGCTAAATTTAATGTCAAACGATGCAACAAGTGTTGAGTCTATGATTCCATTTATAGATGATTTATGGAAAGGGCCATTGGAATCGGTGTTAATCGGCTATTTCCTGTATCGTGAAATTGGTGTATCTGGATTAATAGGCCTATCGTTTTTTCTAAGTTTTATACCCCTACAATATTGGATTGGCAAAAAATCAGCCTCATATCATTTGAAAACGACTAAGCGAACTGACCGGCGCATTAAATTCATGAATGAAATAATTCACGGTATTCAAACAATTAAAATGTATGCATGGGAAAAATCGTTTGCCACAATTGTTGATACAATTCGTCGATTTGAAGTGAAAGCTATTCGAGGTTGGTCATATGTTCGAGCTGTAATTTGTTCATTTTCTATTGTATCGCGAATATCGATTTACTTGAGTTTAATCTCGTATATCTATTTTGGTGAGATAATAACGGCGCGTAAAGTTTTTATTGTATCATCGTATTTTCTGACACTGCAGTCGTCGATGTTAAATTTTTGGCCAAGAGGTATTTCTGAAGTAACTGGCGGACTAATATCGTTAAAACGGATTGAGGATTTTTTATTGCACAGTGAAGAAAAGCAAAAAGTTGACCAAATTTTAGATGATAAATACAAAAAAGACAAATCAAATTCTACGATAGGGTTCCTACCAAATGTCGTTCATTCCGAAACGCGAATGAAGCATTTCGATTTCAAGGAGACTGGAATTATTATGAAAAATGTTTCTGCTGTTTGGTCACACGATTTAACATATTCGGGAATATTTTCGATTGATTTGTATTTTAGAACGAAAATGTGCTATGCCATTATTGGAAACGTTGGAAGTGGAAAATCTACACTGTTAAATACAATATTGGGAGAACTGAAACCGGATAAAGGATACGTAAATATTAATGGTATACTTAGTTATGATTCTCAAAAGCCTTGGCTTTTTAGTGGAACGATACGAGAAAATATTCTGTTTGGTCAAACATATGATGAAAATCGATATCGTGATGTGTGCCGAGTATGCGCACTAGAAATGGATTTTGAATTGTTGTCGAATCGAGATTTGAGTTTAGTGGGAGAAAATGGAACTTCGTTAAGTGGCGGACAAAAAGCCAGGATAAGCTTGGCTAGGACTATATATAAAATCGCCGATATATATTTGCTTGATGATCCCCTATCGGCTGTTGATTCACAAGTTGGAAAATTTATTTTTACAGAATGTATACAAAAATATTTGAGTGATAAATGCGTGATTCTAGTAACGCATCAATTGCAATTTTTGAGAAGTGTTGATTATATAGTATTATTGGAGAATGGTGAAATTCTCGATCGGGGACCATTTGAAAATTTACATGCATCACGGAAAGAAACGATTGTTAAATTAACTTCTTCGAATGCTCAGGAGACCGAGGCCATCAGTACTGAATTAAAAGACGACATTTCGCTAGACAAGCATTGTGATGACAATGATTCATTGCAGGAGAAACTAATGGAAGGATCGGTTAAAATGGATGTTTATATAAACTATTTTAAATCTATTAAAAGTAAACCACTCGTATGTTTGATCGGATTGTTGTTCCTGCTAAGTCAGATTTTATTATCGGGTATGGATTATCTCATGGTGCATTGGTAAGTCTTAAGTTTTGTTTAGTACAAGTCTATCGTACATTTTATACACATTTCTTTTATGTACAGGGTAAACTGGGAGGAATCCATAATAAATTTAAATTTACAAAGTGCGGTAGCAACCGAAACGCGTCTTAAGTATATATTTGCTTACTCAACGATAATTATTACGTTAATTTATATCATAATTAAGCGCAACTTTGTATTTTTTAAACTTTGTTTAAGAGCGTCAATTAATTTACACGACCAAGTGTTTCGTAAAATAGTGAGAACGAAAATGTCATTTTTTAATAGAAATCCATCTGGTCGAATATTAAATCGTTTCACCAAAGATATCAAGGCGGTTGATTGCTTTCTCCCAATGACATTAATCGACACGATTGGGGTAATGTGTTAATTATATGTAATTTTTATTATTTGACATAATTAAATTTGTTTTTATTTATAGTGTTCTCTAGACATCATGGCAACAATTCTTTTAATCACAATCATTAACCCCTGGCTTATATTTCCAACCATATTATTATCAATAGTTTTTTATTGTTTTCGAAATATTTATATAAAAACATCACGAGCTGTCAACCGAATACAATCTCAAAATAGAAGTCCTATTTATTCGTTTACTAATAGTACAATTCAAGGATTAGCTACAATAAAATCATCTAAATCTGAACCAATTATGAGAAAAGGATTTCAAGAACATCTTAATAACTACACTGGATCCATTCATTTGTTTCATGCAACGACTAGAGCAATCGCATTGTGGCTTGACTCCTTATGTGCCGTATATGTTGCTATAATAACGATAGCTTGCATAACCATATCAAAAAACAGTGAGGCTGGTGATATAGGATTCATCATTTCAAAGGCTATTCTTTTGATTAAATTGTCACAGTGGGGACTTCGACAATCAGCTGAACTAGAAAACAATATGATTTCAACTGAACGTTTAACGGAATATTGTAAACTTGACGAGGAACCATCTCTTGAAACACCATCAGACTACGATTTGAAAAGTGAATGGCCAGAACATGGAGCTATTACGTTTAATGAATTAAGCTTAAAATATTCAGATGATCAGGACTATGTATTAAATAATATATGCTTTAGTTTAAAACCGAACGAGAAAATAGGTATTGTTGGGCGAACGGGTGCAGGCAAATCATCCATAATACAAGCTCTGTTTCGGTTGACCGAATTCGATGGTACAGTAACAATTGATGGGGTGGACATTAAATCGATTGGATTACATGATTTGCGGAAACGAATTTCTATTATTCCACAAGATCCTGTTCTTTTTTCGGGAACAATACGTAACAATTTGGATCCATTCAACGAGACATCTGATGATAAAATGTGGTCTGCACTCGAAGAAGTTCAATTGAAAAAAACAATTTCATCGATGCCTGGTGGATTAGAATATCAAATACAAGATGGTGGAGATAATTTTAGTATGGGTCAAAGACAACTGATTTGTTTAGCGCGAGCGATTTTACGCAATAACAAGATTTTGATATTAGATGAGGCGACCGCAAATGTAGATCCCGAAACAGACAATCTGATACAAAATACTATTCGAGATAAGTTCTCTAATTGTACAGTATTAACAATTGCCCATCGTTTAAACACAGTAATGACTAGTGATCGAATACTAGTGATTTCTTCTGGAAAATTAGTTGAATTTGATACACCGTATAATTTAGTTCAACGAGAATCTGGATATTTTAGAAAACTACTGGAATATAGTGATACTAGTTTACCTGAATAAAAGATTTATGTTTTATGTAAATAATTAGCTTATAATGAATTTATAGTATTTTTCTTATAAACAGATATTTTGTATATTATAAAACTTTCTTAATGATATTAAAGAAACTGTACAAACATTTTCAGTTGTATTTTTATCCCTAACTATAATCTTGGGCGAACAAAATCCTTTGTCATAATTTATATCATATATGCTCTATTCAGTAAGTAATCAGTATTAATAAAAATAAAACACTTCACTTACATAAAATATTTCTGTCAATTGGGACTAATTGAATTGATATGTTTGTATATGAAACATTTCAATTCTAGTCAATTATATCAGAATATGCACAGTCGTGACCATAAAAAACGTTGCGGCGCTCAGTTTAGCGAAATCATGCAGCAGTTCATCATTGAGTGTTTCAATTAATCAAAATAATTAGAAAATTCAAATGGAATGCACTCGATAGTATGAAAGTAGGGAATCCAATACCGGTTTTCGGTAAACCGAGTTTACCGTAAATTTTTAATTACCGAAAAACCGGTAAATTTTCAAAATTTTACCGAAAATTAAAAAATTCATAAAATTAGTACAATATTTACTGTATAAAATAAAATATATTCACTTATTCAATTTAATAAGAAATGTTCTTATTATATTCATTCTCTTTAAAATCAGAAGTATTTTACCCAAACTGTAGGAAATTTCGGTGGTTAATTCAGTAGAAATAAAATAACTGCAAGACAATTAGTGAAAAGAGTCGCCATCCTGCTCAAGAATTGAACATTTCTCGCTGTTTTGTGATGCGCGTTTTGTATTTCGGTTGTTCGTTCGTAAATTGGGCTGTGGAACGCACAAATAATTGGAAGAAAATGAACTGTTTTACTAAAAAATGTTTAGAAATTAGCAAATAGCCGCTCTTAGCCCTCTTACATTAATACGCGGCGTTACCAGGCCATGATAAACGAGTTTTTTCTATACCCAAAGTTCTTAAAATAGACAGGCAGGATATTTGGAAACAACAAATAAGGAGTCGTAACGGAGATATCAAAATGACATGAAGCATCTACGATTTGACTCTGAACGACTTTTTTGGTAGGAAGCCGTTAAGGATAATAAGTATTACGCTTATCATCTAGAGATATCCAAGATTTAGTAGATCAAATTACATTAACCATTGTCGTGATAAAATGCCAAACAGTCGAAAATATTCTGAAAAATAGGGGTTGGCAGAATGTAAAGCTAATAGTCATTTGAATGAAATGGTGTTTCATTCTTAATGACAATGTATCTCTTTCTAATAAAACAAACCGCTTTACAAAACATTCGTTCGTCTTTGTATTTAGAGCCCACCATTAATTTATGGGCCACCCTTTATGCTATGAGGTTATCTAATACCAGGAAATAAGTTATCTGTTAAGCTTTTCTTCTCTCTCACAATACAAATAGAATGTACAGCCATTTCAGTTCGAAATAATAGAAGCTCAATTTTTACTTTGAGTTTCAGGATATTAAGCTCCCTTTCCAAATTCCGGTTATATACTAAGATGATATAGCCAGTTTTCATATTGTAAGTTGAAAGCGCTTTTGTTAGAAATAAAAGCTTTCTGCCAATATATATTGAGAGAAGCCATTTTGGTGTTTTAAAACGAACTATCAACGAACTATCAGCAAAACAATATTTATAAAATAGATTGTTTTTATTTATTCTATTATTGTAATAAATTTTAACTTAAAAATGTCTTCTTTCTCAAAAAAACAAAAATAATAAGTAAATAATTAAGATATATTACATGTTTCAATGATGTATTTGAAGATTAAACAATTACCGAAATTTACCGGGAAACCGGTAAATTTAGAAAAAAAAATCTGAAACCGGTAAATGAAATTTTCGGTAGATTTGGATTCCCTGTATGAAAGGCAGTTGGATAAATTCTGTGCAAATTATTTATAAATTATTTAAAAGAACAATTTATATAAATAAACATTTAAGAATCATTTATTTTCAATAATTGGTTATTCCTCTAACCAATTAGTTTTTAACCATATAAGACAAAATCTTCAAAATATTCTACTAATTTTTTTGTGTTCTACTAAAACTACCCCAATATTTTAGCAAATACATGTTCTTGGGGTTCGGTTTTGTTGTAGAAGAACAAAACTTTACCAACACTTCCAAGAGTTGATTTGATCAGTAAACTAATTAATTGTATTCGCAGACGTGTGCTCTAACGAGTTATTCTGTTTTAATTTAAATGCCACTAGTATTGTTGCACTTGGATGATTATAATATCATTAACTCAAAAACCCTAATACAATTATTCTGGTCCTGAACTAAAAAGTAAAAGTTTTACTTCTCGTTGAATTAACGGATATAAGGAATGAACTGAACAGTAGACAATTTTATTTAAACTTATGTGCGTTAATTTTCAGCTTTTCGGAGTCAAATAAGATTTTTTTTTACGTTGGAGTGTCAACCAAGAAAAACCTCAAGTCTTCTTGAGTGGGAAGCAAGAAAGCAGCTGGGAGTGGGATAGTTAAGAAAAGAACCTCGAATAGAAACTTTATAGCAGATGATATCGAATTCCTCCATATCGCAGGAGTTAATTAGAACCGAAATTAAAATTTTTTACTTAATGTGAATAATTAATTTTATAAGAAAATTTTGGTTTCTTAATTATTGCCGTTCATAAAAAATCCATGGAAATTCTAATTTTATAAAACGCATATCATCTTCGAATCAAGTAATTTCAAACGCCCTAAAACTATCATAATAAGAGGTTTCATTTGATATATAAAAAAGAGTATTTTTTAAGAGAAATCAATGGTATTCCTATCTGAATGGTTTACCATTAACGTTTGAATATGATATGAACCAAATGCAATGTGAAGCATTGACATAGATCTTACCTTTCCCATGGTCCAAAAGTTAAAAATCTAAAGGTGTTAAATCACAAGATATCTGTTGCCAATAGTGATCACCTCTTCTAAAAATATAGCGGTCAGGAAACTTTTCTTGCAAAATTCTTGCTGAAAATAAACGTCGTCCACACCAATATATTTCATAAAAAATCATTAATCATAGCTCGGTGGCGTTATTCATTCACCGTAACACTTGCGTTAGCCTCATTTTCGAAAAAGTAAAGACCAATCACATGGTCAGCCCAAAGACCGCATCAAACAGTGACACGTTGAAGATGGACAGGCGTTTCAACAATCATTCTTGGATTTTCTAACCCCCAAGGAAATGCGACAATTCTGCTTATTAATGTAGCCTCCGATGTGAAAATGAACCTAATCACTGAAGATGATTTTTCCGTAAAATTCCGGATCATTTTGATGCATTTGAAGGACCCAATCAGCGAAGATATGTCGTTTATGGTGATCAACCGGCTAGAGTTAACTGAACTGTAAAAGCATTAAGACGTTTGTGAATTAGTTCCAAAGATCGACGATGAATCGACAAACCTGGGTTTTCCAGAACACAACGAGCTTTTGAGTGATGCACACGGTTTCATATCACAGCTGTTGGGACCAGGCTCAAATTTTTCCACCAGTTTCTCTATTGCTAATGGAAAAGGTGTTTCACAGCGAAATGTGACTGCAAGATTTTCACCATTTTTGTAGTGAATTTTAATTGGAGCTGTTCTGTTTTCTTTTTCATGTGTACTTTTCACTTTAACATTTCTTCAAAATTCATACCGAGGAATCTTGATTTTCATGCGGTACAGATATATTATAGTGAGTCACAAGTTTTGTTTCTTTTCATATATTAGTGAAATTAATGTGAGTAGACTTCGATTCATTCACTTAAATTCTTCACTTAGCTGGTCAATCTTGTATATTATTTATGGCTATTTTTAGTTTGAGTGTGCTTTCAACAATTGTGTCAACAACAGCTGGAATTGCATTGCCATTTGCAAAAGCATAGTTGTAGATAGATGTATTATTCGTGTGCGGTAAGTCGATTGTAAACACTACAAAAAGGAATGGCACTAAAACACTTCCCTGCCAAGCTCCTGCTTTAGGTTATATTGTGCTGGAGTAAACTTCTTCCTGTTTAACTCTAACGTATCTCCCTTTTAAGTATGACTTTAGCAGTTCCCAATACTCAACTGGCAGAAATTTCTCTAATTTAAATATTTAACCATCTAGTCAGATTTTAATAAGCCTGCGCTATGTCCAGAAATATGGCTAAATAAATCTAATAAGTTGGTTTACCTGTAGACTCTACAGTTGCAGTTGTATTTAATTATTGCTTGTTGGAGCTCTTTCCCTTAAGTTGTTGTTAGTCGTAATCCCCAATCCGTATGTTTTGTGTTCAAGTCACCTCCAATTATCATTTTTTCACCTAGCTGCTTGAAGCCGTAAGGATAAGCATTCGCTTTTATGTTATTCTCGGTGGTCAATATATTGTGGCTACCACTACTTTATAGTTTCGGGTATTAATGTTAATGATAATTGCTTGTATTTCATCACTTTCAAGGTTTTGTTCAAGGTAATGTCTTTTATTATAATCACTTATATAATCATTTTTTATAATCACTTATTTTTTATAATCTGGTTGTTGTCCATAATCATTTTAATACTCTGATAATTATTGCAGTTAGATATCATAACTAATGGTGGTCGTGTCACTTTTTCTCCTGTTTTATATTCTTACTTCCGGTTAAGAACCGGAAGTTATTTATTTCTTTGCTTAATCTTTCTACTCTGGTGGAGCCTGAACTATTTCTGTTATACTTCCGGTTAGAAACTGCTCGATTAATAGAGTGAAAGCTCATCTGGCGTTTCTTAGTTTTTTTGTTATGATTCAAAATCCAACCTATTTCTCTATTTTCTTCCTCGTCTGTTTCATACGTCATTTGAGCAGCCGGACTGAGGTGACTGAAGTTGGTTTTGACAGATTTTTTAAGTACATTTATTCTTGTTTTGAAGGTCATTGATACTTTTCATTAATTCTGACGTCTCATAGCGTTCCTTGCAAAGTAAGCTATTTAACCTACGCTCATTGTCAGTGTTTAGGTCGTCGTTTTCTCGTTCAATTTCATTCAGCTTTCTTAGTTTTTTCCAGAGTCTAAGAAAGTACTTTGTTTTGGTGTTGACCTAAAAGTCTTTAAATCTAGTTTAAGTGAATTATTACATTTACTTTTGAGAAAGTCATTATTACTATCGATGACTTAAGTGATAATATCTAGGTCATTATCACTTTATAATGTACACACCACTTCACTTTTAAAATCATATGTACAATAAAGTATTTTATGAGCACTGCACTTTTTAATTAAAATAAAACAACAACTTTTGTTGTGTAATTTGAATAAGATTGACGACTTTGCACTTTTAATAATTACAATTATTTAAATAAATTATAGTTACGTGAAAATCGAACTGAAACTTTTCACTTATGATTTCATTTGGTATTATTTGGTACGAATATACCACGCGAAATAGACTAGATTTATGATATAACGATACAAAGATTATAAAATGTGTAAGAGTCATAGTAGAACCAAATTGATTACGCCAACTTTTCTAGTTTTTTCTAATATAATAAATAGTTTATGCCATATGCAGCTAGTAGGCTCTGCCATAGATAATAGTCTCACCTTTTTCATTCAGGTATATACAACACAAAATCCACACTATTTTGGGAAGAGTCATAGCAGAATGCTAAGCTCTATTTATTGAGTTGTTCGATACAGTGATATGAGATGCGATAATACGCTGCTTATCCAATGATTGAGATTCCTTAAAAATATTATTGTTACAGAAGTGCCCTTCCATTTTTTGTAGTTGGTTTTTTTAATCACGGTTTTTCATTTCTTTGAAATTTTTCAATATATTATATTCCTTATTTCTATTATATTAATTAGAAATACATAGTATTAGAGTTTCTTAATCAGTATTTGCCTTGTTAAATTTCTTATCAGAGTCATATTATTTGTCTATTAGTAATATGTATATTTGTCATTCTCAAGCATCTTCTCAAAACACAAATATCATCCCATAATACAATATGTATCATCACAAATCTTTGGCTTCCATTTTTGTTCTATAGTGCTAGTTGGTTGGCTAGATTGACTTAAAAGTTAAACTAATTTTTAAGTCTATCTCGTTGGGGAATTTCTGTATCCATTGGCAACTGTCATCAATCTGACATCTTGTTAAAAAAGTACAAATATCTTATAAATCAGTAGATGATCGATCGGTAATCAACTTCGTATTCGTGTATATATTTTGAAATGAAAATAAATGCCCTTTATGCAATTAGTTGCATAGAGGGCATTGATTTCCCCTCTTGGGAAGAACGTTTCACGTTTAGTTAAATTTATCTTGATATCATTTCGATGTGTGCACTGGAATATAATCTAACTGTTGAATGAAATTCTTACTTTTTATTTCAAATAAACCAAGCTATTATTCATTTTTATTGGTAAATAATTTAGCCAATTGAAGATTTTGTATAGTAAATTCAGATAATAGAAATATAAATCAATTTTCTGTATTGTGACTCAATATGATGTTGAATTTCGAACCTAATATGAGTAATATCTGATAATACATACCGAGACCTACGACTACATAAACTAATTCATAATAAATACATAGTATATAAATGAAAATATATAAATAAATAAAATAAAAAACCTTTGCGTTTAGAAGAGGGAG
Organism: Tipula lateralis; assembly: GCA_963932295.1. Lineage (NCBI taxonomy): Eukaryota > Metazoa > Arthropoda > Insecta > Diptera > Tipulidae > Tipula > Tipula lateralis. The sequence goes on from OZ010736.1 coordinate 40,286,794, forward strand.
GGACATGATTTTTCGTCATTATGTCGACAGTGACGTCAATATATTGAGAACAAATATCTTACAACAATGAATCATGATGAGTTTATTGAATAAGGCAATGGAATAGTTTTTCAACAAAATTTGTTTAATTATTTTGCCACTCTCGATTTTTTTAAATCGATAACAACTATTCTCTTGTCGATGGGTATATAAAATTTCATAAATTTTTATTATAAATCATGAATGAATTAAATAGTCGAATATTCAATGTGAGAGGAGTAGAATATTAGAATAACGTCGTTTTTGGCAAAAAAATATCTCTTTTAGTTGTAGTAAAATACCTAGTTAGGTTTTTACCGTACTCATAACAACCACAATTTTACAATTGGTACTTATTTTACTGTATGACATTTATGATGAATAATAATAATTATAAAACTCGAGTAACTTTTGGTAAGGATTTAACATTAATGGTTATGTTTACACAAGTATTCCTGATTCACGATTTTTTCTTCGGTAAAAAACTACCGAGGCAAAACGGAAAGAATTGAAGAATGAAATACAAAACAACTTATTCAAACATCACCTTAGTAATTTATTCTTGATTGAGAATTGCGCAACCTAGCACAATACTCTCATTTTATTTTATAAATATTTGTTTTTTGACGTTTTCTCTTAAATGCGAATACAACTATGTCTGTATGTATGCGAACCATATGTATGTGCACGCACATAGAATTTAATTTTGATTTCATTAAGGAATTCAGTGGGTATGGTGCGGTTGATGAAAATGGTGGTGCTTGAATTATATTTTTTGGAATATGTGTTATTTATATAAATGAAATAATTATTGTTATTCAAAATTATTGTTTTGAATAATAAATTCAAAGATTAGATAATAACAATATGTGTTGTTTGTTGAGTGTTTGAAATATATTTAAAAAAAAATTAACAGTTATATTAAATTATTAGAACGTTAATTATGTTTTGGGGGGATAAAATTAATCGGCGTGAAAACCCCTTCACTAAATCATGGTGCCTTTCAAAAATGTTTTTCTTGTAAGTAAACGAATAAATGAACTTTAGTGTATACTGTAAAAATCCCTAATCGTGTCTCAATCGTAGCCAACGTTCAACGAGGGCTTTTTGTAAGTAGTAGTATGTTTTTTGTGTTTGATTCATAATAAAATTTGTAACACATAATCAGTATGACTTATAAGGGCCTTTGTTTTAAAATAAGTCTAACATAATAAAAAAGTAATTATTTAACCTTTGGAAGCTGGTATTAATAATACTTTATTATAGTAATAAGATTTTAATATAATATTAAAAATGTTCTATCTTCCTGATGATAGAACATTTCATTGATTTTTGTCGTAAGGACAAAAATTATGGAAGACCAAATTATTTATCTTGTATTTACTTATTTATTTATATAAAGATATAATCAAGTCGATATGAAAATTGTCTGAGTGATAAATATATTTTCGCCAAAGAAACCATAAAAATATAAAACATTTCTTTCATTACATTAAAGAAAAATTTGATATTCTGGCATGTATTTGATACATACAGTAGTCTTATCTACATTTATTTATATACGTTTATTTATAAATTTATGGTTTATAACAAAAAAATTATGAAATACTAAGATATTCTTATTTTATTCGCATAATGATTTGTTTAACGAAATCATTAAAATTTAATTAAAATCAGTATTCGATTATTTTTAATATTCAATTTAATATTTCTGTTACGAATATGATATATATATATATATATATATATATATATATATATATATATATATATATATATATATATATATATATGTATGTATATATATATATATATTATATATATATATATATATATATATATATATATATATATATATATATATATATATATATATATATGTACAGTTACATATTTATTTATACAATATTTGTATATAGATACGAGTATAAGTTACTTCAGAATAAATGACTGTTTTCTAAACAAAGCTGGTCGACAATAATTAAATAAATTCTTGTTTGCGCTTCTAATATAAAATCACAGACTACATATAGTTTATATATATATATATATATATATATATATATATATATATATATATATATATATATATATATATATATATATATATATATGTATATACATATAGTTTGTGTGTACTATGTGATAACATTCTTATAATTTATGTTTAGGTTATATTGTTAAACAAATGTAAATTACTGTATTGCAGTTATTTCAAAGATTTTCTTATAAAATCCCCATCTTAACTATAATAGTTATATTTTAGATATTTAATGTATAGTATCAGTGCTGGATAGAATAGTTACAGTGCCGTAATCTGTGTGAAGTTTCCTCACAAATTCAAATGGATCTTGAGAACTGGTAACAAAAAGGTTGCCTGGTAATTTGATGAATTTTCCTCAGCTAGTTTATTTTTCACTGAAATTGGTATTTAAAACAAAAAAAAAGGTAGACCAGTGTTTAATGGATAACATTACAACAAGCTTTGAGTGTCGTTAAGTTCTCGGTTAAAATTACCATACCGTTTGTTAATTTCAACGCATAAAGAAAACCAGCGAATAGGAGCTGTCCCCCGGATTTGGTCGAAGTTTTTATTTCGTCTATCAATTTACAAAACTGTTTATTGCATATTGTACTAGTATGCCGATAATTTTTTTGTTTTATTTTCTATTAAACTTTATAGTGGCAGATGTAGCAATGTGTTTCCTATTTATAGCGCTGTACTGTATTTTAAGAGACGATACAATTTTTTATCTATGAATAAATATCTTAAACAAACATTTGATAATTTTAGACGCTACCGCCCAGTGGTTAAAGCTGTGGTAGTTGGAACGGGAGGTACCGTGTTCGAATCTCGATAGGGACAGGATGTTAAAGGATTTTTCACCATCTGATTACGATTGGTGGTGCTAATGAACACATCTATGACCCCCTCCTCCATCGGAGTGCAGAGCTCATGGGCCGACCCATCTTCCATATAAGTACTATAGGCTGGCATGGAGCTATGCAATCCGCAGATGGTTCTACGGAAATTAGACCTATAGCCGTACGTTCTCCATTTGGCCAAAAAGCCGGGAAAGCCTTGAGCACTAATAAAAAATTAATACTGCTTACAGCGCTGCCTGTCAATTACATGATCGTTTTTCTGACACGTCAAGCAGAATTCGAGTTGTCAAACTGTTTTGTTATTTTTTTGTGCTTTATAATATAAAAAAATCGGAAATAAAATAAAATTAGAGTGTTTTAATAAAATATAATTATTTTAATAATATAATCATGTTTTATTTATGTTATTGTGCATAATGAACTTAAGTTATGTAGTGAAAATAAAAAAAGGCTATGGACGCGATCAATTTAAACCGAAATTAGGAGGCAATTGCACGGTTTTTTATACTACTGGATTTAATTCCGCGAGAAGCATTCGCGCCGGACTATTTATATTATTATGTCAAGAAATGTATTAAATGCTTAAATAAAAACACAAATTTGTAATAATTAATTCAGTTTATTATAACTAAATGAAAATAACCAACTTGAGCTTAGTCATGATTTACGTTTTTTTTGGTTTTATGGGTTGTCGCCCTTATTCTGATCAGCGAAATTAGAAATAGAGACATGAAGCAGAATTCTAAATGTCGAGCAGAATACAGTAATTCAATTCATATAAACGTGTGTATTCTAATTTCGCTGCTGTATTCGGACCATCTGTTTCCAGCATTAAGAAGTTTTAAATAAATTGGAAACTGCTATCCGAGTACTAAACGACATGGTAAAATAAATACAAATGTTTAGCACCCATTACATGGTCAGTAATAATGTCATTACTTTTTGATAATGACATTAATACTGATCGTGTAATGCGAAGTAATGATGTTCGGTAATGATGAAAATCAAGATTTTCTGATTTTGCTACATCATTACCGAAGAATGATGAAAATAATGTCATTAATATTGATCGTGTAGGGATTTCATCATTACTTTTTTACATCATTCCAGAGAATCTTGCTCTTTCGATGTATTTTAATTTCTTAAATTCCGATTATTTTTCCGATTATATGTTGACGGATCGAGCTGTAAGCATTATTGTAATTTTTAAAAAGTGGTCTAAAGTTATTAAAAAATATTTTTATCAACATGAAAGACATCTACAAAAAAAACTACGTAACATTTCATTTCTATTATTCGCTAAGTAATGATGAAAATACTGATGCTTTGGAATGATCGTGTAGTGTTAAAAAATAATGATGTAGTAATGACATAAATACTGACATTACTAGTAATGACATTATTACTGACCATGTAATGGCTGCTTTTAAGCCTTTACGAAAACATTTACTGTTAAGACTGAAATTGCACTAGTGTTTCCAAATAAGATAGAAACATATAATTTCAAATAGAGATATAGTCAGGTCCGAATGTTTGGTGATTCTTCTTTCTTGTTCGAAATTATGTTAACAAATAAAATTTCTCTTAATATATAAGTGATTTGTACAGAATATTGAATTCCGTTCGTATGTCATATATATATTTCTTGTAATCATATATTAAATAATGAATGATGGTATTGACAAGTCACGATTTTAATTTTTAATATGTTGATTGATCTATGATCATCTTTATCTCTACTAGAACGGACAATCTTATTTAGAGTAAAAGAACATTTTTGTTTTTAACTAGTAGTAAAATATGTCAATGTACTTTTTATATTTTAAGCTGGAATCAATAATAATAAAGTGATCCGATTTTCGATTATATGAGTCAGTGTAGTTTGAAAATTAATTAGTTTGGTTTTATTGGTACCAAAAGTACTATAATACAAGAATAAAAAATTAATACACTACTTAAACATTTTTAACGGTTTGATAGGTTAAAAACAATTTGCATTTCCATATAAAAACGACATTTATTGTTTCTATCAAGTTCAGATAATTTTTCAGTTTTGTAATTTTCCTAATTTTCTTCATTTATAATTAAATATTTCTCATTAGTTACGCTTTTATAATATTCTTTAAGATTATTCAGTTTTTAGAGAGCCTAAACTCTGTAGCTCATTTTATAATTTGCTTAAACTATTATTTCGGTTTCTTAATTTTAAATTAATAGTTGAATTTCGTTCTTGCAACAAGTTGTCGTTATAAAGATGAAAATTCGTTGGAATGTCGTATTCGTGTGAGTAATCTAAAACATATAATAACGATTCTATACAAATTTTCAGAATTTTATTATACAGTACTGTGCAAAAAAATCCGGACAGCTAACATTTTTTAATTAAACCAATTTTTTCACGAACTCAATTGTTGTAACACCACCATTAATTATTTTCTTATTATTTAACTCATTATTTATTTAAAATGTTATTTGGTTTTAAATTTCATGATTTTTGTGAAATAATATGAGCGAATTTGCGAAAATAGAAAGAAATTGCAATATTTTTTTGAACGAATTAATTTTAATAAATTCAAAAAAAATATATTAATTTCGTAATTAGGCATATTTCAAAATATAGATTGTATAAATTATCCACTAAACTATAAATTTAATATTTGGTATGACCGCCATTTTTTTTAATTACCGCTGCACATCTATTGCTCATGGAGTGAATTAAATTTTGAATCACGTCAGTGCTTATACCATCCCACGCAATTTGAATTTGGTGCTTCAGTTGCTGGATTACTCTGACGGGCTTTATGCTTCATAATAGCTCAATTTTTTTTAATTGGGTACATATCTGGGCTATAGAGGGCCATTCCATTGTGTAGATGGAATTATCAACCAAGCACTTTTTCACCTTCAAATAGAAATAAAATTTTATGTAACAAAGTTATTTATTAATTTTTACCTGAAAGTTATACAAAAGGTTTAAATAAAGTAAAAAAAATGCATAGTCAATTGTTTTGATCTATGGGCTGGCGCATTGTCTTGTTTAAAGATGAAGCTCTCAGTTTCACTAAATAGCTTAGTTCTAATAGTTTAGTTTAGACATTTTTAGTACTTTGTCGGCTTTTTTATACTAAAAACTCTTCATAAATATAACTTAAACGACTTATAATATCATAGTTCTAGTGAATTACAAAATGCAATCTACAAATTGGAACCTAAAAAAATGTTAAAACACTAGGTAATATTTAACGTTTTTAAAGGAATTCAAACTGTCCGGATTTTTTTGCACAGTACTGTATATACGTTTTTGTGATATCACTCATTTACTTTTTTATGGAGTTGTTTAATAATATATTAGCAAAAAATTTACTGATATTAAAATATGTGCTGAAAATATTATTCACGCACTTACATTCATAATCTAAGACTATCCAAGCTGAATTATTTTTTCTTAGGCTATCTATAGTCAAGCTTATTTAAAATGCCATTTTTTTTGGATTCCAAAAATTTTACTTCAATTTTACCCACTTATGTAGTTCACCACGTTAAACGTTGTAGTTGAAATAGGGCGATTTAGTGAATACTCCTTTATCATTTAAAAATCGTTTTTGACATGAATCGCATTTCTGTGTTTTTGACGCGCTATGAGCTGCGTAGCCACATGGGCTGTGACTTTACTACAATTGCAGTAGATCTTCTTTTTTTATATCGTTTTAAAAAAATAATATGAACTAACCAAATTTTACAACACTTGGTTTTGATATATTACTTTTGCTTTAGTAATTGTAATATACTGTAGAGTGTAGTCTGTAATTTATTATGAGATTTTCATAGTTGAGTTGGTATTTAATATATTACATATTTAAAAACCCTAGTTATTATATTATACCTAGTGCAGTGATTTTAAAACATAATGTATTCATGAAAGATTTTTTCATGTCGCAAAACGTAATAAAAAAGATAAGTGTTTCAGTTGTTTAAAATAATACGTATGTATATCCACCGCAATGAAGCGATGCTTTCTCATTTTATCTTAAAATATGTAAGTATTTTATGTGCAATGTGTTTTGAATTTGTTTTGTTAGGTTTCGAAATAGACATATTTTATTTTTACCATATACTCGGACATATGATCAAATCCACAGCTAAGGTACGATATAATTCGAAATCTTGCTTCTAAGTCATCGGTTTGCAACGGAGCGAGAAAGACATAATTTACTTTACATTGACAGAATGAAAGCTTAATTTAACAATTAAAGATTGGGTGGTATCGGTTATAGCCACCAATACTTTAAAATCTAATTTTTCTTCAAACTGAATCATAAATTTGGTTATATCATGTAATGTTCCACCATTAGGTTGTAAAATTGAAAAAAGACTAACTATTTGCTAAAAATGTCCATTTTATCATGAACACCTTCACCGTTCTGGCACATTTAGTCGGATCATTAATAGATTGTCCAACAATTTTATTGCTTTTTTATTGCATACCTTTTTAAATAAAAATTTCGTCTATCAATAGAGCAACATATTTTTATCGATCAATTAAAATAACAATTAAAATTAAATATATTATACGTATTTTGAATTCGGTAATATCAAAAATGTTCGGTAATATCTATAGGTGTAATTTTGTTTATTTTGGACTATTTAAAAATTTCCATATTGCGCTTTATTTCTAAATCTGTGCTAAATATTTTCACCTTAACGTAAGGATGATTACCGACACTAGTGATGGGCTGAATAGATACTTTTTAAGATCAAGATCGATTGATTCTGGTTTGGATACTTTTAACCTGATCTTTTTGATCAATTGATTAATTTTTTTCAACGGGATTTTTAATCAACAATATTATTATAAAAAAATAATTTTCATCCATTTTCTTGCTAAAAATAATTACAAATTAATTAATATGTAGTACATAAAAATATTTTTAACCTTTTTTTTTAGATAATTAATCTATTTGAAAAAATAATATCAAAATCAAATCAAAATTATTAATAAAAATAAAAATTATTTCTTTAAAACTTCAATCAATCATCACACCATTGAAACAGAATCATACTACAAAATTTCATAACAATTTTTTTACGAAATCAATTCGTTCAAAAAAATCAGTTCGGTAAAATTATTAATTCGTTCGAAAGAATCATATCGCTCAATTCGTTCAAAGAATTATTTCGTATAAAAGAATCAATTCGTTCGAAAGAATCAGATCGATCAAGATCAATTCGTTTAAAAGAATTATTTCGAATTAAAAGACAGTTCGTTCAAAAGATTCGGTTCGATTGAATAAAAACGAGACGAATAGACTAAACGAGTAAAAAAATGATTTTGTTTTTACGCTATGATAAAGTTGAGAAAATTATGCTTTATATTTAGCTCCCTTTCACACTAGTAAAATAAGAGTAAAGATAGCAGTATAACATTAAAGGCATACAATTATATGTTTGTGTTAAAATGAGAAAAATATTTTATGTGGTTTATTACGTCTCATTCGCAAAATAAAGTAAAAGAAAAAATGCGATATGATGGTTTTACAGAAATGAACGAATCGATTCGTTTGATTCTTTTTAATCTGATTTTTTTAAAACGAATCAATTGTTGTTTCGAACTATGTAATGAATTGACAAAACTATTTAAAAAGATTCGATGAGAATCGATTCGAACGACACTAAGCGACACTATACGTGTCGAAATATGGCATCGTGACGTATACTGTCCAAATTTTGAATTTTATAAAATATCACCTTTTTTGCCACTGTGAAATATTAGATAATTTGAGATATCTAGTCTTTTCCTGAATTAATTGATAACAATTTCAATAATACAAATATAATCAGATGATCTCAAAAAATCTTCATGTTCAAAGTGAATATGTACTACAAACCTTAGAATACTTAGTAGACATTTATTCTGCCAGTATATAATTCACTCATTTTGATTTCATTTCAAGAAAATGTGGAAATGATCAAATGTATGCAATTTAGATTCACTTAATGTTTTATGAGGCATTTTTTATTGATTAATAAAATAATAAACAGGTATAATAAATAATTGTAGAATATAAATTTGTATAAAAATATGTATATAACAGAAATAATTTTGTACATAATAATAAAGAATTTGTATATAAACTACCAAGTCTCCTAACTCCAAAGAGAACGAATTTAACTTATCTAATATCACAGATCACAAAACATGAGTATTGACTAGATTTTATCACAATTAGGTAACCTATGAAGTAATATATTACTTTTAAGAAACATGAAAATCTTACTCGTAGTAGCAATGAGTAATCACAAAATCGATACTTAAAAAAACTGAAAAAAAATTTCTTACCGATAGATCCAAAAAAAACTCACCGTTAATTTTTATTATCTGGATTACTGATACTCGTATAAATTTCATAAAATGTTGCCAATAAAAATACATAATTTTCTTTTAATAATTTTGTAAAATATCAAAATAATAGTATAATTCAACATAATTATTATAATATTAGTAATATAATTTATAATAATTGTAATACAAATTACGTACCTAAGTCTGCCTGTATTTTTTACTTAAAAAGCCAAAAAGAGAAAAAAAACAATACCATTAGAGTGACAAAGACCGTTTTTTCTTCTTTTTTTATAGTAAAACTAAATGGATATATTTTGACAGATGCTTTTAAGATAACATAACCAATAAATTTCAAATATTTTTTGTTATTGAAATAATAGACAAAACAAAACTTTGAATCTACAATAAATATAAAAAACATAAACTTAACATAAAATTATTCATTTTCCACTATGAATTAAAATGAATGACACAAAACGAAAATTAAAAATTATGAATTGCCCATAAAGAAACTATTATAAAATGCTTCATATTTAAGAAATGACTTCACTTTTTAAATATGGCTTCACTGCATAGGAACGATTTCACATCCACGAATATATCTTTCCTATAAAATATTTTTCCAGCACTGAATAATCTTATTGATTTATCTTGTTAGTACTGCTATAGTAATTTTTTCAGTAACCATAAAAATTTATTCAGTAAAGCCTGATTTCCATCATGAAAAAATACTGACAAAATAGTCAAGGCGAGATAAAAAATATAATTTTTCTTAAATTGCGAATGAAATAAAATATATTTACAGTTCAAAAAATTTATTCAGTACTGAGTAAATTTTTATGGTTACTGAGAAAATGATTATAGCAGTACTGACAAAATATATGAAGAGAAGTATTTTTATTCAGTACTGGAGAAATATTTTACAGGAAAAATAAAGATGGATGATTTTTTGTGGTTAGTTAATAATTTCTATATTTCGATGAATGGCACATCTTAATTCATCGTGAAAATAATTGAAATAATGAATAATAATGTTAAGTTTATTTTTTTTTAATTTATTGTTGTAGATTTTAAGTTTATTTTGCCTTTTTTTCAAAAACAAAATAAAATTGAAATTTATTGGTTGTGTTACACGCATCTGTCAAAATATATCAACACTAATGGCATTTTTATTTTTTTTTCTCGCTTTGGTTTTTCATAATGGAAATTTTTTTCATAATGGAAATCAGCCTTAAATCAGTACTGAATAAATTTAATGAATAAAGAATATTAACTTATTATACATAATTATTGTAAAGAGCTTTGTTTTAATAAAAATGGCAAAGTGTAGTGTTTTGTTGTGTGAAATTTCAAATTCATTCAACAATAATAAAATTTCTTTTGATGAGTAAGTTTTTGACCATGTCAACAAACCATTATACTAATAGTAGAATAATTTTGTTACTTAATGGTTATAAAATATAACAGTGAATATATCAATAGATAATATAATTCATATGTCAACTATCTCAATAATAGTTTTAATTAAAAATATTTGGATTAAAATTACAATTTCATGTCGACAAACAAAGAAATTACAAAAACAAAAACTTAAGTTTGTTTAGATATTCAAATAACTTTTAATACTTTAAGGAAAAACGTGTCAATTTTCATAAACTACAGTATGATTTCGTTATATATAAATTTCGGAGAAGATTTCTAGATGGCATACCAATACGTTTAAACGAGAACAATAGATGGCACTCGAAGTAAATTTTTAATGAAATAACATAATTTAAAAAAAATCTAATATAATAAGCCTATTTACTTCAAAAATTTTTTTTTTAGATTTTAAATGTTGGTTTCGTTAATAATTCGTTGAATTTAAAAACCTGCAGTTAAAAAATGTAAACATTTCGTTCAACTACTACTAGTGCCATCTTTTAATCTTCTCCGGAATTATATTATGTTGTCACATGATATGGACGCGATTTCCCTTATAGTTATTACGCAGAAACCTTATAATGTATTGTGATCTTACGACTTCTTATACAGGAGATTTTCATAAGACGGATCTGGAACTTATTTCGTAAAAATTTTTATATTTGGTTTCAAGGAACAACTTCCGTTTTCAGTTATACATAAAGAAACTATTTGAAAGGAAGTTAACTTGATTCGTCAAAATCAGTGTTTTTTTTATCTATGCAGCTCATGTATTCTATATGATTGGATAAAAGATCAGTTATGTTTATGTTATTAAAAGATAGCAAGCAGACCCAAATAATATTTTCGTCCTAGTTTCGATCAAATTGTGTAACGTTATCTTAAACAAGATAACGATTTAGTTTCTTATAACTACTTTTTATATTAACTGTAAATGCTGCCAATAAATGTGTCATAAAGTATTCCTTTTTAGACCTTACTTTAAAAGCGTATATAGAAGTTCAAATTGAATGTAAATTGAATACATTTCAGATGGACAGTCAACATATATCGTATCAGTATAAAAAGAGATTTAGAAGATGCGGATATTTATGCCCCACTGCCAGACCACAGATGTGAAATAGTAACAGATATATACAAGAAATTGTGGCATGAAGAATTGAAACGTAAAAAACCCCGTTTGATACGAGCTATTTTTCGAGGATGCGGAATAAAATTAATTAGTTTGGGAATTATCTACTCCTTATCGGAGGTATCTCTGAGGTATTCTAACACAAGTTTTCTTTTTTCTTAAACCCATAATACTTTTATTCCATAATTTCAGAGTTTTGTTGCCAATATGTTTGGGAGGGTTGCTGGCATATTTTGTACCTGGACAAACCGATATAACAAGAAATCGTGCTTTTCTAAATGCCATATCCATTAGTGGAATAACTTTACTTATTGCTATCTTCTTGCATCCGTTCATATTTTGCTTAATTCAGTTAACCATCAAATTACAGGTTGGATGCTGTGCACTTTTGTATCAAAAGGTATTACAATACGATTTGATAATTAAATATTCTATAATTATTGTTTATTTTGTAGATTTTAAAACTCTCCAAATCGACAATATTCGATGGAATGAACGGACAAGTGATTAATTTAATGTCAAACGATGTAGCCAAAACTGAGCTGGGATTATGTTTCCACTTTGATCTATGGAAAGGTCCAACAGAAGTTCTTATAATGAGTGCTCTGATTTATAGGGAAATAGGAGTTTCCGGCATTATTGGAATGGTGTTTTTATTGAGTTTTATTCCATTACAAGTTTGGGTGGGTAAAAAGTCAGCCTCTTATCATCTTAAATCTGCAAAACGTACAGATTCTCGTATAAAATTCATGAATGAGATCATCCAAGCGATTCAAGTTATAAAAATGTATGCATGGGAAAAATCCTTTGCTTCGATAGTTAGCACAATTCGCAAAAAAGAAATGACCGCCGTACGTGGTGCAGCATATAGTCTTGCAACATTATTTAGTTTTCAAGTTATATCACGAATAGCAATTTTTTTAAGCTTCAGTTCGTATATTTATTTTGGAGAAGTAATCACTGCACGTAAAGTTTTCATCGTTTCGTCTTATTTTATGTCGCTTAGCAATTCAATGGTTTTTTACTGGCCGATGGCCATCACCGCAGTTTTAAATGCGATCATATCACTGAACCGTATCGAAAATTTTCTTCTGCAACCGGAAGTGAAACCGTCCAATTTGGAAGAGACTGCAAAATCAAAACTTTTGATTAAAGAAATACCAAACGACTCAAATGAATCAGTAAAATTATTAACTACAACGCGAACACACAATGAAGTTACCGATGCTGTTGGAATAGTCATAAACAATCTTACTGCTACTTGGTCAGATGGTGATGATCACAATGGAGTGTTTTCAATTGATTTAGATGTACTTCCAAATAAATTATGTACTATTATAGGGCCAGTTGGTTCTGGCAAATCTACACTATTGAATGTTATCATAGGAGAACTTGAACACGATAGTGGATCTTTAACGATTGAAGGACGTTTAAGCTATTCATCTCAAGATCCATGGCTTTTCGTTGGCACAATTCGACAAAATATAGTATTTACTGAAGATTATGATACGTACCGATATCATGATGTGTGTCGTGTGTGTGCATTGGAAAAAGATTTTGAGCTTCTACCGTTTGGTGATAAAACCATGGTTGGTGAACGAGGTGTCAATTTAAGTGGTGGACAAAGGGCAAGAATAAGCTTAGCACGATCAGTTTATCGAAAAGCTGATATTTATCTTTTAGATGATCCTCTTTCTGCGGTTGATGCAAAAGTGGGCAAACAAATTTATAATCAATGTATTCAAAGCTATTTAAAACAGAAATGTGTTGTACTTGTAACTCATCAAATTCAATATTTAAAAAAATCGGAGCATATTGTTCTATTTAAAAACGGCCGCATTGAAGCTCAAGGAAGTTATGATTATGTAAAATCTAAAAAACCAAATCTGATTATGGAAATGATGTCACCTCAAGATGATGAAAATACTGAGAAAATTATTACAAACGAGTTGCCTATTAATGTAACAAATGTTTCTTCTACGAAGAGGGAGGAAGAGAATAAAGAAGTTTTAGCGAAAGGAACCGTTTCTCTGGCCACATATAGTTCATATTTCAAATCAGTAGAAAATAAATTGACGATTATTTTGAATTTAATTTTATTCACACTAAGCGTACTGATGGTGACTGGTGTCGACTATTTTCTGGCACAATGGTAATTTTGAAGGTAGGGTTTGAACTTTGGAAATTTAAAGTTAAGATCTCATTTTAGGACCAACTGGGAAGAACTTATTGCATCAGTAAAGATAAATAATAAGAAAGTTGCTATCAACAATGTGATGACCAATTTATCTAATTCCGACCCACAAATAAAAAATCCACTATTAATTTTATTTTCTACTGCATCGAACGAATCATCAATGCGTCAACAGTATATTTGGACTTATTTGATATTGGTCCTGATAATGGTTTATTTAGTAATTCAACGAAATTTTACGTTTTTCAAGATGTGTATTACAGTATCAATTAACCTGCATGATCGCTTATTTCGTGCCGTAACGCGATCAATAATGTTGTTCTTCAATACAAATCAATCCGGATGGATCCTAAATCGATTTTCTAAAGATATTGGAACAATTGATTCAGTCCTGCCACAAACTCTTTTAGATGCTATTATTGTAAATTTATTATAGAATTTGTTTCACATTTTTGGAAAAATAACTTACATTTCTCAATTTTAGTGTGGTTTGGAGATGATCAGTATGGGAATAATCGTATGTGTGATCAATCCTTGGCTCCTTATACCAACAGTAATTATCGGAGCCATATTATATGTATTTCGAAGAATATACTTGACTTTGTCACGCCAGCTAAACAGGCTGCATGCAATTAGTAGAAGTCCAATATATGCGCATACTAATACGACGATACAAGGTTTATCAACAATTAAGTCTTTTAAGGCCGAAAAGGTTTTAACCGAAAAGTTTAATGAGTACGTAAACAACAATACAGGGGCATTTCTTTTATTCAGGGCTACTTCTAGAGCATTCGGGCAATGGGTGGATATTATCAGTGCTGTTTATATTGTATGTATTACATTTAGTTGTTTACTAGCGTTTTCTGGTGATAAACATGGTGGTGATGTTGGGTTGATTATATCGAAAGGATTATTATTTCTTGGTACGCTCCAGTGGGGTTTACGTCAATCAACAGAATTGGAAAACCATATGATATCCGTTGAACGAATTCAAGAATATATAAAACTAACGCCAGAAGCAGATTTAGAAACATTACCAATAAACCTACCTTCACCGGAATGGCCTCCATTGGGTGAAATTATTTTTAATAATCTTAGTTTACGCTATGGATCTGACAAGCCATATACACTGAAAGGATTCAATTTTACTATAAAAGCAAAAGAAAGAATTGGAATTGTTGGACGTACCGGTGCTGGAAAGTCTTCAATAATACAGGCTATATTTCGTCTAACAGAACCTGAAGGTAAAATTGAGATTGATGGAATTGATATACAAACACTTGGTTTGCATGATTTGCGCAAAAAAATATCAATTATTCCTCAAGATCCTGTGCTATTCTCCGGCACAATGAGAAATAATTTAGATCCGTTTCATGACAAGCTTGATGATGATCTATGGAATGCGTTAGAAGAGGTACAACTAAAGAAAGCGGTGTCGCAACTATCAGGTGGACTGGATTTAAAAATGTTAGATGGGGGAAGTAATTTTAGCATGGGACAAAGACAGCTGATTTGTTTAGCACGCGCTATTTTAAGGAATAACAAAATTTTAATATTAGATGAGGCGACAGCTAATGTTGACCCAGAGACAGATGAAGTGATTCAAACGACAATTAGATCGAAATTCGTCGATTGTACTGTATTGACGATTGCACATCGGTTGCATACTGTATTGGATAATGATCGAATTATGGTTATGGATGATGGTCGCATTGTAGAATTTGATTCACCGCAAGTATTATTACAAAATCCAAATAGTTATTTTAAACTGTTGTTCGATGAAGCTGGTATCGATCCATACAAATTAGTATGATTGGATACATTTTGTTATAAGTCAGGCATGATTAATTTCAGTTTATTGAAGCATTTTAATTAATTACCGCCTAACATTTATTGTATATCATGATGGGTGACCTGCAAGTATTGCTTAATTGTTTTAAATTTATAATGTACAATCAGGTATTATTCTAGAAACCTTTGAAGTTTTTAGGAGATGTGAAACCTTTTAAATTGTCAGTAATTATACATTATTCCTCTACTTAGATATTGATAAAATAATTAAAATATAATAAAATGCCTTAAGTACTAATTAAATCAAAAACTGATTTTTGTTTATGTGATTTCCGATCAAATTTGTCTTGACGGTTTATCCCTGGTTTACAATCAATATTATAAATATATTAATATTTTAAAAAATCTCATAATCAATATATTATTTAATTGCTTACTAATGTTCCTTAAGAAGCTCCAGTAATTTTTATCTTAATTATTATATAATATTTCGCGTATTACTTAGCTTTTGAGAGTTTTCTAATTCTCATTAAATTTAGTGTGGTTTGGGCATAAAAACTAGCAATAAAAACTTTACCCTGATCAATTTCGGTTAAAATTACTACTTATGCTAACTTACTCTAAAATTTTACTAAATAATGTATCGTAATAGTTCATATTTCACTTGATTTAAATATCATCTTTGTAATCACCAGTATTTTGATTTGTGTGCAGAGTATTTGTCGTTATCCATTTTTTTGAATGCCAGGTTGAATCTCAAATTTGTGTTTACATTTTTGAACATTAGGACGCCTATTTATATGGTAGATTATAGATCACTGCTCATTATCTTGTATGAAACCTTTTTTATCTAGAAATAGAAATGCTTCTGGTCCTGGTATGTTTTTTGTCTCCAAACTTTTTTCAATAATTCGATCGTTGGTATAATAAAGTTCAAATGTTAAAGAATTTTCGCAATGTAGTGTTGTCCTGTTAATGATGTGTATATGTCTATTCGGTCAATTTTGAATTTTTTATATTGAGCTCGATTGTGCCGAAAATTCAACGTTGACCTGAAGAATGTTTAATGCATTTTCTTTTGAAGATACGTATGCGCTCCATGGAGCTGTCGTTACAGTTATACAGTATTTGTATTTAGTATTTTTATATTTTGGTTGTTTCGATTTTTCCGAGTATCATTAGTTGCAAACTTATATGGTCTTCTAAATAGAATTGTTTCACATTTTGACTCGTTCACCTTAATCCTCCATGTGTGTAAGAAGTTAATAATCAAATCAGTTGCTGCCTGTAAATTTTTTTATATTTTAAATATTTCTCGATCCGAACTATATATTACAATGTCATCAGCATAGGCGATTGTATGAACCTTAGTTGAGTTTATGTTTTTGTTTTTTATTAGATCTTCCGTGTATAGATTGGACAGGATTGGCGCAGTTATAGAACCCTGCTGCAATCCGTTGTATACGTTGAATGTTTTTGTTGATGTTTCGATCCCATTAGTGGTTATGAATTTCAGATTGTATAGCATATCTATTTATATGTACATAAATATATTAGATTTTTGTCAAATTTCATTTTATTCAGTTTATAAATTAATCCATCTTACCAGACGGATTTAAATACTTTTTCCATATCTATAAAAGCGGCTCCCGTACATATCTTGTTGTTTGTTACATATGTGTGATGTTAGATTGGTAATAGCATGAGTTGTTGTATGATTATGTCGAAATCCGAACTGGTTAGATCTTGTTGTATATTACTATTTTGTATATTTTGCCTAAATTTGATAATAAATTGATTGGTCTTTAGTTTGTTGGGTTGACCGCATTTTTATCTTTTTTTAATTGAAATACTCGGGCCCGTTTCCAGCAATTCGGGAAGGTTCGATAATTTAGTCAATCCCATTACATATCAGGCCGACTCTTCACATTTATGAGTTAGTATGAGTAATTGAATATAAAACAACAAAATTTGTACAATTCGTTCGTAAACTGTCGATTTCTCGCAATTTTTTGACTTTGCTTTGTTATATCTGACAATACAGGCCTTAATATCAATTTTTGTATATGAGGCATCTAAATATGATTAATTATCAAGACTGCTGTACAATAGTTTTCCCATTTATTGATACATACTCAAATTTTTCATTCATAAGAAATTTTCCTGATTTTTATTTTCGGCTAATGTGTTAGTTCGATAATATTTCGTTTATCGAATATGATCACATGATCAAAATGGTTCAATGTGATTCGAGAAAATGTATAAACAGTGATTATATAACGTAACTTCTCATTTGCATTTGATTCTTGTATAGGAAAAACACTCCAGCACACAAAGTCCCAAAAATTATTTTTCTTTGTTTTGTTTACGTTGATTTCTTTGTTTCTATTTGTTCTTGATGGCACATTGTCTGTTACTGTTTTTGTATTGTATTGTATGTTTACTTGTCAGTATGAAAAAAATTGTCCAAAAATATATTTAATTTTTGGCAAATTTAAAATATATTTGCGGAAATATAAATTTTAATAAACATATAAATATAAATAAATTTGATACTATTCAATTCATAATTTTATTAACTACTTCGGGTGGTAAAATTTGTACAATTGTTAATTCGTTAATTATATTTCGAAAAATTAAACGAAACATCCCTTTAATTATTTTTGGAAATAATAAAATTTACGTTTTGTTTAATTTATTTCCTAGTTAAAATTCAGATAGACATTATCAAAATCCTAATAAAATTGATAAATATCTATAAACCTAAAAAATAATTCCGAACAGATAAAATTTTATGTATATTGAAAATAAATTACGAAAACATAAAATTTATCAAATAACAAATCGTTCTTCTGCCGCAACTGCTGGTAGCAAGGTTGCAAACTAAAACAAAGGAACAAAATCAAAAATAAATTAAAAATAAAACGAATGCACTAAAAGACAACAAAGCACAACAAACGTAATTTACCAAAATAAAAGAATGAAAGTTATTTAAGTCATACGATTCAAACAGGCTTAATAATCCTACATACAAATTTTGTAAGCATTAGGCTTAAAATGAAAACGCATAAAATTTTACGTGATCTATAAAAATTACGGAAAAACAAAACCATACTGACAACGAACACATGCTCGTGGTAAACTAAAACAAAGAAACAAAATCAAAAATTAAATTAAAATGAAACGCAATGCACTAAAAGAGAACGAAGAACAAAACAGTTTGCATTATTTCTAAAAAAAATTGAAACGAAGGAAAAATGAAAAAAACGAGCGGGATGCAAAATAAAATCATATTAGTACTTGTAAACGGGAAACAGAGCACAATCTATCAAACAATTTGCATTTAAACCCGATATTACAAATTCATTTCGTTTTATTTTTTTATTCACGTTCGAAAATATAAAAATCTAGATTCTTAAATCTTCAAAAACATGAATTAAAATATTGGTTTAAATGAGAACTATTAATCCAGGATTGTGGATAAATAATCATTTTCCAAATTCTGGGAAGTGAGTAATTGGTTTTGGGGCCTGACTACCAAGTTATAGGAAGTTAAAAGTCAAAAATTACGAAAAAAATAAATTTTCATACGATTGTTGATGTATTTATCACTTTCCATTCCATTACACATACAGTTGGTCATGTTTGTTGTGGGCTGTTTCTTCCGGTCCTTTTCAGGGTTTAATCGTAGTTAATACGTGACTTTTATGTGTGAATAGTTCTTCCATAAATCCCAATTTATATTTGTGAATTGTAATATTTGCTGATTTGTTGTTTCATTTTTGTCGTTCTTCAATTTTGATAACTTTATTTGTATTAATTTTATTTGTGGTATGCAGAATTAATAGATTGACACATTTTTCATGTCATGACTATAAGCTGGCATAGAGCAATGCAATATGCGGGCACTGTACATAATTTTGAGTTCACCTATCGTACTATTATAGAGTGGCAATGAGCAATGAAATGTGCAGACAAAACTGTAATAACTAATAAAATTTTATACAGTTAAACATTTTTAGGGTATTTAATTGATTAAACCTTGTATAGGATTAGGGTTATAATAGAAGAGGTTTTCACTAAAAAACTAGAACAATTATACTTAGCCAATGACTCAAATACTAAATATTTAATCAATTAACTGTATCTTAGCCGATTGTAGCTTAATGGTTAAAAAAGTTTCTCATCAGACCACGGTATTGAGTTCGATTCTCGCCGTGGGCTGACCACCTACAATGTGCACCAATTGTTATAACTGGTTCGTAATGTTTCAGGTGAGACGGGCTAAGGGATGCTTACGCCGCAGTTAATAAGAGATTATTAACTGTATCTTAGATCATTTATAACTCATGAATAAAGAAATCCATGATAAATGTAAGACACATTTAAAACGATGTTATAAATGTACAATCATAGATAGCATCTCAATTTTTAGGTAGATTGCAAAAAAGTAATTAAAATTTTTCATTTGGAAGCATATTATTTCGTAGATTTTCATTCAAATTAAAAATGTAAATTTTCTGTGTTTACTTACACGACCTCAGAAATTGCTTAACAAAATATTATGGAGATTCTTAAGCGACATTTGGATTTAAACGTGGTTTACAAGTATGCCAGAAACAAGCGAAGAGCGTAAGTTGAGTGAGATTATGGCTATTTCATTCAAATAACTTATAATGACTATAAGGGATATCGCATCGATATCATGTGCCAACATGATATAATTTCGGCGAAGATTAAAAGGTGGCACTAGTAGTAGTTGAACGAAATATTAACATTTTTAACTACTGTTTTTTATATTCAACGGATTATTAACGAAACCAAAATTTAAAATCTAAAAAAAAATTTTAATTTTAGAATCGAAATTTGAAATTATTGAAGCTAGTAGGTTTATTTATATAAATAGTAATAAATAAATAAAACAAAATTTGTTTTTTTGTTAATTATGTCATTTAATTATGAAATTATTTCGCGTGCCATCTATTGTTCTCGTTAAAAACGTATGGTACGCCATCTAAGAATCTTGGCCGAAACTAAATTTAACGAAATCATGCTGTCGTCGTCATGGAAATTGACACGATTTCCCTTATGGAATTATAAGTTATTTGATTTCATTTGAGCAGATACATAACATTTAGGTAAAATACAAAACAAAAAGTTATCCTTGAACCGAATTTGAATTTAACTGCAAGAAGTATAATTGTTTGGAGTTGTTAAGAAAGTGGAGATGTTCACTTTCCGAAGTTTTTTGGTTCCTCGCCAACATATAAAGGATGTAAGTTTTAATTTTTTTAAATTAACAGCTGTTTATGAGCCCTAAACTTTTCAGACTACAGAAAAAAATTTTCGTTACAATTACGAATATACTTTAATAACCGTGTTTATTACTTATTAATTGTTCACTGATTTATGAGCTGACGAAAAACACGAAGATTGTTTCTGAGTTCCATCCCTTAATAGAAAAACCACCCCCTTATATTTTCCCAGTAAATGTGACCTACTCTACAAAACGTATCAAATTTTAACTCTCTGTCAAAGTATATCAATCTTCAACTTTATTCATTCACTAGTTAGAATTTAATATCACAATCTTACACAATAAATCAAAATTTTATCTTGTTATTTGACATTTATACGTATACAAAAACAAATTGTTTACAATCAACAATCAATTCAATATACATTCGCGTATAACACTTTGTGTATGTGTAAACGAATCATGTGTTCGTGTACGCACATACACGTTATTTTAATTTAATTTCAACAAGTTGTTCCTGATAATGAGCAGTACTCGTGGTTTCTCCAACGAGAGTGGTTGTATCGACTATTTCATAATAATGAATAGCATGTGTTATTATTGTTAGAATTCTTGAATTAATTTAAAATTTAGTGTTTAATTTGTATTTGTTTGAAAGGTGATTTATTATATTCCAATTTCATTCAAAGTTTTAATTTAATTATGTTTGGGGATGCAAAAATTATTCGTCTTAAAAATCCGGTTACTAAATCATGGTTCCTTGCAAAAATGTTTTTCTTGTAAGTACAAAATCAGAAAAAATATCGTACTCGTGTATATATAATTAGGATTTGTTCTAATTAAATGGAAAATATCGACTTTTGTTGGATCCAATGTGATTTGACAAACGTTGATACACTAAACTTAACTGTCAACACAATTTTCATAACATTGATGTAACAAAAAAATAATGATATTAGTATATACGTACATATATACAAATACCTTGAATAATTTAAATCTAAAATAAATATGTGTAACGAGATGAAATTAAAAAAAAAACAAAAGTATGAGAGATGTAATCCGATCGTAGTCGACGTAGCTTGACGAAAAGAAAATTAATAAAGAAAATATATGTGAATATGGGTCGTATTTCATCATTGCCTGAGATGCCTATAAAGTTACTCGTTATTTCACCAGTGTGAGCTGGCGCATTATTATGATGTAAAAAGTAGAACTGCAAATCCTTACTTCCGGTTTTCCAACATATTTTTCTAAATTTTTGGTAAGCAGTCTTCGGTTTACCGAAGTCAGTTTAGTCATCGTCTGACCTTTTTTCCAGGGGAATAGCAGCTACAATGTTTGACCGGGTGAAGTAAACTGACAACATAACTTTTGTTTGATTAGCTTTGCTCCTGTTGGGTTCCATACCATGGACTACTATTTAGTTTCCCGATGAAATACTGATAGAACCAAAACTCATCACAAGTAACGACTTTACTTAATTTCATAGACTTTCTCCATTTTGGAATTTATTTAGGTACAATTTAGCAAACTACAGGGCCTCGCCCTCTAAATGTCCTGTTTGAAATCTTCGGAACCACTTGGAAATAGTCTGTAGAGACGACGGTGCAATTGATCCATATATTTGCAAAATGTCATTCGTTGAATATTTTAGATTACGCCGAAGAGAATCACATATCGTTTCTGTTTGCGTTGGTGGTGGAGTTTCGTCTGATGCATCATCAGCTATAAAAGTTACTATAAAAAGTTTGAAGAATGTTTTGTGTTAATTTGTATGTAAAATATTTTAGTAAATCGGAGTTGTTCCTTGTATCTTGTAATCTGATGAATCACCGTAAGATCGAAAAGACCAAATCCATCTCATCAGGAATATGCTACCGGACTTGATATTCTTGCTGTGCGATTCGTATATATACGTTTAGTTGTGACGCGACAGTTCTAGTGAATTACAAGAACTTAACTCCAAATATATTTTATTAATTAATTGTGGCGGTAGATAATTTAATTGTATTTGTTGTGGAGTTGCTCAGAACGCCACAAAGTTTTGTATTTTGTTTGAAATTAAATATATAAAGTTTAATTTGATCCACTACAAAAATTCATAACTTCTTAAAATAATTAATATTAAGACTTGTTTCGAGTTCCTTTATGTTAGGAAAGATCTACCTTCAGAGTCGTATCGGCATGCATTTAAGGTGAACTGCAAATTGATAAATTACGTATATGCTTGATTTGATTGACATAACTTATCTTTCTTAGTGGAAAACCATTTTGATAATTTCATTTAATTTAAGGAAAGTCTCGAAGCTACAAAGCAAAACCACATTAGAGCATGCCGCAAAAATCGATTTACCCTGCTGTCCATGAAACTCGATGGCCTAAAATTAGACCATGCGTTTCAAGGTCTTATAGATTGCTATAATAAGCAAATAACTTCGAAAATTTTTTATAAGACCAGGGATAAACAATGCTGTAAGTAAAAAAGAATCAATATTGCAACACACTTTGCTTAATTAAATTCTCTAATCTTTCAATGCATGCGCTAATCACACATGAACACCATGAAGGCTAACTCCAAAATAAATAGATTGATTTTATAATAGTTTGGATCGTTGTCGAACTGTTGATTTTGACTCACGAGAGTTTAATAGTTTAAAAGTATCGTAGAAATGAAGATTCTATAGAAAATAGTTTATTTGTTGTTTGCGTTTATGCGTGTCTGTAGAAGATCTTATTTTTGGTATAGAATTGTGACGAAAAATCTTACATTTGAAATCTGATATTTAAATTATATGTTACGTCAAAACTTTTCAGATGGACTGTAGATATGTTCCGTATTGGTATAAAACGAGATATAGAAGATTCAGACCTGTATTCACCACTACCAGAACATAACAGCGAAACAGTCACAAGTATATACACGAAATTATGGCATGAAGAATTAAAACGAAAAAAACCTCGGTTGGTAAGAGCTATCTTGAGAGGATACGGTATTAAATTAATTAGCTTGAGTACCATGTACTCGTTATCGGAGACAGCTCTAAGGTATATTTGAATTAGTTTCAATATTTACTTAAACCAAACATTTTATTGCATAATTTCAGAATTTTGTTGCCAATGTGTTTGGGAGGATTGCTATTGTATTTTGTTCCTGGACAAACCGAAATTACTAGAACCCATGCGTTTCTGTATGCCTTATCGATAAGTGTAGTAACATTCCTTATCGCGATCCTTTTTCATCCGTTCATATTTTACGTAACTCAATGTAGCATAAAATGTCAAGTTGGATGTTGTGGACTTTTGTATCAAAAGGTATTGTATTGCTATCTCAATTTGACATTTTCCATATGCTTACATACAATCTTTAAATAATTAAATGATTGAATTTATATTTTTAGGTATTAAAATTCTCTAAATCGACAGCTTTTGATGGGATGAACGGACAAGTGATTAATTTAATGTCAAACGATGTTGCCAAAATTGAATTAGGAATGTGTTTCCACCATGATCTATGGAAAGGTCCACTTCAAGCTATTTTAATGGGATGGCTTATTTACCAAGAGATTGGAGTTCCAGGGATTATTGGAATGGTTTTTCTTTTGAGTTTTATACCATTACAAGTTTGGGTTGGCAAAAAGTCAGCCTCTTATCATTTTAAATCGGCAAAGCGTACAGATTCTCGTATAAAATTCATGAATGAGATCATCCAAGCGATTCAAGTTATCAAAATGTATGCATGGGAAAAATCCTTTGCTATAATTGTAGCCAATATTCGAAAAAAAGAAATTAATTCTTTACGAGGGGCAGCGTATGGTCGTGCGGCGCTATTCAGTTTCCAAGTAATATCACGAATAGCAATTTTTTTAAGCTTCAGTTCGTATATTTATTTTGGAGAAGTAATCACTGCACGTAAAGTTTTCATCGTTTCGTCGTACTTTATGTCGCTTAGCAATTCAATGGTTTTTTACTGGCCGATGGCCATCACCGAAGTTTTAAATGCACTTATATCACTGAACCGTATCGAAAATTTTCTTCTGCAACCTGAAGTGAAACCGTCCAATTTGGAAGACGATACAAAATCAAAACACTTAGTTAAAGATATACCAAATGGTTCAAATGAATCAATAAAATTATTAACTACAACGCGAACACACAATGAAGTTACCGATGATGTAGGAATAGTCATAAACAATCTTACAGCTACTTGGTCAGATGGCGATGATAACAATGGAGTGTTTTCAATTGATTTGGATGTACCTCCAAATAAATTATGTACTATTATAGGGCCAGTTGGTTCAGGCAAATCTACACTATTGAATGTTATCATAGGAGAACTTGAACACGATAGTGGATCTTTAACGATTGAAGGACGTTTAAGCTATTCATCTCAAGATCCATGGCTTTTCGTTGGCACAATTCGACAAAATATAGTATTTACTGAAGATTATGATACGGACCGATATCGTGATGTGTGTCGTGTGTGTGCATTGGAAAAGGATTTTATACTTCTACCGTTTGGTGATAAAACCATGGTTGGTGAACGAGGTGTCAATTTAAGTGGTGGACAAAGGGCAAGAATTAGCTTAGCACGATCAGTTTATCGAAATGCTGATATTTATCTTTTAGATGATCCTCTTTCTGCGGTTGATGCAAAAGTAGGAAAACAAATTTATAATCAATGTATTCAAAGCTATTTAAAACAGAAATGTGTTGTACTTGTAACTCATCAAATTCAATACTTAAAAAAATCCGAGCATATTGTTCTATTTAAAAATGGTCGCATTGAAGCTCAAGGAAGTTATGATTATGTAAAATCTAAAAAACCAAATCTGATTATGGAAATGATGTCACCTCAAGATGATGAAAATTCTGAGAAACCTATTACAAACGAGTTGCCTATTAATGTAACAGATGTTCCTTCCTCGAAGAGGGAGGAAAAGAATAAAGAAGTTCTAGCGAAAGGAACCGTTTCTCTGGCCACATATAGTTCATATTTCAAATCAGTAGAAAACAAATTAACAGTTAGTTTTAATTTAATTTTATTCACCCTTAGTGTACTGATGATCACTGCTGTCGACTATTTTCTAGCTCAATGGTAATTTTGTAGATAGTATTGGCATTTTGGAAAACAATATTATATCTATTTTTAGGTGCAACTGGGAAGAACGGATTTTATCGAAAGCCAGCAACATCACTTTTAATACTATAAATAATTCGACAAATCATGAATCTTCTTTGAACCAACCGTTATCCAATCCACTATCATTTTTATTTCCTAACGCATCGAACGAATCATCAATCCGTCAACAGTATATTTGGACTTATTTGATATTGGTCGTGATAATGGTTTATTTAGTAGTTCAACGAAATTTTACGTTTTTCAAGATGATAATGCAAATTTCCACTAACCTGCATGATCGCTTATTTCGGGCCGTATCGCGAACCCAGATGTCGTTCTTCAATACAAATCAATCCGGATGGATTCTTAATCGATTTTCTAAAGATATTGGAACAATTGATTCAGTCCTGGCTCAAACTCTTTTAGATACTATTATTGTAACTTTATTATAATATTTGTTTCACATAGTTCGAAAATTAACTTACATTTCTCAATTTTAGTGTGGTTTGGAGATGATCAGTATGGGAATAATCGTATGTGTGATCAATCCTTGGCTTCTAATACCAACAGTAATTATTGGATGCATATTGTATGGAATTAGAAGGGTGTACCTTATTACATCACGCTCTTTGAACCGGCTCCAGGCAATTAGTAGAAGTCCAATATATGCGCATACCAATACTACGATACAAGGTTTATCAACAATTAAGTCTTTTGAGGCCGAAAGTGTCTTAATCGAAAAATTCAATGAATACGTAAATAACAATACGGCAGCATATTACTTATTTAAAGCTGTAACTAGAGCGTTTGGCCAGTGGGTGGATATTGTCAGTGCTATTTACATAATATTCATTACATTTAGCTGCTTACTAGCGTTCTATGGAGATAAACAAGGTGGTGATGTTGGGTTGATTTTATCGAAAGGATTATTATTTCTTGGAATGCTGCAGTGGGGTTTACGTCAATCAGCTGATTTAGAGAACCATATGGTGTCAGTTGAACGAATTCAAGAATATATAAAACTTACGCCAGAAGCAGATATAGAAACATTACCAATAAACCTACCTTCACCGGAATGGCCCTCATTGGGTGAAATTATTTTTAATAATCTTAGTTTACGCTATGGATCTGACAAGCCATATACTCTGAAAGGATTAAACTTTACTATAAAAGCAAACGAAAGAATTGGAATTGTTGGTCGTACCGGTGCTGGAAAGTCTTCAATAATACAGGCTATATTTCGTCTAACAGAACCTGAAGGTAAAATTGAGATTGATGGAATTGATATACAAACACTTGGTTTGCATGATTTGCGCAAAAAAATATCAATTATTCCTCAAGATCCTGTGCTATTCTCCGGCACAATGAGAAATAATTTAGATCCGTTTCATGACAAGCTTGATGATGATCTATGGAATGCGTTACAAGAGGTACAACTAAAGAAAGCGGTGTCGCAACTATCAGGTGGACTGGATTCAAAAATGTTAGATGGGGGAAGTAATTTTAGCATGGGACAAAGACAGCTGATTTGTTTAGCACGCGCTATTTTAAGGAATAACAAAATTTTAATATTAGATGAGGCGACAGCTAATGTTGATCCAGAGACAGACGAAGTGATTCAAACGACAATTAGATCGAAATTCGTCGATTGTACTGTATTGACGATTGCACATCGGTTGCATACTGTATTGGATAATGATCGAATTATGGTTATGGATGATGGTCGTATTGTAGAATTTGATTCACCGCAAGTATTATTACAAAATCCAAATAGTTATTTTAAACTGTTGTTCGATGAAGCTGGTATTGATTATACAAATTTTTCTAGTTCAAAAATTTAATTTTAAGTCTTAATAATTATTTATTTAAACAAAAAATATATATTTTTTAATTTTTAAATAGTTTTTTATTTCTGAAGTGGTAGACGTAATAAAAGTGGTAGACTGTTGACTCGTTAAAATTTCCAAAAGAGGGGAATACTTGTTTCTAAATAGAGAAAATAAATTTGAGTAGCTGAATTTATTAAATTTGCGATCGACACCTCAAAAGTAAACTTTTTTTATTTGTTTTTATATTTTATTTGTTGAGTACTCATGTACCCTTTATTAATAATAAATTCGAAAAATTGTATTTTTCAAATTAAGCCCTAAAATTCATTTAATGAGGTGTTATCTTATCTAAGTAAGACTAATTTATTGTGAATGATTAGTCTTATGTTCACGTTATGTGGTTTTTAACGTAAAAATTGTCTGTAAGTGGACTTAATATGACACTTACTTTATATAAAAGACAAATTGCGTTTAGCAATAATGAGACTGAGCAATATAACAGGTCTATGATGCTCTTTAATGTCCTGGGCTGCACGCGCACTATATGAAGGTATCAAGGTGTCCTCCTAATCTAAATAGACCGGGTAAACCGTTGAACTACCTTCGTGGTTGGGATTGTGAACTAAAACTGTTCACATAAACCTGGAATTCCCAGTAAATGCGGGTCATAAGCTCGCATTTATAACGTCTTTGCCCTTTGTTCACACCTCTCGTCCCTACACCCATTGAATATGTTAGTGATGTCCTCAGAGGTGATCACCGTGATGCTTCTTATGTTGTGATTGTTTTACCAAAGTTGACCGAACATGTATATTTAGATGAAGTAAAAGTCGTAACAAGGTTTCCATAGGTGAACCTGCGGAAAGTTGGATGCATCGGTCAATTTGTTGTCTAACTTAAGATGTATTATTACTTATAATTTGTACATTTTGTCCTTCTCAATATAAATTAGGGGCCTTAAATAAATAAATAACAAAACAATTTTATCTTACCATTTATGCTCGTATGTACAATTTGGAATTAGTTATAAAATAACAACACTCCTAAGTAATTATCAATCTTAAATTTTCTATTCATAACAAAATTTTAATATTAGATGTGGCGATAGCTAATGTTGATCCAATCCATCACCATGTAACACATGGGAGAATATTAATTTCAGCAAAGACCCGACAGCACTTTTATATACGATATGATCTAATTCAATGTTTACTCGAATATAAGATATAAATAGTACAGTACAGTAGCCATAATAGTACAGTTATATCTAGCTTACCAGAGAATTCATTTGATTCCATTATATATACTATCTTATGTCCGTTTTTATCTTTACCAAAGCAGCCATCTGTTTCAGAAAGTTTAAGTTTTTAAGACAACTATTTATACAGCGTGTCGCCAGTTGTAGCTTAATGGTTAAGAGAGTTTCTCATCAGGCCACCAAAAATTAACATGCAACCGGATGATATAAAAACGCGTTTGTGTGTAAAACATTCGTTGGGCTGACCACCTACAATGTGCACCAATCGTTAAAATTGGTTCGTTAGGTCTCATTTGAGCCGCGGTAAGGGCCATTGATTATTTATTTGTACAGCGTAGCCGCTTATACAAATAAAATAAACTGTCTGATCTCACCACCGGTCAAGCGACCCCCATTCAATCTAAAGCATGTCACGCAAAAAATCTAATTCATTTTCACTAATATAAATAATTAAAAACCAATTTATTTCAGTAAAATATCATTTTTATAGAATTTTTTTTTCCGGTTTTTACAGGCCATTGTTGGCCCGTACCGTGTCAACAATCTGGCTCCAACAGTTTCGATCACGAGCCAGCTCTTCATACTGTTGTAAAGAAGATGCCAGATCGCTCTCAACGCCGTGGAGCCATCGTCGCCGACAGCGACCTCTTCGCCTACCGAAAGGCGGTTCTCCCTTCAAAGATCGCTGTATCATTCGTTTTGGATCAGCACGCAGAACGTGACCGAGCCAGCGTATTCGCTGTCCTTTGATTTCATGTACGATATCAGGAATTTGCATTAAATTCCTGATCTCGTGATTGAATAGAACTCGGTATGTTCCATCAGCGTCGCGTTTTGGGCCATATATCACACGCATGATTCTTCTCTCGAATGTTAGAAGCCATCTTTCGTACTCATCCGACAAGGTCCAACTCTCATATCCATACATGACAACGGGTCTGATCAACACTCTGTACAGCTTCAGCTTATCCGTATTTGCAAGATATTTTGATTTCAGCAGTGGACGTAGAGGATACAAAGCCCGATTGCCAGCGGCAAGGCCAACCTTGATATCCTCTCCCACACTATTATCGTGAGTAATGACAGATCCAAGATACTTAAATCTCATCACTCCTTCAAACGTGTGGTTTCCACTACTGAAATCACTTGCGTCTTGGTCTCGAAAACCCGAGATCAGATATTTGGTTTTGGACTCATTGATTTTGAGACCAACGGAAGCTGAAAACTGTTCCAGTGGATCAAGTATCTCTTTCACTCCGTTGCCATTTAATCCAATCGCACAGATATCATCTGCTAACGCAAGAAGTTGATTGGATTGTCGGAATAACATATTGTCCTGAGGTATTGGACTTTTACGAAGGATGTATTCCAACATGAGATTAAAAAGTATCGGGGACAGCGCATCTCCTTGTCGAACATCAGAAGTAATTGCAAAAATTCTCGATAGCCTGTTCTCAACTTTGACACAGCATTGTGACTGCGTTACTGTCATTTTACACAGATGTACATATTTTTGTGGTATTCCTTAATATTCAAGCGCATACCATAGCCTCTCTCGATTGATCGAGTCATAGGCTTGCTTGAAATCTAGGAATACCTGGTGTACATCGCGAGATGTTTCGTACTACTTGGAAAGAATCATCCGCAGCGAAAAAACTTCCTGCTTGGTAGTCACCGACAATTTCCTCCGCTAAAGGAGTAATTCTTCCCAAGATTATGTAAGACAGTAACTTATATGCTGTGCAAAGGAGAGCTATACCGCGATAATTCTCGCATTTCATGCGATCACCCTTTTTAAATATTGGGCATACCAATCGAATTAAGGTCGAAAAGACAGTTCCACAAAGTTAGCCCTCCGAATATCAAGAGCTCTGAATTAATGCAATCAACCCCTGGTGAACGATTTTTCTTTAATCTCTGCATGGCCATTGTGAATTCCTCATAGGATGGATCCTCAATGAACATCTCTGCGGTCTGTATTTGAGGGTATTCAAACACAGCTTGTGATACATGTGGAACATTAAGTAGATCAGAAAAATGTTCACGCCATGTATCGAGTACCGCATCGACGTTAACACAGAGGTTTGCATCCTGGTCCCGAATGGCAGTTGACCGAGATCTTAAGGTATGGTGCAATTCGGTGATTCCTTTAAAGAAACCACGCGAATTGTGCTCATTGCGGAGTTGTTGTACTCTTAAGACCTTGGCCTTCCACCATTCGCGCTTCTTCTGTCTACAAATGCATTTAGCTGTCTTCCTAGCAAGAACTGCCTTGTTTTTCCTTGCAATTGTAAACCGAGTCTGCGCTTCATTATGGGCTATATTTCGTTGCTCAACAGCAAGACGACACTCCTCATCAAACCAATCATTTTTGGGCGTAGTTTTCACTATACCGAGAGTGTGCTGAGCGGCATCGACAACCGAGGTTTTCAATACTTCCCAGACACTGTTCACATCATCAGATTGGTAATTGGATCGTAACATGCTATTGCTGACAAGATCTTGGTATTTTCGTTGCGTTTCTTCATTTATCAGACCTTCACAGGGGAATCGCGTTTTATATTCTCCTGTCCTCCTTGACTTGTACGAAAATTTCCATCGCAGCTTTGCAGCAACCATAAAATGGTCACTGCCTACGAATTTGGTTGACGACCGATACGATCTCACGTCTTGAACAACCCGAGCTCGGTCTTTTGAAATCAACACATGGTCAATTTGGCTTCGGGATGTTTTACGTGGATGTGTCCATGTATAAAAATGGATGTTTTTATGGGGAAAGAATGTACTTGCCACTTTGAGATCATGAGCGATCGCAAAGTACATCATTCTTTCCCCATTTTCGGTCGCTATTTCGTGTCGGGAGTACGGACCTATGTTATTTCATAAGTCGGTCTGATTTCTACCAGCTCTAGCATTAAAGTCACCAATCACCAATCTGATATCGTGCTCAGGTATAGAGCCCATCAGATTATCCAAATTATTGTAAAATGAGTCTTTATCTTGGGATTGGCTTACATCAGTGGGCGCATGTACACAAACAATTGACAGGTTGGCTAATTTCATGTGCCCGCCAAGCTTACACATTAGATTATCGACTGCCTGGAAGCCCAAGACAGCATTTTTTACCTTGGCCCAATGAGAAAGCCAACTCCAAGATTTCCGAGGTCATCTCCACTGTGTAGCAACGTACAGCCTTGGCACACATGGACTCCACTTAAAGGCCATCGAGTTTCTTGGAGCGCTACGAGTTCCAGCCGATACTCCTTCATACATGTGATAAGGCCGTCCAACGCGCCAGGTTTTCTTAGTGACTGATCCTCATTCTCGTATCCGGGTACTTAAGCGGGGGGTCATTGTTATTTAGGCGGTATCCGATTTTTTTTGGTTTTGTTGACATTTTTAACTGTAATTGGTTTTTACGGATGCGGGTCGTCAGCCCAGCGATCCAACCAGATTTAGTCGCCTCCTACGATAAGCTCTGGATACTGTGGTGGTATTCTATGGATCTCATGTTTCGTTCGAAATATTTACGAAACATGTTTGCCCTCAACCACAGGGCTTTTATAGAAATAACAGGACAAAAGTAGCTTTTATACCCAACCTAAGAATACATTTATATCTAATTAAATATTTAAAATTAAATGAAAATGAAACGCTTCTCTGTTTTCACTGGGTTCGCATCAGTGATATTTCTATTATTAATTACATTAATTCTCTTCCATTATAATTTTGTAGTTTATTGTCCTTTTTTCTGGTAATGTTGTTGTTGTTGGTTCGGAACATTTTTAGTATTGTTTTTTTCACTAACACATTGAAGTTAAACATTTTAAGAACTCTAAGACCGATGTGGTTCTTCATTATTCGTTTGACATTTAGGTTGTGAAACAGAAAGTAATAAACCCGATATGCTTGTTCACAATTCATTCATCATGACACTTCCATCAACATTATAGTAATTGCTCAATCCATAAGTGTAATTCTGTTTTAGTCATTCATCTATTCGTTTATAGATGTCACATGTGAATATCGCAAAAAATGTCATGAAATAAAAATGGATTGTGCAATGTTTGTGATTTTAGTATGTGAAACGCACGAACCACTGTTTTATATTATGAATTACTATATTTTAAGTAATAAAATGGATTACTTAGTAATTTAACTATATTAAGTCACTTTCGCATGTCTGTACTATTATAAACTGGCAATGAGCAATGAAATGTGCAGAAAAAACTATAATAACTTATTATGGAATTTTATACTGTTAAAAATTCTTAAACTATTTAATTGTTTGAACTGTGTATTGGAAAAGGTTATAATAGAAGATATAAGAGGCTTTCAAAAAAACTAGATCAATTATACTTAGTCAATGACTCAATTACTAAATATTTAATCAATGTCTACAGGGTACTTTAATTTGTAAATTTTCCAGTATTGATGGTGCGTCAATGTGACTTAATAAAATATTACCAAAAAACGAGCACTTTAAATGTTCACGTCTATTTTTGCGCAGATACATACCATTTAGGAAAACTACAATAGAAAAGGGTATCCTTGAACCTACTTTGAATTCAACTGCAAGAAGTATAACTGTTTGGAGATGTTATGAAAGTGGAGATGTTAACTTTCATATGCATATGTCGCAAATTGTCATGATATCAAATTATAAATATGGAGTAATTAATGCTCCCAGCTCCTTCCTAATAAATGATGTAAATTTTGATTTTTTTTTAATTAACAGCTGTTTCTGAACTTTCACACACTCATTCTATGCCCTAAACTTTTCAGACTACAGAAATAAGTTAACGTTATACGAATATACTTTAATAACCGTGTTTATAACTTAATAATTGTTCACTGATTTGTGAGCTAGAAAAATCACCCCCATGGTCAATACCAATCTTGTTTTCCCAATACCAATTCTATAAAGACAAAAAGTAGTTCCACAAAGTTACACTTTTGAAAATTAAGAAATTTGAAATAATGCAATTAAAATGAACGACCTTTCCTTAGTTGGTATGGCATTTGTTAATTACAAATGGAATTGATATCTCTGAAATTAAACCCGGCTATACATGTGAACATAATATTATGTGTACACCCTGTGGGCCAACTTAGACTGACTGATTTAAATTGCTTAATAATTTTTTTAATTTTAAAGTTTTTTATTTTTTTTAATGAAAGCTGAACCTTTCAAATGGCTGCTATTTTCATGTTGGCACTTAAATGTTTGTTAACGGTTCTGGCACCAATTTTGTAATTTCATTGCGAGCGAATATTTTGCTTTAGTTCCTGAATTGTGATTTGTTGCTGTAAATTAGTTCCTTGATGAAATCTTTTAAAAAATTAGAGGCCATCGATTCTGGGGAACGAGATGGTTTCACGAAATCAGCTACTTTTAAAATTATTTGATCATCGAAAAATTTTCGCAGAATCTCCATGGCCGCTCTCGCGGTATGAGCTGTAGCTTCATCGGTTGTACCCTTATGTCACGGTTATTGATTTCTGGAAGTGCATTTTCGAAAAAATATGAAGCTATAGTTCTATCAGCCATAATTTGCACACCTATCAGTGGGTGTTATTGTCGCTGATGCAATGCTCTTGAACTCTTCGTACTCCAAATTGGGAAGTTTTATTTAAATAAAAATTTACTTTTTCGCTCACTATCAGATTATTAAAACATTTTATCGAAGAAACATCTTCGGATCAACTTTAGGAACGCATTGTAGCCCTTTTCGGTTTGTGCCAACATATTGAATAATATTTGTTCGTGGTTGATTACCTATACGGAACTTCGAATCGGAAAACGGATCATTAAATTTATTATCATGTTTACACTGGGAGCCGTATTAAAATGCTGACGGTATTTTCTGTGTGTTGTAACAATTGATCATCCGGAAACAAAATAAAATTCAACGATTTTTACTCGTTCATGCACTTAGTGTGACTGCATTATAAAATTCTTTATAATCTGCAAAAGTGAAAATAAAACGCTTTAGAGACCAAAAAAAAATTATAAGTTTTTCAAATCAGTCAGTCCAAGTTGGTCCACCCTGGTTCATAAACAACAGTAATTAAATTATTCATCTCGATACCCAGTACATAATATATTATTAACATTATAAATATATTCATATATCAACAACAAATTAGAGAAAATTATGCAATTTAACAGATGGTAACGCGATCGAGGGCTAATCCTAAATTTCCTTGGACCTGGAAGACATGTAATACAGTTTGTAATATATGTAATAAACAATTAACTCGAACTGATTAACTACAATGTATTGTATTTAGTTTGAGAATGAGCACATCTCAATTTTTAACTCTCTATCAAAGTACATCAAACTTCAACTTTATTAATTCACGAGTTAGAATTTAATTTCACAATCTTACACAATACATAGACATACACACATTCAAAATTGTATCTTGTTTTTTTGACATTTATACGTATACAAAACAAAATTGTTTACAATCGACAATCAATTCAATATACATTCGCGATTCGCGCATAAACTTTATGTATGTGTAAACGAATCATTTGTTCGTGTACGCACATACACATAATTTTAATTTGATTTCAACAAGTTATTCCTGGGAATGATTCAGTAAGCGTGGTTTCTCCAACGAGAGTGGTTGTGTCGAGTATTTCATAATAATGAATAGCATGTGTTATTGTTAGAATTAAATAATTTAATAGGCAATCTTGAATTAATTTAAAATTTAGTGTTTAATTTGTATTTGTTTGAAAGGTGATT
The DNA here is from genome assembly GCA_963932295.1 of Tipula lateralis. Lineage (NCBI taxonomy): Eukaryota > Metazoa > Arthropoda > Insecta > Diptera > Tipulidae > Tipula > Tipula lateralis. The sequence continues at coordinate 40,322,801 of OZ010736.1, forward strand.
TATTATATTACAATTTCGTTAAAAGTTTTAATTTAATTATGTTTGGGGATGCAAAAATTATTCGGCTTGAAAATCCGATTACTAAATCATGGTTCCTTGCAAAAATGTTTTTCTTGTAAGTACAAAATCCATAAAAATATCGTTCCGTGTATATGTAATTAGGACTTGCTCTGAATAAATGGGTTACATCGACTATTGTTAGATAAGGTTATTTTTACATTATATATGTAAACAACTGATGCGCCATCTCTTATTAAATCGTATTGTAACTAAAACACCATCTGTTAAAAAATCTTCTGACTATTTTATGAATAGAATCATTAACTGTTTATAATTATTTTCGACTACATACTGAATGTCACACTAATTTTCGATTAAGATTCAAATTATTAGCAGGTTAATTTTGTTAAAAATCATTTTAACTGGCTCGGATGAAGGTAAAAAAATTGCATTCCAAATAAAACGTGGACCTGAAAACTAACTGATTGTCATAATGCAGCTTGTTTATCTATGAATTTAAATTAAGGGATTGATAGTATTTTGATTTATACAAGTGATTTGGTTCTTGATAAAATATAGTAACCTTTTACGATATATATATTAATTAAGGGTGCTTATACCGTTTTAATAAACTCTTGCCTTATAGTTAATGGACTTGTTAAAATTTACGGAACTTTTCTATGAAGGGAGTAACAAAAGTTCGCTTAAACAAAATTCCTTGTTTTTATTCTTAATATTTATCTTCTCTATATAATCGCGATTGATTTCAATGCAGTATTCATGTCTAGATAGAAATCCACTTCTCAACACAATCTTCAAAATCTTGCTTTTTAAGCTTATCAAGTTAAGCATTAACCGCATCAATTATTTCCGCGTAACTATTTAAGACCCTCAAATTTTTTTAATTTTTGAAAATAACCAGAAATTATAAGATGCTAGATCCGGGAATATGATACTGGTCGTGTTTCTTCAATGCCAGAGATTCTCGTTATTTCAGGAGTGTGAAGAAAACGGGCAACATAACTTTTGTTGGTAATTTTCATTGTTTAGTTTTTACGAGTGGATTTGCTCCTGTTGGACTCCATACCATGGAGTGCTGTTTGGTTTCCGAATTGTATACTAATAGAACCAAGATTCATCAGTAACGGCCTTACTAATTTTACTAGATTGTCCATTTTAGAATTTATTTAGGTAAAATGCACAATTCCCTCGAATCTCTTTTTGGGCTTCATTTAAAATTTGTGAAACCGATCGATCAAACTTTTTCGTGTATCCCAGATTATTATTTAACATTCGCGATACAGCTCAATTAACTTTGAACTTCACCAAAACCACAGTAATGATATCAGTTGAAGATTTTGATTGATCTTCTCGAGCCTTCTCCCTTAAAAAAAATTCCTGATTGAAATCTTTGGAACAACTTGGAAATAGTCTGTATAGAGACGATGCAATCGTTCCATAGGCAACTTGACATTCATTGAATATTTGTAGGGGCTTTAGTTTACGCCGAAGAGAATCACATAACAAATTTCTGTTTGCGTTGCTGGTGGAATTTCGTCTGATACATCCTCAGCTATTTTGTGTTTATTCTCGTCTCCATTTTAATCGATCATTCTGAATTTTTGAAATAAGTCTCATAAAACAATTGCAAAGAATTTGGTATTTTTAATTTTTTACAAAAAATATTTAAGAGTCGCCTACTAAGCGAAGTTTTGTTACTCCAGTCCTATAATACAGAGTCTATTTTTCCATTTAGAAGAAAACTGACTGTGCACAGGTTACATAATCGCAATGAGGCTTAGAAACTCAAATCTCAAGTTTTGGTTCGCAGAAACACGTGGTTTGTTTAAATGTTAACTTACAATCTACTTAAATACATCTTTAATGAAAAAACCTTGAAGAACAAATATAGAGATGAAAAGTAGTTTTTTTTGTAAATGTCTGTAACAATGCAACAAATATTTTTCTGCATAGTGTTAATTTTCTATTGTCTAATTGTTAACATCACTTTGGTGAATTAGTTGTTAGTTCTTAAATAAATATAAGTAGTTCGTATTAAAAGCGCATAGAAGACAAAACAAAATTTGTTTATACAATATACTAATATGGATATAGTTTGCGTTTAGAACCGGATAATTTGTTCATCTCAAAACTTGTTAAGTATGCAATGCACACCATGTAAGCCAACTCTTAAGTTAAATAGATTGATTTTATAAAAGTTTAGATATCGATGTCACACTGTTGATTTTGACTGATGAGAGGTTTAATAGTTTAAAGCTGGTAGAAATGATACTGTGAAATGAAATATATAGTCCATACTCAAGACTAATATTTTGTTAAATTGTTTGTGTTCTTAAACTATAGCAATAGCCCATTGTTTCCTCATAATAATAGTTAATCAAGAAGACAAGTGAAGGTTGTTCAAGCTGTGAGGTGGTGTATCGTCCTATCCTAACATCTAATATATTTTTATACGAAAAAGCGTGAATGATTAGGTTTTGAGCGCTAAATTTTAAAAAAAATTCAGCAATGGGTACTTTTTACTTCTTGTGATGTACACTTGACATTTCTATCTATTCTAAAATATCTATAAATATCCAACAAATTCATACTTCTTTGTAAAATGAAACTGCGTTATTTAATTATTTGTCAATGCATTTTACAAATAATTAATTTTTGTTATTTAGATTGCTGTTGAAGACATGCCTTGTCAAAAAGGATTTTTAATCTGGTGTGTTGGCATACATCTCCCCTAAAAGTAAAATTAACAAGTATACATGGTATTTCGACAATCTTATCAACTAGTCGCAAATGCAGATAAAATCTGTGTAATTGAATTAACCAATAACAGAGAGAGAAAAGTAGTTAATTCACAAAAGTATTGTTCATCTTAAAAATTAACTAGCTTTAAAGAGTTATTCACTAGTGGTGATCAAACGATTGAAAGAGTAATAAGAGAAGTGTTTGCTCCAGTTTATTTGATCGTGCTTTGGATTTAAATAACACATATGTCCATACTTCAGAAAACCAAATATTTTGCAGCTTGAATTATTATGCCTGGTTTATATTCAACGATTTTCGCAGAAGCAGACAAATAAAACTAGTAGGCGCAATTTAATTGTCTGTGTACCAATAAAAGACAACACGAAGAGAAAAAAATATTTTTAAATTTTATTGTTGTCCTACAGTTACGCAGAAGGCTTTGAATTAGTCTATCCCGTTTTAATTGTCTGCTTCTGCAAAAGTCGTTGAATGTAAACCAGGCTTTAGAAAAACTCAATACAGCGAAGATTCCATAGAAAAGAGTTTATTGAAATGCTTGTTTCTATGCGTGTCTGTAAAAGATTTTATTATTTTTTGGTATAGAATTGTAACAAAAAATCTTACATTTGAAATCTGATATTTCAATTATATGTTACATCAAAACTTTTCAGATGGACAGTAGATATGTACCGTATTGGTATAAAACGAGATATAGAAGATTCAGACCTGTATTCACCACTGCCAGAACATAGCAGCGAATCAGTTATATGTATATACACGAAATTATGGCATGAAGAATTAAAACGAAAAAAACCTCGGTTGGTAAGAGCTATCTTGAGAGGATACGGAGTTAAATTAATTAGCTTGAGTACCATATACACCTTTACGGAGACAGCTCTAAGGTATATTTGAATTAGTTTCAATATTTACTTAAACCAAACATTTTATTGCATAATTTCAGAATTTTGTTGCCAATGTGTTTGGGAGGGTTGCTATTGTATTTTGTTCCTGGACAAACCGAAATTACAAGAAACCGTGCGTTTCTTTATGCCTTATCGATAAGTGTAGTAACATTTCTTATCGCGATCATTTTTCATCCGTTCATATTTTACGTAATTCAATGTAGCATAAAATGTCAAGTTGGATGTTGTGGACTTTTGTACCAAAAGGTATTGTATTGCTAACTCAATTTGACATTTTGCATATGCTTACATACAATCTTTAAATAATTAAATGATTGAATTTATATTTTTAGATATTAAAATTCTCTAAATCGACAGCTTTTGATGGGATGAACGGACAAGTGATCAATTTAATGTCAAACGATCTAGCCAAAATTGAATTAGGAATGTGTTTCCACCATGATCTATGGAAAGGTCCAATGGAAGCTATTGTAATGGGATGGCTTATTTACCGAGAGATTGGAGTTGCGGGAATTTTTGGAATGCTTTTTTTATTGAGTTTTATCCCATTACAAGTTTGGGTTGGCAAAAAGTCAGCCTCTTATCATTTTAAATCGGCAAAGCGTACAGATTCTCGTATAAAATTCATGAATGAGATCATCCAAGCGATTCAAGTTATAAAAATGTATGCATGGGAAAAATCTTTTGCTGTAATTGTAGCCAATATTCGAAAAAAAGAAATTAATTCTTTACGAGGGGCAGCGTATGGTCGTGCGGCGCTATTCAGTTTCCAAGTTATATCACGAATAGCAATTTTTTTAAGCTTCAGTTCGTATATTTATTTTGGAGAAGTAATCACCGCACGTAAAGTTTTCATCGTTTCGTCGTACTTTATGTCGCTTAGCAATTCAATGGTATTTTTTTGGCCGATGGCCATCACCGAAATTTTAGATGCGCTCATATCACTAAACCGTATCGAAAATTTTCTTCTGCAACCTGAAGTGAAACCGTCCAATTTGGAAGACGATACAAAATCAAATATCTTAATTAAAGAAATACTACCAAACGGCTCGAATGAATCAATAAAATTATTAACCAGACCGCGAACACACAATGAAGTTACTGATGATGTAGGAATAGTCATAAATAATCTCACCGCTACTTGGTCAGATGGCGATAATAACAATGGAGTGTTTTCAATTGATTTGGATGTACCTCCAAATAAATTATGTACTATTATTGGGCCAGTTGGTTCAGGCAAATCTACACTATTGAATGTTATTATAGGAGAACTTGAACACGATAGTGGATCTTTAACGATTGAAGGACGTTTAAGCTATTCATCTCAAGATCCATGGCTTTTCGTTGGCACAATTCGACAAAATATAGTATTTACTGAAGATTATGATACGTACCGATATCATGATGTGTGTCGTGTGTGTGCATTGGAAAAGGATTTTGAGCTTCTACCGTTTGGTGATAAAACCATGGTTGGTGAACGAGGCGTCAATTTAAGTGGTGGACAAAGGGCAAGAATAAGCTTAGCACGATCAGTTTATCGAAAAGCTGATATTTATCTTTTAGATGATCCTCTTTCTGCGGTTGATGTAAAAGTGGGCAAACTAATTTATAATCAATGTATTCAAAGCTATTTAAAACAGAAATGTGTTGTACTTGTAACTCATCAAATTCAATACTTAAAAAAATCGGAGCATATTGTTCTATTTAAAAACGGTCGCATTGAAGCTCAAGGAAGTTATGATTATGTAAAATCTAAAAAACCAAATCTGATTATGGAAATGATGTCACCTCAAGATGATGAAAATACTGAGAAAATTATTACAAACGAGTTGCCTATCAATGTAACAGATGTTTCTTCCTCGAAAAGGGACGAAAAGAATAAAGAAGTTCTAGCGAAAGGAACCGTTTCTCTGGCCACATATAGTTCATATTTCAAATCAGTAGAAAATAAATTTACAGTTGGTTTTAATTTAATTTTATTCACACTAAGCGTACTGATGATCACTGCTGTCGACTATTTTCTGGCTCAATGGTAATTTTGTAGATAGTTTTAGCATTTTGGAAAACAATAGTATTTATTTCTATTTTTAGGTGCAACTGGGAAGAACGGCTTTCATCGGAAGCCAGCAACATCACTATTAATACCATAAATAATACGACGACGCATGAATCTTCTTTGATCCAACCGTTATCCAATCTATTATCATTTTTATTTCCTACTGCATCGAACGAATCATCAATGCGTCAACAGTATATTTGGACTTATTTGATATTGGTCCTGATAATGGTTTATTTAGTAGTTCAACGAAATTTTACGTTTTTCAAGATGATAATGCAAATTTCCACTAACCTGCATGATCGCTTATTTCGTGCCGTATCGCGAGCAAAGATGTTTTTCTTTAATACAAATCAATCCGGGTGGATTCTTAATCGATTTTCTAAAGATATTGGAACAATTGATTCAGTCCTGGCTCAAACTCTTTTAGATACTATTATTGTAACTTTATTATAATATTTGTTATACATTTTTGGAAAATTAACTTACATTTCTCAATTTTAGTGTGGTTTGGAGATGATCAGTATGGGAATAATCGTATGTGTAATCAATCCGTGGCTTCTTATACCAACAGTAATTATCGGATGCATATTGTATGGATTTAGAAGGGCGTACCTTACTACATCACGCTCTTTGAATCGGCTTCAGGCAATTAGTAGAAGTCCAATATATGCGCATACTAATACTACGATACAAGGTTTATCAACAATTAAGTCTTTTAAAGCCGAAAATGCCTTAATCGAAAAATTCAATGAATACGTAAATAACAATACGGCAGCATATTACTTATTTAAAGCTGTTACTAGAACGTTTGGCCAGTGGGTGGACATTGTCAGTGCTGTTTATATTATATGTATTACATTTAGTTGTTTACTAGCGTTCTATGGAGATACACAAGGTGGTGATGTTGGGTTGATTATATCGAAAGGATTATTATTTCTTGGAATGCTGCAGTGGGGGCTACGTCAATCAGCTGATTTAGAGAACTATATGGTGTCAGTTGAACGAATTCAAGAATATATAAAACTAACGCCAGAAGCAAGTTTAGAAACTTTACAAACGAATCTACTTCGACCAGAATGGCCTTCATTGGGTGAAATTCATTTTTATAATCTTAGTTTACGATATGGATCTGACAAGCCATATACTTTGAAAGGATTAAACTTTACTTTAAAAGCAAAAGAAAGAATTGGAATTGTTGGACGTACCGGTGCTGGAAAGTCTTCAATAATACAGGCTATATTTCGTCTAACAGAACCTGAAGGTAAAATTGAGATTGATGGAATTGATATACAAACACTTGGTTTGCATGATTTGCGCAAAAAAATATCAATTATTCCTCAAGATCCTGTGCTATTCTCCGGCACAATGAGAAATAATTTAGATCCGTTTCATGACAAGCTTGATGATGATCTATGGAATGCGTTAGAAGAGGTACAACTAAAGAAAGCGGTGTCGCAACTATCAGGTGGACTGGATTCAAAAATGTTAGATGGGGGAAGTAATTTTAGCATGGGACAAAGACAGCTGATTTGTTTAGCACGCGCTATTTTAAGGAATAATAAAATTTTAATATTAGATGAGGCGACAGCTAATGTTGATCCAGAGACAGATGAAGTGATTCAAGCGACAATTAGATCGAAATTCGTCGATTGTACTGTATTGACGATTGCACATCGGTTGCATACTGTTTTGGATAATGATCGAATTATGGTTATGGATGATGGTCGCATTGTAGAATTTGATTCACCGCAAGTATTACTACAAAATCCAAATAGTTACTTTAAACTGTTGTTCGATGAAGCTGGTATTGATTTGTACAAATTTTTCTAGTTGAAAAATTTAGTTTTAAGTCCTAAAATTATTTATTCTAACGGAAAATATATATTTTTTAATTTAAATTTTAAAATAGTTTATCTATTTCTGGTACACGTAACAAAAGTGGTAGACTCATAAAGACTTCCATAAAGAAGTACAGTAATTCAATTAAGTATCTGTTACATTTCAATTAGATAAATTTAGGGAAATTTTCCGATATATTTCAATTCCCCCGAATTATTTTAATTGGGATCCGCTAAACGAGTACGGCATATCTAAACTCAAACCAAAGCTTTTCATGTCTTTTATTTTCCATATCCAAATTCATTGTTTAATTCGATTCTAAATTTTCTATGTTTTCGTTTACAGTTCGTTATTTTTAACTTTAACTTCTTGCAACTTCTATAGAAAAGTCCCGATTTGCCATATTCAAAACATTTCTTTAATATCTTCATTAATATCTTCTTGCACTATGTCCACACCTAAATGGTTTGAGGTTTTTACAAAAAAAAAATTTCGAACTGTCAATACCTCACGCCTTTAACTATCCGAGCCTTCTCATTTATAAACAAGTATTTAGCAGTTAAGCTTCGTGAAGTTTTTCGCTCGTCTTCAAATACATATTTCTAAGGTAGAAAGAATGTTTTAGCTTTATAGAGACATGATTGTATCAGGAAGGTCCAATGCGGGTTAATTTTTTAGATTAATTGGTACTCATATATTTGATTCAAAGTTATAAGTGTCTACTTGTTCCACTGACCAATCTTAATTTCGTGAAGACATGGTTCGGCGTTCGTTTGGCTGTAGTCAGTTATAATTTTGTGATATTTTTAAGAGTTACAGGTTTTAAAATATGGATCATGACTCATTAATCAAGTTATGTAAATAAAAATATTCTGTGATAAACCAACTTTACTATGTGAAAGGGGCAAAATATTTTCAAATATAATAATATTTTATATTGAGGCATCTACCATGTTCATAATAATTTATTTTGGGATTCTGATAATCATTCACTAACTTTTGGCTTCGTATTACGTGGTCTTAATGGGGCACCCTAATTAAATTTGAAACTAGGTTTGACGTATTTAAAAAAAAATTATTGTATTATCTATAACGAAAATTTAGTGTGTAACGAAAAATCATTAGGAGAGGTCATTGGCTGAAGTTAATTTTAATCCTGAGCATTATAAACTAAATATTTGCCTTTTCTTAGTTTAATATCATTGAATAAGATTGAATTTTTAAATAATTAAAAACTGTACATTTATATATAATTAAGTTTGAATATACATTTCCGTAAGAAAGTTCAAATTAAGTGCTATTGACATAAAATAACCAGGTGTTAGTTTCGAATTTAGTCAGTATGTGTTGTATTTGCACTTTTATACGGTTGTGTTTCGTTGACGCTGATGTAATTGATACTCATATACATACATATGTAATCATTAAATTGCATTAATTAATTTGTTAATCTATTTATAATTGCATGATAGATAAAAGTGTATATTTAAGTAACTAATTTTGACATACGAAATTTACTTTTTCCCAAATACGTGTCAATTTCAAGTTTTTATATTAGTCGAGAAATTTAGATACATCATAAAAACTAACTTAAAGGATAGATATTACGAAACCCAAAAAATCAGTTCTGCTAAAATGGTTGCATCGGGTGAGTTAATTTATTTATAAATAGTGGTTATTATTGACACTTAAAATAACATAACCACATAAAACACAAAATAAAATTAGTCTAACGAAATTATAAATGTTTTTTGTTTAACTTGATACTTAAAAAGGGATTTTTAAGATCATTAAATTAAAACATAGAATCATTATAATATTTCAGGAAAATGCCAAACCTGAATTTTTGAAAGTTTTAAAAAAAATTTGCATTTATTTTTAATCGTTTTAAAATTATTGTGAACCTGGTATCTCCCGCTTCAACGGTCACAGCTTTATCCACTGTGCCATTTAGTTGGTTTAACTAAAATCAATATACTTAATACCGATAAAATAAAACTAAAAATTCTCTAATAACAAAGCAAGCTACACATGAAAATAAACTAACATGTGGTCACCTAACAGTTAGTATAGTGGAAAAAACCTCATAACGAATATAAAAAGAAAAAAATATGTATTGAAGAGGCCAGATATACGAATTGTAGTGTTTAAAATATATAAAGCTAAACAGTTAAAATTATAGTAATAATTAATTATAGTATAGCTTAGGAGTACCAAACAAATATGTACATCTGTGTGAAATGACAGTAACTCAGTCACAATGCTGTGTTAAAGTTGAGAACAGGTTATCAAGAACTTTTGCAATTACTTCTGGTGTGCGACGAGAAGATGCGCTGTCCCCGATACTTTTAAATCTCATTTCATAGAAGTGGCATACCTCGAGACAATATGTTTATATGTTTTTCCGACAATTTAATCAACTTATTGCATACGCAGATATTTGTGTGATTGGATTCAATGGCAACGGAGTGAATTTCTACAGAGTGTTAATCAGGTTTGGTGTCGTGTATGGATGTGAGATTGGGCTTCGATGAATGTGTACAAAAGCCCGCCTTTCGGTAGGCGAAGACGTCGTTGTCACCGACAATGGTTTCACGACGTAGAGAGGTGAAACCGATGGAGTCAGATTGTTGACATGGTACAGGCCAACAATGGCCTGTATAATGCCGTAAACAACAGATATCTAACATCTTCAGAAACTTCAAAATGTACAATTTTTAGGGTTTATTGTTATGTTGTGAATTGGGTATAATAATTCGATTTTATATAGTATGTCTATTGATTCTTTGTTTTTGTCTCTTCAATCACTTTATGAGCTGATTCACAAAATTTTCTTTCGTAATTCACTTTCAACAATAATCTCTTTGCCGAAGTTATAAAAATATCCTAATTTGTCTGTGCCGCGGTTATATTTGTTCTGTAAAATTCATTAAATAAATAAAAAGATATGATAAAAGAGTAGATATAGTTTTCCTGGAGTCTTCTAGTTTCACTTAATGACAAACAAATATTTAGTTTGTAGAGATATTTCTAGTTATATATATATATATATATATATATATATATATATATATATATATATATATATATATATATATATATATATATATATATATATATATATATCCCGGTGAACCACAAGTCGATTATTCGCCGAAATATTTGGAAATCTCAAAAATCATTAGTCGACAAATTTTTTTTTTTTTTTTTAAATAATATTTATTCAGTATTTCTTTTTAATTACAATCTAGTCTTAGACTAATAAGCAATTTTATTCAAACTTAAACTACTACATTTTACTGAAATTTAAGAGTTCATCCATCGATGTACTCCTAATTAATTTATCACTAGTTTCACTTAATTTATTAATATCATTAGGAACACAATAATTAAATCCATCGGTATTGCTTGATTCCATTACAATATTTTCATTTTCATTAATGGCTGGTACACCTGCTGTATAATGCTTAACTCACTACATGCGCTTGGCATAATGTGTAAAATAGGTGACGAAGTCATTTATTAGTTTACAAGAAACTCACTTTCATACAACTGACTCCCAAGTCAAACTTCTGCAACTCACATAAAAGTCAACCAAATAATAGACTTGTGTGTCGGAGTTGTGTATTTGACTACACCATTCGTCTTATAACTTCCTTGAAAGTAGAAATTCTATAACTGGCTCTAAAGGATGGTCGAATGATTGAATTCCGAGCTGAAACATTGAATACATGATATAATTCACTTTTAAATAGAAATCTCAAAACATGACTTTGGTGTTTGTTACATGATTGACATTAAGATGATTGAAAAAACCATCTATTGTACCATTGTGTTATCTATGTGTGGACAACCAACTGACACAGAAGTCAAATTTTTTAATTTAAGATTAATGCCAGTCCTCTGGTTGACATTTTCAATATTTGAACTTAATTCAATAGAACTTGATATATATATATATATATATATATATCGAATGATTTAAAACATAATTATGTTGATCTGTCTGAAACAGAAAAGAATTTAATTCCTCGAACAAATTTTCTTCTAACCGGGCGTGTAAATTAACTATACACAATGAAATTTACATGGTTTTTGCATGTAAAAACGTGAAATTTACATTATGTTAGTTTTTAAATTTTATGTAAAATCTTTTTGTTTTTGTTGAAAACTGTGTGGAATTCTTTTTTCGACTATTTAAAATTACTAGTTAAAAATTACATTAATTGGCGCGGGTTCAACTAATAAAGTGAACAGTAAAACTAATCAATCTTGCAAAACCGCATTTATCCATGTTAATTGTAAACCAAATCGTTTGAAGATGTGTATAATACTGCTCAAATGAATTAGGTCTAATTAATAAAAATAATTTGTAATTTGAAATACATTTAATGCACTATTAGCTGGGCTCAAGTGTCGTTAAAAAAAACTCGTAACAACCCAAAAGGTTTACGGTGTATTTTTTGGAATGTCAACTGGAACTGCTTTTTTAAAAAAGAAAAACCTGATCCCAATTTGTTTGTCCTAAAATATTAATTACTTAGTTTATAGTTTAAATATAAAGTATTTTGTGTTAAGTTTGTAGATCGGAAGCCCTGATTTTGCGATCCCGATGTGACCCACGATTGCAAACAGGCGATATACAATTTCGGTGTTGACTAAATTTATGCGCAACTAAATACAGAGAGTAAAAAATTTTCTTCCTCCAAGGAAAACAAAAAGTCTCTGGTTCTATGGATGTCTAAACCCCAAATTTTGCTGGTTGATTTAATTATTAATCTTTAAATACTCAGTGGACAATTTGGCTTAGAGTCTCATTTACTGAATCAAACTCTTCATGTATTTCTTGACTAAATAGATATTCGTTAATCTATGTTAGTTAAGAATTTTAATCTTGATGTGATAAATCATAATACTTTATTATTACACTGAGAAAAATTTGAGTTTTCATTTCAAAGGAATCAATCCTTTAGAAAATTATTCTTTGTTTTAAAGAAAATTTACGTGAAAGTATCATTTGCTTCAAAAGAAAAAAAAATCTTTATTATCGAATGTTTAATGAACGGCGTTTAATGGAAGGTGAAATGTATAAAATCCTTAGATTTTAAGAATGTATACTTTGCTTCAAAACAAATTTTTCTAGATATTATGATTATTTAATAATAAAGATTTTGCCTTCTTCAGATAAAAGGATCTCAACCTTTAAAGAAAAGTGTATATGCTCTGTCAAAATCGTGAATAGTTTAAACTAAAGTTTTAAGGCTTTGTTGCAAATGTTTAGATTATTTGTTTATGCAATTCTTCTGTGAAGAATGTGATTTTATTTAATGTCGTACCGCGCAAGCAGTGAGTTGATTATTTTAATTTAAAGTGAAATTTGACAAATAGTAAAATATAATTAAAAGAAATTTGGAGTGTAATCTATATTTGGGATAGTTTGATGTATAATAAGTATACTTGTATTACGTATTAAGTTTTTGTGTTAATTGTTTAAAAAAAGAATTCCATATCCAACAACTATTTGACTGAAGGAAAATAACAGAATTTTGTTTTTATTTTTATAACTAACTAACAAAATTGCATCTAATTTCTCTTTTATCTTTGAACGTGCGTTGCATCCGATCACGAGTATGACATTGTGGAAACTTTGCAAACAACCATCACGTTATGTCAAAAAATTATAGACTGGCAATTGTTTTCATCACTGAGTTTCAGGTAAGCATAATTTTAAATATAAACTAAATTCATTTGCTTAAAGTTTATGCTATGGTACAATGTTTTTATAATAAATTATTGGAACGCAAGATGAATATTACTTTCCTCGTAAGAGCCAGAAGAAACCATCGGGAAAGCTGTACGATCGCTACAGTTACATGTGGTAGGTATACAACGTTTTTGAAACATTCCCATTTAAATTCAACAACCGGCAAAATTTCAAACCCGTCTACTCCCGATTTTATTCCTAATGGTAATTTTTTTTAAATAACTTAATATATTATGTTATGCATATGTGTTTTATATATTTTCAGATTATTTTCAAACAAACAAACAATGACTGAAAATAAATTTCAAACCTTAGCCATTAATATGTGATTAATGGAAAGAAACGTCAAGTGATTGGACTTCAGCATTTAAATCATCAACAAATACGAATATTTTCGAGTTTACAACTATTTTAAGTATTATCTAAATCAAAGATAATAATAATGCAAACTTATGAGAGGAATTTTTAATTTATTTAAAAATGTATTGATTTCATATATTATTTGTTGATATTTCATAATAAAGAATTTTAAAATATAACAATTTTGTTTTATTAAAAATTTAAATGTATGTTTTGAAACAAATATTAAGATCCTTTGAAACAAAGCCTAAATAAATATTATTTTTAAAAGTTTTCTGTCTTTAAGCTTAAAGAGATATATTTTTCAAAGAAAAGTTCAAAATGTTTTAAATAAAAGTTTGATAATCTTTAAATCAAAATCTTCTGTGCATTAAACCAAAATATGACAATTCTTTGATTTAAATAATTTATGTTTTCAATAACCTTCTGAAGAAAAGAAAAAGTCCTTTATTATTACTTCTCAATAGTTTATTCCAAATGATAAAAAAAACTTTGATTTAAACTTTTCGAATTGTTTAAGTTAAAACTCAAAAAGTTTTGCGCAAAATCTATAGGCAAAAATTCTTTAAGTTAAAGAAGAATCCTTTGTTTTTAAGATACAATTTTAGCTTATAAAAAAATGAACCTGCTCATCAAACCCAAATATATAATTATATGAGTTAACTAACAAGTTAATGGCATATGATTTGACTTCCGTTCTTACTGCGGTTGAACCACATATTTGTTTTGCTATTATTAACGATTTGATGAAATATGGAAATACTCTATCCAAAAAGTCAGAATAGGAATAATGTGTCTTTGAATAAAAGAATAAGTAAAATAAATTCCAATATCAAAACACAGATTCCGAAAGTAAAATAATTATCTTACAGGTAAAAAAAGCAAGAAAAATCTATAACTCCTAGTCAATTAACACGACTATTGCTGCCTAACGCTGTATTATGACCCTGGTGTAGTAAAGAACAACTTCAATGACTACTTTGTCAATGAAGGAGTTTTCTGCTGCTGAACGTAATAGGAGTTTTCTGCTGCTGAACGTAATAGGAGTTTTCTGCTACCGAACTCCATGAAACTACATTAGAAATAAGCTAGTTCATTATTAAAATTTCTTAAGAAGATTAACTTCCTGGATGAAGAGCATTAGGATTTTATTAGAAATACATTGACAAAAAATGCATTGATTTCCTTTCTAATACCCTTAAATCATTTTTTATTGACTTTATCACTGTTGGTTATTATTTCAAAAGTATTTGATATTGCAAATTATAAAATGTTGTTAAGTAAACTATGTCATATAAGATTTAGAGAATCTGTTTTAAAGTTATTTGAGTCATGTCTAGTAAACCAAGATGCAAATGGTTTGCATCGTGAATAAATTTTACATCGCAACGCCAAATTCTACTGTTGGAGTACCACAAGGATCAGTTTGAGCTCTCAATCTTATAACATGTAAAAGCTTCTCAGTTCTCTATGCTTCGCCTTTTTATGTCACTTTTCGATACCACTTTTATAGTACGATTTCTCGCCAAAATAGCCCTCAGTTTCAGCGATTAATTCATAATTGAACTTAAATTTCTTCCCAGCAAGCATTCTCTTGAGATCTGAAAACACGAAAAAGTCGCTAAGAGCTAAATCTGGAGAATATGGTGGGTGCGTAAGCAATTCGAAGACCAATTCTGTTATTTTTGCCATCGTTCTCATCGATCTGTGACCATGGTCCACTGTCTTGATGAAACAACACTGTTTTCTTTTGCAAATGTGGCAGCTTCCATGCGTTTTCAGCCTTTAATCGATCCAAAAGTTCCTTTTTGGAGATAGTGGATGAATATTATACTGTTCGCATGCTGTTCGCAAAATACAGACGCCATCACCTTATTGCGTCTTTGCTCGCTTTGGATTCGGTTCCTCAATTGCTGTTCACACAGCTGACTATCTTTTCGATTCTGGTGTGTCAATTGTCATATCTATTTCATTGTCACAATATCGACGAAAGAATTCCATTTAATTGCGGTTTAATAGCGCCAAACACTCCTCTGAAACATCAATTCGTTGTTGTTTTTAGTCGACTGTCAGTTCACGCGAAACCCACTGTGCACAGCGCTCTCAAATACCTAAATGGTAGTGTAAAATTCAGAAATCCACTTCCCTATCATTTGTCACGATGGAGGAGAGTTCGGATAATGTTTATCAAGCTATTGTTTGGTTATCACTGTATTTTTTCATAAAAAAGCATAAAGCCTATAAAAATCTAAATTCACTTTTTTTTCATTTGTTTTTTCAAGAAACAAAAGTTGCTTTGCACAAAATGCTATAACTCACGAATCAATAGTCAGATTGCTGTCAAATTTATACACGTATCGTTTGAAGATTAGTAATATATAAAAATCATATGGAAAAAATTCTAGTAACGCCATCTATGTGTCATCCTACGGACTTATTGAATGACCCTGTATACTATTTGCGGTTAGTTATGAAAGATTTTATGTTGTTGAAACATTTTTTTTACATGAACTTTTCCTACATAGGAGCACTCGGTAATCTTTGAATAATTTAGCTAGATCCCGAGGATCTTTTTTTTCGGTAGCCTATATCTTGGCCTATTTAATAGTTTAATAGAGTAGGGTGGCAAACTAGTTCACGATGAGTAAATCATGAGTAAACGTAGGTTTGTATTTCGTATATACCTAATACCAGGATGCGCTTACCATTGTTTGAAGTATTCGTGACTGCATTTTTCCAGTTTTATTATGTTGGAGGCACACGTGGAGGCCCACAGTTAAATACCATATGTCCAGATAGGTTTGAGTATCATTTTGAAAAACAAGACCTTACAGAGCTTATTTTCCAATTAACCAATTTAGCTTGACGCATTTTAGTTTGATTTGTTGACGTTTAGCTTCAATCTGTTTTTTCCACATGATAATTGATCATATATTCAAATTTTCAAACACTATAACTCTATTTGTGAAATTCTCGCCTGTCCCATCACCTATTTAATCTTATTTCAGCTATAATCATAAAACACAAAATAACGCATCGTCAAAAACCATTCCTTACAATAAGGTGATTTCCCACTTTGAATGTATGTGAACACCAAAACAATGTCATAATCTTGTGTAAAAAAATTTGAATGAAATATAAGAAAACCTTTCAAAATATTATCATTCTTTTATTTTCTTACTTCGCGTCTTATGTTATTTTTAGGCTTTCATTCATCGTCGTTTCTACAACAACAAAAAATCGAAAGAAAATAACAAAAATTTAAAGTATTGTAAATAAATCTCAGTAACATTTCAACCGTCTTCGTGATAGAATTGCTGTGTGATAAAAATAAACTTAAAATTACTTACTCGTACATACAAACTAGTTAGTGTACTTAATTATTGAAAAAAAAAGAAAACGAAAATTGTAAGTGTATTGTCATGAGTTTTTTCTCAGGGAAAAATATATTTTCGACTGCATCGAATAGAATTTATGTGTAAAGTTATAGTAATCCTTTGCAACAATTTCAAATCTTATATAATCTTAGTGTAAATAAGTGAACAAATTTCAAACAGGTAAATTAGTTTAATAGTTGTGTACAATTCATAATATTTTCCAAGTTTTTATTTATAACAAGTAGTTTATTCAACAAGTATAGACGATTAAAGCTCAATTGATATTTAAGAAATTCGTGTAGATGTCATTTATATTCTGTTCTGTGAAGGTGATTTTATTTTAAGATTTTTTTCTTTATCATTTTGCCTTTAAAACAAACCATTTAAATATGTACTAAAATCTATTCTTTGTCTTATCGAGACACAAATGAATTTCGGATTTAAGAACCGCAATCTTATACATTTATCTATTCTATTTTATCTAAGTATTAATTTGGCGACGAATAAGCAAAGGGTTAAGATAAAAAAAAAAATAATGCTTAAGTGAGCTATAAATTATATTTTTAATATTTACACTGTATGTTCTGTTATCGTATAATTCGTTTATACAGCTCGAAGCTCGATGTATTTAAAACAAAAACAGAAAAGTATAAATTACAAAAATCTTAATTCATCTGAAAATCTTATTTTCATAAGAAATTAAGACTGAAACTTAATTAACCATACTTAATTAGCAGCAATTGAACTTAATTAATTGTTTATCGTTTGATAAATGAAACACAGTTAAAATAAGATACAATTGGTTTGAGTTGAGAAAATAATCTTTTCTTAATACTTTTATTGTTGTCGAAATGAAATGACTGTGTCTGCACTTGACCCATAAAAATCATAAACATTAACGATTTCGAAAATCATATGTAGTTCAAATCAATACAATTTAACAATTTGCAATGTAAGTTTATTTTTAACATGAGAGAGTTGAATTGAGAATCTAACATATGTTTTAGTAGTAGTGCCGATTGGCGTATTCGAAATCTTAGAAAACACGTGAAATTAACATGTGATAAATCTATATATACATATATATATATATATATGTATTTGTAACGTAAAAAATCTGATTGTGGCGTCATCTATTTATATGCACTTTAATGTGTCAAGCATGGAACTAAATTACGTCATTGACAGTAATTATATGACTAGGAGTTTTATTTCTTTATCGACCATTGAACTTGAGTTGTATAAGATTGTGTCAGTAAATCATTCTCATTTTCTTTTGTGTTGGTGATGTATAAGTATCATATATAGATAAAAGAAAGATAAAGAACAACAAATAGTAGTATGTAAATCTTATCAGTAATGGTCGAATTTGTGTCTTAAAGTTATTTTACTTTATTATAATAAAAATAATCTATAGCCTAGAGGCCATTACCGCGTCTCAATTGAGACCTTACAAACCATTTTAACGATTGATGCACATTGTAGGTGGTCAGCATCCGGTGCATGTCAACGGCGAGAATCGAACTCGAGACCGCGGCGTGACGATAAACTCTCTTAACATTAAGCTAAATCTGACGATGCATCTGTGGTATTTTTATATGTTGATAATTCGATTTAAATCACCTGTGCTAAGAAAATACGGCTCGCAGTTTCATCGAGTCCTTTCCTATCATTCGTTTCCTATCGAATTTGTTACCTCAAAAATATAAAACAACACTGTAATGAACACAATATTGTAGTTTGACGTTAAATGTCTTGGAGTTCGAAGTCAATTTCCGACCTTCCAAAGTTGTTCCAACCTTTTTCGAAGTCAATACTATAGGTTGGCATTGAGCTATACAATATATAAATGGAAAGTCAAAGCAAATCCTATTTTAAGATTTGGTTTTGGTGTGTGTTGCATAAAAATGCTTGTCAACAAGTTTAACATTTCAGAAGAAATCACTTCAACTGTTATCAGTTGAAGTGATTTCTTCTGAAATGTTAAACTTTTTATTTAAATAAGATGCAAATTCTAGCAAGTGAATATTTTTGGTCATATAATCAAATAATCGAATTATCTATTTGGTAAAACATTAAAAACATCTGTTTATGGAAACATGAGGGAAAATACATCAATGGTCTCCTGTTGAAGTGTAGATATGGGTCAACTCCATCTTCCATGTCAGTGGTATACTCCGTCTTAGAGAAATGCAATGTACATGATCTAATGCAAATATATAGCCGTGCGGCCTCGATTTGGCTGGCAACGGCGTAAAGTAGAACTTACAAATTAAAGTGTGGAAGAGTTGGAAGTGGTGTGGTCCCAAAACAGATTGCATTGAAAAAAAAACCCGTACAATCCGAGACATCTGATAAATACGACTCAGTTTTGTTTATTGAGCAGATGAGGAAAAAATTCGTTGCAGCCTAGACATTTTGTTTTTTCTCTCTCATTCAATTAATTGATCATATATACTTTGATGAAAAGAAAAATAAATTAAGTTTACTCCAAATTATGATAAATTGCATTTAAATTAATCTCGAGGTTAGATAAAAATGTTCAATTAAACTAAGATGAAAGGAGTGTAATACTGATATTTCATTAAAATTCATAAACATTTTCTAGGTTGTCGTATCTTAGTTTGTACTGCATCCCTAGACTGTACAAGATTTTATTTAGTTGTTTTGAAGTATATTTGAGCAAAACATCAAACTGAAAATAAATAAAACTTAAAATCTCAAGTGACTTAGCACGAAAGCTAGCCAAAATGACTCAATGCAGTTGAAATATAGAAAGTCAATCAAAAAGTACATACTTGCCGCAATAGCAACTAAGTCTCTATTGAATAACATGCAACGTACAATTATTATTACACCATTGAATGTTTTCTGTTGCTTTATATGGAGTCGAGATACCGCACTGTCGAGATACGTCAGCTGCGACAAACAAACTATGCGAGTGATGTTCATAGCCGCGTATCAACTGAGAGCTGTTCAGTCCAACAAATGCTTTTACATACAATCGCTTTGTTTGTCACCCGGTGAATGTTAATTTTTGGTCAACCGTGAGAATCGACACCGCTGCGTGATGAAAAACTCTTGTAACTATTAAACTACAACCGGCGAATTCATACTCGCATCTCTTCAATTTGCTATATTTACCTCGACTGTTATTTCGTATATAGGTTGTATAATATTGGCCGAGGTACACTTTCTTGCAATACCTTTGTTGATATTTTGTTTAACTCTGATTATTTCTCTTCATATTTAACACAAAAATGTTGATCGCTGATGAAAGATACGTATAATTGTTTGGGTATAGATCATGATAACTAAGGTTCTAAACATTAATTTATCGAATTGATTGGAAATCATTGAAAGCAAAGAATTTTATTGTTGAGTGGATAATATGGATGAGGTATAATCATTAATACTTTTGGCCCATGAACAATTATCGTATTTGATTAGGGGTAGTTAAGTTCTCGAGCTCTTCTTCGAGATGCCGGTGCAGTTTTAGTGGAACTGTTAAATTTTTGTTGTCTTCAATGAGTTTAGGAAAAAGATCCCACTTAGTTAGGTATTGATTATTGTGGCACTTATAGTCATTATCACTGATTTCGTGGTTTTCTTTAACTTTCCTTACTCGGTTAACAACGAACATAATCTAAGACATTCGGATAAAAGTCTGATTTACGTGGGTTCATATTTTGCAAAAAATCCTTTTGCATGGCACTCCTATCGGGATTTCAGTCGTTCATGCTCTAACCGATACAACTGTGACTAGTGCGTCATTGCTCGATTATCAAAGAAAGACGCGTTTATTATTGAAACATTAAATAGTACAGATTTCAGGTTTATTAATCGATCATTGCTCACAAAAATATGAATAAAAAAAATTGTTTTTAACTTCAGCAAACTCTTATCATTGAACTCTCCAAAAACAATTTTTACTGAAATTTAATTAGACTCTTAAAATATTTAATCATTTCATTTACATTTTTAATAACATCTTCGATTATTTTTGGCACAATTTTGGTTTACTTCCGCAAAATCTTGTCCAATACATTGTGTCGTTCGAACTCCTTTTCTCACATGGAACAGCAAACATTTATACTAAGTTAATCGATAGAGGAAGACTGTTGTAAAAATCACTATGGTGGAATCTCAAAAGAGCAGTTGCAACGATTTTGACTGGAAACTTCAAGCTTTGGTATCTAAGTAAGTGTCCGCCTTTAGTTGGCAGAATAAGACAGATTTACATCAAATAAGAGTTTTACACCTAATTTAAGAAAATCCTAATTTTTTGCTTGTTGGTTTGTTTTATCTTACAGTCTGTCGATGTACTCTAACCTTAAACACTTTGTGTATAAACCCTTAAACCTATTTTGTGTATAAATTTTAGTATACAAATACTTGGAATTCGTTTAATAACTGTGAGGAGTTTGCCACTTTTATAAAAGTTCATCTCCGTGCAAAAGTTCACCTGTTACATTATTACTGTCTTATTGGCATACACCACTCTTGACTGAACGGTGTTGAATCATTCGATGGTTTGATCACTTGATGATTTTTTATGTCTCTTGTTTAAACTATACGTTCTGAAAATGTGTAATTATTGCAGCCATCATTCTGTAAGAACTACATGGTTTCCAACCATATCTAGCACATACCCTACCAATTATGACGACCTTAACAAAATCTAGTTCCAAACAGTCACATTTTGCCGCAAAACTATATGTTTTGAGGCAGTTCCTCTGGAGCAGATTTATTAAATAGAAGTGTGATTGATCCGGTAATGCCAAGTTTTCCAATATGGTCCAACAGGTTTAATTGTAGAGATATTAAATCGTTAATCCAAATTTTTAAATAAATTGATTTGTGTTGACTGTTATGCACTATAAAAGTTGGAATTATTGTAAATGATGCTAAATCAATGTAAAGTCGTCACAACTCTCTCACGTACAGCTTCAATGTGTTTTCATTATTACGAACAATATGCTTATAGGGTTTCTTTAGCTATTCCCAATATAAATTTCTTCATATTTTCACAGTATTTTAAGTCGGGACGACTGGCCGAAATAATAATTAATCCAGTTTGGATGACCAGTTAGTGCTCAGATTATTATTACTATATAGTCACATTGGCCTTTAGGAATTGCTTTACCTCTTAGTTTATCCCAAACTTCGATTATTTAAAAAATGCTTTTAAATTTTATAGGTAGGTGGTCATAAATGTTTTCATTTATATCACAAAGATTCAAACCCAGTTCAAAAGAATCTGGAATTAAAAATAAATCTTTAAATTATCGTGGAGAAATTTTGATAGTTTGCTAAAAATATGACAACTATGTTGAACGAATATTTTGAGATACCCCATCTGATTACGATCAGTGGTATGAATGAACATATCTATGGTCCCCTGTTGTAGTGCAGAATAGATGGGCCAATCCATCTTCCGTCAGTTCCATCTTCATATTGGCTGGCATGGAGATATGCAATGCACAGATGGTTCTACGTTAATCAGACCTATAGCCATACGTCCTTAATTTCTCGCTATGGAATAGCGGAAAGTAGGACGTAAATAAGCAAACCGCTAAAGAGTTGGGATAGAACAGATAGAAATAGACAGATATACAGAATAATTTGAAATAAGCACTTGTAACATAGCGAAAGTAATTAAACATTGTTGAAAATATAGTCATTTGTGCTTCATACATTATTTAGGTATTTTAGTTCCGTCCTCATCTTTATCGGCTTGAACCTACACTCATCTTTAACCTACACAGTATTTTTGAAAACGAAGATCCGGTTAATTGCGTATCAAAGTTTACCAAAATCAGTTAATGTAAATTTTCAAAAAATGTTTGTACTAATGGATGAAGCTCAAAACTATTTATATTATATATATTGATATTTTGTAAGCTTTAAATTTTATAAGATTTTAAGACAAAACCAAGCTTAGAAGTGAGAAAGTCGTGACAGTTCAAAAGTTTTTAGTCTAAGACTTACTCATGAGAAATTATAGATAAATAAATACTCTGAGCTAAGTGGTTTACGTTTCTGAGTTGGAATTGTGCAGCCTAGCTACCGTAGATGAGGTGGACCATGTGTTCTATACTGGAACATACGATCATGAAAGTATTAAATTATGTACCCGACCGTAACCATATCAGAACATATTTTAATTATCCATGTCATAGAAGACATAAAAGATCCTTAAAATATCAATTAATACATTTTGGAATCATTTTTGATAAATGAGTAGAATGGTTACCTACGAGGGGTTTTTATATTCGTATGTTCCAGGTTCTACTTTTGAAATTTATGCGCATGTACGTCAATTAAACAATTATATATGTGCTATGTTAAAGAACATAATTGATTCTCTGAAATAATTATTAAGCTGCGACGACATTTGTATATAATATATATAATTTACAAAAAAATAAGATGATAAATTGGTTTCTTGAAATTAAATTAAACATTATTGAAGAATCCCCGAAATTATATGCGACTCAGTTGATAACCTAATCACAATTTTCGATGCTACAATATATGAATATTTTGATTGTAAATCACCGTTTTATTAGTAGTTATCATTAAGATAATTTGTATAGATCTTAATGAAAAATCTAAGAAATGTATATTTAAAACAATATTTTATCTTAAAGTTCCATAGACGTAGATGCATAGGTAAAATATAGTTTGTTGATCGACTGTTGACGCACTTGTAAGAACTTAAAAGTTAGATACTTTGGAGTTAAACAGGAAGGAGTATACTTCAGCATAAAAGCAGCGAACTTACCGCAACCGAATCATACAACTATCGCTACGTTCTCAGATGACACTGCAATTCTAGCTGTTGGTGACACAATCGTCACAGTCAAACTACAAATACATAATATACACGGTGGGACAAGAGTCCCGCTACCATTTTGATTGCCTATAACTTTGTTCAAAAAAATGATAAGTTGGTTTGGTTTTCATAAAAAGTTTATCTCGTCTTTACATTTTTTTTCGTTATGATTGGAAACTTATGTCGGCTAAATGGTGACCGCGATTCACTTTTTAACTTACGGCAATTTTTAAGGCATTTTCATGACATCCTGCAACATTTCAGGCTGAATTTCTTCAATTCGTGACGAATATTGTCCTTAAGATGTTTAATCGTTTCGGGCTTATTTACATAAACTTTTGATTTTCAAAAACCCGATAAGAAAAAGTCTGAAGCTGTTAAATCCGCAGATCTGGCTGGCCATGCTAAATCGTCATTTCGCGAAATTAGTTTTCGTGGAAAACCCTCATTCAAAAATTGAATTGTTGAACGGGTTGTATGTGCTGTCTCAACTTGCTGAAACCACATATCCTCTAGCTCTTCCATTTCAGGATCAAGACAATTTCGAATCATGTCTTGGTATACCGTTCGGCAGTAACACTAACTTCAACACCTTGGTCATTTTCAAAAAATATGGACTAGCATGAATACCACGCACCATACAGTTTTGTTTTAAGTGGATGCAATGATGTTTGATGAATTAATTGAAGATTCTGTATACCCCAAAACCAACTGTTCCGTTTATTGATGTGGCCTCTGAAATGAAAATGGGCTTCATCGCTCATTATCAATTTAGATGAAAAATCTTCAATTTCAACATACAGCCTTAGGATTGCATTACTGTACTCAACTCGTAGATCAGGATCACCCAGTAGCAATTTTTGGACTAATAGAATTTTGTACGGGAACATTTTTAAATCAGTTTTCAAAATTCGCCTTGCAGAAATGTGTAACTGGGAACCACATCTCCAAAACATCAGGAGGTGTTCCATCATCAACCTTATATTGAAGCGGTAAAACTACTTTATCATGAGGGTATTACAAAAAGCCTCAAAAGACTTAATAAACTATTGAGTCCCAAGAATAGTCCATAAAATGCGTTTTTTTGCATTTTGTGGACTATTCTTCACAACAACACTATGAAAAGAATATATAGACATTGTGGCGTTCAGAGCAACTCAAATAAATCGCATATTATCTCACGCCACAATCAATCAATAAAGTTAATATTTCGCGTAAGTTTTTGTAATTCACTAGTACTGTCGCGTCACGACTGAACGTATATATATACGAATCGCACAGTATGTACAGCAGGTTCGGTAGCATGTGTCTGATGAGATGGATTTGATCTTTTCGATGTCATAGTTATTGAAAGCCGTCATCATAGCGAAACCGACCTAGTGAATTACCTTAAAAGCCAACAACTCTCGTAATAAGCAAACACATTCAAAATAATATCAAGATACATGCTTCATTGATTGGTACATGGCCCTGTTTTTAGGCAACATTTTCATGTCAATAACCTCCCAACAATTTCATTCTACTCCTTGTAACCTAACACGACAAATTTTATACATCCCACTGTGAAATTTCTACCATCTCTCTCTCTCTCTTTCTCAACAACACCAGTGTTGTGTGTACTGTATTGTGTGTTTCGCGCGTTCTCAAAGCAACAGATATTTTCCGGAAGGTGGTGTTCGTTTCATGCTGCAAACTTCAGGTAAATTAATTCTGTTAAAGTTAGCCGAAAAAATCAAAAAAAAATCGATAATGCAGATAGTGCTTTTGCTGTTCCAGCCGAAAGTTAAAAATTTTATATTTGTTTGATTGATTTCAAACCAAAAATTTTTCTACGACATTTTCTATCCAAAAAAAATGTAATGCTTCGAAAAATTACCAAACTAACAGAAAGACACTTTCATTATAACTAATTAAAATACTCATATGTAATTAATAATGTATAAATTCCGAAATCTCTATAAAATCAACGAGTTTTATGGCTAGAAATACGTTTATTTAAGCGGTTTGTCAATGGCTATCACTGGAAAAAAATTTTGGGTGTTGTTTCATGTGGGGAGTTCGGAAAAATTCGATTCATTGAACCCGTAGTGCAATCTGCTAAAATCAAGTCACGAGGAGGTATAATTTTAATCACACAAGTCTTTTTAGTACGTGTTATAGAATTCAGTCATTATACGAAAACCACAAAAGTTTAATTGACGGTTGCCAGTCACTCAAATAAGAAAAACCATTTCGGACACCTCAGTAAAGTAAAACACCCTTTGTCATCTTTATCTAGCATTAGGGTAGGTGCTATGACATTCGGAATCGAGCTTTTATAACTTTTTCTAGTGGTAATTCTTAGCAAACAGCTCAAAATAAACACTCTAGAGATTGATTTTATCTAGAGATTGATTTTATAGAGATTTTAGAAGTTTGCACTACTCTACGGGTTTAATAAATCGAATTTTCCCGGACTCCCCACTAGTTATGTTCCAAATCGATCAACCCAAATCTTTTTAACCAGATCTTTGAATTAACCAAGAACTAGAACTGGTTAGTTCTAAATGATCAGGTTAAAAAGATCGATTTTCTCAGATCAAGTAAAAGTATTTAATTGTATAGTTCAATAAATTCAAAAATTAATTTACTCAAAAAAATACTACTTAAAAATAATCAAACAAGAATTCACCCCAACCAAAATCCTATTTAAAAGCAAAAACCACAATCGAATATTCGATATTAAAATGTTTCTTAACAAACCAACAATCATGCAAAAACTCCGTATATGCACGAGCGAACACGCAAAAAAACAATCGTTTAAAATCCAACTCGTAGAAATAACCAATTCTCTAAAAAATCAACGCGATCTCGATCAGAAAATTACCTAAGTCCTAACCCAACAACAAAAACCAAAGATCTATTCGTTCAAAAAAACCAAATCATTTGAGAACCAATTCGATCTCGTTCATGAACGATTTGGTTAAAAGAGAATTGCTCAATGACATTAATTTTGTATGATACATAACAAAAACTTTTTTGGTTTCCTTTTCTCGATTTGTGATTCTTTTCGCATCAATGTGATATTCAAATGAAGGAACGAGACATGTATATAAAAATGTTTGGGCTAATGAAACTTTGAATGAATGCTGCAGATAGAGATGCAAATGCGACATAAAGGCATTAACCGCTTAAAATAAAGCTACATCCAGCCATAGCACTCTAGAGGTTGATTTTATAGAGATCTCTGAATTTATACATTATAACAGATACGTATTTTAATTAGTTTTAATGTAAGTGATCTTCCGTTGGTTTGGTAATTTTTCGAAAGATTAAATTTTTTTTGGTTAGAAAACGTCGGAGAATAATTTAACTTTCTGCTGGAATAGCAACTACTAACCTATATTAACTATAGTATCTGCATTATCGATTTTGTTATTTTTTTTGGCTGGAAACTATTGGCTAACAGCATGGTAAATTTTTGATAAAGAATTTTTTTGGAAAATTTCAAGACACATAAGCTGATTGGACGATATGATTTAAGTTTTGTTTCAGCATTGCTAGGTTCTAAGATAATTATAACGTTTAAAGTTGTATCCATTATATTTGGAAAAATAAACTGGTCTTCATTATAGGCGTTGAAAATGTTACTTATTTTTCGTCAGATTTAGCAACAATTTGACATTAACCAAGTTATGTTCAAGGTATAAATTTCCATCGCTTTCTTTTAGATGCTTCAGCTCTATCCGATAGTAATTCTTGGTTTCTAATTAGCTTGTTGTTTGAAGACATTAGTGTTGGGCCTCTTTACCACGATAGTTTATTAAACCTAATCTTAGTTTAAAAAGTAAAATTATTTTATTTCTCATTTCAGATACCACCGTTAAAAGACTTATATATACGTAAGAATGTTTCAAAAAGGATTTATCGAGAAACCGCCCAATCCCGTGGCCAAAACATGTTGCCTTAATCGTTTATTTTTCATGTAACGGAATTATTTTATTTTATACGTACTATAAAGTGGTACCAAAATTAATCCATTAATTATATAAAATTTATATTTTCTCGCCCAGATGGATGATTGATATATTTCGAGTGGGACTAAAGCGCACCATAGACGAAAATGACATATATGCGCCATTGGATGAACATGAAAGTACAAAAGTTTCAAATTTTTTTGCAAATCTGTGGCGTAATGAATTAAAAAAGAAACAGCCAAGCTTACTGCGAGCTATATTTAAAGCTTATGGACCCCAAGTTCTTGTGTCGTGCATCCTATTTTCAATATCGGAATCAATAATGAAGTAAGTCTGTTGTTGAAGTGCACAAAAGGTTTCATTTATTATATGTAACTGTATAGATTATTATATTTTATAGATTACTACAACCAATTTGCTTGGGCGGTTTGGTATCGTATTTTGCACCTGAACAAACAGAAATACCGAAAGAAACTGCGTACCTTTATGCATTTGGCATTTTTGGAACAACAATATTTTTAGCAATAATATTTCACCCGTTCATATTTTATATATTTCAAGTAGCATTAAAGCTGAATGTTGGATGCTGTTTCTTAATGTACCAAAAGGTGAGATGTTAAAAAAAATTTATTTTCGAAAGGTTTATATATATTGAAGTGACTGTTCTTTAAATTCAGATACTTAAATTATCAAAATCGACCGCGTTTGATGGTATGAATGGACAAGTAATCAACATGATGTCAACTGATATTGCGAAAATAGAAAATGGTTTATCATATTTTCATGATTTATGGAAGGGTCCGATGGAAGTAACCTTAATGGGATACTATTTGTATCGAGAAATTGGAATTTCTGCTATTGTTGGTATAATTTTTATTCTAAGTTTTATACCACTGCAAGTCTGGATTGGGAAAAAATCAGCTAACTATCATTTGAAGGCAGCTAAGCGTACCGATATGCGAGTTAAGTTCATGAATGAAATTGTTCAAGGAATTCAAATGATCAAAATGTATGCATGGGAGAAATCGTTTGCGGGAATGGTTGATAAAGTGAGACGGAAAGAAATAAGTGCGATTCGTGGTTCGGCCTATTTGAAAGCTGGCCTTTTTTCATTTATGGTTATTGCGAGAATTGCAATATTTTTGAGTTTAATCTCGTATATATATTATGGCCAAGTGATTACAGCCCGTAAAGTTTATATTGTTTCGTCGCTATTCATGGCACTAAGTGATTCGATGGTGATGTACTGGCCGATATCAATTGCTGGAGTTATGGAGGCTCGAGTATCGATTAAACGTATCGAACAATTTTTGACCCGTCCTGAAACTAAAGTTGCTCAACCGATTATGAATTCTACCTCGGAAAAAATAAATCATTTAAACGGTACAGCCAAACATGAGGAACTAGTTAAATTGGTAGAAAATATCAATGGTGGAAGTAATTGTTGTCGCAAAGAAATTGGAGTAACATTTAAAAACGTTACTGCTATTTGGTCGATGAAAGAGGACCAAATTGGAATTTTTTCAATTAATTTGGACATCAAACCAAGTAGCTTGACCGCTATTATTGGACCTGTAGGATGTGGAAAATCAACCATTTTAAATATTATCATTGGCGAGTTGGATATAGACAATGGTACAGTTGATACAAATGGAACGTTAAGCTATGCTTCACAAGACCACTGGCTTTTCGATGGCACAATACGACAAAATATAATTTTTATCGAATCATATGATGAAAAACGATACGGAGAAGTTTGCAGAGTTTGCTGTTTGGAACAAGATTTCGAGCACTTGCCGTATGGTGATTTAACTTTAGTAGGAGAACGTGGCGTGGTTTTAAGCGGTGGACAAAAAGCTCGCATCAGTTTGGCCCGTGCTGTATACAAAAAAGCTGATATTTATTTATTGGACGATCCATTGTCTGCCGTCGATAGCCGTGTTGGTAAACAAATATTTACCGAGTGTATAAGCAATTTCCTAAAAGAAAAATGCGTTGTACTAGTTACACATCAGCTACAGTTTTTGAATAATGTAAAAAATATTATTTTAATGGAGAACGGACGAATTGATGCTCAAGGTCCGTTTGAAGAACTGAAAATGCAACGACGTAATTCAATTGTTGCTTTGACCACGAAAGAAGAATCAGAAGTTCCCGACGATAATTTTGATGAAGAAAAATTAAGACTGCTTTCGTCCAATACGAAAATAAACGAAGAAGAAGAAGAGGACATTAAAGAATTATTGACAGAAGGGTCGGTGTCACTAACCGTGTACATCAATTATTTCAAATCAATTCAAAATAAATGGAACATTTTATTCGTTGGCACACTGTTTTTCTTCAGTCAACTGGCAATCACTGGAATTGATTATTTTTTGGCGCAATGGTTCGTTAATTATATAAATTTAATATGATTTAAAATAATTTATCTTTTGATCTGTATAGGGTCAACTGGGAAGAGAGTGTCGGAGCACATGGTGTTAATTCAAGCCTTATTATCAATTCAGGACAATCAATCAACCAATTTGATAACCAATCTTTTGTTGATAATCCTGCTAATCCATTAAACTTTACACTGCCGAATCTTTTGGGTACTACAATATCTTCGATCCGAAAACACTATATAATTGTCTACTCAATACTGATTGGAGTATTAATATATAGTATTTTGCATCGCAACTTTGCATTCTATAAAATGTGTTTGAATGCGTCGATAAAACTGCATGATACGCTCTTTCGCAGCATTTCACGAGCTAAAATGTATTTCTTCAATAACAATCCATCGGGAAGAATCTTAAATAGGTTTTCAAAAGATATTGGAACAATAGATTCACAACTGCCGTTTACATTAATCGAATCAGTTAGGGTATGTGTTAACGTTTAAATTTCAAAACTGCTTCTTAAACTATTTTTTTATTTTAGTTTTGCTTGGAAATGATTGCAACAGGATTTTTAATAACGACAATCAATTTATGGCTTCTGATTCCAACTGCTGCTTTAGGAATACTACTGTTTTGGTTTAGATATATTTATATCAAAACATCACGTGGCATCAATCGGATTCAGGCCTTAAGTAGAAGTCCAATATATGCTCATACGAATGCCACAATTCAGGGATTATCAACAATCAGAGCATTCAAAGCTCAGAAAGCGCTTTGTCTGGTATTTAACCTACATCAAAATAATAATACAAGCCCTCTTTATTTGTTCAAAGCTTCGACGAGATCATTTGCTATTTGGCTTGATACACTTTGCGCCCTGTATGTTGCGGTAGTAACATTTAGTTGTTTAATTGTAACAAATGACAATTTAAGTGGTGACGTTGGTCTCATCGTATCGAAATCCATATTTCTAATTGGACTACTACAATGGGGCTTACGACAATCGGCCGAATTAGAAATAAATATGATTTCAGTGGAACGAATCTCAGAATATTCTAAATTACCAACCGAGCCGTCGTTAGAAACATTACCACAAAATTTACCGTCACCCGAATGGCCAGAGCATGGTGCTATTATATTTAATAAATTATATTTAAGATATTCGGAAAGGGCAAAGCCAGTACTCAAAAATTTAACATTTGAAATTAAACCGAAAGAAAAAATTGGCATTGTTGGACGAACTGGCGCCGGAAAATCATCTATAATTCAGGCATTATTTCGGCTGGCAGAAATAAGTGGAACAATCGAAATCGATGGAATTGATACTCAACAAATAGGTCTACATGATTTACGTAATAAGATTGCGATCATACCACAAGATCCAATACTTTTCTCTGGAACTATGCGCAGTAATCTTGATCCCTTCAAAGAAAAAGCCGACGATGAAATGTGGAGTGCATTGGAACAAGTGCAAATGAAACATGCCGTTTCCTGCTTAGAAGGTGGATTAGATTGTAAAATTTCGGATGGTGGTAAAAATTTGAGCATGGGACAAAGGCAATTGATATGTTTAGCACGTGCGATATTGCGTAACAATAAAATACTTGTGTTGGACGAAGCAACGGCAAATGTTGATCCAGATACTGATAAATTAATACAAATTGCGATACGTACAAAATTTTCGGAATGTACAGTATTAACCATAGCCCACCGATTAAATACTGTGATGGATAGTGATCGAATATTAGTCATAGAAGCTGGCGAAGCTGTTGAATTTGATACACCAAATAATTTACTTAATAATTTAGATGGTTATTTTTCTAAATTAGTTCAAGACGCTTGTACTGTTAATTCTAATGTCTTAAATAACCTAAGTAAAAGCTGATTTTATTTTTATTTTAATTATATAATTTTATGTATAGATATGTTTTAAATAAACGAAATTTTAATTAATTATAATATTAAATTAAGACATATTAATTGTTTAATATAAGTTTATTTCCAGACTCAGGTTGACTTGTTTGCCATAAGTTGTAAGTTAACTTAATTTTTAAGCAACATTTTAATTTTAAGGGAAAACACCAAATTCTGACAATCCAATCAGTGTGATTGGATTCAATGGCAACGGAGTGAAAGAGATATTTGATCCACTGGACCCGTTTTCAGCTTCCGTTGGTTTCAAATTCAACTAGTCCAAAAATAAATATTTGATCTCTGGTTTATCGAGACCAAGACGCAATTGATTTCAGTAGTGGTAACCATACGTTTAATGGAGTAATAAGATTCAAGTATCTTGAATCTTTTATTACTCACAATAATAGTGTGGGAGAGGATATCAAAGTTCGCCTTGTCGCTGGCAATTGGGTTTTATATCCTCCACGTTCCCTTATGAAATCATAATATCTTGCAAATGCCGATAAGCTGAAACTGTAGAGAGTGTTGATCAGACTCATTGTCATGTATGGACGTGATTTTTGATCCTTCACGAACGAGTACGAAGTACGAAAGATGGCTTCTAACATTCGAAAGAAGAGTCATGCGTGATATATGGCCCACAACGCGAAGTTGATGGCCCATACCGATTTCTTTTCAATTGCGAGATAAGGAATTTTATGCGAATTACTGCTATCGTGCATGAAATCAAAAGACAGCGAGTACGCTGGCTCGATCGGTAACTAATTATTATTAAAAAATTGAAACTGCTTTAAACTGAGACATTACATACCGTCTAAGACGTATTGGCGTTCATTGCAAAAAATCGTTACGACGAAGTGAATTCTGCTCAGTATCAAAAGCTCTAAAGAAATCTTTGATTTTTTTTTACCTCATAGAAGGTTGTAGAGTGAGCAACAGAGAAAATCTTCAAAAATCTAGGTGTACAATCGCCGATGTTCATAGAGATGTGTAGGAGAATAATTCTTTAAAATCATAATTAGCAATCGAGTTTAACATGTGGAACCCAAGTGTCATAGAAAAATTTAATAGTTGATAAATTTACGCCGATTACTGTCGCAGTTTCTTTACATGAGACCGGTTTGTTAGTAGATATTACACGTAAACGTCTGTTTTGGACGTCTCTTTGCACGTCTGTTGGACTAAACCTATTTCTTTGTAATCAATTTCCGATTAAAAGCTTGTTTTATTTTTACGAGATAGGATATCTGCTGTAAAATTGAACTAAGCTGCATATTTTTCTCGAGAGAGTTTTATGGAATTTCTGTTGGAAAAAATAAATATTTCAATTTTTTAAACGATTTTTAGAGATTATTGTTGGCGCATACCATGTCTATCAACAATCTAGCTCCATCGATTTCGGCCACAAGCCACCTCTTCATATTGTTGTCAATTACATGATCCTGGATTGCGCTACACACCGTAGAATAGTTCTTCCTTTAAATATAGTTATACTATTCGTACAATGACTGAACGTTTTGACCGGCAGCTTCCTTTATAATCATCACCGAAAGTTTAAGTAATACTAATTCTTTCCAAGTAAATGCACGACAGTAACTTGTTTTAGTTCTCGAATTTAATGCGATTATCTTTTTAATTATGTGTCTGAAATATTTAAATCTTTAATACACAGGAAGTTACACGGGCTTGTAAGATCTGTTATACTTATATTACAGTTATTTCATAAAATAATCCATTCCCATTCTGTTGATCTATAATTTGATAAAACACTTTGTCCACTTTGGTATCTCATATATCAATGTGTAGTACTAATTGTACAGCATGCACTTCCTAAAAATATAACTTTTACCAAAAAACTGTATCAAAGCTTTGTTCGTGGTAGGTATAATTAATTCTGTTCATTTTATTTAACTTAATACAACTGAATACAATTCATTTGATAATTTTCGTTTCTTAATTTTGTTACTTGTGAATGTGAAGAAGCCCATTGGTCAGCTCCATTAATAGGTTATTTACATAAGAAGTCTTTGAACTGGTTTCGTTCTCTGCAATCGTCTTACTGCATATGTGAAGTGTTTAACATACCACGAAGTTCATCGTTCACGTGTTGATTAATACGTTGTCCATTAATTACTGCATGTTTTTTTATTTCTTCTTGAACCGTCTGGATACATTATCGTCTGGATATAGGTCCCTTTGGAGGTAATCATTCCTTATGCACCACGGAACGTTAAAGATACCTCGTAGCATTTTGTTTATTCAACAGCCTCTCAAACAATTTGACTAGTGTTGGTAAATGTGAAATTAACCGGTTAGATTTTCTTTCATTCGGAAGCTTGCCAATCTGTTAAATGGTTTCCGTTTTATGTTCGAATAATTGTTGATAGAATCGAATAATTGTTGTTAGTCGATATTGCCAAATTTGTATGGTTCATTTTCAATTATTGATACAAATGATATAATAAAGAAGCCGTTGTAATACTACACGAAAATGTGACAGTAGCTCGCTATCTGTTGATGTTACTATCGAATATCAATCAATATGATATGGTTTTAACAAGGGACGGTAGCTGCTACCCGACTTGAAGGATTAAATCTAAAATGTCATCAGAACATATTAGAAATCATAATCATCTGGTCTCTATATGTGCAACTTATGAATGTCCATATACTTTCATAGGGCAGGGGGTTTTAAAACAAACCTCTGCTTCAATTAATTGAAATCTATGGTATCTTACGTCATTTTCAAACAAATGTAATTGCTTAGCTTTGGACGGAAGGAATAAATAAAGGAACGCACCATGAAGTCGACTTTACATTTATTTTTATATTATATGTGTGTCTCGTTTCCTCATGCGCCATTATGGAACACGTAATTTGGAGAAACGCGTTGTTTTAATCTCGCGAAGAAAGACCAATTACTTTAGCTTACCATCTTTGTCTTATCATCGATGTGGTTCCACATGGTGTGGACGTTTCTGGTCTACTTAATGTTCTCCATGGGTTAGAGGTTGTATTTGTAAAGTCTAAGGTTTCGACCACATCTACTTAAATTTTTTGAATCTTTTATGTGAATTTTAACATTTATGGGTCCTCTATGAAAATGTTGTTATGTATACAGTGTTCCAGTTGGTTCTTAAGTGTAAGATTATGTGTTGAAATATGTGACCTATATCGCAACTTAAATGGTATACATTTCGAGTTAGATATGCATTGTATTATTTGTATCAAGCAAGCAAAAGGAAGGAAGAACGCTTACTATGGTTACGCCTTGTCGGTGACGAAATAGTACCATGAGCTAATTCATGATAAACATCTTACCGCTGCGATCATAATTATTAGTTTTCAATAAGAAAAATAGTTCAAAGCTTATAAGAAATACATAAGTTTCTTAAGTAAGAGATTGTTTGGCTGCTTCCTTATTGACGTTCCATTCACATATTTCACTATATAGGTATTCCTAAAATTATCTGAAGTAAAATGTCTTAGTGTGTTCATTCAATGTTGTAATCCAATTTTCCGTTAATATGTACGAGTATATTCGTCGTATTTTTCTGTTTTGCAATTTTTTAGTTTTACATTGCAAGTGCTTAAAAGTGTCTTTAACGTGAAATACGATTATGAAAGAAATACGATTTCGTATTTTCTGATTCACCGCGCATTTTGCAATTAAGATCGTAAATTTCGTAATATTATGAACCAAAATAAAAATCCAAATCGAATTTTACGAAAATCCGGGGGACTGTTATGAAATTTTTACAATCCGCGGCGGATATTCCTATTATGTAACTATATTATTGTTTGTAAGATTTATGATTAAGATTTAACTTAACAGTTAGTGTGTTTGATAATTTAAGCCTTTTTTTTGTTTTAGTATTGTCTGTCACTCAGGCTCTAATGGCCCATTGGGACCTCCCACTATATTACTGTACGTTCCGGCTATAGGTCCGATTTATGTAGAATCATCTGCACATTGCATAGCTCCATGCCAGCCTATAGTACTTACATGGAAGATGGGACGGCACACGGATTCTAACCTCAACTGGGTCTCAGATGAGTTCATTCTCACCACCGATCGTACCTCCCCAGACGATCGATGGTGAAAATTCCTTTTCGCATCCTGCCTCTATTGGGATTCGAACCCGGTACCCCCCGCCCCATACAGCAGTGTTCTAACTACTGCGCCACATGGGCGGTCAATATTTAAGCTTTAGTCATGAGATTTCTAAAGATGGAATTCGTCCATCTTCAGATAGAATTGAGGCTATAAACGGTTTTCCCCAACCAACATCTATACGGCAAGTTCAACGTTTTATCGGTATGGTAAATTAATATCACAGATTCGTTCCTCACTCAGCCGAAATGCTCGCGCCAATATACGCACAATTAACAGTACTGCAGAAAATGAAGAAGAAGAAAACGTTTATTTGGCCTTTGGAGTGTCAGCAAGCCAAGTGTTTAAAAAAACAAGAGCTGTACTGACTCAGGTGACACTTCTAGTGCATCCTCGTGAACGTGGATAGTTCCGAATAACTACGGGCGGTTCCAACACTGCACTGTATTGGAGCTGTACAATAAAAATAATAGGGAACCATTAGGATTTTTCTCCAAAAAGCTTTTCCCACCCGAATGTAAATATTCTACTTTCGACCACGAATTGCTTCCAATTAAACTGCGCCATCAAGCATTGCAGGTGCTTTATTAACGGTAGAGTATTTACTATTCTTACAGATCATAAACCTCTGACTACTGTCATATCATCAAATTCGGAGAGAAGTCTACATTTCTCAATTTACATCCGATATACAATACATTAGAGGAGTAAATGACGTAGTAGCTGATACTCTATCAAGAGCTGAGGAAGAGATATCTATCATAAGTCACACAGGTCTGGATATGGAAAGACTCGTTTTTTTGCAAGAATCTGACAATTCAAAGAAATCTTAAACAATCAGACAAGATCAAAATTGAGATTTCAACAAATACATCATCCTGCAACTGATATGCACGTTTGGTGTGAAACATCATCGGAGAAAAATCTTCATACATAGCTTCACGGTTAACCCCATCCTGGTGTACGGGCAACACGTCAATTGGTATCTACGAAATATTTTTGGCCTAATATGAACGTGGACACTGCATATTGGTCCAAGACTTGTATTGCTTGTCAGAAACCCAAAGTACATCGCCTGAATGATTCTGAATGAAATCTCTACCAGGTCTCTACTAACCAACTCTTAGGTTCTCATAGAATACGAACTTCGACTTATCATCCGCAGGTGGAACGATTCGTGTAGCTTACTGTAATTTTAAATATGTATTGTAATCCGAGTTGTTGCTTGTATCTTGTAATCCACTAGGCCGGTTTCGAATGACGATGTTGATGACGTCATTGAATGACAGTGTGATCGAAAATATCAAATCAATCAGACATATGCTACCGGGATTGTTTCATTGTTAACAATCAAATTTTGAGACTGTATGAGTTTTGCATTTCGTAAATAACACATTTGTAACCTACAGAGCAGTCAGATTTTGACATGAGGTTTTCATAAAATACGATTCCCTTGTTTTTTTGGTTCAAAACTAGGCGGAATTTACGATTTTCGTATTTTACGAACGAAAAAATTTCATAAATACGAATATCCGTGGCGGATCGTATATTTTACGATTTCGTATTTTGAGAAATCTTTAAAATTTTATAACAGTCCCCTGGTCCATTTCTCAGCAAATGCTTTGTGTTGTTTTTAATGAATCTAAGATGGCTCGATCTTTCATTATTTTTCAGTTTATATTTAACTATCGATAAATAAATTAAATAAGTTGACAGTTTATTCTAAATGTTTATCGTCATAAAAACAAATCACAACCAATCGTATATAGCCACATTTTAATTCAATTTGGGGAAAAAATGTAAAGTTTCACAAATAATTAATAAATTTGTAATTAAGTATGTAAAGTAAATATTTATTAAAAGTTTTTTTTTGAATACAATTATAAAGTGATATAGTAAAGTATTTTAATTTATATATTCGCTTCATAGCATTATAAAGTTAATAATTGTTAATTTATTTACTTCTTTTGTATTTATATTAAATTTTGTAATTATTATAATTATAACTTTTCTTAAAGATTTAATATTATAATTTATTTTATTTAAATTTTCCCATTTTTCACTTATCAATTTTTTTTTGTCTTATAATTTATATCAATATATTAAAATTAATAACGTAAAATTAAATTAATTTATGCGTTGTATTTGTGTTTTGTTAAATTTTTATTATGTTTGAAAGCAGCTTTTAAAAAGTATACTAATTAAGATTTAATTTAAAAATATTGTTATTTTAAAAACAAAACAATTGAACGTTAATTGCTCGTTCCATAGCTAATTTTGAAATTCTTCCCCAAATTTCAAAATTATTATTGTTTTATGCCATATTTTACTTATTATAATTAGTTTGTTTTTAAAATAACATTTAAATAGAACAAACATAATTTTTGTTTTGTAATTAAGTTTTAACTTGCCAAAAGCTTCTTATTAATAAACTTTTATATGTTGTAAAATAAATTAAATTAATATTTCTTAAAAATAAATTTCATTTGTGATTTATTTTATTATATAGAGATTTGATTTTTTTTAATTATAAATGACAATTTGTTTGTGTATAATATTAAATATATAAATCAAAGAATATATATTATTTTTATTTATTAAATATATATATATACTTTTTATTTATTTTAAGAATTAAGTTTTAACTATATTATAATATATTTATAGAGTATAAATAAGAAATAAATTTTTATTCACAGTTTTAGCTTTAATTTAAAGTTTGTTTATATAATCATTTGTGGTTTTTAATCTATTATAATAAGTTTGAGCATATAAAGCACAAATAAAATTTAAAAAAAGAAAACTAAAAACATTTAAGATTAAAATATAATTTATATATATATATATATATATATATATATATATATATATATATATATATATATATATATATATATATATATATATATATATATATATATATATATATATAACAAAATAAATTAATTATTAATTTTGTTTTTTCAATTATTTATTTCATCTTTTTATTTGAGGGGTTTTTTGAAGGGGTTCTTGTTTAATAGTTAATATTACAAAATAAAAGTGTGTATTAGATATTTATATTTAAGTTTTATAAAAAAAATTAATTCATTTATAATATTAATACAGCAAAAATTAATTTATCTCAAAATCTTCCCCATTTTTTCAAGACAAATAAAATTTTGCGGTTAATTGTAAATGAATAATTTTTTTTTTTAAATTTAATTAATTTTTAAAATAATATTGTGCATCAGAAAATAAGATAAAATTTTAAAATTTATTGGATTACGCTGTTATTCCTAATTATTTATTTTATACCTTATAATTTTATTAGTAATATATAGGATAAAAAAAATTACTACTTAGTTATTAAATATTTAGAAAGGCTGTTTTCATTATAGGATGAAATAAATTTTAACTATATATAATATTATCATAGTTTATCACTATTTTACGGATATATAATGTAAGTGTTTGATTTTTATCGTTACAATTGCTGTAATACATGTTTTTGTTATTTTTTTTTAAACAATAATAGTTCGTAGAAAAATGTTAGTTACAGTTTTCGAAGGCAAAATTAAAATTTATGCGTATTTAGTTTTGG
This sequence comes from Tipula lateralis, assembly GCA_963932295.1. Lineage (NCBI taxonomy): Eukaryota > Metazoa > Arthropoda > Insecta > Diptera > Tipulidae > Tipula > Tipula lateralis. Next base: position 40,362,672 of record OZ010736.1, read on the forward strand.
TTGTTGTGTAAATTCATTTATTTGTGCATATTATTAATTAATATAAATATGTTTCTTTTATTTGTTAAAAAATAATGGACGATTATTTTCTTTTTTATTAAAATTGTAACTATTCTTTTTAAACTTTGTTTATTTTATATTTTATCAAACTGCGCGGAAAAGATAGAATATTTATTTATTATATGTAGTTAATTATTTTTGATTCTTTAGAATTTAGAAAATTTAAGAGTCTTTCTTAAGCAACATTATTTGAATTTTTAAATATTATTATTTTTATATAATTAATTCTAAATTAAATAAAAGCTATAGCTATTAATTAATCAAATGAATTTTATATGAACTCATATCTCAGATAAATCAATATGGTCCCTACAGAGTCACAATATTTTAGGTTTTACGTTTTTCAATCACTTTATCGCTAAATTAAACTTTTAATGCTAAATTACTACATCCTAAATTATTATATATTTTGTTGAATAATTAATAAAAAAAAGAAAAAAATTTAAAATCGAATATATTGGTAATATTTATGAATTTAAATTTTAAATAAATTTCTAATAAAATTATTATTAATTATTTTTAAGCATTCATTTTATTAATATTAATATTATAATATATTTATATATATATTTAATTTGTGCAAATCAATTTTTTTCTGTTATTATTTCGAAATCAAAATACAATTAACTGAACAAACTAAAAAGAATTTGGTTATTTGTGGGTTATTTCATATATTCATGCTTTCGGTTCTGTTATCTCAACAGTAACACTCTCATGAACATTGATCGGTTTTGTTGCCTCGTTTTGTCCACCATTTTGATAGTTTCCATTTAAACTTCTGTTCGATCGCACCGATGAAGCTGATGCATTGCTACTTCCACGTGAACCACGTCGAGATCCTGTAAGAACAATCAAACGTTTACTATATGTGTACTTACTACAGTAAACTTACTAATTTATATTATTTAAAAATGTTACATATATTATTTTTTACAGAATACATAAACACACACTATACACATATTTTACATAAAAAATATTATTTGTGATTCTGAAAATTCATAATAAATATAAATTTTTACACAATATGTCATGCAACATCAAAATATGTATTTAACTAGAAGAAAACGAAAAGTGCATTAATCGAATAAAAATTAGTTTAAATTTTAAAAGAAAATAATAAAAAATTATAAATTTAAGAATGTAATCCAAGAATTGTGGATTGGATTTTTTTTTTAAATAATACAGATGAATGTATAATAAAAAAATATTTAAAATTTCCAAAAACATTTATTTAACCTTATTTAAAAATTCAAAGTATGTAAAATAATATTTGTATATTTTATTTATGGTATTTGTCTAGACGGTTTATATATTACATGGGGATCATTTAGCCATTAATCTGTTATAAAATAATATCACTTTATAAAATAATGTCTGTTTTGATTTTACATAGTTCAGTGTTGACATGATGTGTTATACGTCAACTCTTAAATCGCTTTTGGATGAAACATCTTGTTCAGGACGGTTTACACTTTAAAACATAATTTTAAATACAGAATATGTTAATGTTTCGGAAAGAGAAGAAAATAATAGTTTACAAAAAGGTGTTCCTGATTGGTGAAAAGAAAAACACGGCAAGCATTTACATCTAAATTGCAACAATGACCCAAACCACCGAAAGTAAATTAGAATTTATTTTATCATATAATATAATGGTAAACAACAAATGAGATTATACAAATCACTAAAGAACTAAAGAGGCTGTTGAGATTTTATGTATGGGGTGGGCGTTAAACCTCGACGGATGAGTACAAGGTAACGAGAGATTGATTCTAACATTCGAGAGAAGAATTTTGCGTGTGATATATGGCGACACCAGTTGATGGCACCAGAGAGCGATCTGGCATCTTCTAGTTGTCGACAACAATTTTAGGAGAGTGCTCTAGTTAGACTACAGATACGGTTCAGGCCGACAAGGGATAAGATATACCACCCTTCTTATCATTGGAAAAATATCATAAAATTATATAACAATACATTTATGATTGTAATATTTCTGTGTAAAATAGCAAACATAAAAATTTAAATAAATTGTTGGTTAAACAAAACATTTTTAAACTACAAAATTAATCCTAACAATATCGTTTTCCAATCAAAAATTTAAGGTTCGATATAAAAAGGAAGATTTATTTTTGCCAACTGATTTTTTTTATAATATTTATTACTATTCAATCTGTTTTGGAGCTCAAGGCACTCCCAACTCTTTCGCGGTTCGCTTATTTATGTCCTTACCTTACGCTTTGCAGCCAAATCGAGGACGTACGGCTATAGGTCCGTTTTACCTAACCATCTGCGCATTGCATAGCTCCATGCCAGCCTTTAGTATACTGACATGGAAGATGGGTCGGCCCACGGATTCTGCATTCCAACAGGGGGTCATAGTTGTGTTCATTCACAACACCGATCTTTTGCATCCTTCCCCTATCGAGATTTGAACCCGCTACCTCTCGCTCCAACTGCCGATTTAACCACTGCGCCATCTGGGCCAACTGATTTGTTCTCGGTTATAGTTATTGTTTTTCTTTTATCATATACAGTTGCCAGAGTCAAATGCAATTGCTTTGCAGCAATGATGATTGTGGTTCAACTAATGGACTACTATGTGGAAATACAACAAACACAAAATCGATAATCTGTTTAACATGCGACAAGAAAACATATTTTCGAATGCCATCTGTATTTTTCAAATAGGATCCCAGAGCCCCGGTGAAAGGTGTTGTGGAATTAAAACTGACTTGTTTCTCCCTAAGGTTTTATCGTCTATAATTCACATATTTTCGCTGCAGGTTCTATAAGGCATTTATAGTCTTGAATGTTAACCCGATGTGTACTGAAACGGATGGGGATTTCATAGACAGACGGAGTTCTGTTTTTCAAAAATTGTATTTCATGCACAATTGGGATTTTACATATGTAAAAATCATTTTTTAAATAGTTTATGTAAATTATGTAAAAAATGAAAACAACACCATTCGCAGTGCCATCTATTTTAGAATGTTAAAAATTTTGTGATGTTCAAATAAATAAGTTTATAAATCAGTCTCCGTTGAATTTAGTACAAAATCCGGATGTTGAGGATCTTGAGGAGATTATAGAACATTAATTGTCGTAACCATTCCAGAACTTTACATTATATCCCCAGGACTTTACTTTAAATTTACTACATTTAGTAGAAGGTTATCATCAGATTCTAGTGGTTTCATTTGATATTCTAAAAGTAAATTCCATCATAACGAGGTTCTTTTAATGACATTAGCACTTAGGAATGCTTTTCAGCAAATGATGCATAAATTGTAGTTCGGTGTACTTCATTGGAGCAGTATTTAACACACCTTGAAACAATTTATATTGGCATCATATGGTTTGGTCATTAACAATTAACCTGGATAAATGCGTATTTGCAAAATTTGTTAGTTTTTTGTCCACGTGATTTTACATAGCAACTTTACATAGCCATACGATCACATTCCACAAAAAACTGCGTAACGAGTAGCAATAATGGGTGAAGAAATCCCTCTTATTCATTCTTATTCTTCCTAATTCAAGATCCCTCTTGTTCAAATGGACAAATAATGAATAAAACACCAAAAAAATGTGAATTAGCCAAAAATTTATTCCAATCCCTCTTATCGTGTTTTTGATAGACTAAGTAGCATTACTTTGTTCATCCATCTAACTAAAAATCAATCACATGCTCAAAAAAGTAAACTTCAGACAGCAACTTTGTGCAAATAATATTTAACAAAATTTCCATTTATATACGTTTAAAGTTCGTACGGTACAAGATACAACGAAAATGTTACAGCTTGATAACCCAAATTTTTATGAACCAATCGTATATAAGTTTTCCAATCGTATATAAGAACCATTTCCAATTAAATGGATGCATCAAAAATTCTGTACAGTAAAAAAAGCTCACATCATTCATCAAGTTTATCTCTGCATCTATTAACGTGCTTTGTGGTTTGGAGAAGTTAGTGGCTAAAATATGATTGATAACATTTTGAGACGATGAGTTGGGGATGAAATTACTAGGAGACCCTTATTTAGGTTACTAGGCTAAATACACTTTGATTGAACCCTCTGTATAACATTATACAGTATACCCTCTGTATATACCATACTCGTAGTATTTAATTAACGTTAAGCTTTTATTTATAAAATAAAATATTATGGCGTGTTTATACTATAGCATAGTATTACCGTAGTTTTTCATCTAATCGATAATAAGGTTAAGTTTTAAAGCTTCAGCCAAATGTGCATTGCCTTGTAAAATAATGATTAACCCTATCGATGACCCACTATCGAAAATTAACGATAGTGATAATACAAACAGTGCAACTATCTACATAGTACATACAATTATACGACACTACTAAATGCTAACACAAGAATTATTTAACTGATACTACTGTTAATATAATTAATTAACTACAAATTAGTATGACAAACGTTAAACAACAATGAAAATCATTAATTAAATATTAATTAATATTTACGTAAGAGATACTTTTAGATAGATCCTAAAGTACAGTTACATAGCTACAAATACAACAGAAGACAATTCACAATAATATTATAATAGTTAAGTTTTCTTTTATTTTCATAAATTTCCTTTATTACTTGTTGAGAAAATTTAAAATAAATAAAATTAATAAACTTAAAAATAAAATAAATTTTTAATTAGACAAATTTAAACTACAACAAAAACAAATAAAACTAATTAATATTAATATTCTGAGAAATTCACCTTTATAATATTTATTTTTTTTTTTTAAATTAATTTTGTGTTATATTATTTTTAACTTAATTATTGTTATCAACTAAAATATTGTTAGGTTTTACTGTACTGTTATTTGGTTTTCTGCCTATAAGAATTGGTTATGTTTGATTTTAAAATTTTGCATCGTCACACATTTATTAGATTACATTGCATTTTTTAAGTAATAAAATCATTATGTTCGATCGGGATTTAAAAATTAATAAAATTAAATATACATTTATTATGTAAATTTTAAAATTAAACCATAAAATAAAATAAATAAAAAAAAAGAAATAATTAATTTTATTATTTTATATAAATAAATTTTGGAGTTGTGCAATATTAATAATACAAACCTCTCTTACCTAACGACGGATTAGGCGAATGGGGTCGCAATGACGACATACTGGGTTGGCGTGATGGTCCACGTACAGACATTTTACTACCACGACGTTCATGACCATGAAGTAATTTATTATCGCGTAATAATGATACGTTCATAAGTCTTGGATTTGGTGTGTTGAATATTGTGCGATTCTCCCTCCAGCGTGCTCTGTAAAGTAAAATGGAAAAGTTAGGTTTTACAAATTAGAAATTATTTATGGACCGACAATATATATCTTTTTATATATATAAGTAGATCCAATTTTTAAATTTTTATTTATTAATTAGAATATAAATTCAAAAATTAATTTATAAGTTTAGTCCATAATGGCACTCCTAAGTTCATTCACACCACCAATCGGGATTCCAACCCGGTATCTCCCGCTGCAACTGCCGCTGTTAATACAACTTAAAAGTCTCTGCGCCATTGAGTAAACGATGATCCCTTAATAAAGTTAAATAGATCACTAATCAGATTACTGTATATAAGAGGCTTGAGCCTCAGACCTATCTGTTAGAACATCTCTAACAGACTGAATAATAATTTATTGAAATAATAAGTTAATACGAGATTTAATTAATTTTGTACAATCGAAGTTGGCGTTGGTAGATCAACGATTCAACAATCAGCGTGGAAGCGATGAAAACAAAAAAATATTTACAAGCAACTTTACCCAAAAAAGTTGATTTGTCAATGCCAAAAACTTTAGAAAACAATTTATTCAATGACAGTTAAAAATCGTTTGATGTAAACAAAATAAGCCTGATCGTGTACTATCAAGACACGGTGCTGGCGACATAACTAACCCAAATTAATTTTTAATGTTGTTTATTAAACTTGTTTTTTACAAGGCTTAGGAACACTGCAGTTTTTTCTGTACCATCACTTTTCGGTTGTAAGGTTAATAGCTCAGCCTACGTCAAACACCTTGGAGTTTTTCTGGATAACAAAATTTCTTGGAAGTATCATCTGGACTTTAAACTACAAAAAGCCACTGCTATTTTTTGGCAATGCCGTAGAGCATTTTTTGTCAATGCCGTGGCCAGTGGTTAAAGTTAAATCTTCAATTGTTAAACTGAATTGTTTGCTAAACTTCGCTTGTCGGGCTGTAACTGGAGCCATGGCTTCAACTCCGCTCCTAGCTGTGGAGCTAATTCTCTCCCTACCCCAGTTACAATCAATAATGGCTATGCCAGAACTTTACATGGTTAATGATAGACTTCTGCCGGTTTTTGATTTCCATAGATCATTTGAGGTATTTCATCCATCCAGGGATATATGGTTCTCACCAGATTTTCTCAAACATAAATCCGGTATTCTTTTCAGATGGCTCTGTCACTGAACAGGGTGCGGGCCTTTGGTGACTACTGTCCTTCGCATGATCTGAGAATCTTAGGAAGTCTAGAGATCTACTGTACTATTCATCAAGCGGAATTAATTGCGATTACTCACTGCGTGATGTCAGTTTTTAATCTCGTTGCCGACGACAAAGAGATTATATTTTGTGCGGATAGTGTCCTTAACTCCTTGAACAACCCTCTTACCAGCTCTAAACTGGTACTGGATTGTAAGAAATTTCTGAATCTCCTTGATGGTAACAACAAGTTAACGGTCATGTGGGTTCCTGCCCATTGTGACATTGAGGGCAACGAAATTGCAGACTCTTTGGCTAAAACTGGTTCTCGCCTACATTTTGTAGGTCCTAAACCAGCTGCACCTTTACCTACTTATATAGTGAAAAACAATTGAAACAGTTACTCTATCGAATCTAAAGCGGACGTGGTCAACTGCCGCTACTTGTCGTAAGGCGAAATACTTTGTCAGAGGGATTAACTCTAACCTGACAAATTACGTTTTTTTTCATTGAAAAAGGACAACTTGAGAATTTTAGTCTCTATACTTACTGGCCATGGCCAGTCTGGAAGATGTTGATGACAACCTACACTTTACCAGCAGCTATGTCCGGTTTTCGACCGCATAAGATCACTTGTGTTTAGCTGCAGGAATATTCCTGTAAATCTACTGTCTTCTCTGCCCTGGTTCAAACTGCTTCAGTTTGCTTAGGTTGCAGAACGCGTCTGTGCGCTTTGATGAAATCCTAGGTTTGCACCATGGGCCCTATAGGGTTCCAACCAACTTTAATAATAATTATTAAACTTTACTTAAAAGCAGTATTTAGCAACGTCATAGTAAGTAGCTATTGCCAATCTTAATAAGTTAGCCAAGTTAACACAATTAATCTTATATATCTTAGGTCACGCGTATGTTGCAATCATTAATTTAGTTGTACTAAAAATTATTTGTATATTTACAACTACCTATACAAGTTGTCTTGGGTAGCAATGCATTATGGATAATTTTAGAACAAATGAACTTGCTTGTTGTATTTGATCGTGTGCATACATATTCCGCAGTTGTAGACAAACTGGAAACATCCACATTCTTTTAAACAAATAAAAACGTGTTATTCATTTAAATGTAAACAAAAACAAAATAATGAGATTAACTCTGATTGAGGAAAGTGTAAGGTAAGGGTATATCAGTTTTGGAATACATCACGTAATGGAACAACTTTAAAAAATATTTATCTGGGCGTAGATTCTGATCAAATGGCAAGAAAGACTATTTTGTGACTGTACTAAAATTTTAACTGTGGTAAAATGACAATTTTATGTTAGTTCTAAAAAGCATGTTTTTTTTAAAGCTAGACGTTTTTTTGTAATTTTGACGCATATTGTCATCGATTTTACTTCAAGTTAATGAATAAGAAATTGAGATAATACTATGTGAGAGTATCTAAAATGTTTCATATTCTTAACAAAATTTTAGTTTTATTTTGGCTTTTATGAAGTAAAATTGTAACTGCTATAAACAACTGCAAAATTCATAGATCATTTTAAGGGAAAATTGTATCGCCAAACTTAAGAGATAAAATATTTAAGTGAGTAGATTCTAACTATACTTCGGTACTCCTGTCACAGTGTTACTCTATACTGCATATATACAACAGTCTCTCACTATAATAACAAAGTACATATGTCAAAGTACATTTTACTCTACCATAGTTGCTTTGGTTTTGATCAAACGCTATTTCCTCATACACTGAAAAAAATTACGATCACATTGAAAAATTCTTTATCTAATATACAACCGATAAAGATTCCTATCAATGATATTTACAAATATATTATCAATAAGAAAAGTGAATTTATCGATGGGAATATTTCATATTTTGATTTTAATAGATTTTTTATTTAATAATTCCGTTAAATTAACTTGATATGTTTAATTAACGTTATATACGTTATAGAAATTTATAAATTTAATTTAAATACATAAAAATACATGCTTAAGTTTATAAAAAAGCTTTCTTAATTTGGAACATTCATTCGAGGAGGACACAGAGCACAATGGACTTATGCACGTGTTTTGAACTTCCCCTCTATATTATAAAATCTCACCCCCCAAGAGTTATTATTACTGAGTTTCTTCATTTTGTTTTTAAAGCCCGGTAGGGGATATTTAGCGTTTATTTCTAAAATCTATCATATGATGTTATATGTTTTCAGTTTTACTGTAGGTTTCTACCGGAGTTGTAATATAATTTTTTGTTGTAAAATTCTTTTTTGGCCTTTTTCGATGTATTGGAGGACGTTATATATTAAATGGCTGTGCGATCAAATAGATCAAATCCATCTCTTCAGACGTATGCTACCTGACTTGATGTGCAATTCTTATATATACCTTCGGTCGAGTACGTTCAGTGCTAGTGAATTACAAGAACTTACGCAAGATATTGGCCATTTTCAGAAATTTCTATTTTCTTATCGATCAAGAATGATGTTCACTTTGAACGCAAACATTTATCATAGTGATAAAACATTGTTAAGAATAATGTTCATTAAGAATAATAAAAAATTATATTTTTGTTGAAAAATATAAATGAAGATATAACTGAAATATTCTAATTCGAAATGAAAATAAATTATCAGAATGCAATAATTTTTTCAAAAAATTAATAGAAATACTGACAAATATTTATCAATTTTTTGTCGCTATAATTGGTTATATTGAGTGGTACATTTCGTTCAATGTACTATTGCTAACAACTAAGAAATGAAACAAATGTTTCTTCTACTCCTTAAATCATCGTCATCACATCAAGTGACGATTTTACATCAATCTCCATTTCAACGTATTTTGTCATTGTTTTTGAGAAGTATACTAATTATGTCGAAAACTTGTTCTACCTATTTTTTTTTGTTCTAATCTAAATATATGTAGGTTAAACCAGATTAATAATTAATGTTACAGATAGCTCTATAAATATATACTAAATGAAAAATTGCACTATTGGCTTTATTTTTGATCTATAAATGAATGTTCATTTCGAGTGCCACTCTGCCCACTTCGTACAATTCAATTAGAATACAATATAGCATACAATAAGACTTTGTTGTTTTATATTTGATTCGTTGACCAAATCGTTGACAACGCAACAGATAACATCAGCGATTGTTACTAAAACTTTTTATTGGGATGAGCATCTTGATTGTACGCCAATATAGTTTTTTGGTTTCTTCAATTCAATCGTCAATCTCCTAGCTCTTTTCTTTTAAAAAAGTTATTTTTCGTTTAATCTCTCAAAGAATTAGCATAATTGAATAAGACTTAGAATCACTTGCCAGCAGGATTTAGTATCCCAACGCCATTCTGTCGACTTAATTTTAAACTATAGCTTTTCATTAGTTTTATTTAAATTCAATCAATTACATTTAAATCATGCCAATGCCAAATATTACAATGACCTGAATAACATCGCTTACAATTGAGAATGTCCATGAATTTAAATGTTCAATTGTCATGGGTGAACGATGATATGTTTTGATCAATTTCATAGCATCAAAAATTTTACTCTCACATACAACTACATTAACTATGGAATTGTTAAAGTTTTTGATGTGAATGATTGTTTATTTTTAATACAGAAACATCATATTGGCGGATACCGATGAGATAATTGCAGAAACTTTACTTTAATGGTACATATTGTGGGTTACGCACCGTGCATTAACAATCTAAAACCATCAAAATTCGTGTATTATTTTTACACAGCAAATATTTTAACACAATGAATTAGGAAACATTAATATTAATTTTAAGATCACAATTCTCTTCAGTTGAGTAAAGTTTAAATTATAAAACACAATTATCATAATCTAGTTCTAAGGTACTGGTAGACTCGGTGTGACTCAGGGTGGGCACATGAGAAACTAATAAAATAAAATGACGTTTCCGAGCCCTTTCCGTTTCTACTTAAAACCGGATCGTTATTTAAACAGATTATATTAATCCTGTGTAATCAATATTTTTTCACGGTAAACGTCTCACTGCTTTTAAGGTGACCAACATACCACACATTCACACATACGTGTATGTGTAACTACGGCCGTTTATCAACATGATTATTAACTATTTTTTAAATATTTAGGTAATGTCTGGTTATAGATTAATGGTTAAGAGAGTTTTTCGGCGTTGACTAAAAATTAACATGTTCTAGATGACATAAAAAGCAATTGTGATTAAAAGCACATTCCTTATGTTGACCATACTTACAATATGCACGAATACGTATAAAAAGTTCGTAAGGTCTCAGTTGAGTCGAGATTAAAGCCGTTTACAGTCTTTAAGCCATAGTTTATTATTTATTATATAGGTAATCATTCCTCGTGAACCTCAACTACACATCATATCACTATGTTTTAAAAAGTTTGTTTCATTATAATTTTAGTTTACTTCTACTACCTACAAGTATTCGTACGAAATATTCGTACACCGCCCAGGTGGCTCAGTGGTTAAAGCTGTGGCAGTTGGAGCGGGAGGTACCGGGTTCGAATCCCGATAGGGGCAGGATGCAAAAGGGATATTTCATCATCTGATTACGATCGGTGGTGTTAATGAACACATCTATGGCCCCCCTGTTGGAGTGCAGAACTCATGGGCCAACCCATCTTCCATGTCAGTACTATAGGCTGGCATGGAGCTATGCAATGCGCAGATGGTTCTACGAAAATCGGACCTATAGCCGTACGTCCTCGATTTGGCCGTTAAGGCGTAAAGTAGGACGAAAATAAGCGAACCGCGAAAGAGCTGGGAGAGCCGTGAGCCCCAAAAAAGATAGCATAGAATAAAATATAAAAAAAAAATAAAAAATAAAATATTCGTACGTATTCAGCTCCTGTTGGTACAATCAAAATGTATTGAACAATTAGAAGGTAACGGACCTAAATCTTGTGGATTGAATTTAATGTTCAATCCACAAGATTTAGCTTCGTTTAATAATTTTATCACAAGCTTTTGTAGTTTAATTGTGGTTTCGTCATTGTGGTCCCTAACGATTAAAATGGCAATATCGTTAGCAAATATTTACAATAGTAGTAGCTTCATGAGAGATATATCTCTGGTGAATTGTAAGTACAGAAACTCGCAGTGAATCTGATTTGAGCAACGAATGGCTTTTGTATAGTTTTTATTTTTTTTCCTTTATCTCCATTCATAGGAACATAGGGTGCACACTAGACTGGACCATCGAACTCTATATTTGGGGCTATTCTCTTTAGTGTTGCTTTAGTTAGCACCGTTCTTCTTTTGCGGATTTCATTCTAATGACACCCTGGTTATGCCATTTGGTGTTTTTCTCAGTGTGTGTCCTATCCATCACCATTACTACTTCCTTATCTCCTTCTCAATATCCACTTGGTTTGTTTGTCGCAGTAATTCTTCATTTGTGATCTTATTCGGCCAGAAGCATTTGATTAATCGCCTAAAGATTTATTTACAAACACTTGGAGTCTTCTTGTGATTTTATGCGTATGTTTCCACGTTTCACAGCCGTACAGCAGTTCTGACAGGACCTGTGCATTCCAGATCTTATGGAGCTTGTTGAAAGTGTTCCGCGTTTTCTTGATACGGTACAGCCAAGGTAAATACATTTTTCGAAATCTTCTATTGTGTCTTGGTTGATACAGTTAGGATAGGTTTAATTTAATGGTGGTGATTCACTAGATTAAATACATTTGGGATTTTCCAGCAAAGAAATAATTTGTTGCATGTATTGACTCTTTTTCTTAATGTTTAAATTAAGATAAGTGCAGAATATAATTTGTGGTATCTCGAGATGGATTTGGCTTTTGCTATTGAATTGCTAGAGGTTTGGGTGGTCTGTTTGTGTGGAGGCCATGTGGTTGGATGTATGGGTTTGAATGGGAAGGGCGAGGCTGTAGTGTGGAGATTATTGCGTTCATCTAGTAGGTGAGATATCTGAGTGGTGAGGGAAATGGCGATTTTTAGTTTTAGGTTTAAATAGTGAGAATCCATGCATGGCAGATCTGTATTGGAGGATTTTCTGATTTATGTTAGTTAATTTTGATATTCTTAGCAATTTTGTCTGATTTGAGTCTGTTTGTACTTCAGTGTATGTTTGTATGAATGGTTATTGTTGTCTTGAATTAAATGGTTGTTATTTCCGTCGCCACTCGGAGGTCAAGTAGATCTGGATGAGGATGATTACTTCGTATACTATGTTCATCATATGTTGAATGGATGTGTCCAACCATATGTGCTATGCATAGATAAACTCTGCATGTCTTTGGTGGTTTTCAAGTAGAGTTTAAAAGTGGGCTTTCCAGTTAAGTAGATAAGTATTGTGTTGTCGTTGGGTTATAAATTATAGTCTAACTTCAATTTTTATTAAATTAATTATAAAATTAATCAATTAATTTAATATTGCCGCCTAGGTGTCGCAGTGGTTAAAGCTGCGGCAGTTGAATCGGCAGGTACCGGGTTCGAATCCCGATAGGGGCAGGATGCAACAGAGATTTTTCAACATGAGATTAAGATCTGTGGTATGTATGAACACAACTATGACCCCTGTTGGAGTGCAGAAATCATGGGCCAACCCATCTTCCATGTCAGCACTATAGGCTGGCATGGAGCTATGCAATGTGCAGAAGGACGTAAATAAGCAAACCGCGAACAAGTAGGGAGTGAGCCCCAAAACAAAATAGAGATTAGAAAAAAATATTAATATTACAGATTTCTGAGCGACAAATTAATAAATTTATTTCAGAATTTTAATTGTATTAATCTAAAATGATGAGTGCAAATAGGTGTGGCGGATTTGTCAGGTGTCTGTAACCGCGGGTCATTCTTTCTTTACTTACGTCAAAACTGATGCTACAAGATAAAATTTCCTTGCACTATAATTAGTAAAAGATTGGTCGATTCGATTTTGCATACTTCTTAATCATTTTAAACATTATAATCTCAGTCACTTTCAACTGCCTATATAGGTAATAATTTTTTTTTTCGGTTTTTACAGGCCATTATTGGTCCGTACCGTGTCAACAATCTGACTCCAACAGTTTCGATCACGAGCCAGCTCTTCATTCTGTTGCAAGCAGTTGGAAGATGCCAGATCGCTCTTTACGCCGTGGAGCCACCGTCGCCGACAGCGACCTCTTCGCTTACCGAAAGGCGGTTCTCCCTTCAAAGATCGCTGTATCATTCGTTTCGGATCAGCACGCGGAACGTGACCGAGCCAGCGTATTCGCTGTCCTTTGATTTCATGCACGATATCAGGAATTTGCATTAAATTCCTGATCTCGTGATTGAATAGAACTCGGTATGTGCCATCAACGTCGCGTTTTGGGCCATATATCACACGCATGATTCTTCTCTCGAATGTTAGAAACCCTCTTTCGTACTCATCCGTCAGGGTCCAACTCTCACATCCATTCATGACAACAAGTCTGATCAACACTCTGTGCAGTTTCAGCTTATCCGTATTTGCAAGATATTTTGATTTCAGCAGTGGACGTAGAGGATATAAAGCCCGATTGCCAGCGGCAAACCGAACTTTGATATCCTCTCCCACACTATTATCGTGAGTAATGAGAGATCCAAGATACTTGAATCTCATCAATCCTTCAAACGTGTGGTTTCCACTACTGAAATCACTTGCGTGTTGGTCTCGAAAACCAGAGATCAGATATTTGGTTTTGGACTCATTGATTTTTCCAGTGGATCAAGTTTCTCTTTCACTCCGTTGCCATTTAATCCAATCACACAGATATCATCTGCATACGCAAGAAGTTGATTGGATTGTCGGAATAAGATATTGTCCTGAGGTGTTGCACTTTTACGAAGGATGTATTCCAACATGAGATTAAAAAGTATCGGGGACAGCGCATCTCCTTGTCGAACACCAGAAGTAATTGCAAAAATTCTCGATAGCCTGTTCTCAACTTTGACACAGCATTGTGACTGCGTTACTGTCATTTTACACAGATGTACATATTTTTTTGGTATTCCTAAATATTTGGTATTCCTAAATATAGGCTTGCTTGAAATCTATGAATACCTATATTTTGGTACATATTTTGTCCTAAATGCGTTTACAAACAGATTTTATGGCTCAGCTTTTTAATTATTTTTCCTGTTGTTACTTGTAACCTAGAGCTTTCATAGCTTTGGATTTTTTGATTTCTGGAGGATTTCTTCTATTCTAAGAATTATTTTTTTTACGTTTATTGAAAACATTTAAATCTGTTCAGCATTTTACACTTCTACACATATAATGATTAAGCCAACCTTTTTTTGGACTAGTATTCTTAGTTGAAGTTCACGTTCTAAGGATTTGTTTTTCCTCTTTGATAAATCCACTTAGATTACATTACGCTCAGTTCCATTGAGGATTCTAAATTTATTCTGATTTTGGACACAAAATGTCTTGACTAGTTCATAAATAAATTAAAATTCATTAATTTTATAACTTGCGTCACACGACAAACAGCAACTCAAAAAAAAAAAAATGAAACGCGGTATGATCACTTATTAATAAATTTTTAGAAGAATGATGAAACATCAATAATGACTTACAAAAAAATAAACTTTTAAACAGAATTAAAGATTATCTTGAAAATTAAATGAAGAAACAAACAACAATTATTTTGCATGCATATGTATGTAATACCCATCATTGAACTCAACATTTTAATTCACAATATTGCGAAATTTGAAATATTTGTAAACACACAATTAACATAAAACAATAAAATCAACAGTATAGTACGAGTACGTATGTACATAGAGACGTGTAATGTACTCATTAAATTAACATATTGGTTATTTCACATGACACGTAAACCCACCTTTACTATCGATAACATATCTAGGTTACCAAGGGTAATCTAGTGATATGCTATCATTTTAACATATCAGACTTATAAAAAGCTTTCAAAATACATATTAACTGCTGACTAGACACTTCAGGTAACTCCTATTGACAAGTAAAAATACACAATAATATTTTGGTGTAATTCAATCAGTTTCTAAGTTTGCTTATCAGATAATTTATCAGTATTGAATTATTGAACGACAGTGATTCATGATAGTGAAAGGCCTTGCATTATTTTAGAGCATGTTATAATTTGATATTACCGAGATTAAATATAGCTAAAATCAGTAAAAAATTTAATGGCATATATACATGTACTGCTTAAAGTACACTAGACAATATAGAGATATGCTAAACCATGACAATATACATATATACATATAATCTAATTTCTAAACTGTATTTCAAGTTTAAATCGCGCTTATGAACAGTTTATAGAGTTAAAATTTAAAAAGTTGATAAATAAATAATGTCACGTCACCCAAAACATCGTTGTATTGGCTTGATAACAATATAATATATTTACACTCAGACCTTGTTGCTTATATTTTAAAGGCGTGATATGCCATACATTAATATATGTACATACTCTTCTCATAGTAACTATGAAAAATGATATGTTACATCAGTCCAAATTTATTTCCATGGCAAATCTCGAGTTTAAGCTTTTGTTGTTATGTTGAACGTATACGACAAATAAACGTTGTACAGTGCAGTTTGGGTTGAATAAATTGATAACATCAAATTTAAAATGGAATCATTTTTTTTTTTTTTTTTGTTTTTTCGGTTTTTACAGGCCATTATTGGCCCGTACCGTGTCAACAATCTGACTCCAACGGTTTCGATCACGAGCCAGATCTTCATACTGTTGCAAGCAGTTGGAAGATGCCAGATCGCTTTCTACGCCGTGGAGCCATCGTCGCCGACAGCGACCTCTTCGCCTACCGAAAGGCGGTTCTCCCTTTAAAGATCGCTGTATCATTCGTTTCGGATCAGCACGCAGAACGTGACCGAGCCAGCGTATTCGCTGTCCTTTGATTTCATGCACGATATCAGGAATTTGCATTAAATTCCTGATCTCGTGATTGAAAAGAACTCGGTAAGTGCCATCGACGTCGCGTTTTGGACCATATATCACACGCATGATTCTTCTCTCGAATGTTAGAAGCCATCTTTCGTACTCATCCGTCAAGGTCCAACTCTCACATCCATACATGACAACGGGTCTGATCAACACTCTGTACAGTTTCAGCTTATCCGTATTTGCAAGATATTTTGATTTCAGCAGTGGACGTAGAGGATACAAAGCCCGATTGCCAGCGGCAAGGCGGACCTTGATATCCTCGCCCACACTATTATCGTGAGTGATGAGAGATCCAAGATACTTGAATCTCATCACTCCTTCAAACGTGTGGTTTCCACTACTGAAATCAATTGCGTCTTGGTCTCTAAAACCCGAGATCAGATATTTGGTTTTTGACTCGTTGATTTTGAGACCAACAGAAGCTGAAACCTGTTCCAGTGGATCAAGTATCTCTTTCACTCCGTTGCCATTTAATCCAATCACACAGATATCATCTGCATAAGCAAGAAGTTGATTGGATTGTCGGAATAAGATATTGTCCTGAGGTGTTTCACTTTTACGAAGGATGTATTCTAACATGAGATTAAAAAGTATCGGGGACAGCGCATCTCCTTGTCGAACACCGGAATTGATTGCAAAAGTTCTCGATAGCCTGTTCTCAACTTTAACACAGCATTGTGACTGCGTTACTGTCATTTTACACAGATGTACATATTTTTTTGGTATTCCTAAATATTCAAGCGCATACCATAGCCTCTCTCGATTGATCGAGTCATAGGCTTGCTTGAAATCTAGGAATACCTGGTGTACATCGCGAGATGTTTCGTAGTACTTGGAAAGAATCATCCGTAGCGAAAAAACTTGATCAGTGACTGACCGATTTGGACGGAATCCTCCTTGGTAGTCACCGACAATTTCCTCCGCCAAAGGAGTAATTCTTCCCAAGATTATGTAAGACAGTAACTTGTATGCTGTGCAAAGGAGAGCTATACCGCGATAGTTCTTGCATTTCATGCGATCACCCTTTTTGAATATTGGGCATAACGCGGCCACTTTCCATTCATCAGGCATAACTTCATTTCGCCATACCAATCGAACAAGGTCGAAAAGACAGTTCCACAAAGTTAGCCCTCCGAATATCAAGAGCTCTGAATTAATGCAATCAACCCCTGGTGAACGATTTTTCTTTAATCTCTGCATGGCCATTGTGAATTCCTCATAGGATAGATCCTCAATGAACATCTCTGCGGTCTGTATTTGAGGGTATTCAAACACAGCTTGTGATACATGTGGAACATTAAGTAGATCAGAAAAATGTTCACACCATGTATCGAGTACCGCATCGACGTTAACACAGAGGTTTCCATCCTGGTCCCGAATGGCAGTTGACCGAGATCTTAAGGTATGGTGCAATTCGGTGATTCCTTTAAAGAAACCACGCGAGTTGTGCTCATTGCTGAGTTGTTGTACTCTTAAGACCTTGGCCTTCCACCATTCGCGCTTCTTCTGTCTACAAATGCGTTTAGCTGTCCTCCTAGCAAGAACTGCCTTGTTTTTCCTTGCAATTGTAAACCGAGTCTGCGCTTCATTGTGGGCTATATTGCGTTGCTCAACAGCAAGACGACACTCCTCATCAAACCAATCATTTTTGGGCGTAGTTTTCACTATACCGAGAGTGTGCTGGGCAGCATCGACAACCGAGGTTTTCAATACTTCCCAGACACTGTTCACATCATCAGATTGGTAGTTGGATCGTAAAATGCTATTGCTGACAAGATCTTGATATTTTCGTTGCGTTTCTTCATTTATCAGACCTTCACAGGAGAATCGCGTTTTATATTCTCCTGTCCTCCTTGACTTGTACGAAAATTTCCATCGTAGCTTTGCAGCAACCATAAAATGGTCACTGCCTACGAATTTTGTTGACGACCGATACGATCTCACGTCTTGAACAACCCGAGCCCGGTCTTTTGAAATCAACACATGGTCAATTTGGCTTCGGGATGTTTTACGTGGATGTGTCCAGGTTTCCAAATGGATGTTTTTGTGGGGAAAGAATGTACTTGCCACTTGAAGATCATGTGCGATCGCAAAGTACATCATTCTTTCCCCATTTTCGGTCGCAGTTTCGTGTCGGGAGTACGGACCTATGTTGTTACATAAGTCGGTCTGATTTCTGCCAGCTCTAGCATTAAAGTCACCAATCACCAATCTGATATCGTGCTCAGGTATAGAGCCCATCAGATTATCCAAATTATTGTAAAATGAGTCTTTATCTTGGGGTTGGCTTACATCAGTGGGCGCATGTACACATACAATTGACAGGTTGGCTAATTTCATGTGCAAGCGAAGCTTACACATTCGATTATCGACTGCTTGGAAGTCCAAGACAGCCTTTTTTACCTGCGGCCCAATGAGAAAGCCAACTCCAAGATTTCCGAGGTCATCTCCACTGTGTAGCAACGTATAGCCTTGGGACACATGGACTCCACTTTTAGGCCATCGAGTTTCTTGGAGCGCTACGAGTTCCAGCCGATACTCCTTCATACATGTGATAAGGCCGTCCAACGCGCCAGGTTTTCTTAGTGACTGCACGTTCCACGTGCTGATCCTCATTCTCGTATCCGGGTACTTAAGCGGGGGGTCATTGTGATTTAGGCGGTATCCGATTTTTTTGTTTTTGTTGACATTTTTAACTGTTATTTGGATGGAATCATAGTTTATGTAAAACTCGGCATCATACATTTTGCATGTGGGACTCTAGGAATAATCTAATAAATTCATAAATCTACGCAAAATATCAGTGTGGTAATTGAAGGTGGAACAACTCCCCTTTACAAATATATGGTATACTGCTTCGACAAAAGACTTGGTTTTTGGAACCAAACATGATTAACGTAATACTATTATCCTGATTTATGGTAAAGGTTAGTACTCAGATCGATTTCGCGTGAAATTCCCATACGATTTTACCAAAGTGAACTCAGAAATGAAAAATTTCATTTCTGTTTTCACTAATCAGAACTCAGTTCATTAGCGCAAAAACTATAGTTATCTCAATGCACCAAAGATGGCGCGCATAAACTCTACAAATTTGTTTCACGCGAAAATAATGATACGAACCATTTTTTTCACGTGAAATTTCGACATTTAAGTTTCTGATGTATTCTAAATAGATGTGATAAAATCCTATGGTTAAATTTTGTTATATTTCGATTAATTTCTGATTTGTATATCTGTGATAAGTTGTTGTGATATGTCAAACACCAAAATTCTCAAAAAAAAATTAATTTCTATTTTATCTGAGTAATAATCTGTAGCTTAACACTTGTATAGAATTGTAAAGAATTGATTTGATTTCACTACGCTACTATTCCACTATGCCACTTAGATTATGATATGTTAATAACGGGTTGCGAGATGTATGAATATGATAATTTTGATTTTTGAATGCTTGTGAATGTTAATACTCGATAAATTTAGGAAATGATTTTTTCAAAAAGTGTGACTCTGTAAGAAGTTTCATTGATTTAAGTTTTATATAAGGTTGTTAAAATTTCTATGGCATTTATCTCGGCAATGATGATGTTTGTAAGGTCTATCAATGTACATTTTTCTTTTCAAAAATCTACATAAAAGTAATCTAATGACATTAAATCGCATGACCTTGCGAGCGTCGATATTCTTACGCATTGTATGGGAAGTTGCACAGTCTTGTCGAAAATAAATATCACCCAAGTCGATTTCATCAAGCTTGGACAAACAATAGTCCGTTATAAGGTATCGCACAGAATTGAAGGTAATCGTGTTTTCGTCTTCATTTTGAAAAAAATCTTTTTGTAAATTGCTGTCTTCAATCGAATACATATCGACGAATGGCAAACAGGCAACATGACTTGGAATGATAGAAAACAAGGATGGCGTCTTTGCAAAATTATTTTTTATTTTCCTGCTTTTCATTTCGACAACCCTTTAATTATATAATTTAAGTAGAACTCAAAAATAAAATAGTTTGGACCTCTTAATCGATTGGGTTATGCTTTTAGAAGAATCACAATACTCCCCAGTTATAAGTTAATCATCATGTCCCGGGTATACAGTTGATGCAATTGCTAAACTTAAGTATTCTCTTTGCCTGCTTTTTGTGTATGAATGAATAATATAGTGATTGGTCAATTTTTGGTTGATCGTTTAGTTACCGACCTATTTCCATATTGTCCCTTGTCCATATTGTACCAGTTTGTTTTGTTTAAACCATCATGTACGAGATATATTCTTGAAGAGTGTTTCTTTTGGAAGGAGCGTACCGATTTCGAAACCCAACAGGAGATGGATGGTAAAAGTGAATTTTCATTATTTGAATAGAATATAATTAATGAATTATGAACACTACTGACACTCCTGATGGCGTGCAGAATAAATGAACTATCGTAAAGCCACTACAGATTGGATCACTTCGACATTCTTGATATGAGCATTATAATTGGAATGCGAGAAAATGAGATTACGATTTACTAAATCTGGATAATCGAATGGCTAAGTTACACTTGCAAAACAGATACGCCAACAATGATGAACGGCGACTTTAGTGCTTAAGTTGACAGAAATCAAAATTGCTAAAAAGAATCATTTAGAAACGCATTTACAAATCTTAATGCAATAGGCATTATTTTCCTACAAGTCCTATAAGAATGAAAGGACCTGAATGGATATTTTGATATATGGCAGAATAATTTTCGAAACGGGGTTATACCCTAGGGGATTGAAAGTGATCGCATTATGTCATTATCTATTATACGAGAATAGCTTCGGATCCAGATTAATTGAATGAAATTGATTGTTTTGATGCATGCCGTGTGGTATATTTAATGCAATTTACACATATTTATATATGTATATATATATATATCTATCTATATATATATATATATATATATATATATATATATATATATATATATATATATATATATATATATATATATATATATATATTTATATATATATATATATATATAATATATATATATATATATATATATATATATAAATATATATATATATATATATATATATATATATATATATACTAAATATTATATATATATATATATATATATATATATATATATATATAAATGTATATATATATATATATATATATATATATATATATATATATATATATATATATATATATATCTATATATATATATATATATATAATATATGTATATATATATATATATATATATATATATATATATATATATATATATATATATATATATATATATACATATATATATATATATATATATATATATATATATATATATATAGTATATATATATATATATATATATATATATATATATATATATATATATTATATATATATATATATATATATATATATATATATATATATATATATATATATATATATATATATATATATATATATATATATATATATATATATATATATATATATATATTATATATATATATATAATATATATAATATATATATATATATATATATATATATATATATATATATATATATATATATATATATATAATATATTATATAGATATATATATATATATATATATAAATATGTGTAAATTGATTTTATATATATATATACATATATAAATATGTGTAAATTGCATTAAATATACCACACGGCATGCATCAAAACAATCAATTTCATTCAATTAATCTGGATCCGAAGCTATTCTCGTATAATAGATAATGACATAATGCGATCACTTTCAATCCCCTAGGGTATAACCCCGTTTCGAAAATTATTCTGCCATATATCAAAATATCCATTCAGGTCCTTTCATTCTTATAGGACTTGTAGGAAAATAATGCCTATTGCATTAAGATTTGTAAATGCGTTTCTAAATGATTCTTTTTAGCAATTTTGATTTCTGTCAACTTAAGCACTAAAGTCGCCGTTCATCATTGTTGGCGTATCTGTTTTGCAAGTGTAACTTAGCCATTCGATTATCCAGATTTAGTAAATCGTAATCTCATTTTCTCGCATTCCAATTATAATGCTCATATCAAGAATGTCGAAGTGATCCAATCTGTAGTGGCTTTACGATAGTTCATTTATTCTGCACGCCATCAGGAGTGTCAGTAGTGTTCATAATTCATTAATTATATTCTATTCAAATAATGAAAATTCACTTTTACCATCCATCTCCTGTTGGGTTTCGAAATCGGTACGCTCCTTCCAAAAGAAACACTCTTCAAGAATATATCTCGTACATGATGGTTTAAACAAAACAAACTGGTACAATATGGACAAGGGACAATATGGAAATAGGTCGGTAACTAAACGATCAACCAAAAATTGACCAATCACTATATTATTCATTCATACACAAAAAGCAGGCAAAGAGAATACTTAAGTTTAGCAATTGCATCAACTGTATACCCGGGACATGATGATTAACTTATAACTGGGGAGTATTGTGATTCTTCTAAAAGCATAACCCAATCGATTAAGAGGTCCAAACTATTTTATTTTTGAGTTCTACTTAAATTATATAATTAAAGGGTTGTCGAAATGAAAAGCAGGAAAATAAAAAATAATTTTGCAAAGACGCCATCCTTGTTTTCTATCATTCCAAGTCATGTTGCCTGTTTGCCATTCGTCGATATGTATTCGATTGAAGACAGCAATTTACAAAAAGATTTTTTTCAAAATGAAGACGAAAACACGATTACCTTCAATTCTGTGCGATACCTTATAACGGACTATTGTTTGTCCAAGCTTGATGAAATCGACTTGGGTGATATTTATTTTCGACAAGACTGTGCAACTTCCCATACAATGCGTAAGAATATCGACGCTCGCAAGGTCATGCGATTTAATGTCATTAGATTACTTTTATGTAGATTTTTGAAAAGAAAAATGTACATTGATAGACCTTACAAACATCATCATTGCCGAGATAAATGCCATAGAAATTTTAACAACCTTATATAAAACTTAAATCAATGAAACTTCTTACAGAGTCACACTTTTTGAAAAAATCATTTCCTAAATTTATCGAGTATTAACATTCACAAGCATTCAAAAATCAAAATTATCATATTCATACATCTCGCAACCCGTTATTAACATATCATAATCTAAGTGGCATAGTGGAATAGTAGCGTAGTGAAATCAAATCAATTCTTTACAATTCTATACAAGTGTTAAGCTACAGATTATTATATATATATATATATATATATATATATAAATATATATATATATATATATATATATATATATATATATAAATGTATATATATATATATATATATATATATATATATATATATATACATATATATATATATATATATATATATATATATATATATATAATATATGTATATATATATATATATATATATATATATATATATATATATATATATATATATATATATATATATATATATATATATATATATATATATAGATATATATACATATTTGTATACGTAAATATAAATTCGATTTCTCAGTAATATAACAAACAATTTATTTTTAATTTAATAAAATTCATTTAGGTTTAACTGGTTATATTGTGTTTTGTAAAAACAAATTTGTTAAGACCAAGTGAATGAATTCCAAATGTGTATTTGTTCCAAAAACATTTTTCTGGACCAAGTGAATGCAAATATGATTATTTGCAACATAACATTCTAGAATCCAGACAAATTCATTACATTTTATCATTTCTAGGATGTTTAATGCTCATAAATATGTCATAGCATTATGCATATAGTCGTACATATACATATGCTATCATAAATAATCAGCATTAGTTGTAAATTGTTTGTGAATCATGTTTACAATTTAAGAAGATTATTTAAATATCTGAATTTGTCCGGTAATTACCGGACATGATTAATTTTTCAGTGTCAATATTGCCAACATAAAAAAGTTTACCCAGACAACGTAATCACTAAAGCGGCGAAAATATTTTAATCGTTTCTTATCTTTAGTAAAAAATAACTCCCGATTTAATATTTGCAATTAGCAACAAGTTGTACCACTGCTTATCAATCTAAAACAAATGATCCTTATCTTGGGTACTACTTGCGATTTTTCGTATTTGGATGAAAGCTGATAGTGGTATACTTCCTATGATGTAGGAGCTAAATTTGAGGAATATTTGTCTCAAGAAAATACTAAAATTCATTTTCATCATCGATTTAAGAAGAGGAGAATTGAATAAAGCAACTGAAATAATTGATGAATTTCAATTGTTTTTAAAGAGAGGGGTGTTCTTTAATGGAATCTGATAAGCTAAGAGATGATTTAATTTTATAACTTCCAAGAGTAGGCCTTGACCCACACATTTTAGGTATATGGTTAGCTCAACGGATAGATACTGCTAGTACTGATATGAGTCGGTTCATGAATTTTGCATAACACAAGGGAATTTGCTTAACAGAGTTTTACTAATTATTTTCAAAATACAAACACTTCTAAAGCATCCTAAAATAAATACCAGTTAAATATTAATTGCAGAGCAGCGGGATTTGAAGAAGGTGGTACCAGGTGTGTGGACTCCGATATAGGGGCAGGACGCAAAACTAACAATCTCTTCCCACAACTAACATACTTCCTTCTTTGAGATTCTGTTACGGCATGGCCAACCATTTTAGTTTCATCATTTCGTTTGAATAAGGCAAATGTGAATGGCCGTTATAGGAAGCAACTTATTTTCATATAACCGAAGTTTGCTATAGTTTCTTTGAATACCATTTATAAAGGTTTCATTTTGACATTTTGAAAAACGAGTATTTTTTATGAGAAATCAATGAATGTTTATTTCATTGTATGTAAAGAGAAGAGTTTGCCATTAAAATTTGAAAACGATATTAGCCAGATGGTTTGCAATCCTTTTCATGAAATTACCAATTCTCACATTTAGGTCTGTATGTCCTCGATAACTTCACGAATTCCGTCTTTCATCAAGCTTATCTTTCACGTGGTCCCAAAGAAAAAAGACTAAAGGTGTTAAATCACAAGATCTCGGAGGGGCCAATTGTGATCACCTCTTTAAGAAATAACTAATAGACAAGCAGCGCCGTATTGCTGCAAATAAACGTCTTCCACATCATTATCTTTCAATGCCGGTTATAAAAAATCGTTAATCATAACTCGGTAGCGAAAAACAGTGACACGTTAAGGATGGAAAGGCTTTTCAACAATCATTCTTTTATTTTCTGAGCCCCAAAATCGACATTTCTGCTAATTAATGAGACCTCCGAGATGAAAGTAGGCATTATTACTGAAGAAGATTTTTTGATGAAAATTTTGATCATGTTGATCGATTTCAAGGACCCAATCAACGAAGATACGATGTTTATGGTGGTCGACCAGATTGAGTTCTTGTGTTAACTGAACTTTAAACGCCTTTAGACCTAAGTCTTTGTGGATTGTTTAGTTCCATATTCGTCGACAAATCGACCAACCATTTTCTTAAACTCTACGGGCTACAGCAGCAATATTCTCAGTTGTTTTTAGACACGCGGTGTTTCTTCTTCACTCACTAACTTGTTCCAACTTTTCCGCCAGTTTTACTGTTGCTGGTCGAGAAGGTGCTTTACGACGACCAAAAAGTTACCAATGCGTTGTTTAAGTTTGTATCGTGCTATTTATAGTAATGGCGTTTTTTTACTTGTTAAATGTCAAAAGACGACCGCTTCCAAAAAGACAGCTGTCCAAATAGCATGCTATTCAAAATGAAACCTCTTATTGGAAAACCCTTTATTTTAGTTGAAGTGAGTCATCATTTTAAAGTTTTTGTTATTCTTAAAGTAAAATAATTTGAAGGTATTAATGCCACAACTATGTACATCAATTGTGAACTAGCATTTGTACTGTGTACTCGTTGAAGGAATATAAATTCTAGTCGCAAATCATTGTAGCCATGAATTTTATGTAGTTATTGATGCATGTCGGTCGCTAAACATACACAACGCACTGATATGCCGCATTATTGAATTTTCGACAACATTCGTATCAACCCAACAACGATTCTGCGCATTGTTTCATTGGGTTTCTTGAATATATCACTATATATCGTTCATGACGAATATTCTTGCTACTACACTACCATATTTATTTCTTATATACGAATCGAAGTTTAGTTCGTT
This sequence comes from Tipula lateralis, assembly GCA_963932295.1. Taxonomy (NCBI): domain Eukaryota; kingdom Metazoa; phylum Arthropoda; class Insecta; order Diptera; family Tipulidae; genus Tipula; species Tipula lateralis. Next base: position 40,389,392 of record OZ010736.1, read on the forward strand.
TGCCTTCTTATCTTATACACCGGTATTGGAATACACACACACACATTGAAAATGTGCTCGTAAATGTTTGTGTCGTCAAGGCAAATACTGAATATGTTTTACACATTCAACCTAAATACATACACAATTTTTATTTTTTGTACTTTATCTCAGTGTATGTATTGGTTCAGTTCAAAACAGCTGTGAGTTAAGAAATAAAAGAAAAAAAAACTAAAACGTGTGTAGATTTTTTTTTTTTTTAATTCAGTTTCTAATTTTTTCCTAAGCGAAAGTAGTTATGAATCAACGCTCGTCGCAAACAAGTTAGACGGTTCAAACGTGGCGAAAAAGTCATTAGTTTGTGTGTTTTTTTTTTACAATTCCATCATAATGTGAATATTGTGAATGAAAATTTTGTGAAAAATTATTTTGGTGCTTATTCAAATTGTATATATTGTTATCATATATTTTATGTTATATATTTATGTTGGTGAAAATTTACACTAAAATTGCGCAATTTCCGCTTCTTTTTTTTTTTGTTAATAAAAGATTAAAAAACAAATTAGTGAATAATTGATAAACAAAGATTTGGCTATCACTATTATAAACGTCACAAAGAAAATTACAAATCTTTATGTTTGTGTGTGCTTTCTTTGCGAACATTGACTCACGCAATAGCAATCTATATATGTATATTGTATAAGCAAGGTTAATTCATTTTAGCATGTTAAATTTTTAGTAGATGAGTGATGTTTGACACAAAAGTGGATTTATAATTTTTTGTTGGTGGTTTGGTTCGATATCTCTTATCGGACGCGCAACTTAACGCTACATGTACGAGATAGGACGACAATTATATTGAACAGAGATAATTTTATAGCTGATGACGTCATTTATTTTATCACTAAATGATATTTTTATTAGTCGTCTAATCAATTTTACAAATGTGATACATTCCATATTATGTAGTTTTGTCGATTTGTTACTACAATTTTTGTACATACATTAGGCAATGTTAGGATGCTGTAGATAAGCATTATCTCGAACAGTTTTACTATTTATGAACCTTTTCCGTTAACGACATGTCCATGAATAATAATCTTGAATATATTATATTCGTGTTTTTGATTTATCAAATTTGAATATTCGTATTAATTGAGGTTTAATTTGAAGACGTCTCGAAGCCCAAAACAAAAAAAATAATTCCACTTTGCGACTATTTTAATTAATTTAAATAAACCCAATTTAAAAATTGTATATAAAATTAACATTAAATTTGCTATTGTTGTTAATCATATTTACAAACGTATAACCATGTGATAATTATTAAAATCAATATTATTATTTAATTTATCGCTAGTTCTAAATATAAATATAAAATAAACAAACATATAATCAAAATTATCATTTTTTAAAAATAAATATCTATATAATTTGTGTTTTAAGTGTTAAAAAGAAATTATTGCGATATATAAATCGTTAAAAGATGTATCGAGTGAATAGTAATGTGAAACCACAGAATCCAATTGTTAAATCGTGGCTTATATCAAGGCTACTGTTTTTGTAAGTATTACAATCTTAAAGACAAAAGCTCTCTTATTGAAATCGATGTTCTCAGTAATTTAACTATCGTAATATATGCGAACGATGATAAAATTAATAATTAACGAATTGTGGCGCTAGTTTTTAAAAAAAATTTAAATCAATCAATTAAACTAATTACCATAATGGCTTACAATTATGATTTATTAATCGTTGATTTCAATTAAAATTTGTAACCTAAATTGTTTACATTCAATTTACTATTTTAAAATAATAAAATATTTTAGATGGCTGAAAGACATATTTGTTATTGGCATGCATAGATCAATAGATGAGAATGATATTTATGCCCCGCTTAAAGAGCACGAAAGTGCCAACATATCAAAATTATTTTCCCAACTGTGGAATGACGAGTTGAAACGAAAAAAACCAAGTATAATACGGATATTTATGAAATCGTATGGCGTGCCGGTTATGGCTGTTGGAATTTTATTTTCCCTATCCGAAACAATAACAAGGTGAATTGAAGTGACTTAAAATCTGGTTAAATCGAAGTGTATGGCATTTGTTTAATTATAGAATTTTGTATAATTTTTTCTTGTTAGAGTATTCCAACCGATATGTTTGGGTGGTTTGGTTTCGTATTTTGCACCGGGTCAAACCGATATCACACGACAAGATGCTATTTTGTATGCGTCCGGAATTGCTGGAATAGCACTTTATCAAGCCCTTTCATTTCATCCATTTATATTTTATATTATACAGGCTGGATTAAAATTAAAAGTCGCTTGCTGCTCGTTGATGTATCAAAAAATATTACGATTGTCGAAGTCGACAACGTTCGATGGAATGAACGGACAAGTTATTAATTTAATGACAAACGATGTGACAAAGTTCGATATTGGATTGATATTTTTACATGATTTGTGGAAAGGTCCGATGGAAGTGGTTGTAGTAGGTTATTTAATTTATCGGGAAATCGGAGTATCTGCCATAATTGGTATGGTGTTTCTTTTGAGCTTTATTCCTCTCCAAGCGTGGATTGGTAAGAAGACAGCAACATATCGGCTAAAAACAGCGAAGCGTACCGATATTCGTGTACGATTTATGAACGAAATTATTCAAGGGATTCAAGTCATTAAAATGTATACATGGGAGAAATCTTTCGCTGGAATGGTGGATAAAATTCGTCGAAAAGAAATTAACGCAATCCGTGGATCGTCCTATATTCGGGCTGGGCTATTCTCATTTTTTGTTATTTCACGTGTCTCCATATTTTTAAGCCTTATATCGTACGTGTACTTTGGCAATATTATCACTGCCCGCAAAGTATTTATCGTCTCATCATATTTCATGGTGCTAAACTTATCAATGGTATTCTTTTGGCCGATGGCAATTACATCAGTTACCGAAGGTTATGTCTCAATTAAACGTATCGAAAAATTTTTACTTCACCGTGAGGTTAAAGAATCGATTGATGACTATGATTTTAATGATGACGAAAAGCCAAAGAAATCGGCATTAAAGCAAAAATTACAAAACGGTAATCTAGAGATTACAGAGTTGAATAATCTAAAAACTAAGAATACGGATAGTGATGAATATGCAGAATTGTTACCAAAAACAAGGATCGAGAATATTGATTCGAATGAAAAGGGTGTTGTTTTAAAATCGGCTACCGCAGTCTGGACACATAAAGAGAAAAATATTGGTTTATTTTCGATCAATTTGGAGGTTGTGCCAAAAAAGATGTGTGCTGTGATTGGCCCAGTTGGTTCAGGAAAAACAACATTGCTAAACGTAATTATTGGCGAACTTGAAGTTGACAGCGGTGCTATTAGTGTGAATGGAACATTAAGCTATGCTGCTCAAGAACCTTGGCTATTCGAAGGATCAATTCGGCAAAATATTATTTTTATAGAAGAATATGATGAGCAGAGATATCATGAAGTATGTCAGGTTTGTGCGCTCGAAAAAGATTTCGAACTCCTACCGTTTGGTGATTTAACCATTGTCGGTGAACGTGGCATGGTGCTGAGTGGTGGACAAAAGGCTCGCGTAAGTTTAGCCCGTGCAATTTATAAGAAAGCAGATATTTATTTACTAGACGATCCGCTTTCAGCTGTTGATACCCGAGTTGGAAAACACATATTCACCGAATGTGTTCAAAATTACTTAAAATTAAAATGTGTGATTTTAGTTACACATCAATTGCAGTACTTAAAAAATATTAAACATATTGTGTTAATGCAAAATGGGCGTATCGATGCACAAGGATCGTTCGATGAAATAAAAAAAAATCGTGCCAATTCTATATTAGAATTGACAATGCACGATGAATCAGGTGAGCAGAACGAGAATGGGGTCGAAAAAGAATTGGAGCACGCCAAACCAGTAAAAAAGGAGGAAATAGCGGAGGAAGAAGAAAAAGAGGTGTTGGCAGAAGGTTCAGTATCGCTAAATGTTTACAAGAATTACGTCACATCTGTTAAAAGTACACCAATTATATTATTCGTTGGAATACTATTTCTTCTGAGTCAATTAATCATTAGTGGAATAGACTTTTTTGTCGCTCAATGGTAAATGCACCACAAACATTTTCTATATAAAAAATTGTATTATTTAACGATTTCTCTTTTTTATAGGGTAAATTGGGAGGAAGAAATTGCAGCTTTAAATGCCACAGCCTTAGAACAAGGATTAGCTAATAAATCAGATGAAAACATGACAAGTCTAGAAATCGATTTATTTGGAATCAATAATTATACACAAATCAATCAAACATCTGTGTTCGACAATATAACGAGTCCATTAGAGATATTTTTTCCGAAAACTAGTGAAACTACTGTGCACACAGTACGTGAACAATATGTGATAGTCTATTCAGTTTTAACAATATTATTAATATATTTCGTAATTAATCGTAATTTTGCCTTCTTCAAAATGTGCCTTAGAGCATCGATTCATTTACACGATAGCCTGTTTCGTGGCATTACTCGTGCACCAATGTTATTTTTTAATAACAATCCATCTGGAAGAATCTTAAATCGTTTCTCAAAAGACATTGGAGCAATCGATTCGTTTCTACCATCAGCCCTTATGGATACATTAGCGGTAAGTTTAAATGCTGTAGCATTAAGCTGGTATATACTAAAATATAATTTTTTTTTATATTCATTGCAGTGTTTCCTTGAAATGTTCGCAATTGGACTATTGGTCTCAATTATAAACCCATGGTTACTGATACCAACTATTATATTAAGTACGTTTCTATATGCATTCCGCACAGTTTACGTTAAAACGTCGCGAGCCATCAATCGAATTGAATCGCTCACTCGAAGTCCAATCTATGCCCATACTAATGCTACCATACAAGGATTGTCAACGATACGGGCATTTAAAGCTGAAAGTGTAGTCGATGAAGAATTTAATAGATATCAAAATCATAATACTGGTCCAGCGTACTTATTTTTGGCAACAACACGTGCATTTGCTATTTGGCTTGACATTATTTGTGCAATTTACATTGGAGTTGTAACCTTTAGCTTTTTGGTAATTTCAATGAATAGCAGTGGTGGAGATGTTGGTCTGATTATATCACAAGTTATCTTATTGATTGGTATGTCCCAATGGGGCATTCGACAATCAGCCGAGTTGGAAAATAAAATGGTTTCAGTCGAACGTATAACTGAATATAGTGAACTACCATCGGAACCAGCATTAGAAACATTGCCAAAATATCGTCCGCCACGTGGATGGCCAGAATATGGTGCTATTAGTTTTAATAATCTCAGCTTACGTTACTCACCAGAAGGGCAGTTTGTATTGAAAAATTTAAATTTTATTATCAAATCACAAGAAAAAATCGGTATTGTGGGTCGAACGGGAGCTGGTAAATCGTCAATCATACAAGCCCTATTTCGTTTAGCCGAGCTTGATGGTAAAATCGAAATCGATGGAATTGACACAAAAACCTTAGGTCTACATGATTTGCGTGATAAAATTGCGATAATTCCGCAAGATCCAATTTTATTTTCGGGCACGATGCGCAATAATTTGGATCCGTTTAAAGAAAAAACCGACGACGAGATGTGGAATGCATTGGAACAAGTTGAATTGAAACAATGTATTTCGGCATTGGCTGGCGGACTCGATTGCAAAATGTCAGATGGTGGAAATAATTTTAGTATGGGACAAAGACAATTGGTTTGTTTAGCTCGAGCAATTTTACGCAATAACAAAATATTAATATTGGACGAGGCAACGGCAAATGTTGATCCCGAAACGGATAAATTAATTCAAACGACGATAAGAACAAAGTTTTCAGAATGCACAGTATTAACGATAGCGCATAGGTTACACACAGTCATGGATAGTGATCGAGTGTTAGTTATGGATGCTGGACAAGTTGTGGAATATGCAGCACCATACGAGTTATTGAAAAGACCGGGGGGTCATTTAAGAAAGTTGGTTGATCAAACGGGTTCTGCCACTGCTAATGTATTGTACAAAGTTGCCCAAAATGTAAGTAGGAGCAATAGTGTTGTTAATATTTTGAAGTACCTTACAATTTTTTTTTGTTTCATTTTCAGAGTTACGAGAATAGAGATTTCTCAAATGTACTTAAACAATCGGCCACATTTAGTTAGAGATTTTACAATTGTACTCATACAAAGTTATCTACTTAAAAACTATAATTTTAGATACTTAATTTTTAATTTAATGTTTTTTTTTGTTAAATAAAATATAATTATATTTATTATTTTACTGTATAAAATATAACAAAATGTTTTTTTGTATATTTATTAATACAAAATCAATATTTATTTCTATCTGATCACAAAACTACAAAAAACAATAAAAAAAACTATTTTCATATAAACAAACGGTGTGAGTTATAATTACTAGCAGATTTTGAGATATTTCAGAATGAAGGTGTGCTTACAAATCAAAGACATTGATTAATTATTTCCGAGCAATAAAACTATAATGTATATGTACATACATCACTCAGACCAAAATAATTTCTAAGACATAACATTCCAAAAATTTACCTGTATTAAGACTTAAATATAGACACAAACAAGTTTCGTACAATTTGTTCAAACTATTATTTTCATTGTGCTTGATGAGAGGTTACAAAACAATTTATTTTAATTTCAATGAATTTTTTTACATAATAAATGTGCCAGCAGTAATACAATCATTCATACATTATGTATCTAATTATGAACAAAACGTGACTTTTGATAAAAAAAAACAAAGATTGTGACCTTCGACTAGAATTATACAATGTGCTGTCCGAGATTTTGGAAAAATCTTAAATAACTCCCAGCACAATAATCGTCTCCAATAGATGAAACAATTGCGGGTTCTACTGTAATATATGGGGAAATAGTATTAACATTTTTATTTTTAATTCTCCACATTTCCCCAACCGAATCGGTTATTTTACCGCTTTATTAGTATAGGCGCTGTGTACAAAACACTCAATTTCATGTATTTTTTTTCAGTATCACATTGTTAGGAGAGGACGATAGTCATACTTATCGGTTTTTCTCATTTTATAATTAATATTAATTAATTAATTAAACCTATAGTTTTAGTATACGGTCTAAATTAATTGTGAACATTTGAATGCAATTGTTTCGGAAACTACAGTTTAATTAAGCGCTTTAATGATGATTATGAAATTAAAAACTTAAAGTAGTTAAAATTGAAATTAAAATACATTCTAATAAAATTAACGTACAGTTAACGATATATTATTTGTCAATCGTGATATTAGATTAGTAAATTAATAAATAACACGATTACTTATCAAATCATAAACATTTAAATAGTAATAAAGATATCAGTTCATATATTGGTGTTATTCAGATATATTGGAAGAATTTGTAGTTGAAAAGTTTTGTGTAACACAAGTGAACTTTAATTAGGTAATTATGAAATTATTAATTCCTATTTGTGTTTTTGAAATAAATAAATAAGAATTATTCAGATGGTTACCCAATTTTCAATATCTATTCAATTGGATAAAAAACTTGTTTCTTGGGTCGATTTCTTAACCATGTTAACCCAAACTAAACTAAAAAATACAGTAAAACCTTAAGAGAGGTTAAGAGTGTTTCTCATCACGCCGCGGTCTCGAGTTCAATTCTCGCCGTTGACCAAAAATTAACATGCACCGGATGATATAAAAACGCGATTGTGTGTAAAAAAATATTCGTTGGGCTGACCTGACCACCTACAATGTGCACAATAATTAAAATAGTTCGTAAGGTCTCAGTTGAGACGCGGTTAGGGCCGTTTACGGATCATAAGTCATAGATTATTATTAAGTATAAAGTAGCCGCAGTAGCGGTCCGTGGGTGTCAAACATGGGTGGGCAAACTTATATAAAAATTCATGAAAAATTAAATTAAAATTATAAGTGTTATCTATACAGAACTCTGCCATTAAATTTGTCTATTTCATTCAGGCTTCTTTTAATTGAATATACTGCTAATTTCTTCAATCAGTCGTCCATCATTGTGCTTCTTAAATAAGATTTTACACGTTTCAACGTTTAAAAAACATCGTTATGATACTGCGGTCGACATCGGTATGGTTATTATTATTATCGAAAGGCGAATAACTTCTTCGATTATTTGTTCAAAATTGTTATTATAAATCGTTTTGACTAGCTCACAAATAGTTTTGCGGACTGAAAAATCATTGTTTGCTGATAAACTGCCTGTAGTCTAGTTTTCAAGCGTTCTTCATCTAAAAATGGATATAATTTGGCTATTGTATTTAGCAGATGGTAAGAAGAGTTTAAAGTATAAAGCTTAATCTTTGTGCAATCTAAAAGTACTGATTACTAAATATTCTGCGTTGCTAAACCTATCGTTAACAAGCTCTCGTATTACGTCATACGCTTGTTTTAGAATTCGTTTTAAATTTTGTTGCGCGCAATTTTACTCGTATCTCCATTCATACAATATACTATAAAGAGTAAAATAAACATCATCTTGAATTTTTTTAATAAAATCATTTAATTGTTTAATGGCCTGAACGAGTGATACGAACAAAAATCGCATCAATCGTTCGTTTTTGCAGGATGTTATGTAAAATGTCAAATTGAGGCAGAACACGAGATTTTTCTCGTGTTGTGCCTCGTTAAATCTTTCATCTTTAAATATAATAAACTTTAAATCGTTTAATAATAAAATAAAACCCCCCGCTTCGCGAATCGTTCTTCTAACCGAAGTTGTGCCATTCTGAATGGCTGCCATGCATTTTTTTTATCTCTTCCACTTTTTCATACACTACGTTAATTGTACGACTGGAAATTCCATCTCGTGTTATTTGGTCGTGGTAGCTTTTTGTCACAGATTTGCAATAACTTACTTATTTTTTAAGAGATACAGAAAAAATGGTGGTATCCCATAAAAATTGGCAATTTTTATCAAAAATAATTTATCAAAAATACGCAGTTCTGATATTTGTTTGGCGCACACGGCCTGTTTATTCACATTATTCACTTCACATTTATTTTCACTCATAACTGTAACACCGTCGTAAGTTTGAGGAGTAATTTTGTCACTGGTAGTTTTCTATTTTTACAGCTTCATTAGCTGAACGATCTTGGATTTCTACAAAAGAAATAAATCTTTCGACAACTTCTGTTTTAATACGATCTTTAGAAACTAATCAAAATATGAACACAAATTAACTTTTATTTGAGACCTCAGTAGTTTCTGCTTTAATGGTAATGTAAAAAATATCTAGAATTTCTGCATAAATGTAGCCATTATATACGGCATTGATACATTTGAGAACATCATTTTGAATGTGGTTGAAAGTTTCGTTAAAAATTGGAGTAGTAGCATAATATGCTTTTAAAGTAACCTAATTTTTGCAAAATGATTCGAATATGGCTCTGAACACTCCCGGTCGATCTGAATCAGTTTTTTCATTATGGTTACATAAGGTCAATTCGCAACTGCCATAAATTTTAACTACTAACCGATATCATATTTAAAATCTATAATTATATAAAATCATGTAAGTTGAGGGAATCTAGTATTATCTAGTAAAAAAAAGTCAACAGCAAAAACCAAATCAAAAAACATTTTTTCCATTTCATCTCACCTTAAAATTTGTTCCTATGCTAAAAAGGAGAGAGACAAAATTATACCAGCAAGTGATTTTCGTCTTTTGCCCACTATTCTTGTATAAAACCAAAATGAGAGACGATATTATCATGGTATTTGGTTTAATAAAATCGTAAAGCTGAGAGAGAAATAATGCATATTAATACTCAAATATGTAGAGTGTTTGATCTTTATACCGAGTGGACGTGTTTTTCCGCTCGGTTTTTGTTTGTATTAAATTAAATAGAATAAATGCGTTAGTTGTGTTTCATGTGTGATGTTAAAACCTGATGGCAGATGAGTATCATTATTATATTATATTATATTATTATATTTATATTTTGTTTTTATGTTATATAATATTTTATATAACATTTAGTTTGGTTCTGCTTTTTATATGTAAAAATATATAACATATTTGTGTTGCTATCTTATATATAGCATTTTATATCACATATTCACATGTCAATATTCTCTTGATTGAAAACAATCGCATGCGAAGAGTCTTTCTTTTTGTCTCGTTTGGTTATCCCATCGAATAATTCGCTCTTTATATAACTCTAAATTTCTAACTACGAGTAAATAAACATATTTTGTTTTATATTGTATCATGGCATACTAGTAGAACAGATTTTAGAGATTTTTTTTTTTTTTTTTTTAAATTTTTTTTTTTGTATTTTAACGCGATCACCGCCATTGTGCAATCGTTGTATAAATTGGCAATTATATATGTACATTCAATGTAATTGAGAAATGGTATTGGTTTAGATATGTTGAAAACGCCAATATACACATTACACTACAGTGTAAATTTCAATGCCTACTCATATGATGTATATAACACGTTTTCATTTAGTTCATCAAAATTCTCTTTCCTATGTATGAAAGAGAATTTCTTGTCTATTTCAAAATCGCCTATATAATACTTGAGGCGGTTTTATTTTAAAATCTTCCATATTGCTGGTTTAAGCTATTCAATGGTTTAATTTTTGAATGCTATTCAATGCTTTAATTTTTGAATTCTATAAGAAACTTAAATTGAAATAAATTATGAAAAAATTAAAAATAAAAATTTTATTTAAGATTATTTAAGATTTTTTTAAACATAATAGAGAACTAAAAGGATAGCTGCTGGATGGTATTTACGATCAAACGATTCTCTTGCTTAAATAATAGTTCAATTACTATATAATTAATAAATCAATAAATATCTTGAATCGTTTGAATCGTTCACCATAATAGCAGCTATTCAGATAAGGACCCTAACAGTGTAATAATAATCTTCTCATATAACTAATAATGATATGAATGGAACTGAATTTGTAATATCCTAATATAAACAGACAAGAGTGAATGACACATAGGTAGCTAATAATGACAACAATATACCGATTTATTTATAATTTTACACAAGTACATAACTGAGCTTAAATAGATCATCATAATATATATTGCTGTCGGGTCATTAAGACGTAACAACCCTCGCGTAGCTGGTGGTGGGATGGAAATAGGGATTAAAATAACTAACAGCATATGATGAGATGACCCAAATAAAAGTCAAATGCTCCAGTAATAACTGTCGTAGACATTTACATATATATGATGAACCTAGAACATTCCTATCCTATCCAACTAACAAAATAACAATACTAACAAATTCTATCCAAATGTGAAAATGATTATACTAACAATATATTATAATTTACTAATAATGTAGTTAGCAATGACTCTGCTGTGGATTATCACCTTAGTCATTTCTGTGATTAACATTCCTTTTCCTAAACCTTACATGTTGAGATGCAGGCAGGGCCTGGGCCCGCACAATTTTGGAATAAATAATTCTCAGATATCCATTTGGAACTCTGCTGAATATACTGCAGGATTATGGTAACATACCTAGGATCACCGTAACTGGTTGGCTTGTACTTCTCCTATCATATCATATCATATCATATCATATCATTAATACTCAAATATGTAGCACTTTGTGATTTGCCTAATGAGAGTTTATAGACAAAATCAAAATATAAAATGCAAATAGAAGAGGAAATGCATGTGTATGTATATTTTTGAATTGAAAGAAATAGCTTGAATTTTGAATGAATCATTTTACTTGAATGATTCATTCAAGAAATATTTTGAATGAATCATTTTACTTTAAGTACGAGTTTATGTGAGTGTTAGATATTATATGCATGTATTACGAATACAGGTATCTTTCGTTTAACGCGGTTCTTTTACAACGCGTTTTCGATATAACGCGATTTGAAAAAAAAATCTACTTTTATAACGCGAAGCTATTGCACGCCTAAAACGCTTTCCACAAAATATCATGTTTAAAGGTAGTGAAACAGATTAGTCATGATCCTAAAAACATTGAAGTTTGTAATCAACTTTTAATTTTTTCAGTTTGTTTTTAGATTTCATAATACATATATTAGTTTTTTGAATTTTGCAATATTATTTTATTTATTTTGTGTTTTTATTTTATAATAAACTATGAATTTAAATTTTGAGTTGAAATATATGTACGTCCGTTATTTAGTATGTATTTTATTTGAAACAAACCTATTGGAACGTAACTCTCAAATTGATATGAAATCTATGACTTACATAACGCGAAATTTTTCTGAAACATAACTACCGCGTTATACGAGGGATACCTTTAATTTACTTAAGAACGTTTTAACATGATTTTTGAACAGGTTACACACAATATGCGCGTAAATTTAGAACGAATCTTGTGAATCTATGATGGACGATACTTAAACTATCATTTGTTTGATCTTGATAGATGTCTAGTAAATCTTTCTTCGTTTTAATCTCTTAAAAATTTAAAACCTATTTAATTTACTTCGAAACCCAGTTTCATATATCTAAGGTCATATATCTAACGATTATATATCTAACGATTATATTTATACTTCCTATAACTTCCTACTTCATATTAGGGGGCCTAATATGAAATTTTTCGATTTCTTTTCGATATCGAAAAAATTCGATTCGATGGGGATTTGCCCTAATATGAAAGTTGGTTTCCGAATTTTTTGTTAATCGAAAAATTTCGATAAGTCGCGATAGCTTAAAATCATCAATTTAAAACTAAATAATTAAGAATGTAACTTATATCGAAATTTTTACGCCAATATCGGAGTAATTTCTTTAAATTATATTCAATAATTATTATTATAATTATATTATTATTTGAACATCTTATTATTTTTAAAAATAATTAAAAATAATTTTTAAATAAAAACTAATAATTTCTATCAAAGTTTGACAAAGGCGATCAGTTGTATATAAAATTCGCCAACAGTCGATTTTTTTTCGGTGCGTTCGGAAAATTTCGTTGACATTTTTGCCTTTTAGTTTCTTAATAGGGCGAATTTATTCGATAACATATGAGTTCGAAATAATTCGCCTCGAATTTTTATTTTTAAACTTTATAATAGGACGAAATTTTTTCGATATTGAATAGTGATTTTATTTCTAATATCCTGTAAATGATTTCCTAAATTTTTATTTTCTCAAGAAATTAATCAATATCTTCTTAGCTATCTTTGAACAAATGTTCTATATGCATATCTGAAAACATTTATCTTACACTCATCATCTACTAAAATACTTAAACTAACGTTTAACTATTATATATATATATATATATATATATATATATATATATATATATATATATATATATATATATATATATATATATATATATATATATATATATATATATATATATATATCGTCGCTGTAGTTCTATCTTGGTGTAAGTGCCAATATGTCACATTTTCTATTTTAAACGTACTTATATGTAATTTTTTCGACTCTTTTCTAATCTATTGGCAAAATTGCTCTAAGTGCTATAGTTTTTCATTTATAGAGTGTTCAATTTGGTTCAAGTTCAAACAGTTGATTTTTTCAACGTTCAATAATGTTCTATCTCAAAAATATTATATCTTTTGTATGGAATAGAACATTTTTATATGTATCTTCCACATATTATCGAGTTATTTTATTTTGTTCTATGTCCGGTAGTTATTTTCTCGTATGGTGTAACTATACCATTCTAAAATTGTTTTCTCAATTAGTTTATTAAATAAAATTACATATTGCGCGATATGGCGTGAAGCCATGAGTGGAAGAACAGGCAACGACTTACCATCATGATAAATTAAAATATTGGAACAATTTATTACTGATAATCCTACGGTTCACAATTAATTACTATGGATTTAATACTCCGATTCTTGCATTCCACAGAATTGCAACCGGATAACGACATTGTCTGTTTTAAAGTTTATATATAGAGAAGCATAAATCCCACATTGTTGAAATTCAACAAAAATTCTCGGAACCTGCATACTCAAAAGTGCAGGAAATTGATACCGTTAACAGCGGATATTGATGCCATCGAAAAATACATATGACATTCCGTAATATATAGCCCAGCAGGCTTGATAAGAAAGTTGTTAAATATGAATTATATACAAAAGTAAAGCTCAAAGTTTTACAAATGGGACGTCATGATTTTATAAATTATAATGATGAATTGACTGGATTGATTTTTTCGCCTTTGGCGTCAGCTGCAACTTTTATTTATCAACAATCAAATTTGATCCAATTACAATACCGAAAACAACTTGGTGAGGAGATATTAAACACCTGCATAATTTAATTGTCGGATACTCGATAAATGTATCTAATCGTAAAATTTTTAAACTACCCAACGTTTTATTGTATTTATTTAAAATAAGAAAAAACATTAACATATTAATGGTGCAATACCTATTTAACTTAAAATTGAATTCAAATTATATAAGAGTAATTGAAATTAAATGTCATATAATTCTGTTTTTTTATGAATTAATATATTGCATTATGATTTTAAACCCAAAATACGTGGCGAAAACTTAATCAACATAATAGGTTTAATAAATTATATATTAGTTAAGTTTAATAAATTATATATTCGGTTTTATTTAAAAAACTTTACTTAGGACAATCCACTGAGGTATACTTATAAGTTATCTTTAAAGATCTTATGCGAAACTACTCTACCAACTGCTAAAACTGGCCTTTGCAAATCTGAGCCCTCAGTCCGTTTCAATTTTCCTATAAAATAAAAGTGTATCTCCATATTTGTCTTCGTATATTTCGATTAAATCTGTATTTTCAATATTGATGTAACTCCATAATTTTTTTCTATATCCCCCAGAAAAAAATATGTGTGACATACACTAAAATAACTCTAAACATCAAATAATTTTCCCATTTTGCAGGAAAACTGTGCGACTTATTGAGAAAATTTTAAGTTGTTTAAGTGTAAAATGATATTATAATTCTAGTATAAAACAGTTTTGGAATTAAGTAGAAAAAATCAACTGATATAACCATTTAAACTTTAATATTAATTTTCTCAAAACTATAATTTTGGTGCTTACGCCAAGATAGAACTACAGCGACGAGCGATATATATATATATATATATATATATATATATATATATATATAAATATATATCTATATATATATATATGAATATATATATATATATATATGTATATATATATATATATATATATATATATATATATATATATATATATATATATATATATATATATATTTATAATATATATATATATATATATATATATATATATATATATATATATATATATATATATATATATATATATATATATATATATATATATATATATATATATGAAATTTAGAATTTGGCAATTTCATCAAAATAAAGGCATTTTGAAGAAAATGAGAACTGTTTCTATCTATGCAATCATTTTTGTGGCTATTCCCCAACTCTTCCGAGGTTTGTTGATTTAGAGCATTACATACGGTCAAATATCGGTCCTTTTTATGTAGAACCATCTGCACATTTCATATCTGCATGCCAACCTATAGTACTGACTTGGAAGATGATGAATTCTGCACTCCAACAGGTGGTCATAGATGTTTTCGCTTCACACCACTGAAGTTCGGTTCGTAATTAGATGGTGAAAAATCACTTTTACATCCTGCCCATATTGGGATTCGATCCCGGTACCTCGCGCGCTAATTGCGGCAATTTTAACTACTGCGGCATTTGGAATTAAGAAGGTACTGTCCGATATAATACTATACGACACTATCTGTCCATGTAGAGTTCTCTTGTCTTTGACAAACTATTAACAATTCCTTCTGAATATTTTGACTTTTGACAGTGTTAACCTAATATGTCATGAGAATCTATCCTTGACTTTGGAAATTAAACTACATATCTCTATTTTTTTAATAATATAAAGATTAATTGACGTCGTTGTTGACTATTGTCTTCCACCAATCTGGTATCTTATCCAATCTCTTGGAAAGGAGAACCCCACTTCAAAAACAGAAAGGTAGTGAAAAACTATTTTATTTAAGCAATTTAAATTTTTTATAACAAATCTGTCGGTGTTCATTTCAATTTAGAAAGTATTGAAAATAGGATAATAGGTAAAAGCATCATTCAAATATCAGGAAAATATGCTTCTTGTAGAAAACTTCTTAAACTCAGCTCACACTTTTTTAATAATTTATTTTTATTTTTCACCACATGAGATCTGGTGTTATGATTTTGTAATAACACACTTTTATATGTTTGGTGATTAAAACATTTCAAATTTAGTATATTAAGCTCTGCCTAACAACACCCCAGTATTTTTCTGATCAGGCCCATACTAAGTAATATCATCAGCTTTTTTACGGGGCACTGTTGAAAGTGGATAACCATTTTTCTTCTTTGATGTCCAATCGGTATCAAAATACGGTTTTTTGTTTTTTGCGATCTAATTTGAAAATACTGATCATTACTCAACACCAAATTTTTTAGTGTGATCCAAAGGGTATCATGAATTGAGTTGGTAAATCACATCTGCAGAAGATATAAGTTTCAGTTTTTTAGTCTCAACACTTCGATGTTGTCACCAGTTGAACCAGTCACTTCATATAAAACATTTTATGCTTGCACTTGTGCTTCAGTTATGTTGACATGCTGAAATTAAAAGCATCAAAAGCTAAGTATTGTGATGTCTGCCAACTGTTGAGTGTTGATAACATATTTTTTGAGCTAATTTGCATGTTACTCAATGATCATATTATGTACACATAAAAGGAAGGTTTTATTCCATCTGAGTATGATAACACCTTTCAAATTTACGTTTAACAATTTGGCTGCCAATATTTTTAAAGAGCATACACTCTAAATTCCACCCAACCATGCCAATGTTGTTCTAAACATACATTCGAAATTGAGTTATCCTGTGCCAGTATAGTTATGGACATACATCCAAAATACCATCCTATTATGCCAGTGTTGTTGTAGACATACATTGTAAATGCCATCCAACTATACCAATGTTGTTCCGGACATACATTCCAAAATCTTTCTCATAGGGCCAGTGTTATTCTCAACATATATTTAACATTATGTGTTTCTATGCAAGTGTATTTCCACGGCGTAATAAAATAGAAATTTGGAATGTATGTCTAGAACAACATTAACATGATTGGGTGGAATTTAAGAGTGTATGCTCATTACAACATTGGCAGCCAAAGTGTTAACATGCAAAGGTTTCATCTCAATTAGGTTGTCGTTTTAGAGAATCTTTCAAATTTTATGAAAGTAATTGAATAATTTTTGAATATTTTAAAATATAATTTATTGAAGAAAGTTGATAAAGCACAGGATTTATTGTCACTTTTAAGCTAACGCAGTTATATGAAGAAAATAATTTTTATTTCATGGTTAGATTTTTTAACCGTTGTAAAATAACTTATTTTAATAAGATTTAAAAAGTTGATACGCGCTAATTTAAATCTAAAAAACCCAAATTAAATAACTTTAGTTATATTATTTGGGATCGAGCTATTTGTTCCATACAAACATCTTATGGCAATAACATGTTAATTGAAAGTACAACGAAATCGACATCTAGGCGTATTTCAATACAAAATTATCAAAACTACTACGAGAGCCATCTAGAAATTAATAGAATAATCAACATTTAATTACTCAGATATCTGTATGATTTCACTGTAATACATAGTTGAAAGTAGATTTTCACGAAGGTTTAGTTTTAACTGAACATTTTCTATTGTTATATAATTGAACGGACCCAATAATATTCTTATAAACATTAATAAGATTTTTTTTCTTTTGATTTTACAGAAACAGCGTGAGAATACCGCGAAGAAATGATTAAGTGTTCCGTCAACACATTCTGTCATCTTTATAACGTTTTCCAAAAAGGTTTCCATCGGTCGTTTCACGACTTTAGCGAATCCGCATCTCAGCAATTGGAACGAAATTGGAATAGTGAAATTGAAAAGTGTAAAAAGCCTAATCTATTTAAAATATTAATTAAAACTTTCGGAATATGGCCACTAATATTTGGTGATATTTACTCATCTATTGAAATTGTTTCACATATTCAAATACCATTTTACGTTGGTTGTATTATATCTTATTATGGATCTAGTAAAGAACCTATTTTTATAGAACAACTCACCAGATCTACAATCGAACTTACGACTCTATTACTCTTAACTACATTTCTATATAGTCCATTGAAGATTTATGGCAATGAGATGGGAACAAAAATAAGAGTTGCATGTTCAACGCTAATTTATAAAAAATCTCTAGACAATATCGATCCCGATATTAGTGAATCTGGTTTACATTTATTAATGAATGATGTACAAAAGCTGGACAATTTTTTAATTGGCGTTCATCACATTTGGAAAACACCAGTTGAAACGTTTATAATCGTTTACATAATGTATCGAGAAATTGGAGTGCCGATAATTTTTGGCACGTTCGTTATATTGGCTGCAATACCATTACAAACTGTATTAATAAGTCTTATTAATGATGGTGAAATGCATTTAGACCTCGCAAATAAGAAGAGGATTAGTTTTGTTGAAGAGGTGATCAATGGAATTAAAGTGATAAAAATGTTTTCATGGGAAAAATTGTTCATCACAAGAGCTCAAAAATTACGGGGGTAAGCTATTCGTATTCAATGCATTTTATGTATAAGTTCGACTAACTATTAACAACATTTTTTCTTTATAGGAGGGAACTAAATATAATTTCACAGCGGTCGCATTTGTACTCAATTTTATATTCACTAAAGATAATTCCACGAGTTGCCGTGTTTGTCACATTTATAATATTAGTTCTGAAGGGAAACATGTTGATGTCGAAACAACTATTTATGATCTCATTATATTATTACTATCTTAATGCGTCCGTCGTTCAGTCATTTTCGGTTGCACTAATCGAATGTCGCCAAGCAGTAAATACAATTTATCGGATCCAGCATTTTTTATTAAAACCCAATAGAAATAAAAATCAGATAGATGATTTACTGAAAACCCGAGTTCATAACACTACTTCACAAAGTATAGGCATTTCTCTAGACAATGTATCGGCTAATTGGGATAAAGAAAAAGGAGCAGGTGTTTATTCAATAGATTTGACATTACACGGCGATTGTATTTATGGAATAACAGGAGCATCAGGTTGTGGAAAATCAACTCTTTTAAACACAATTGTTGCGGAATTAGAACATAACGAAGGGAGGATTGAAATAAGAGGAACGATAAGTTATGGATTGCAAGACACGTGGCTATTTGATGGGACTGTTAAGGAAAATATAATATTTAATGAACAATTTGACGAGGATCGATATAAAACCGTTTGCCGAATATGCACACTAGATCGAGATTTTGAACTGTTACAATTTGGTGAAGAAACAGCAATAGATGAAATACGTAAACATTGGAGCGATGAGCAAAAATCGAAAATCAATCTTGCGCGCGCTCTCTATCGGAAGGCTGATATATATCTCATCGACGATCCACTATGTCTTTCTAATCCTAAAGTTGGGGAATTAATATTTGAAAATGGTATCCAGAAATTTTTGAAAGGAAAGTGCGTTGTGTTAGTTACGAATGAAATGAAATATTTAAAATTGGTTAATGAAACCATTACGATAGAAAATGGCTGTGTTAAAGTAATTGGAAAGTTTAATCAAACCTTATTCGAAACATTTTACAAAGCCGCTCGTGACTCGATTGATTATTCTGTTATACCTTCTTATACGAAACTGAATGAAATGATCACAAATGATACAGCAATTAGCAATTTTATGCTAAAACAACCAGAAGCAACGTTTTCGACTTTGATAAAATATTGCCGTACACTGCAAAATACCAAGCTACTTTTGATCAGTACAGCGTTGATTGGTGTGACCCAAATCTCAATGACCGGAATTGATGTATATATTTCTGAATGGTAAGAATGATATATATATATATATATATATATATATATATATATATATATATATATATATATATATATATATATATATATATATATATATATATATATTCATTTATATGTCTATTGCAGGACGAAGCTACAAGAGAACAACACAATTACTTTAGAAATTAACACCGAACCTGGTGCCGAAGTTGATTTAACAAAGTTTAAACCATTTTTGTATATGTACACAATTTTAATGATCGTTCTAGGATACTTAGTGTTTCAAAGAACATTTACTTTGTTCAAAGTAGCATTAGATATTTCCAGAAATCTACACAACAAGTTGTACGATGTAATATTTAACACAAACTTAAAGTTTTATAAAGATTTCACACCTGGTAAATTGATACAAAGCTTTTCACACGATATGAAGAATATCGATTTGATTTTGCCGATGGACTTGCTTGACTGTCTTACTGTAAGTATATAATAAATATAAACGCCTGAACCATTAGTAAAACATAAATTTGTTTTTTAGTTTTTAGTGGAAGCCATTTTCATCATTATTTATGTAGTCACAATGAATCAATTACTAGTCATACCGTCACTAGTACTTATTTTATTATTTTGGGGAGTTCGAGAAATTTTTAAAAGGTCGTTTATAAGACATACAGCTGACATAGAATCAATGCATTTAAATAATTTTAAAGAACACCTCAATTCATCATTGGAGGGGGCAACAAACATT
This sequence comes from Tipula lateralis, assembly GCA_963932295.1. NCBI lineage: Eukaryota > Metazoa > Arthropoda > Insecta > Diptera > Tipulidae > Tipula > Tipula lateralis. Next base: position 40,410,123 of record OZ010736.1, read on the forward strand.
CGTATATTTAATGCAGAATCACAATTTGTTGATAGATTTAATAAATGTCAGAATAGCAGTCTGAACATTACATATCTAAATAATTTAACGTTGACATTATTTACGTATGTAATTGATATCATTTCTTGTTTCTATGTAATAGCCGTCACTGGTAGTCTTTTGTTTACGACTCCAGGTGACATAGATAGTAGCAGTATTGGATTGATTGTCACACAGGTATTTATTTTAAAAGACATATGCCAAAGAGGAATGCGAAAATCATTTGATGTTGAAACCCGATTGTCAAGTGTTTCAAATATTTTACAATATTATGAGTATGAACTTGAAAGTAGCGCGACACATCATGATTTACAGCCAAATCCTAATTGGCCTAAATATGGAAATATAGTATTTAGAAATGTAAAGTTACGGGGTCCGGATAATATATTGCGGCATCTAAATTTTGAAATCAAATCAAACGAAAAAGTTGCTATTCTAGGAATTGAAAAGACGTTCGTGATCGATACGCTGTTTCGTTTTTATACACCCGTAAGTGGAATTATTAAAATAGATGGATTTGACATCGAAAAAATTAACGTGATGCATTTACGAAGGAGCATATCGATAATTGTTCACGATCCCATTATATTTACTGGGACGGTGCGTTACAATTTAGATCCCTTTAACAAAAAAACGGATCTAGAAATTATTAAAGTGCTGCGTCAAATCGTATCGGATAGCGATCTTAATAATGTGATTACAAATTTACATAACAGTGTAGAACACATGAATTTGCAACAAAAACAAATAATTTGCATGGTTCGCGCGCTTTTACCGCAGAACCAAATCGTCATAGTCGACGAATCAACAGGAAATTTTGATGAAAAGTTCAGTAAAATAATACACCAGTCGATTCGAAAAATGTGTGCCGATTCTACAGTTATAGTTCTAGCAAATCGATTAAATAATATAATGGATTGCGATAGAATTATGATACTAGAAATGGGACACATAGTTGAATATGATAAACCGTATAAAATAGTTGAGAAATCAAATAAATATTTTAACGCCTTATTAGAAACATATGAAGAAAGCCAAAGGGATGTGTTAATTAATATTGCAAAGAAAAATTGTAAACTATTATAACATTTCAATAAAATTAGTTATAAATTAATTTGGTTAGCTTCATCATTTAAACAGAACGAATTCAGCCGAAAATCTATCCCGAATAAAAAATTTCTAACATGGTAAGTTTCTCTACTAAATAATTTGGTTGGTAACTGTACAAAGCTAGATACTTTAAAAGTTCAAAGTTAACCAAAAGTTCATAACAATTTTAGTAAAGAAAACTATTATTGGTATTATTTAAATACGATATCTGTTAATTATTATTAAAATTTATATGACCATTAGTCATTATTTCTTATTTAATAAAACCACCCTGAACATAGTATCGATTTAATTCATATTTAAACTTTATTCTATGCTTTATTGCCGATATTCACTACCGCCCACTACCATAATATATGTACATACTTATTATCATATATACCTTTAACAGTATATACATATAGCACACGTATACAACTAAAATTACCATCATGCTTACTAATAATAATCCACCATACTTCTATAAATTATACTTGTTTGTTACCAGCATTGAGAACTACCCTATAAACATTATTCCTTTATGTTCGCTTATTACTCATTAACAAGCCTAAGTGATATACTGATAAGTGGTATTATGATTTGATTTTATGGTAGGTTATTGTCAGAGGCTTAGAGGTATTCAGTTTGGTCGCTATAATCTTTTCATATTACGATATTAGTTTTAAGTAGATTCCAACTTCGGGGCCATCCATAAACTACGTCACGCAATTTTTGAATAATTTTTACCATCTTTCTCCCTCCTTTTCACGACTCGTCACAAAACTGTATATACCCCATTAAAAACTACGTCACAAATTTAACCGTTTTAATTATGTGACGTCACATTTTAAAATCCGCATCCTCCCAACATCAGACATCATCACGTCAGTCTATACCCCCTCTCCCTCCTGAAGAGCGTGACGCAGGTTATGGATGGGCTCCTTATGTACAGAGTCATTCAATAAGTCCGTAGGATGACACATAGATGGCGTTACTAGAATTGTTTCCATATGATTTTTATTTGGTACTGTTATGTGTACCAAAGCTTCGATATACATATATATTCTATTAGTCTAACCGTTCACCTTCTTTAATGTATATACAGTGAGCATTCTTTACAAGCAACATTCTATTGAAGCAAACTCTGCATTAGCAACTTTTTTGATTCCAAAATTTCTGTACAAGCAACCATGGTTTTATTTTTCATTTTAATTTTCATTCTTCCGTAAAAATGGAGGAGAAAGGCAGAGTATCATTTTCTTTGAAAAAAAGAATATCAATTTTAAATGAACTCCAACATGGCAAGACACCAACAGAGATCTGCAGAGGCCAAAACATTCATAAGTAAGTCGACTTTAACGAGGATAAAAAATAATAAAGAAAACTTGGAAAAATTCGCACCAAAAACATAAGCCATTAAAAAATCCTGATCTTGATGATAAACTATACGCATGGTTTTTACTACGAAGAGAAGCAAACGAATTGGTTTCAAACGAGATGCTCAAAGTTAAAGCACTAGATTTAAAAAGGTTTAAATCGACACGAAGAATTTTCAGCCAGTCTTGATAAGCAGGCTTGATAACTTCAAAAAACGCCACGGCATAAGAATTTTGACGGTTTCCGGTGAAAAACTTGCCTGCAATGTTGAAAGTGCTGCTAACTGGTGACGAAACTGGTCCGGTTTGCACAAGAAAACAAACGCTACCGTTTTCGAAAAAACTGCTGTAGGACAGAAATCCATGAAGGAAGAAAGGGTCATCATTATGCCTTGTGTAAATGCAACTGGGATGCATAAACTCGATTTGATGATAGACGAGAAACTATTTTATTTTTATTAGACGAGAAACTATTTAACTATTTTCGAGAAACTTCTGCGCTTTTTAACGAGTGGTACAACGATTTATTCATCCCTGAAGTTTCTCATCACTTGGAAGCTAAAAGCTTACCAGTAAAAACAATTTTATTGGTCGATAATGCCACCTGTCATGGGACAGCAAACACTTTTTCCCATGATGAAAACTTATAGGTTATATTTTTCCCACCCAACAAAACACCCTTGTTGCAGTCACTTGACCAAAATGTCATAAAATCCCTTAAGCAACGGTATCGAAAGCACCTTCTTTTAACACTTGTGGCGTTATGTGTAAACTGCAATAACGACATGGTCTCAGCTCTTAAAAATATTAATTTAAAAGACGTTGCGTTTTTGATAGTTGAAGCCTGGAATCAAATCCCACGATCCGTTGTCATGAATTCATTTAAACATCTGGGCGCCTTTTATGAATTTGGATGGAAAATACGACGCTGTCGGAAAATACGTTGGCATTTAATTTTTGTCGAAAAATCTGCGTTACTCGAATTTAATAATAATATGAATATTCGACGTGAGACGGAATTTACGACGTCGAAAAAATTTCATAATAGGCCTACTGTTTTCTTCGATTGATAGTTCAATCAGAGTAACATTTTAAAATACAAAAATTATTATTCTGGGTTCCGCTACATAGTGATGGGTTACCCTGTTCTATAGTAAAACAAAACAAAATCGTTCATATTAGTCATCTTTATGTAAAATAATCTTTGACGCAATAGAATGTAATATACCAGATGATCATTTTGTGGAAGAGGACGATATCCTACTGGCTATGAATTGGGCGACCGGTAGCAACGAGAGAAGCGTACTTTTTTGAAATAGAAGATGAAATAGCAAACGACGAGAGCATCGCGAACAAAGACGGTCATATGGAACAAACGGAGCAGAATCAGCATCGATAATGTGATAGATTCCTTCAACACCGCGGTAAAATGGACAGAGGAAAATAACCTTACAAGCAATGAGATCTTGTTTTTGAGGCGAATTAGAGAAAAAGCAGTTCTTTAAAGACTTAATTAATACATATTTTACTAATAAAATATAAAACTGCTTATTTATCTTTAAATCACAAAACGGATTTTTCTTAAAATTTATACTCCTTTTTCTATATAAGCAACCTTTTCTACATAAGAAACTTTTTTGAAAAAATTGGTTCAGATAAGTTGCTTGTATAGAATACTCACTTAAAATGGAATTTAATAAAAATGCAGTGAAGTTTTATGAACAGGCTGGATCACCAGGAATTTTTTATACTGATCGGATGGATTGACCACTTATTCGGTTTTACTATAAAGCATAGATTTGTATAATATTGAAAGGTGAACCAATACTTTGAACTTCATATTTTATTTACTTATTGTCACCTTTTCTTGGTAAAAGCCTTAAACAATATTTCGTGATATTTCAAAATAATTAAGGCTCAATTAGAAATTCCTTAGTCTCATAGAAGTATAATGCTCAGTGGATAACAATTTTTTTTTTAGAGATCATACAGATTCGCCTTAGTTAATTATGATTAGTTGGCCATTGTGATGACTCTTCTCAATTACAATATATGTATTAATTCCATCTGTGCATTTTATAGGGTTCGGTCCATTAAATTCTACAAACCATCAGAAGGTCACATATAAGAATATATTACATTTATAATTATATATCTAATCACAAAACTCATCCGCCATCTGTTGGGATTCGAGCCCGGTACTTTCTGAAACAGCTTTAGACACTGCACCATTTAGTCGGTTCAAATGATCGGGATTAACTTACAATTGATTTTTACTCATTTTTAGTTATCAATCGTATACTTTAAGTAAAGATCATCACGAAATCCATGTAAGGTGGCATATTTCTGGGTGGCATATAATAGTGTAATTTAGGGTGAAAAATAATGAGAATTTTGGTTAGTTCCAAAATAAAATCTAGAAATTTTAATAACAATATCAAATGTCAAGATCTGGATATATTGGGTCCATAGCTGTGCGTCCTCGATTTGGACTCGACATTTAAAAGGCAATTGCAGAACAGTTGGGAGTGCTTCGTGTATTTATAACAAATGCGCCTTGTTATACTTAACCAATGAAACGTTATTATTACCCGCGGCTTAATCTATTTGCGACAGCGTGAAGTATAATAAGCTTCTGCCAAAATACCAATTCATACATACAAATAGTTTTCCATCATACGAATCACACAAAACACGTTGTGATTGACAAAAATATGTTCATGACAATCTCAGTCTGGTTCAAATTTGTAACCTGGATACAGAAAGTTTTGAGTTGGAAATGAAAAATTGTAAAATCGTTGCTTGCATTGGTCTGCAAAACCTTGAATGTCACCGACCGACCAAATGGCACTGTGGTTAAAACTACGGCATTGGAGTGGGAGAGAAAAACAAGCAAACCGCGAAAGTCTTGACAGAGTCTTGATCCCCAAAAAAGATTTTAAAGATAAAAACAGACCGACAGACAGTTACACAGCCAGATTGTGTTTGGACTAATAGTCAAATGCACGTTTGAAGTCTACGAAGAGTAGGTGCAACAGTGATGTCCACTCGTTTAAATGTTCTATGATGGTTGTTAGTTGTTGGTTGATTGAGGGGGATATTCGCTCAAGCATTATTGCCGCTAATATTTTTAATGTGCTTCAGTTCTTGTATTAGTACTAGGTTGCTTATCTTTGCGATCGTTATAGTTAAAATCTCTTTCCACTGGTATTCCATACTTCAACTTTCATGATTAATTGGTGGACTGCTTGTGAATTTTCTACTAATCGTTCTTATACATTGGTGTAGCGTGCGCATAGGTGCTCATTTTGCAGTGTCTTCTGTGTTTTTAGTTTCCATTGAATCATGGTGGCATATAGAAGTACTTTACGTTGTTCTTCAATTTTTTCACGTTCGTGACTAATTTATGGTTTCATAGTATTGTCGTTGTTGCCGGAGACACTGGCGGTAGTTGTGCCGTGGAAATCTTGTAAGGAAATTAAGATTTATTGTTAACTAGCTCGTGATCAATTTGAGCCTTGGCATACCAAATATTTATGTGTATCTTGTGAACTCACTGCCTCCTATGAATAGTTGATATCTAACACAACAATTAACGAATTTATCTACAGTATCATTTTGTGTTGCTGCCATTATTGATATCATGTCCGTATTGTCTTTTCCAATTTTAGCATTGAAATCATACTAAACTATTTTATTATCATTCCGGTTTGTCCTTGATATTGTGGCTTGCAGCTGCTCGTAAAATATATCTTCGTTATGTCGTCTGCATCATATTATGATGGTATGCTTTAGCTGCGTCCACGATTTACATTTAAACTACTTAGAAATGATTGGATACTGTCGTATTTACAATTTTTCATTTTACTGATAATAGCGACACAACTTTGACGTGGTAAGCACTGATACTAACATAGTATTGAAATATTATTAAATGGTGTATTTTTTTTAAATTAACTACGAGGGTGTACATAGTTGGTAATTGTAATTACACTATTAAGTTATATTTATTTTAATCATTAGAATAATAATGTCTATAAACTTTTTCACAATGAATACGTTTAATGAAAACGAAAAACAATAATATTGTTCACTTGCATAAATATAATAATTTCCATTGCGTAAACAATATCTTGGTCGTTAAAAAATCGACAACTTAAAGTAAAATTCAGTTGATAACGAATATTTGACACGTTAAGTATATAAATTAATAAAATTGAAATGGACATTAATTAAAAATGTTGGTTTTGGTTATAATTTAATAAAAATAATTATAAAATGTATCAGTATGCATAATTCTTGTGTATATGTTATTTATTTATTTAAAAACATAATTTAAAAATATTTAAATTAATTTCATTATGTGAAGGTTAATAGTGTGAATATATGATGCACTAAATTTTCTGTTTTGTTTTAATTTTAAATACCAGAAAAAAAAATTCGTGATTTTTTTTTAATTAAACAAAAACCCATTTGAAAAAAGAAAATTGAATTAAGTGTAGCTCCAAGTGTAGATTCTAATCTAAGAGATTGGCTTTCTTATGTTGATACTCATATTACGTGCTACAGTGGTATAAAGTGCTGATTAATATAAAGTTTACGATTATTTAGTAAGTAATCAAGTAATTTACAAATTAATTAAATTAATTTTTAAAATCAATCATGGAATTTAAATAAGAAGAGTGTTCCAATTACTAAGTTCAGTCAGTATTATAGATCGAGTGAATAATAATCTAGGAATTTCACAAGTCAAGTATTTCAAGTTCATTGAATATCGTTGACTGGTGAGGTGCATACATTAGTGTAGTAAGACAATCTTTACCAGCGGGTTTGTTTTGGTATGGGGGGATAATTTTTAAAATTGCACAATATATAATTTTAAATATAGCGATATGTGGAAATTATGTGTTTATTGTTTCTTTGTCATAGTTTTAAAAAATCTTTGTTAATGCAAGTACTTTGTGTTCAACAGAAATTTGTTGCAATTTGTGTATATTATATCTTTAAGTTGTCACCATTTGTATATATAAAATTTTTATTATGATCGCATATATTGATAATTTTCAGTCAAAACATAATTGATTTTTAAAAATAAATTAAATTACATATCATTTACATTTGTACAAGTTATTAAATTTCAATAATAATAAATCAGAAATATGGTAAACAATACATATTCGTAGGTTCACATGTTTCAATTACAAATAAGGTGATTTTATATCAACAGCTGATCAAAAGTATACAGGGTGGTGCTCTAGCAATATTAAAATTTTACTCAACATTAACCAGCTGATTACTTAGCGTTTACTCTCAAATAATTATTATTCATCCAAATTTAATTGAACTATTTTTGTTGTAAATGTAAACATTTGCATAAGGTTTGATTTAACAGAATTTCGTTACATACCTGTAGGCAACATATATAACATTCGCAAATATAAATAGCACGTGTGATATTGTATGTATGTTAAAAGTCAAATTCCGCGAATACAACAGAACAATAGTTCAAGGTAATAAAGAAAGTAAAGTATTTTTATTGTATAACTAACGGCAGTGTGAAGTAATCGGAAAAGATAAGATAGTTTATTTAAAACAATATTTGCTAATTGCTTATTGAATGGAGTTCTCAATGTGATATTTTTATAGACAAATCTGTATCATCTTATTTATAGGGATATTTTGGAAACTTTTTAATTTCATTCGGTATTCCAGATTCAAAAATTATAACAAGAAAGTGGGCTCGAAACACTTGTAAGAAAACACCAAGTCTGCTTGTTAGATATTAACTGATTAGACAATATACACTGATTATTTTGCTATATGTACATGAAACACTATTTGACCTAATATTAAGTGTGATGTTATTTCATGAAGCAGTTCTACTTGAAAATCATATATATGTTAAAATTATCGCTGGTATAAATGCTACCAAGAACTGGCAAACAGTGTTTCTTTTCTAAATCTTTGGGAGTGTAAAATAAATTAAAAATTAAATGTGATTGAATCATTCAAATTCATTCTCCTAAAACAATAACCTGTCTGTCTGTCTCTTTCTATGTTAGTAATATTTTTTGGGATTTAAGGTTGTCTCTGTTTTGCGGTTCGCTTATTTACGCCCTATTTACGCCTTTGCATAGTCAACCCGAGGACGTACCAAAAAACCATCTGCTCATAGCATAGCTCCATGCCTACCTATAGTACTTGACAAGGAATATTGGTCGGCCAATTTATTATGCACTCTAAGGGCGATCATATATATGATCAATATATTCCCCGTTCAAATATCCCCCGGTAACAATAGCCTACTACTACCTGGTAGGTCTCGTGGCTCTTCTTAAATTGATTTATATATATTTAAGAAATATAAAGAGAACGGATTCTCCGTCTCACCTGTAAATTTAAACTTTTAAAGAGAATGGTATTTTAAGACTAGCTGTTAAGACTATATTATAAGATTAATGAAAATAATTTTGTAAACTATGCTGATTGCACCAGTCCAACCTTAACCACAATTAAAATTAGACATCCGAGAATGAGACTCACCATAAAAACATATTCTGCGGCTGAAACCGACACATAATAATTATTATTCACGACATCTGTGGAACCTAAAGACGACTAATCTATTCTAGTAAATTAATCTTTTGAATCTCAGATTCCAAACCAAACTATTTCGTTAGTATTAGTAAAATAATGAAATTTTAATACGGAGTTTGAGCCAGTCTTTGGAAATTGCTGCTAATTTTCAAAAGCAAATTTGGCAAAAGATTCTTCTAATTCTTAACAATATGCTTTATGACTGCTCATTAAATGCTACAATATTTTTATTCGTTAATAGTTGATTATACAAAATAAATTCAATCCATGGACGACTTCTATTTGAAAAATGTATCTTGGAAAATATTTTTCAAATTACTATATACACCAAATGAAAATGTGGATTATTTTGGTGTTTCAATGCCACTGACATTGAAACACCAAAATCGAAACTATAAGTCACATCGATCTATAACCTACACTATAACTTGATAATCCTAACATAAGGTCCAAATTGTACATTCGTTGGTAAAAGTCTTGGTCCCAATTGTACATTGATACGGTCAGTATTTACGATTTAACAATAGTTAATTTCATTTTTCCAGCCATATGGGCCATTACTCTTGGGAATTCACTGAAATCGAAAAACCAAAATCGGAATTAAGTCGTTTTTTTATTTTTTTTTTAATTTTTATTATTGAAACTAGTCTTTCCAGACTAACCATCAATTTACATCTGAATTCTTACAAACTAAAATATAATGTGGTCATTGTTGATCCAGCGATGCACAGTGCCTGTTTGTTGGTGCTCACTTACTAACGAGCTCGAAGGGTTTAGTTCTTTTAAGTCTCCAAACCAAATGTTCATTATCCAGTAGCCGAGAGGCTCCCGCATTGACATGTTCCATTAGTCTTGATTCATGCTTCGATGCAAATCGTTTTATTTCGAGTTTTATATCTGGAATCTCCAAATCACGATGCAAATCACTATTACAAATTTACCAGTGTGCATTGACTATACTCCGAAGTACCTTATTCTGGAAGTTTTGTATAAGTTTAATGTTAGTATTCTTAGTACAGCCCCAAAGCTGAATGCCATATAGCCAGATCGGCTTAAGAACCTGATTGTAAATCAGTATTTTGTTGCATATGCTTAGTTTTAACCTTCGCCCAAGTACAATTGTCTATAATTAAGATCAAGCTCTTTTTTTCTTCTTCACATGCTCTTTCCATTTAAGTTTAACATCCAGAGTCATACCCAAGTATTTAGCAGAGTTCACGTTCGGCACCATCACATCGTTTAAGCTGATTGTCGGCGGATTAACCAATGGTTTATTCGTTAAGTTGACGAATAAACCATTGGTTAGTCCGCCTCGTCCGCTTAAGTTACTCATCTTCTTGTCTTACTAAAGCCTTTCAGATAAATATGATCTCAAAAGATCAATATATGGTCCCGGCAGCAAAACCTTTAATTAAGGTATTAAACCCTCGTGCCATACCTTATCGAAAGCTGCTGCCACATCCAGAAATAAGGTCGAACAAATTTGTTTTTCTTCTAACGCCTTTTCTATAATGTCTGTTATTCTGTGAACCTAATCAATTGTAGAATGTTTGCATCTGAACCCAAATTGATGACCCGTTATTAGGTTTCTACTTTCTATTATTGGCTTCATTCTCTTCAAGAGTAGTCTCGCCATTAGCTTTGAAATGATAGGGAGCAGTGATATCGGACGGTACGATTTAGCTTCATTAGGCGGTTTACCTGGTTTCGGTAACATAATAACTTCCGCAACTTTCCAGGCCGAAGGAACATGTCTTAATCTAATAACAGGATTGAACAAGTGAGGTAGTTTAGCAATAGCTTTCTTTGGTAGTGGCTTAAAAATTTCTCCCGTTATAAGGTCATATCCAGGTGCCTTTGCTGACTTCAGATTAAATTGTATTCCACTGGTAACTTCTTTTTGGGTTGTTAGAGGAATTCCACCCTTATAATTGCTGCTTTCATTTTTGATTATAATATCTGATTCAATCTCATTCGGTTTGAAAATATCAGCCAAATGGTTAGCAAATTCTTTAGCTTTTGCTTTGTTATCCCTAGCCCACAAGACATCACTTCGCTTAATAGGAAGGATTTTCGTAATTGGGGTTTTTATACTTTGAGTTGCCTTCCATAGTAAGTAGTTAGTAATCCGCGGTTCGTAAATTTCCCAGATACAAAGAAAACGATTTTTCATTTAGCTTCTGAATTTCTCGCTTAAGCTGTTGTGATTTATTATTTAGAATCGTCTTATCAGATGGACTCCTGGTTTTTTGCCATTTTCTCCTAGCTTTTCTTTTTTCTAAGACAAGATTCCGAATTTCTCTTGGGTAACTTTTACCAATGGTTTTGGATACTGTTCCATTAGTATTATTCCAAGCGGTAATCTGAATGATATCGGTGAAATTTTCTACCTCTTCTTCTAGTTCCTGAATAGTTTTTAGTCGTGTTTGTAAGTTAATCTTGTTTTCTACTTCAGATTTAAAGCTCGTCCAATCAGTTGTTTTATTGGCAAGAGTTGGTCTCGTTTCTTTTCTAATTATCTTGTCGCTTAAGGAAAGTATCACTGCAGAGTGATCAGAGTCCACATCTGAATTATCCTCTACTTCAATAAAATTTGATGAAATTCGTTTTGATAAAAAAAATCCAGTAGATCAGGAGTTTTACCTGCATCCGTGGGTCAATATGTTGGCTTGCCAGTGGAATGGACGTTACATCCCATTTCTACTATTGCATTTGTAAGTTCGTTACCTTTGGTTGTTGTAAACCTAGAGCCAAAGTCAACATGCTTTGCATTAAAATCACCCCCTAGTATAAATCTACCATCGAAATGTAGGATATTCAAATAGTTCGGTTTCTTCAGGTTATATCTAGGTGGACAATACACTGCTCCTATCTGAAGGCGTTGCTTGGTAGATGTAATTTTTACTATGGTAAGCTGGGTTTCAGGTAATTGAAGGTGTTTAATATAGTTTTTTTGAATTGTTTCATAAAGTTGGTAACCGTGAATTTTAAGGTAAGATTGCTTGGTGGAGTGGGTCTCAGATATCAGACACACATCGATATTTTGCATTTTTAAAAACGCTTCTAGTTCATGCTTTTTATTTTTAATACCGTTAGCATTCCAAGTAGCAATTCTCAGGTTTTCTTGGTATATCATTTTGAGAAAGTTGATTAGTATAATAAAGCAGAATTTCTCTGCTCCAATCTTTGTAGCCTTTCAGAAATGTTGTTTATGGCATTCATAACATTTTGCTTTAAGAACTTTAAGTCGTTTTACCTACAAAATGTCCTTATGGTCCTTACCTAAGGTCCTGGTCGAAATTGTACATTGATTCGGTCAGTATTAGAGATATGACAAAAGCTCAATTCATTGTTCTAGAAATATTGGCCATTCCTCTTGGGAAATCATTGAAATTGAAAAACCAAAATCGAAACTATAAGGCATATCGATCTATAGCGTACTTCATGACCTTATGGTACTTACATAAATTCATGGTTGATTTTGTACATTAATTCGGATTAACGATTTGACAACAGTAAAGTTCACTGTACTAGAAATATTATCCATTCCTGTTAGAAAATCACTGAAAATTAAATATCAAAATCGAAACTATATAAGTAAATTATTTCATTTAAATAAATTATTATTTTAATCGAAGAAAATTTTGATATTTTTCTGAAACAGTTTCGACATTGAAGAAATTTAAATTAAATCAATATTCACTAAAACTTTTTAAATTTAAAGAAATTAATTGTTAATTTAAACAACATTTCATTTCACGTTTTGATGAAATTATCATTCATTTGAAGAAATTTTTTGTTAGTTTAGACTACCTTCTTAAACTATTCATTTGAATAAGTAAGCTTGATAAAAAAATATTTTTCCAAAATTTGAATGAATATTCAAATATTTTTTATCTGTTTTCAAATCAAACATTTTGATTTGAATATTAATAAAATTTTTAACGAAACGATTCAAAGAAATCGATTATTCAATATCACCGATGTTACTTTTGTCTGTGTACATTAATAATTTCACTGACACTATCAAGTCAATTAGTATGAATACTTTGTTAAATTTTCAGTTCAAGTTAGGTGAACTAATTGAAAATTAACCTGATGATTTGAATTTTAATTACACATTTTTTTTTATCGTACACCTCAAATCTTGATATTTATTCAATGATTTTGAATTAAAATGTTGAAAGAGTAACTAAACTATACAGTCATACACTATGTAATGTAAGTAATTTTGCATTTAACAGTAAGTCGTTTATTATATATTTTCATTATAATTATGTCATCCATTTAATTTAAAAAATATTTATTCAAATTAATTAGATTTTATCAGAATTTGGAGAATTATATATGAAATATGAGTTTCAATGTTAGTGTTAAATTAAATTATATTATATAATATAGTTCGTGATGTTAGCCAAACTCACGTTACACACAATGTTTTTGGGGTATCTGTCGATGGTTAACAGCACCCACCATTTAAATTGTTTAATTTAACTTATATAATATATGCAACCGCAATAATTGGGAAATAAGAATTGAAAAAGTTGGACTTGTTACATAAACAGAGATGATTTTAAATTATATTTTAAAAATTATACTTTTGGCGTTTGGTAGGACAATAAAACATAAAATACTATGATTTTAAAATATATTGAATAAATAAAAATTTAACAAGTTTAAAGCGATATTTAAGATGCTGATTGCATTTCTGCAACTATTTTAAGTATTACCACAAATTAATATATACAGATGGTTCAAGACTATAAGATCTTCAAGAAATTTGGTAAATCTAATGATTTTTGCCCCAATCGTGCGGATGAAAAATTGAACTAACGCTTGTGGCAGCCCGTGTCTTTGTGTTAATCTTTGCTAAATAATTGGTGTGAATCTTTGCTAATTTAGTTAATTTTGTTTTCTTACAAAACAAGAGTGAATAAAAATTTACAAATATACAATATGCACACATTCAAACTTCCATATGTGTTATTGTAAGTGTACAATAATAGGTTGTAAATTTGTACTATATTTTGTACGAATGTAGGTACAAAAATACAAAAACATTAATTCAATATAAATAAAATTAAATAAAAGTACACAAATTAAAAATTTAAATTATCATTATTTATTTTCCTTGCAAAAAAATTCTCCAATTCGGATTTCGAACATTCTTCTAAGTTTTTTTAGAATGTGGTACTTTATGGAGTCACCGTCCAGGTGGCGCAGTGGTTGAAGCTACGGCAGTTGGAGCGGGAGGTACCGGGGTCGAATCCCGATAGGGGCAGGATGCAAAAGGGATTTTTCACTATGAGATTACGTTCTGTGGTGTGAAGGAACACATCTATTGTAAGACTTTGGTCTATAAACCAAAGTGTTACATACCCCTGTTGGAGTGCAGAACTCGTGGGCCGACCCATCTTCCATGTCAGCACTATAGGTTGGCATGGAACTATGCAATGTTCAGATGGTTAGGAAAACAACAATACTATATAATTTCATTCCGGAATGAATCGTTTCATTCCAACTTTCAGTAGGTTTTGGAATAATTTCGTTCCGCTAGTTGCAGTGTTTAAATCCAGGGAACAAAATAGCTGCTTTCCAATCGACCAAACGCTAGTACCCGCTATTGAACCGATAGTAGTTCGTTGTGTGTCTTTGCTAAATTTACTATGGATTATTTAGTAAAAACACACAACGAACTACTAGTGCTCCACTAGCGGTTGGTCGATTGGAAAACAGCTATTATTTTCATTTCTATTCCTATCCCAGTGACCAACAAAATACTGCTGCGTTTTGCGTGTCTTTGCTAAATTTACTATGCATTACTAAGCAAAGACACGCAACGAACTACTAGCGGTTCACTAGCGGGTGCTATCGGTTGGTCGATTTGAAAGCAACTAATAAAACGACACGATATAGTTTATATAATTTATATAACAGTTGTCATGGAAACTACCAAAAATGTTTCAAAATATTCAAAATATTTTATTATTTCGTCCCCTGGACTTAAACACTGCAACTAGCGGAATGAAATTATTATATAAATATGAAAAACCTACAGAAATTTGGAATGAAACTTTTCATTCCGAAATGAAATTATATGGCATTGTTTTGATATAGAATTTATAGTTTGTTTCAAACCATCAAAACGATAAACTGTCGTTTTATTGGCGTGGTGACAAAAACTTTTGGAATGAATAGTTCAACATATGGTTTAAAAATATTAACACTTCGCTAGTTGGAATAAATGCATTTCTTAATTCATTTCTATTAAATTTTGTTTTGGAATTGAGACGATGAAAGATTTTATTTAATGTCGAAATAGCAGTTTCTATATTGTTCGTTGATATTTTATGTAGCCGTTTTGATTCCTGTAACCACTCATCTACTAACGCGATTTTTTTCAAATTGGGTTTGATCTACATGTTTGTGAGTAAGTTTCGAACATCATTTGGTTATAGAACTTTTTTCCAAGTTATACAGCAGTTCTATTATTTTCCAGCTCACCACACCATCTGGACATTTTAAATCCGATTTAACCGAGAACATTTCGAATCGATTTTATAAGATGGCGAGCAATAAATTTATAATAAATGTATACAATAAATTTTATTATTATTAGGTTGTTCGGTCTTTACATCAAATAAGTTAAGGGTTTTCCTGTTGGTTGGGCCTTGGTAATATATACTTGCCTTTATATTTATTCCCAAACTAGCACACTTATTTAAATTTTCGGTTATCAATTGGTTAAGTTTATCAGATGGTGTTCTGTTTTGCGAAACAAAATAGCTGATTACAAATTTCCAATAAGTTGTTGGAATACTTCTGATCAAAAAGCCACTTGTTTGCCAATTAAATTTTTGCGCTCCAGATAGGAGTAAATATTCTACACTAGGTCGGATTTGATATAAATTTCGTCAAACAATAATACGGCTTCTTTTGGCTCCCTCGCCATATCAAGATTTTTTAATTTTATTTGACCCAACATATTTTTATTAAATCCTGGTGACAAATATTTAATAGGTTGCCACCTACGAGCCACATACCAGTTAATACATAGACAATATTTATTACAAAATTTATCCACACGGGGTTTTTTTGATTTTATTTATTGAAATAAATTTTGTTTATAGGTGTTATAGGGTTATTGTTTCTAATCTAAACAGCACCCCAAAAAGGGCGAAAAAATGTGTAATTACAAAAACGGGCACCACGGTAAATTTTCAATCTTTTGCCCAACATGAATGATCTGTATACATATATTGATTTGGGCTACTATCATTTAAAGTGGGACTGAAAGCTTTCTTTCTTCGACCGTGAAATGAATAATAATGAAATTTTAGTATCACACCCACACTCACTTTTAAAAATCGTTAGTACACAACTTCTTTGTTTAATTTTATAATCAACTAGTTGGTAGCTTTAAAGTTAATTATAATTACTGAAAATCATTGTTTAAGTGGTTGTTAATTTTACAAATATTCTTAATAAAATAAAACTACGTCGTTTTTCTATTAAAAAATTGAATTCTCTGTCTCAAGTTTTTGATTTATATCCTCAAAATATTATATTTGTTCCTAAGTACTTGTTAAGTACATACCACCTGTGACCCTATTCTGGTTTTCCTTAGGAATTGGGAATTGTGAAAAAATTTTGCCCAATTCCCAAATACAATTTCCCAATAATTTATTCCCAAAAGTGTATTCTGGCGTGCTGGGAATTACTTCCCCTCTGTGAAAGACATAGTTTTAGATGTTCGCCACTAGAGTACCTTTTTCATGGTGCGCCATGTTATTATATTTGAATATGATTTAATAATTAACGAATGAGTGTTTTCTCTTTTGAAAAGCTATTAAAAATTTTGTAGGGTCGGAATTATTTTCGGCATTCACTATTTACTATGATTATTAGTATTTATTAGCTAATTTTTTTTATACTATAGGTGTTTTTGCTTTTGAGAAATAATAATTTTTTTTTAAATTTATACTCTTGTATAATGATTCTGAGTATTTTACCATAAGTAATATGACTTCCCAACAATGTTAAAAGGGAAAAATAAACGTCAAAACTGTTATAATTTGAAATTATTTTTTCCAAACGAAATATTTTTCCCAATAGCCAGAATACATTTTTGGGAAAAATAATTCCCAACTGTTATAAAAACGTCAAAAATTCCCAGTTCCCCGGGAAAACCAGAATAGGGCCACTGGTGTTCAAAAACTGCTATTGATATAAATAACCGATTTGAGTAAAATTAATGGACAAATCAGTACAATCCCTCTAGAATCACTAACAAGAAATTTTGTAAAGATAATTTCAAGCAGATTAATACAAACTATAATATGCTACAGAGATCATTTGGTATTGAAATGGTTGTCTGTCTGTCGACTTCCGAAATATGGACATAAAATGGTTTAATTATGTAATTTCTTACAATTATAAGATGTTTACCTTTTGTTCTTATCTACTCAAATATTTATAGTAATTTTTAGGTTTCGTTCTACATTATCTTCAACACAAAATGATAAAGAATATTTTCAGTTGAGTCTCATATTTAAACGAAAACTGACTTGTCTTACTTAATTATTGTTATATAATGATAATGACTTATACGAACATATGTACATACTAATAATAGATAAGTTTAGCACTACGATTTTTTCACGATACTTCAATGTCAAATTAAGAGCATGCATGCGTAAGTTTTGTCATTACTCGTAAGTGGTTTGAAAAAATGTTTTCTTTCTTTTCTTTGTTGAGGTCTAAAATTGTAACTTTTGATAATACGCGTAAAAGTTATTTTTAATCATCACTGGATAATAAAATAGTGATATAGTGCATGGTTCTTTGTTGAGCTTTTTATTATAAATAAAATAACGTTAACACATAAATAAAACGTGTCATTTCGTTAAACTTACCGAAATATTTGCTACTCAAGTATGCTCAAATTAAAAATACTGAAATCTGGCGATAAGCAGTTACGTTTAATCGGAAAGCAATATTACAACCTGTATATTACATGGTACCCCACTATACAACTTTTCCGTGATTTATTTATTGTAGTTTAAATTTGCATATAATTCTCTCTGCTGAGACAAAACTAGTATAAAAGTTTTCTAGCTATATAGTCGCATGCGTATGTACTCAAAAACGAGTTCTTATCAATAATTATTAATGTAAGCTTTTTTACGTTTGTACAAAAAAAAAATAATTATTTTTTTTCTTTCGTTTCAGTTATTTTAATTTCAGAGATATTTTAATTGTTGAGCATTTAAGTCGAGCTTAACCGGATGTGTATGTGTGTATATCAATTATTGTGAAGTGATTTGAAGTATTGCAAATTTTTTAAAAACTATATTTTATTTTAATTTAGTTTCATAATGAAAATATAGTATTTTGTTTAATTATTTATTTAATTGTGTATAGTGAATATCGAATATATATTTATAAAGCTTATTATAAAAGCTACAGTTTTAATATAAATCTCAGTATATTATAATGGATTATGGTACTAAAAGAATTAATAGAGATGAAAATCCTTATGGCAAAGCATCATTAGTTTCAAAATTTACATTTTGGTGAGTTGAATTGTAGTCAGTTATTTTATAAAATGTAATAATATTCTATTTATATTATAAGTGAGTGGTAACAAGAAGAAAATAATAAGACGAATGATATTACTTGTTCATGTGTCTAGTTAGTATTTTAATTAACGGAAATATAAGCATAATGGCTTATCAGTTTCTAAAATTAACATTTGTTTAGAGTCAAACGTTTAATTTCAAGTCAAGTTTTAAAAATAATTTTTATGAAATAAATAACTTTATAATAAAATCGGTTTCCTTAATTATTTTTGTGGTATAAGGCTTGAACTAGATAGCTATATGGAACATGATGATGGAAGATAAGCTGTCCCATAAACTCTTAAATTTTTCACTTCTCAAATGGGTTGGCCCATCAATTATATTACTACGTCGGTAGAGGCACACTCGTTCATTTAACCAACTTCGCCAGGTTGGTTAATTATTCATATATTAATTCATTACAATAAATGATAACCGCTTAAGTTTCCAAATCGGTTTGGTTATGCAGTGCATCCTAAAATTATACGTTAACTTTATAAGATTTCATGATGTGATGCAGATTATGCAGCACTACAAAATTGGCACGATTACTTTTTGGATAATGATATGAGCAAATTTATCTAATAAAAGTGGTTATCAGTTTTGATAAATAATAATTGGTTCAAGGCCAGTCTCGGTCGGAAGTTCTATTGTATAATTATCATAGTATATCATACAGTTCCTCAAATATTAACAAAAAATTGAAAAAAGCGAAGATAAAATGGCGTTCAATTCGTTTTCTCTGAAAAAAATTATAGTAAAAGCCATCAAAATCTGAAAAGATCAACCGGAAACATTCTATTTAACCAAACACGTTTACTGTTTCATATTATATTTAATTTGACTTAAAGAGCACCTACTAACTTCGACAACCTATAGTTAAACGATAAAGATAACCTTATACGTCAAAACTAATTGAATTAACTAAATAAAATTTAAATTTAAATTCAAAATGATAAACGAGTATTTTTAAACTGCTGTTTAGTATAAGTTGCTTATCTGTTATCATATGTTTGATTAATTTGAAAAAGTTAAGAAGTTGGCTAAGAAAAAACTAAATCATAATTATTATTATAGTAAAAGTGAAACACCTCAGGACAATATCTTATTCCGACAATCCAATCAACTTCTTGGATATGCAGATGATATCTGTGTGATTGGATTAAATGGCAACGGAGTGAAGAGATTCTTGATTCACTGAAACAGTTTTCAATGAGTCCAAAACAAAATATATGATCTCTGGTTTTCAAGACCAAGATGCAAGTGATTTCATTAGTGGTAACCACATGTTTGAAGGAGTGATGAGATTCAAGTACCATTACTCACGATAATAGTGTGGGAGAGGATATCAAAGTTGAATCATAATATTAGAATCACTGCTGAAATCATAATATCTTGCAAATGCGGATAAGTTGAAAATGCACAGAGTGTTGATCAGATCCGTTGTCATGTATGGATGTGAGAGTTGGACCCTGACGGATGAGTACGAAATATGGCTTCTAACAATCGAGAGAAGTGCATATATCTATTTAATCATGCGTGTGATATATGGCCCAAAATGTTATGTTGATGGCACATATCGATTTCGTCTCAACCACGGGACAGCGAGTACGCTGGCTCGGTCACGTTCTGCGTGCGGATCCGAACAGAATGATACAGCGATCTTTGAAGGGAGAACCGCCTTTCGGTAGGCGAAGAGGTCGCTGTCGGCGACGATGGCTCCACGGCGTAAAGAGCGATCTGGCATCTTCTGGTTGCTTGCAATAATTTGAAGTGTTGGCTCGTGATCGAAATCGATGGAGTCAGATTGTTGACACAATAATGGCCTGTAAAAACCGCCAATAATGGCCTGTAAAAACCGGATAAAAAAAAATTATTATTCAACCGTGTATTGGGGTTGGTTTTTGTTAGAATAATAGTTAAATTATTTTTATACATTACTAGCGGGCTATGCCCGCTACGTAGCGCGACACCTGCAGGGACATTTAATAAAAACTTCGTTTTGCCATATACATTATTTCTAGGGATTGTTTAGGTAGACAAAATGACTAACATGGATTTGACAAATTTAAGCCACAAACTTGCAGAGATTGACCTTGAGCTTTACTAATTGTCATCGCAAACGCTAACCAAACAGGAAACTGTAATCTTTTAAAATCAAACGGCAAATCTGTTGGTATCATAGGAATACGTGGCAACAGTACATTTGTTCCTTTATATTTGCCCGTTATAATGGTCGCTTTGATTAAATTGTTTACCATTTTTTTTACTGCAAGTCAAGTGCCATTGCAAAGCTGTGGTGGGTCGATGTTCCGTAGTAAATAGTAAAATAATTAGAACTCCAATTTTGAGTTTCAGCAAATGTGGTGGAAAACCTGGGTTCAAGTTTAAGAACTCAACAGAATATTTGACAGCATCCTCATCTCTCATAACGGTATCGATGGATTTGTATGTTAGTTTCAGGGTACGAACGTGTTGGCAAAGAACAGATGATTTAAGACACGCATTAGGCTCGTCAGTTGGGGTTGCACTTAGAAGTACATGCATTGTGCATTCATCCCATACCATGATCTTACATGTTTGCAGGACTTTACCCATGGAGGAGTTTTTGTTTAATATTGCATGTGTGCGTCTCAGAGAATTGCGGTTTGTGAGGTAATTTCATTGTCGAATGGTCCGTTCTGCCACCATCCAAAAGTGTTGCTGTTATACCGGACGATGCAATGGCTAGTGCAATATTATTTTGCGATCGAATTTAAGTCAAAAATAACGAAATCAAAAACGTTTTTCCTGTTCCGCCTGGTGCATTAATAAATCCACTACTTACAATCTACCACTTTCATTAGTAACTGCTGTCATTAAAGTGTTGTATGCCGAGAGTTGCTCCTGCTGTAAATGGGGTAGGTTTTCAGCCTTAAATAATTCTAACTCTTGTGGATTGTAATTGCTTACTCGTTGTACATCTTGGTCAGACGCATCATCGCCTGATCGATTAGGACGAATCATACCAACTTGCGAGAGGGTCTTGTTGTTTATTTGCAAGCACGTGTCTTCTATTAGAATCAAATCATCATTATAAATTGCGTCTAAAAAATCAATTGTTTCGTCGTTGCAGGTAATTCTCTTTCGATGCAGTATATCTTCATACATATATGCTTTAAATGTATTCCAAAGCTGTTTCGGTTGGGAAGGAAAGCAAGTTATCAATATGATAGCAAATAATGCTCTTATCTGGATGATTAGATATTGATGCATCTGCTAATGTTGTTTCTCAATGGGGATCGTTTTCTAATAAATTTAGTTTTTGGCATGCCTCTCGATAAGTTGGACATATTTCGCCATTAACTGTACGCAAGTTTTCGAATGAAGTTGGTCCACGAACATTTATTAGAAGCATTCGTAAATAACAGCATTCTGCATTCTGGGGATGAATAGTATACAGCCTACCTAATGCATCAGTGGAATATAAATTTGGCCATCCTTCAACTGCTTTTCCTTGGTTGTGCGGCGTTGAAATTTTTTAGTTGATGAGTTCCACGTATAGTATGTTGGAGTTTGAGCATACAGCAAAGTTTGAGCAAAGGAATCATTTGTACATATATCAAAAAAAGAAGTTAACGTTGTAGCTGGTGCCGCAGCAGCCCTTTGTTGTGCATTAACTTCTGTAAAATAAACGCGTTGTCCATTTTCGAGGTGAATAGATAAATGCACAACAGTCGGATGACGTTCATAATCGGAAATCCTAAAATTCGCCAAATAGCTTCATTGCTGCTGAAGTGGGCGTGGTAGAAAAAAGTACCCTATTAATCATGCAAGAGTCCCAGTTAAATGCTGTGAAAATTTCAGGAATATCGGTCCAGAGGTTTGGTCTCCTATAAGGTACAAACAAACAAATAAACAGACACACATTCCATTTTATATATAGAATATTCTGGCGTGGTTAAAAATTTAAAATAATTTAGATGATGTGAATTATGTTTCTCAATATTATTTTTATGTATTATCTGGCCTAAACCAAATTACAATGTCATGAATGACCATTTATTTAGTAATTAGCAAATTAAAATAGAGTAAATTGAAATTTATGAATGACACACACACATATATTTATATATATATATATATATATATATATATATATATATATATATATATATATATATATATATATATATATATATATATAAATATTGAGAAACTTGGTCACTTAAAATTGTAATTATCGTCAGTTATTCAAAAATTAAATTAACTGATTCATAAAAGCTCATTCGTTTCAATTGAAAATTATATTTAAATTGATTTCAAATGTGAATTACATTCAAGTGATTTATTATAGTTTATAATTGTTATATTTTAAACTTCTCTTTGAGATAAATCGAACTCAAATTAAAAAGATAAGTAAAGACAAATAGGATATTGCAGGGAAAGAGGAATATTCCAGATGGTCAATTTTGATTATAAAATGTTACCTAGTTGAATTCGATCAAGAGTCTGAATATCTTTTATACAAAAATGCGGTTGTTATTTTCTGTTGAAAGGTGTAGCTTTGAGACAATATACACACGCCTCGAACCAAAGAAGCCTAATTAACAACATATGGAGATTAATCACCGTATTTTTTTAAACAGTTCATTGGATAATATTATTTTAATTTTTATAACAATTTATCGAAATCGAAACAATAACAACAGAAATGCATTGAGAGGTCAATAGTCGATAAATATAAACACCAAGCTCTGGAATTTAATAAATAATAGATCGGCAGTAGCGAATGCATTTGATTAAAAACTTAAATAAAACATGTCAACTTTGAATGTATGTTATGGTATAATATTAAATTTATGGTATAATATTAACGAATTAATGGAAGTTTTAATCTAATTGTCAATGTTACTATTGATATGGCGTCATTTATAATGTTGCTCTAAAGATACAATTTTTTTCCAATTTATATTATATGAGTGATTCCGAAACTTGTGCTGTGAGCTTTAATCAACTACCACTATTCAGTATTCACCTGACTTATTTTATATCATAACCATATCTGCTAGCATAATAATCAAACATGGCTAGAAGTGGGGTTAGGGCTTAAGAAGTACGGCACAAAATAAATAATTTAAATGTTATATTCCATAATCTTTCCATATTTCATTTAATGTTTCTTGTTTGTCATTTATGATAAAATATTATATTAAATAAGAGATGAATAAAATCACAGTAATACAACTCAATACACCTCATAATGCCATTGAATTATACGGTACTGGTATTACTTAAGCTATAACTAACAGTAATGGGATTACTCTAGTAACGGCACATAGAGGCGGCACTGAACTGACTGAAGTTAAATGATACATTTGACATCTTAATAGGTTGACAGTACCGAACTGCGACTTTACAAATACATCCTAAAGTAAACTAATCGTTCAAATCGGTTGATAGACTACTTTAAAATACTAAAGTACAACGGCATTGCCTCACTTATAATTTTTTTTTAAAGAAACATAATTTTCGTATGTTTTCACAAACAACAGGTTTTTGTTGTAATTTATTAAAGTAAGAGAACAACAATTAATCTACTTAAGATGCATATACATACTTATTTTTGATGAAAGTTTGAAATTAGTTGTAGCACCGCGATAATTTCGTCAGAGTCAGATTTTTTACCATTTGTATAAAAGTATTCTAATTTGACAGGTGAATCGTCGTTTTTCTTGGTTACTCTGATTATGGGAATAGATTTTGATCAAAGTTTAACATTTTCTCGAAACTTTGTACTAAAATTTTAACTATGGTTAAATAATAATTTTGATGTGAATTCTTAAAGCGATTTTGATTAAGTGACTTTTTTTAAGACGTCTCTAAAGTTTTCTGACTCCTGAAGCTTTAGAACTCACATCAAATTTATCATTTTACCACAGTGAACATTTTAGTACAGTCACAAAACTATGTTATTTGTCACTTGAGCAGAATCTACTACCTGGTTATAACTTTAGTACAGGGTAAGCATCTCTGTGGTATAGGTGGGCCTGCCGCTTTGTTTCGTTGAAACCAAAGTTCAGTTAAAAAACAGTTAACATATAGAAAAAAGAACCAATAATGCTACCAGCCCATAACTTCATCAATAATATGAGGACTCTTCGCCCCCAAATTCGAAAATTTTGACTATTGACGTACCCATTAAGGTGAAAATGAGCTTTATCGTAAAACATGATTTTTGATGAAAATCTTTATTTCATTTATACATCCAATTAACACAACAACGATAACTTAAATGGTCTAGTGACCTCAATTTTTGAGTAAGTTAAATTTTGTAGGGATGCAACTTCAAGATCAACATGCCAAATACGTCATAATTAAATTTTTAGCTTGTGGACGATGCCTGATTGATATGTTAAACACTTACTAACAGCTATAAGAACACTTTACTAACAGCTACTCATTGCAGTAGGATGTCCATGTTGATCAAAACTCTCTTGTAATTTATAAAATGTTGTGCTTGCACGATAATTTTCATAATAATTTTGGACAATCAAAATGCTTTACAGTAAAATTTAACACGATGAATTGTCCATAAGAAAATATTTAACTAACTTATCGTGCGAATTTTCAATTAAATAGATTGGTAAAATGTGGTTAAAAATTTAGATGGTTGACGGGTTAACACCTACATAATCATTTATAAACAGTAGAAAAAGCTATATTTGTGACTATGAAGTAAAAATTATGATTTTAACGGATATATATGAAAGCGGGTTTTATACTTTAGGGAGAGTTAAATATCGTTTTGCCTCCAATCAAGAGATCAGGGCTCATTTTAAGATTTCATCCGGAGTGAATTGTATATCAATTTGTATTAACAATCCTCGCCGATCATAGCCCAACCGTACTGTGTCGTTCATCACGCCACAATCAAGCAATTAATAAAATCGATGTTTCGAGTTCTTGTAATTCGCTAGCACTGTCATGACACGACTGAACGTACATATATGAATCGCACTGTCTGGTGTCATATGCCTGATGAGTTGGATTTAATCTTTTCGATCAAACAGTCATCATCAGATCCACAATAACTCGAATTACAACTCACTTCTTCAAATAATTAAGTACCGAATCAGAGTACAATCCGAGATTTTTTGATTGCTTAGAATGGCCTTTATGTGAATGAACCCGCTACGAGTGTATGAATCCGATTTATTTGGGTTTAATATCTTCACAATTATAAAGATTACCGTCATAACATTTGTGTATCAACAGATGACATAATTTTGAACTAGACAAAAATTAATATATAAACTAACAATTTCAATAAAAATCTAAAAAACTGGAAGGAAAAGTCAATTTCATAATTAATAGTAAACTGTCAGGATTATTGCCAAAAATTTCAAGAATCTTAATTCTATTTACTTACTTTTGAATTAACAATGTCAAACGAACAAAAAAAAACAATCATTTACCTTTTTCGCTTGTTTTTACCTATCTGTTTAGTACAGTATGTCAATTTACCTTAAACACTGTTGAATTGGAGTAAAACTACACTGAACCATATGTACCACTCAATATGACAAATTTTAGTGACGTGAAAAAAATATTGATGAATATTTGTCGGTATTTTTATTGTTATTTTGAAAAAACTATTTCATTCTGATAATTTATTTTCATTTCGAATTAAAATATTACAGTTGTACCTTCATTTATATTTTACAACAAAAATATAATTGTTTATTATTCTGAATGAACATTATTCTTAACAATATTTTATCACTATGATAAAAATGTATTCTATATGATAAATTTATCAGTTTTTTTTAAATGGTCTAACTGATCAGTTTGCTATCAAAATTAACATCAATCTAGATCGATCACTAAACGTACTCGACTAAAAGTATATATATAGTAATTGCACGTCACATACGCCTTGCAGCAGGTAACATACGCCTGAAGAGATGGATTGGATCTATTCGATCGCACAGCCATATAATACGACGTCATCCAACAAATCGAAACCGGCCAAAGCAGAAGTTTACTGCACCTAAGCCATAGATTATCTTTTTATAAAAATCAAAATATAAAATATTCCAATCGATAAATTCACTTTTCTTATTGATAATTTATTTGTTGAACTTTTTAGCTAGTTATAAATTCGTAAATCTCAGTTGATAAGGAATTTTTCAATGTGAATGTAATTTTAATCAATTTGAACAATTATTATTTTCAGTGTAGCATTAATCCGAGTATTCGTCCACAGCCCATGCTGATAAATGGCATATTTTTGGTTTTTTCATATGTCAAATTGTGTTTTAGAACAGATAGCATTATGTACTAAAATTCATTTATTTTTACAATGTGTACGAAAAAAGATTAAACAATTAACAATTTATCAGTCAAAATGATATGGTTGATAAACATTAGTTTTGATGTTATCGCCTATATTTTAAATTGTCAAAGTTTATTTTTAAAAACGTTATCAAATAATATAAAAATGTTACTATATAAAGAAATAATTGAGATGGTCAGTTACAGATTGTACCTATATATGTCTACACTCGCGACTATAATAGAATATTATTACATTTCGATTTATTGAAGTTTTACTAATATTTATTTATATTTTAATTTGTTTAGGTGGTTGAAAGATATCTTTAAGCTAGGACTGAATAGTGTTATAAACGAGGACAATATTTATGAAACACTTAAATCCCACGATGCCACAAAGTTATGCCATGAATTTGAGGATTTATGGGAAACTGAAAAGGCCAATTATAATAATGGTAAAAATGGTAACAGAAAACCATCATTATTACGAATTATATTAAAAATTTATGGTTTTAGAATATTCGGTTTAAGTTTTGTGTACGCACTAATATTGTTGATAACGAGGTAAATATTACTTTATAATATATGTACAATAATTAAATTTCTTTTTGTAGTTTTTTTTTGCAACTTAGCAAAAGTTTTTTACACAATTTTCTGACATTTGTTATCACTTATTTTGTTTATACTCTGACACTAAGTACAGATTAAACAATTGAATATAATCACTTCTGATATGTAATTGTACTTGATAAGACTTTTTTCTAGTGTTTGTATTTACATTATATATTGTATAATAGGCAATAGACATTTACATACTCCCAAAATTAGTTCATTGTTTGTTTGATACGAGATGACAGAAATATTCTCTTGGTATTCCAACTATTTTAGTAACTCTATTTGAATTATGTCATATAACATGGACAAGTCAAGTTTTATATAATTTTGATAATAAAATAGGTCATTTTTCGTGTATATATTTATTTAAGAATTACGATTAGCGAGCGTCGATTATTCGCGACATTTTAATGTCACACGCAAACTTTTGTTTAACTTAATTATTTTGTGGGTAAATATAAAAAAAATACAGTATATTCTAACTTTAAGTGATTTTGAAAACTTTCAATATAATACGGATATGTTATATATGACTCTTTAATCACTCAGCCTACACATGTGACTAGAGTGTGTTAGATTAACGTCTGCAAAAAGTCTTTGAAATATTGAGTGCTTCAGTATATACAACTTCAGTGTGATACTGAATTTGGAGATGCAAAATTTATATAGTTAAGTTTTAATGATTTACAATGATTAATAGAATTAAGTGTTTTAGCGAAATCACTATATACGAGAGGAATGCTTAGCTCCCAAAAAAAATTATTGAGGCCACAAATCCTCGTTCTGCAACAAATGTTTGAAACCATTTGGAAAGCAAAAGGTTTTGGTGTACCATTTTGCAGTTACCGTCTGCCATTTTTTCGGGAGAATAACAGTTTCGTTTTATTTTCGGGTGAAGTAAACTAGTCATTACTTTTGTTGCTTATCTTTTACGGGTGGGCTTACTTCTATTTTGCTTCATTCCATGGACTGTTGTTTAGTGTCCGGATCTTACTTATAGAACTTGGATTCATCACCAGTTACGACTGTACTAAAGTTACTGAATTTTTTTAAGTACAAATGGAGCAAAATGCAATCGAGCCTCTTTTGGAGTTTCATTTAAAAAGAAATCTTTTATCAACAATAATTTTTTGTGTCCATCGTGGTTGTTCGTACTTTGGACTTCTTCACCAGAATATTTAAGAGTAACATAACAAAGCTCGATCCAAACGGTGTAAAAAAGTTTCGTCCCCATCAAATTATTTGCGGAAATTTAGAATTAATCCACACTGAATTCTGATTTGTTGTTAAGTTTATCTTATACAATTCTTGGATACTTGTTCAGGCGATTGAAGTTCTATCAAAAGTAAAACCACACCAAAAACACGTATTTTCTAGACGCATCGGATTCTGAAAACATGTTTTTGTAATGATTATGTTCAAATTAGCTCTATGATATGAAACCAACAGACACGACGTTGTATAACAGTGAATCACATACCATGCCTAATATGGTTCAATGTTCCGTTCAATTGACTCGATTTTTTAATGACTTTCATACAACTTTGTCCATTTACATATACCACCCGTATCTTAGAGGTAAACTCGTATATTACGTTATTATGTGGATTGTGGTCCATTCTGCACAATATTTTATCAATAAAATCTAAGAGAGTGCCTACATATAACTTCTCACGTATATTTTGCTTACTTGTAAGTTATTAAATTTTAGACACACCTTCATGCAAGTCCTCTAAGAAGTCAGTGCCTTTTTAGTATTGCGACCATTTTCATTGTTTGTCTTCTATAGAGAAAATATTAATTTAGAGAACCTCAAGTCTAAGTCTAAGTTAGTGTCTTTCATCGTCAAACTCTCTGTAACGCCTTAGTAGGCCACTTTGTAATTTCTGGCAGGACCTGATCTATTCTATACCTAGCTAAAATTAAACTGAGTAGCGTCTGGGTGACTGTGAAAGATTTTATGGATGTTGGCATTCTCGTTTTGGTGAGAAGGCCACACTCCGTTACGTTATTGGAATTAATTGCAATGGCAAATTGATTCTAATGAAAAATTATGAATATATAGGCAAATAAATATCATGTACATATATTTCAAATGCCTGCATTAATGTATATTTACCATGGGTTTTGGGCACAGGCTTATTAAAGAATGTTTATTGTTTTTATACTTATGAAACTAAAGATTTGTACAAACTAAAATAGATATTCAAATCATATCCCCAATCAGAAAGAAGATCTACATCCACTGTTGGGCGTGTAAATTACACGATGTAATTTACACGATTTTTTACATAAGTAACGTGTAATTTACATAAGGTTATTTTTTACATTCTATATGTAAAAAACGCCAAATACGATTTTATGTCAAAAAAATTGATGCGCCATCTCTTATTAAATATAATTATAACTAAAGCACCATCTGTTAAAAAATCTTACTATTTTACGAAAAGAATTTGTGAAATAATTAACTGTGCACCATTTTGTCGTTTTAAATCATCTTAACTGACTTTTATCATTTTAAACACGTGGACCTGAAAACCAACTGATTTTTAAGCGTTGGTAAATTTTTAACATTTAAAATAGATGGCACTGTGTACATTTATATGTAATTTACGATGTTTTTTACATAGTTTAGATAAAAAATGTAAAAAAAGTTATTTACATGTAAAATCCGAACAGTGTCTACATCTTTTAAGAGTTTTTTTTTCGTCAGCCTATAGTACTGGCATGGACGATGGGGCGGCCTATGGATTATAAACTCAACAGCGGGCCCAGATGTGTTCATTCACACCATCGATCGCACCGCCCAGACGATCGATGGTGAAAAATCTCTTTCAGCCTCAAACCTGACGTTAAGACAGAGAAAGAGAGAGAAAGCGAACACTACCCGACATCGGAATTCTAATATGTATGGATTAGCTATTAGAAACACAAATAGATGTAAGGAAGAGTGCAAGTGAATAACAAATCTGCCGTTATAATTGATAGGTTGCAAGAGCGCTAATTGCAATATTATTTTACTTCGTAAAAGAAAGTAGTAAAAGAGAAAGCTTTTAGACCGTCATATTATTTGTCAGATATTCATAAAATGCAATTAGGCAAATAACATATACTTCTAGACAATCTTCGTGTACATAATATTTTTTCAAGAAATTTGAAACGAATTTATTTTAATCTGAATTTGATTGAACCGTTTAAGAAATACGTATACAATGAAAACCAGTTGTGTTGGGTTGTCTTCCTACATACGTAGCCCATTATTCGCCTAAACATTAGCATAATTATATAATTACGCATATCTCTGTGAACTTTGAATGTGAGCGGTATCAAATAAATCATTTAAGAAAATATCCACGAAATCACATGCAAATCATAATCTAAAAAACAGTCGTTATACAGTTAACCTATAATATGCATATTATACATATATGTTTGATTGTATATCGCGCGACTAAATTTGTCAGTTAGACCTTTTAAGGAAGGTTACGCTGATTAATTATATGATCAGCAAGAATGTTTGAGATAATTAATACACAATAAAATTAAGACAAACTCATACATACATATTATATGTTCTCTTGGTTTCGTATCACTTCTTATTTTTTTTTTATAAAAGCGGATGATCATACGCATAAAAGCGTTAATTAATTTTATTTTAATTTGTGGCACGTGGAATTTAATATTTATAACATCGATAGTGTGACGTGAGAATTTATTTAATAAATGTTAAATATTATTATAAACAGTATATAGATTTGTTTTGTCCACATTTTAGGTTTATGTTTGAGTTTTAAACAAATCAGTGTTAGAAAGTTTACTCGATAACGTAGTAATCACACAATTGGTGGAATTAATTATAGACCGGGAATTCTGTGCTAGTAAGAGGTCGTCTCCAGCACATCCCAGCAGCTTTCCGCTGCTCTAAAGTGTTTCTTTGTTTCTTCAGACAGTCTGTGTAACTATTACCGGAAATCACCATCTTTACTGAAGAATTTGTATGCTGTTATGTAGCTTGTGCCAGGTTATACATACAAAATCCTGAGGCCGAATTATCTATCCCTCTTGGTAGGAGAGGTCGTCTTATATTTATACTTTCTGACAGCCAGGCTGCTCTAACGGTGATTGGTTCCAATACTGTTTCATCGAAACTTGTTCTGGAGACGATAACTGCCGTAAATCGATTAGGCAGTCTGAATGAAGTTAGACTTCACTGAATACCCAGTCACAAGAGTATCACAGGAATTATATTGGCTGATAAATATGGCCGTTTGAGTGTAGCTTCCACTTTTGTGTGCCATGAGTCTGCTTTAGGAAGGACGACATTATTTCTAAAACGAGATATTGACTGTCACTTTGAATAACCTCATCTCTTCTCGATTATTCAAAATCTTATAATATTCTAAAATATGACAGACGCACTTTAGGGATCTTGCTGGGCTTTCTCACGGGACATTGCTCTCTGTATAATTACATGTATTAAATTAAAAACCAAAACTTCGTAAACTATGAACAGTGTGCGGAAGGGGAAGAAGAAACTGTTGGGCACTTCTTGTGCTCATACTTTTCTTACTCATTCACTGCATTATAAGTATACAAACAGATTTCGGGACTAAGAGTGTACGTCTGGGAAGGGATGTCACAATGGCCCAATCGAGCCTCAGTGACTGGGGAAAAAAATCAGACAATCCAATACCATTTTAGACTTTAATTCCGTAAAACTTCACTGTCTACTATAATATATACTTTTGTTTAGTCTTTTAATAGCACAAAGCATTATGGCGCGCATTACGTTATGGTTGTATAGGTGCCCAGAGCCCTTGAAAAAGTAATTCCATTCGCTAAACTTCCTATTCCTACTACTTTTGTTTTTGAGCCATCTGTGTACCATATCATGGATCCTATTTCAAGCAACCGCCCTTTTATGCTCCTAACATATCTAGGATTGACTACTCTAAACGGTGTATCGAAGTCCAGCATAGCTGGTATACTATCAGACGGCATGATTGGTTGGAATGACCAATAGACTTTAGGATTGTTGGCCCAAGATTCCCTATAGAGTCTCTGACACGCCCAAAGTGCCATCGTGACCCTATTTTAAACCTTACGTGTTTATTACTTTTCACTTAATTTTTTATCCAAGATTACACTTAAGTAGTTATGTCAAATTTTACTCTAATACCTACAGTCAGATCATCCATCATATCCTCTGCTATTCAGCAGAGTCCATCGACAACCATAGATCACAACAGAGACGATAATACTCTTCAACGTAACCTGTGTATGTAATAATTTTACTCAATTTCACCTTAATGCACTGCTACCAAATAATTTGATGGTTCAGTACCATACCTGAATTTGAACTTCAGGGCATAATACAATATTCAAAGATTTGTGATATATGTCATTTACAACAAATGGATTGAATAATTTTGAAATATTCAATATACTTGTTGTAAAAGCACGGTCAAAAACCACTTTTAGTAATAATTTGTGAGCTTCGGGTACAAATTTCCGGATTAATTTGACCTCAGCAATCGAGCCAATATATATTACTTAACCTGTATTCTGAACGCGGCGAAATGTTTAAACTCATATATCTGCTAACCTCTTGTTCGTTAACAGTAAGGCGATATGGTATATAATTGTACTGGCCACCAGTTTTAAATTGTTTCTTTAAGTTTAAAGTGTGTGATTATTGTTGTCAACAGGTTCATAACATTTTAAATGCTTTTTATAAATACCTGTTGCGGAAAATTATGATGATGTAGGCTCAAACAAGTAAAGTACGTCAAAAAGTATTTTACATTTTTGTTTGCGTTCCGATCGTCCTTAGGGTTAATTACTGTATAGGAAACTCTGAAACTGAAAATTCACGATTCAATGGGAAGCTAGACTATTCGAATAAACCAAAATTATTCATCGTCCAAACCTTATTATGTAATTTAATAGTGACGTCGGAATTAAGTATCTTATTTCAGTCGCCTAATATCAATTTCTATATTTGTGGGGTGTTATTATACACCGAATTTGTATATTCAATTTCAACTGTTAAATAAATAAAATCAAGTATTTTAAACACTGCTTGTTAAGCTGCATTGCATGGAATGGATTCTACTACGTAATATGGAGTTAGCTTAAAATCATTTTGAAATCTACTATCATCTTCATACATTTACTATCAATTTACTACGGGCCTTACTGCGTCTCAACTTGAGACCTCACGAACAACTATTTATGCGTGTTGGTCCACATGGTACGTTGTCACAGCCGTTCTACACACAACCGCCAGGGCATGCCAATATTTTTGGTCACACTTTCTTCCAGTAATCCGAAGTTAATAGGTGGTCCATGGCTATTGAGTTGATTGTCAATTTAGCTACAGAGTCCTGTTTTATGATACCTCCTTGAATTCGGAATATACCATGTCAAACTGTGGCAGGGTTGTCCCGGAACCTACTCTAAATCGTGGTTGAATGGACATCGTGGGTCTATAAAATTTCCCTTTACTAACTACTAAGGTGCTGGATCGCAAAATGCTGGTGCGGCTCATTACAGTCCCCCAATATACATTTTGTGTTCATTTCTTGCAACAATTTGCTTGATTTCGTTCGACGTCATTGCCGAATACATCCTGATATGTATATGTTGAGTGTATGTAGGCGACTTTCATTCCGTAATGTTTGTGTGAAAACCCCCTTTACTTGCACCTCTGTACTGATCTCTATTTGTATAGACGGATCCTGTTTCCGCACTACTACTAGACTCTGAACTGTCTTTTGTATCCTCTTACTTCCACTGATAGCTTTTAGTTGGTTTATTTGTTAAACACCAGCATCACTCTCGCTTTGTTTGTTTTGTTTGGTATCATTATCTTCTCACGAGAAATACGGTTACTTATGACGGCTCTCAGAAGGGTATGTTGTAAAACCCGAAAGCCACCTAATTCGGAATGATCTTACTAGAAATTTAGTATGCCTTTAGCCATGCAGACATGAGCGTATACAGAGTTACCTGAGCTGGAGTAACAAGAAATATCATTGAACGTTACATTGGTATTTTAAAATCACGTTTCCGATGTATTCATGGAGCCCGACAATTACATTATTCGCCAAAAAAGGCTTCCCAAATAATTTATGTCTGACACTTTAGAGTTAAATTCGACGACGCTTTGGTAGAAAATGGAATTGATGAAATGCAAAATGAAGGGGAAGGGTCAAACGGAAATGACGAAGGCGTGTTAGCGCGACGAATAAGAAACGACGTACTAAACGTCATAACTTAATCTATTTATAAATAAATAAAAATTGGTTATAAATAAAATATTCTTGTTTAATTCATTTTTATTTTCATAGTTAGTTCTTTATCTTAAAATTATCTTATTAAATAAAATTTGATTAAATTCAAACGAATACATTATCAGTTTACAACTAATAATGTTTCGATCACAATGCTTTTTGCTGCAATATTAACTCATATTGAGATTTAGATTGAAACGGACTCCTATTTCCTCTATTATTTTGTAGTAGTAGCTCAATTTTAAAATTTTGTTATGAATAAAATTTTGTCAATGAAACTTATCGCAGTGGCATGAAACATTTACTCGATTTCATGTTTGTATTTCAACTTAGTTTTATAGATTTGATTGAATTTTATTCAAATATAGCCTTTTCACTCAGGGTACAATTATTTCCCCTTATTTCAGTCTAGTATACATAATTTCTCCATATAGTTTGTTTATCTGTATAAAAGTTATTTGTGCTTATACCATAATCAGCAAATCTAGAAGATTTCATAATTAAACCAACGTTTCGGCCTGAAGAATTGTTAATCCGAATTTATGGTCACACTACATCATAAAGTATAAATGGTATGGTAGAGTCCGACAACTGAACTATTCAGAAGAACCATGCGAAATAATATTTAAATTTGGCAACTGATTGCTAACGTCAACTTCGCAAGTAGAACGAATGTAAATAAAGGAGTGAGCTAAATATGATATTGGATTATTAATTTTATTATGATTTCAATAATCGGGTTTGAAACCATGGTTGGTATAAACCATTGTGTTTTTGTGAAAATATGTTGTGTATTCAATCCTTCTTCAGTGTGTTAATTTTTGTCATTGTCTACAGTTAAAACAGTTTCACTTTCTTTCTTCCTTTCACGACGGTCCTTTAACGTCAAAAGTAGTTTGAAAAGGTATTATTAGTTGATATAAGCTTTATTCTATATATGTACTAAAAACATATAGGTTAATCCTTCTACACTTGGTTAATTCTTCTATTCAAAGAATACATTATATGTAAATAATGGTTTTAAGCTTAAATGTTCACGGTAGGTAATTGCCTTACCAGATTTTATCTACATATGTGTCGATGTCATCCATTTTTTTTTGGTATTTGAAAGCGATTCCTAACAAATCTAACAAATAATAGGAAATATCGACTGTGTATGAGTGAACGTAAAATCAAGTACTGTCTTGAATAAATAAAATATAAAGTGGTTATAACAATTTCGTGGATAGTCAGACATATTTACTTTACAAACAAGCTCGCAATTGGGTAGTAATATTGATGAGGGTAGCCAAGAGTAGTTGTTCCAGAATAAATTAGATTTTTTTCTTAAGTTTTTTGGCATAATTTTTTAAATCTAAGTTTCAGCAAGCCTTAAAAATAATGATATTTTGAATTTCAGATGATATAAATTCTTATTTTATTGGCTCGAATCCAACTCTGGTTAGTCCTATTGTTGATCTTATGTCTGATTTTGGTAGTTAGTTTAAAATAAGTGAAAATAATTTTTCCGGTAGTCTCAAAATACTTATTACTCATATTCAATTTTAT
Source organism: Tipula lateralis (assembly GCA_963932295.1). Lineage (NCBI taxonomy): Eukaryota > Metazoa > Arthropoda > Insecta > Diptera > Tipulidae > Tipula > Tipula lateralis. The sequence goes on from OZ010736.1 coordinate 40,446,618, forward strand.
CTTAACCTCCTCTTCCTTTTCCTCCAAGTCTCGAAGGATATCAGTAAAAAACAAATTTATATCCTTTATATGAATCTGGGTTTAAAAATTTCCATGGAACGAATACTGCGTTATTGAATACCAGATTTGACATTCGGCGTAGTATGTAAAACGGGGAAACTGAATTCTCTCACTTTACACAAATCACAATATTTTTTATAACAAGCAGTTTAAATTTTTCCTTAGATTCGACACTTGATCCTTTCTATGTACATTAATGACATAGAATGCTCGTTTCACATTTTCGCTGATGATGTCCAAATTTATAGAACTAGTAAGTTAGATCAGTATTCTATTGTTAGTAATATTTCCCTGGTTAACGAGGATTTAGATAGAATATCTACATAATTTCTCGATTTCTAGTGGATTCGTCTTTGGGAATTAGTTTTAAACAAAAATACATGGGACTCCTTCACAAGTTAATTGTAAAGATTTTTTTTGTCTAGCAATGTATGTGCATGATCGAATTTTTCGTAAACAATTTTAGAGGCATAAACCCTAATGGAAGTAATAATTTTAACATGTTGTTTCCGTATGTACTTTTTCTTCTTAATACAAATTATTAGAATTTTATTTTTGTTGGTTGGCCGCTACCGCACACTTAAACCGGCGACGGTTCGTGTTACGACTATATGTACGGCTATAGGTCAGATTTACGTGAAACCGTCTGCGCATTGAATAGCTCTATGTCAGTCTATAGTACTGGATGGCCCATAGATTCTAAACTCAACAGGGAATTCACTCCCACCACCGATCGCACCGCCCAAACGATCGATTGTGAAAAGTCCCTTTTTGCATCTTACCCCTATCGGGATTCGTACTTGTTACCTCCTGCTCCAACTATACCGCAGTTGTCATTAGATAAATAAAAAACAGCTAAATTATATTTTTAGCGATTTTAAACCATCACTTTCCAGTATCAGCGCACAAAACCTTTCCTTGTTTTAACGAATATTTTTTCGATAACGATTTATTACTATCGTAAAAATTCCACTAATTTATATCAAACACAAATAAACATATACATATAATTTAGTAGCGTTGGTTACTTGGTCATTACGAGTTACGACCAAAGCACATTTGTAAATTATGATGAATAAAAACGAATAGTTTTTTAAACCTATAATTTATGACTTTGCATAGTTGTGAGTTTTATATGTTTTTACTAATAAATTAAAATGATGTGCACTTATTGTCAAGGTAAAGGTGTCATGTCGTTACTGATAAATTGAGAAACGGCGGCAGTGTTAATTTCTATACTATTCTGGTCAAATATACAATTATTGATGTAACGCACACATTCATGTATTAGAAAATCGGTGTACGTTTTTAGACTTATTTTGACATGAAACTGAGCATATTATATTACAAACGTCAATCAAATATAAATATTTGTTTAGCCACTGCAGTATTTTGCTGTCGCCAAGCTTCATTTCGTCCTTTGTTTCTGTTCAGATTTGCGCATCAATTTCAATACAGTACACGTATTATAGTTATTAAAGGTAGTTTTTTTTTTATAATTAACGTTGGTTGAAAAAGAAAATGTTTTTATAAATGAAAATTATGGAATACACGAACAACGAATGAGGAAACTAATTCAATGCGCATATCGGATGTGTATCGTGCTAAATATTCATTAAATAACGAAAAATTGTGTTTCCCCCATTTTCATTTTATGAATGCAAATAAATTAAATTACGCATTTAATATTTTTACCTATACCAAAATGTAATATTGCTCTGTCGCCACGATGAGTATAGTCTAAAAATCTAATTTCGAAAATATTGAATATTCTTAATCACATTATTTATCAAGTCTGTCAAAAATTCTTCAAAAATAAATCAATTCGTGCTACATGTTAAATCTATCACCAATCTATCGAATCAAAAAAAGTTATACTCACGACAGTGTTTAAAATAGTTTGTGTTGGTTTGGAAAAACCAATTTAAAACCACCTTTATACCATAGACACATATCTGGTTTCGTTACCATGATTATGAGGCTATTTTCGAAATGAGAATACATGACACACTACAGTTCTCATTTTATTTGATGCTATGGGATGAGAAAAAACAGCTCATTCCGAAACCATGTTTAATCCAAGTTGCAAACCATTGTTAGCAGTGACACATAACAACGAAATCATGGTTAACTCGAAACTGTACTTACGAAACCAGATATGTGTATATAGTATTAACTGAATCGTAGCACTGTAAAACGCAAATCATATCACAAACCAGATATATTAATAATTGACGTCATGGTCCGGGAAGTACGAGTCTCGTTTTGGCCCTTATACCATATCCATAATTCTATACTCACGAATGTTAGAAGCCATCTACAAACGCATCCATCAAGGTCCAATTCTCAAAATAATATATGAAAATAGAAGTATTATTTCAAATTATCCCAGTTTGTAGTATTCAGTGTTTGGTAGTAGAATACGAGTGGAACAGCCAGTGACAAGTCGCATCGTATATATTCCATTACGCACTAATATCATTATATCTTGAGATGTTATCAATTTTATCTTTACTCATAGCATTGTGCTGAATTACTGCCATTTTACAAAGATGCAATATATGTTTGTTGGGTGGTTTAAGTAATTAACTTTCTCGATTGATCGAGTCGTAGAGCTAGGAGTTGTTAACATAATATTTTTTAAACATCAAGCTAGATATAAAATTATGCAAAAAACTACAGATGTATAATTGGTCTTTAGTTGCTATATGGCCTGTTTGAAAATATTCGGTTATATTCTAAAACACAAGTAGTTATAAAATTAATATTTATTTAATTTAACACAAAATTGTTATTCGAAAAAAGTTTTCATTCAGGTTTGTGAATAATACGGCTACTCCCTTTCGCTGAACCGTCAAAACACTATCATTTTACTTTTCGCCCAAGCCTTTGATTGTAAAACGGTAACCCTCAAATCATTTAAAGTTTTTTTATTTTCATTATATCAGCTTATTAGATTATATCAGAGTCCAGTCAAGTAGCTAGCAAAATTAACTGATAGTATTAGAGTATTGTCAAAAAATCCATTTAAACTATTAAAACCAGCCAGATAATAAATGCTTTAGAACTCTAATTGGGCAAAAAGGTACTGCTCATTCATTAAGGGAAGCAACTAACAACTTTAAAAGACCGAAACTTCAGGTTCCTCCATAGAAAATTGGGTTCGAAATGCTGACCAAAAAGCAGATCTTTGCAAATCACCTCGAAGAAACATACCACCCTTTACCCAAAAAAACGGAAGCGGAAAATATTAAAAGATTAAAACCAATCATCGAAGAAAGTAATCTTATCCCCTTACGTCAGTTTGGATTTAAGGAAAAACATTCTATACGATAGGACAAGTACATCGAATTAATGATGTGATCGTGAAATCACTAGAAAACAAACAAATGGGCCCAACCATATTCCTTGATGTAGCATTTCACAAAGTATGGCGCCAGGGGTTAAAGTCAAACTACAGCGAGATCTTCCGGAGCAATTTTTTAATATTTTAAAATCATATTTATCAGAGAGTCACTTCCGAGAAAGATATGAGAATGAATACTCCCGTATAAAAGGACTTAAAGCAGGAGTACTACAAGGGAGTGTTCTTGGACCAATCCTTTATCTCCTATATACTAGAGATATACCAATTTCAGAAGCAACCATGGTGACTTTTGCCGATGACACGGCAATACTCGAATGGCGAATTAAATTAAATAAAGCAAAATCATTCCAAGTGTCAATCCAATAATGATAAACTCGATAACAGACGGCATGCAAACACTGCTAAATATTAGTGATTAGGATCACATAAAAAGAAAAGAGATGAACTAAACATAAAATTTAGAAATATATATTGGCTCGGAAAAGGTAATCTCAACTACCGATCCACAACAAACTACTGCTGCTTTATATGGTAGCCAACTCTGGGATTGTGCCAAAAAGACAAATGTTAAAATCATACAAACAGTTCAAAATAAAATCCTGGAATAAATTCGAAACGACAACCGTCATCGAGATGCGAGATCCAAAGATTGAGTTTCTCGCGAAAGAACCAAACCACTGAACTTATCGCAACCAGGTGGTCAGTAAACTGAGGATAATCATGTTATTACTCTGACTAATCCAATACGTATTATGCAATGTAAATTTCTAAATGGGTACAAGCCTTAAGGCTAGTACTCAGATCGATTTCGCGTGAAATTTCCATATGATTTTACCAAAGTGACCTCAAAAATAAAAAATTTCACTAGCGTAAAAACTATAGTTGTCTCAATGTGTCAAAGATGGCGCGTAAACTCTACAAATTTGTTTCAAGCGAAAATAATGATTCGAACCATTTTTTTCACGTGAAATTTGAACATTTGAAATGTTTGAACATTTGAATTCTCCAAAATTCGAGCGGGAGGTACCGGGTTCGAATCCCGATAGAGGCAGGATGCAAAAGGAAGTTTTCACTATACGATTACAATCGGTGGTGTGAATTAACACATCTATGACCTCCTGTTATAGTGCAGAATTCATGGGCCAACCCATCTTCCATGTCAGTACTAAAGACTGGCATGGAGCTATGCAATGTGCAATGGTTCTACGTAAATCGGACCTATAGCCGTACGTCCACGATTTGGCTGTAATGGCGTAAGTTAAGGACGTAAATAAGTGAAACGCGAAAGAGTTGGAAGGCACGAGCCCCATAATAGATTGTAGAGATAAAAAAAAATTTTAATGGCCGGTAGTATAAGTTTTATGATATTAGAAAGCTTGAGTTATGTGTGACGTTTCGTTGTCACATTGATAACTATGCGATGGGTTAGATTTAGTCTTTAAGGGCCCTAAAGTTAGAATTATCTCATATTATTCCATATGTTAATCATAGCGTTTCAAATAATCAACAGTAATTTGGCCCACTAACGTCGGGTCGCCAGCACAAGAATGTATGGTAAAAGGAGGAAGTACCAGTATTTAATATATAAAGTTGACTATTTCAAATATTTACCAAATCCAGACGTGCATATGTTATAGTTCTACTTTAAGTTAAACTGTCTCAAAAACTATACAATTTTAGGGCAAACTCACCCTTTTCTAAAATTAATAATATTCGGGCTAACCGATAAAACCACATATAAATGGTTTTGTAAATATTTTGTATTTGATTTTTGCACGCAATCATTTCTTGGAATTTTTATTTTGGATTTTCCTTATACTTTGTGATTCCTTATACTTATACTTTTGAATAACCTTTCATTTATTTTTATGGGTTTTAAGTAAAAGATGCAATTTAATATAATCGATTAATTTAATATAAAGAAAATTATGTTGCCAAACTTATACATTTTTGATTAATCTACAATTATAGACCTGTATGGTATACACTTCGAACATGGTGATACTTTGCTACCCACAATCTAATGATTAAACTAGCATGCAAACGACACAACTATCATTTTCCCGCCTTTATGCCGTGATAATTATTTCTCTAATTGCACATGCTACGATGCATGATATGTAAATGTTGTTATATGGAGGTTTTGGCATTGTATAATACAGAATAAAATAAATAATAAATATGGATTTTTATTTGTTTATAATAAATATGTTAAATATTTATAAATATGAATTTTATACATATTCAGAAAATTAGGAAATATAAAAAACTATAATTATGTTTAGTATATGTAGAATCAATACCCGATTAATAATAAATGTAGCACTTATATACAAATCCGTATGTATGTACAACTATATCAAGTTCTAGCGAAATTATAGATTAGAATTATTAACATATTATTTTGTTGTGGCACTATATTATAATTATATATTTATATAAATATTTTTTTTTTTTATTACAGAATATATCAGCCACTTTGCTTGGGAGGTTTAGTGTCATTTTTTGAACGGGGACAAACTGAAATAACAAAACATCAGGCGTATCTTTACGCCGCTGGGCTGATACTATGTTGTCTGATTCCGGTTCTACTCTACAGCCCATTTACACTGTATGTCGTGCAAATTGGAATGAAAATTCGGATAGCTTGTTGTTCATTAGTATACAAAAAGGTAAGTTGGTAAATTAATTTTTTAATAAATAAATTAATTTAACGTTTACGTTAAACTCCTCATTAAGAATACAGGCAAATAAAATATATAACACTAGATGGTAATTATAGGTTTGATTCATGCTGTCAGATATCACAACTATATAATTTTGCAATAAGTATTAAATAAATCATTAGTCTAGAGTTGAATTAAATTTTAATTTTTTAATAACCTCAATTTCAAGTTAATAACGGTGTAGTTAACAACAAATGTATAGATAATTCAACTCCCATTCATTTTTAGTAACTGAAGAACAATTGCCACTTTGGTGAATGGATATAGCAACAATGACCTTAGAAAAAACTCGGGTCAAAAACACCAAAAAACTAGGGCAATTTTACCAAAAACTTTTTTCAACCAACCAAATGACTTAGTAAAATAAATAACTAAATCTTTGTTAAATAACTAAATCTTAATAATCTTTGTTAAAATAATTTTTAATTTTAATTAACCAAACTTTGGTTATTAAAATAAAATATTTAGTTACTTTAACCAAAAGTATTTCGTTATTCTTTTAATATAAAAAAGTTTTTAATAACCAAATAAAAAAGTTAAATTAACCAAAAAAAAATAAATTTCACATACAACTTAGTAAGTTTTAACAGTTTTGTAATTTGATATAATCCCAAATTTAGTCAATATTTGAGATTATTTTGGTTGTACAGATCAATTACTTGTTTAAATTTACTATAAATTTAGTACATTTCAACAATTGGCTAGGGTCAATTCAACATAAGATTTAAACAACACATAATGTTAGTATAAGCACTTTCCTTTCGAGTAATCCTACTTCAGTGCATTATCAAAGTGTTATCAGGCTGAAAGTGTTTTTAAACATTTACCCGTTCGTACATCCCATATTCGTACCGACTCGTCGAAACTGCCCGTAACATTTAAAATTACAACAAAATACATAGTTATTATGCCTCTCTAGTGTCTTAAGACATTTGCCAGAGCTTAATTCCCATATTTTAGTGTTTTGTCATCACTCGCCGATACAAGTAGCCGACTGTCAATAGACCATACAACATCGCTTATGCGCAATTTGTGTGCTTCCCAAATTTTTATTTATCTATCCGTTGACGAGCTAGCCATTCACCGTTGGGGCTTAATTTAACCGCCGTAACGGCGTTTTTGTATGCTAGTCATTTTCGTATGACAGGCTAGTATATATTTGAGTGTATAGTTTGGATAATACAATTAATTAGTAAACTAATACTGGAATTGTTATTGACTATTAGTTGGTAGCTCACAACTGACGATATGCTTTGAGTGATGAATTCGTTGATGAAGTATTCGGGCCAGATGTTTTTCATTTGCTGCGGCCTACTATGAACTGATGGTCCCATTGGTACCATTTTGCTTAAATAAATTATTTCTGTCCAGCTACTATTGAACAATATGTATTTTCAAAATAAATCCAGATACAACTCGTAATTTTTTGATTCATTATAAAATTGGTAATTTATTTTTGGAAAATCGTCCAAAATTGGGAAGTACAAACGTGTTTTCTCTAAAGAAAACCAACACAATCTGACATGTAAAATTACATTTCTAATAAAATTCCGTTTTCTAGTAACCAAGAATTTAGATGATTTGAACTAAATATGTGGGTAAAACAAACAATTGTTGGTGAAAAAATTAAAAAATTTTCTGACAACTAACTATTGTTTGGCCAATGTTACTAAAAACTTAGTTTACACTGCTAAATTGTTTGGTCAAAACTATGACAATTAATTAATGGTAAAACTTAACTTTGTTATTTTAAATATATTCCTAAATAATTTAACCAAATTCACGTACCAATATTTTGGTTAACTAAATTTGCTTTAACCAAGTAGCAAAATTTTTACTTTTTAAATATTTTTTTCTCTCTAATCTGTTTTGGGGTTCAAGGCACTCGCTACTTGTCGCTTATTTACGTCCTTACTTTTACGCCATTACTGCCAATTCGAGGACGTACGGCTATTGGTCCGTTTTTTCTAACCATCTGCACATTGCATAGCTCTATGCCAGCCTAAAGTACTGGCATGGAAGATGGGTCGGCCCATGAGTTCTGCACTACAACAGGGGGTCATAGTTGTGTTCATTCACACCACCTGGTACCTCCCGCTCCAACTGCCGCAGCTTTAACCACTATTTGGTGAAATAACCAAAAAACTTGTGTTAAAGTACCCAAATTGTGTTACTAAGAGTTTGGTAATAGTATTTTTTCTGAGTGTAGTTAAAAATTAAAATATGTAGTTGTTGCTTTGTATTGCAACCAGTCATTTAACGATTAAATGGGTGTCGTAAAAAATCTATAACTAGTTTATCCGCATCTATCTCGATAGAAGACGGAAACAAGGCTCTGAAAACATTCGGCGATGGCTGCGGTTTTGACCAAAAACTTACTTCTGTTTACAAAGATAACTAAAGTTTGGAACTAGCTCTGTGTATGCTGTTCAATCAGTCGCTGAGATTGGGAGAGTTTTCTTTAAAGTGAAAGTTAACCAAAATTATTCAAAACTGGGGATAGAAGTGATGTATCATGTTATAGAAGTATAACGTCGATTTCATCAATACCCAAATTATTTGAACTGGTAACATGTAATTCCTTCAAAGACGTGGTGTCTCGACATGTATTCACCGTACCAACATGAGTTCAAGCCAAAAAGAACAACATCTACAAACCTTATAGAATTCATCAGCATCACAATCAAATTTATTGAAAGACACAAGCAGAAGCAAGTTGATGTAGTATACGTTGTGAAGCAAGGTGGTGGCACTTGATTTTCAATGGAGACTCAAAAATTATATATTATAATAGTTTTATGGTCGGAACTTATACAATATAAGCACGTTAAATCAATTTAAGAATATTTAATTAATAAAATAGAGAGTTATCTTACTTGAAAATTTGAAACAGATGTTTTATAACTTTTGTACGAATGTATTTGATAAAATTCGGCTGAGCTTGATATAATAGTATATACCGGATTTCTCAGAATAAAAAAAAAGATCATAAATTTTCAAGAAGCTTATTCTTCAAATATTGGCAAACTTAGATACACTCAGAGTTACCTAGGCTACTGAATGTACCTAAGAATATTGTTACGACTCTCACTACACTCTGATTTTGAATAAAAATACATCATTCTCATAATAATTCACAAGTTCACTTTTTTTTGTCTCATCACTAGTTTTACTTTCACTGTTATTTCACATCTTTTTCAGATTTAAACTTATCACAGTTTAAATTTCAACTGTTTCAATACTCATTGTGCTCGCGTATTTATACCCAATTCGTCTACTTAGATCGTCGTAGAAATTTTCTTTTGTTTATTATTTTCCATGAATATTGCGTTTAATAATTTTTTAATTATATGTTTTTGATTACTATACTGACCCAGAGATGCCACCCTTGTACGTAACAATATTATATTTGAATATTCATGTCCACCTAGCAATGAGTTGAGTAAAGTGACAAATTATATTTAGCATTTGAGCGTTTAAACTTGCATTTTTGCTAAACTAAATACATAATGATGGTGATACAACCTATCAATTTTCTTACCTTTTATCGTGTCCCCTTATCCGACTATCGATAGTGTGAAAATAACTGCTAAGTTACTTTTTGGATTGACGATGATTCCAAATAACCAAAGGATCATAATTCTGTTCAAATTTGATCACTGATCGTATCAGATGATAAAATTCCTTTTTTGAAGGTTAAAGCCAGTACGTTCCACTTCAAATCAAACAAGATAAATTTGGTCGGTAAAAGCTTTGAAGATATAAATCTATAGTGGAATCGAAATTCTTAATAAGCCACATGCTTGAAGAGTTATTATCTCAAAACGGTTGTTTGGAGAAATAATTCTAAATCAAATGGCAGTTATAATTCAACTAGGTAGCGATTTAAACATAAAAGAGGTAGGGGAATTTATCTTATTCACTTTCCACGTTAGAGGGCGTTTCCACTCAAACATAAACCGTGAATCACATTGCAGCGCAGTGACTTCGGTGTTATTATCGTGGAAAATATGAACAACTAACATATAGAATAATGCATAGATCCAATTCTAGGTGAGATTTTAGTAAACGATCGACGGGAGATATTTATGACCTGAAGCCAAACAAGATTCTGTATTTCACATATGTGCGATCCCAATTGGAATATGCTGGTACCGTGTGGAGTCCGTTTTATGATATAAACACCAGTGAACTAGAGGATATTCAGAAAAAGTTTATCTGTCACTTAACTTGGAAAAGCGATTGGGAGTATGATCACAAATTACAGATAGTTGTAAAACAAACAACATATCAACTCTGGAAAATAAACGTGGGATTATAAAGTGTTCGTTTGTTGGTAACATTTTATTGGGTCACATTGACGAATCATCAATTCTGGAATATTTACAAATTAAAGTACCCTGTAGACATCTTAGAAGAAATTAGTTCTTGCAAGTTGATGTACATAGAACTTACTATGGTTTTAATGAATCGATTAACATGATGTGCAATAACTTTAATCAGATAAATCACCTATTCGATATTACTTTTCTAATCTGACTATTACGTGTCTGACAAATCATTTGCATATATTATATTTCCGGGATCTCACACTGAAAAAGATCAATATTACTCAATCTACCATTTACACTAAAGTTATATGAGAACTCATCTAAATTACTCGTATATGTATGATTCTCGAATCTTAGAAATATAACCAAGACAACACTACTGCCATCTATTAATGAGTATAAAAAGAATCATATTTATTTAACATTCGTTGCGATCACACCAAAGTCGGATAGAAGGGACTGAATTGTTTTCATTTTGTAATGTCTGATGTCAAATGTTCAATGATAGTTATCGGCCAATTCCACAGATGGTGTTGGATAGGCGACGTTTTAATTTCAAATTTTATATGTTTTACTATTAAGTTTCAAATTAAGTAGTTAAGACTCTTTATAAATGCATTATAGGAATCGTTCTAATAAAATATTTATATAAATAATGATTTTGAACCATTAATTAATATTTTATTGATTTTCTATTTCCAGACGTTAAAAATATCCAAATCAGTTATAGTGAATGGCCTAGCGGGTAAAGTCATAAATCTTATGTCGAATGATGCATCGAAGTTTGACACAGCCATCGTATTCATTCAATACTTATATGTTGGACCTGTTGAAATACTCATTTTAGGCTATTTCATTTATAAACAAATTGGTATAGCGGGTATCATTGGAATTGGATTTATGCTATGCGTGGTGCCATTACAAATATGGATGGGTAAGATGTCGGGCACGTATCGTATGAGAACAGCACAAAAAACTGACATTCGTGTAAGGATAATGAACGAAATTATACAAGGAATACAAGTTATTAAGATGTACGCATGGGAAAAAACCTTTGCTAAATTGATCGAAAAAATTCGTGGCGACGAGCTGCAACAGATTAAAGGCACGCTTTTGATACGCGGCGCACTATTTATATTTACAATTGTATCACGTTTCTCGATATTTGTTAGTTTAATATCGTATCTATATTTTGGTAATATTTTTACAGCTCGAAAAGTATTTATCATAACATCGTATTTCAATATGCTGTACTCATCCATGCTATTGTTTTGGCCAGTCGCCCTCATCTCGATAGCCGAAATTTTAATCTCCATAAAACGACTGCAAACATTTTTATTGTATGCAGAGCACAAACCAAAAATCGAATCGATTAGTAATAAGAGCAACAACGCGAATAAAACCAATTTCGACGGAAATAATTTTGAAAATTTTGTAAAAAATAAAAATTTGCTAAATAATGAGTTTTTATTAAATTTTAATAATAAAATAGAAAATACGAATTTGAATAATAATGACGAAAATCCCATGTTAATCCGCAATAATGGTAGAAAAAATATAAATCTACGGCGTACGTTGTCGACCGAAAAACGACGTGTCGTCTTAAATACCGACACAAAAGGTGTATACTTTAAGAACACATCTGCCTACTATACGGAAAATGGTAAAGAAATATTTACCGGAATTAAATCGATAAGTTTAAAAATAAATAGTGGACAATTGTGTGCAATAGTGGGACAAGTTGGTGCCGGCAAGTCAACGTTATTACAAGTTATATTAGGCGAACTTGAAATTGACGAGGGTTTTGTTTTAATCAACGGAACAGTAAGCTATGCATCACAAGAGCCGTGGCTGTTCGAAGGCAGCGTCAGAAGCAATATTTTATTCACCGAAGAATTCGACGAAATCAGGTAAACGACAATAAATCCTCTATAGATTAAAATAAGAACAAATCCAATACTTATCCATTGTAATTTTAGATACAAACGTGTAATTGAAGTGTGCGCACTTCAACGTGATTTAGAATTACTGCCTAACAGTGACATGACAATTGTTGGAGAGCGTGGTGTAAGTTTGAGCGGTGGTCAAAGAGCCCGAATCAATTTGGCCCGAGCTATATATCGAAATGCTGATATTTATCTTTTAGATGATCCACTTTCAGCTGTCGATACACATGTGGGCAAACATATATTCGAAAATTGCATAAACAGTTACTTGAAGAATAAAGTCTGTGTATTAGTAACTCATCAACTACAATACTTAAAAGATGTTGAACACATGGTGTTGATGAATTTAGGGATGATAGAATCTCAGGGGACATACAACAGTTTAAAACGAAATCAAAATTTTTTGCCGATAACTATTGGCTGCGACGACGATGAAAAAAATAATACATACGACGAAGATGAAACGGCCAAGAGTGTCGAACCCATTAACACTTATTTAGATAAACACGACGACACGAATTTAATTGAAAAATCTAGAGAAACTCAAATCACGGGTGCGATCAGTTTTAAAATATTTAAATCGTATTTTAAGGCAGTCCAAAGCAATATTTTTTTGGTCTGGGTTTTTGTGTTGTTCGTATTAACCCAGATTGCCGTCAGCGGAATTGATATATTAGTATCACGTTGGGTGAACCAAGAGGATAAATTTGCAACGATTTTATCAAATACGTCGTTATCGACCGGAGACCATGATGAAATACGATCGAAAACGCAACACTTTCGTCACAATCATATTATTATATATTCATCGTTGATGGGTATTTTGCTACTGTTAACTTTGCAACGGTCATTTAGCTTTTTTCGAATGTGCTTGATAATCTCACGAAATCTACACAGTCGATTGTTTCGTAGCGTGACAAACGCGACTATGTATTTTTTTAATAATAATCCATCAGGAAGAATCTTAAATCGATTTTCACAGGATATCGGTTTAATTGATACTAAACTATGTATTACACTGGTTGAATGCATAAATGTAAGTAATTGGTGATGGCTAGTAAAACAATAATATTTATAGACTAATAATAATTGTTTCCTCGATGTCTAGTATTTTTTAGAATTTGGAGCAACAATTGTGGTTGTGTCAATCGTAAATTATTGGTTATTACTGCCAACATTTATACTATCGGTTTTCCTATACTTAATACGTTTTGTCTACGTTAAGGCTGCACGAAACATTAAAAGGGTCGAATCGCTAAGTAATTTGTGGAAATATGTTTTATTTGCGATTTATTTATTTATAATTACAGCAAGAAGTCCAATATTTAGCCATGCAAACGCAACCCTACAAGGATTATCAACAATACGTGCCCTAAAGGCACAAGATATATTGGTGCAGGAATTCGATCAACATCAAAATTTAAATACATCTGCTTGTTTTATGTTCCTAGCAACGACGCGAGCCTTTGGACTTTGGTTGGAATTTTTATGCGTCCTATATGTGGCTTGTGTCACATTAAGCTTCCTAGTATTTGAAAAAGGTAACGTGAATTTATTTGTATTTTAAATCCATATTGTTACATTTTTACTTTGTCTTTCAGGTGTTCTGAGTGGCAATGTAGGTTTAGCACTAACCCAAGTACTTAATTTAGTTTATATGTCACAGTGGGGTATGAGACAAACTGCTGAACTAGAAAACCATATGACATCGGTGGAAAGGATTGTTGAGTACACCGACCTGGAATCCGAAAGTTTTATTGCCGAAGTAAATAAAACAAATGCAATAACCATCAATACTGAACCAGATGTTTTGCTCGAAAATTGGCCGAGTGAGGGTACAATTAAATTTAGTAATTTATCATTGAAATATTCCGAGAATGATGACTACATTTTAAAAAATTTGAACTTCGTAATTGATTCGAAGGAAAAAATCGGGATCGTAGGACGAACAGGAGCTGGAAAATCATCTATAATTCAAGCACTCTTTCGTTTGGCAATTAATGATGGCGTCATCGAGATTGATGGTGTGAACACAAAAGATATAGATTTAGAAACATTGAGGAATAATATTTCAATAATTCCCCAAGATCCAATTTTATTTACTGGTACGCTACGTAATAATTTAGATCCATTTGAAATAAAAACAGATGAAGACATTTGGAACGTTCTCGATGTAGTGGAGTTAAAAAAAATGGTATCGAAATTACCGGAAGGTATTCAAACAAAACTTTCGAATGGCGGAAGTAATTTTAGTATGGGCCAACGACAATTAGTATGCCTCGCTCGGGCAATTTTACGTAATAATAATATATTAATATTGGATGAGGCGACAGCCAATGTCGATCCAGAAACTGATAAGCTAATTCAAAATACAATACGTACAAAGTTTAAAAACTCAACTGTGCTCACTATAGCCCATCGATTGCATACCGTAATGGATAGTGATCGAGTATTAGTTATGGATGCAGGTCAATGCGTCGAATTTGATCATCCGCATCTGTTATTACAAAATTCGAATAGTAAATTTAAAATGTTTGTTGAACAAACTGGCAGCTCTATGGCGAATAAGTTAAGTCAAATAGCAGAAGAAAACTATTACAATAGAACAGGTGTAATTATTACAAGGCTGTGAAAAAGTCTGGGATATTTATCTTATTAAAATTTAAAATTAGTCTTACGAATAGTTTTAAGTAATAAATATTAAAATACTTTTTTTACAAAATAGAAAATTTGCATTTGAAAATTTCCTTGAATAATTTATGTATAGTCTTCAATTTTGTCAATCTTTTGACATAAGTACAAAAATTTGAAATAAAATTATTTTCTTATTTATTTAATAAATATAAGCACGGGTTCAAGACGGCGGAAATAATATAAGCCTTAACGATAAACTAAGAGGTTCGTATCAACACTATATCGATTTTTTAGTAAGGTTTGATCACATGATTTTGAATAAAAAATACCAAAATTTACTGTTCTCATAATATTTCACTACTTTACCACGATTATTTCATCACTAATTTTTACTTTCACTATGATTTGCTTTCTGTTCGCGTATTACTACCCAATTCCCCATCTTAGTCATCGCAGAAACCATATAAGTTCATATTTCTTTTCAATTACAACTTATTATTTATTCTACTGACCGAGAGATGTCGTTGGTGTTCGTAAAAATGTTAACAACATTTTTTTCTTTTAATTATGATAACTGAACAAATAACTAACAACACAGTTTACTCCAATGAAGAAAAAAAAGTGATGTGCACGATAACCACGCCAAATACTTGCAGTTAAGAAATTGTTGACGTTAATTGTTTTTGGGAGACAACGATTGATGAAACTGCGATGATAAAAGTCCGGAAAACTTGAATGATGCTGTATATCCTAATGGATCAATCTTTTCCGAAATCAGAACTATAATTTGTGGTGTTAATAAGCTAGTATAAGAATTCTTCACAATAGAAATGAATAAAATCAAAAGACATTTTGCATAAAATCTGTAATTCGGTAGAACTGTGGCGACACTACTCACACCATAACAATATATTATAATAACCATATTATCAAGTCCAGACGTATATGACCGATGAGATGGAATTGATTTTTTTTATTTGTATTATACAAAGAGTTGTAAACAAGCATAACCTATACATAATTTCATATATATGAATTGATGAAGTCTTCATCATTATGTCTTAGTTTTAATGCTGGTTGATTCAGCGACTTAGCAATCAATGCCCCGATAGGTTTTTAACCTAGTTAAGAGATACTTAATCCACTCGAATAGTGTTAAGTTTCCGTTGGTCTCAAAATCATTGAGTTCAAAACCAAATATCTGATCTCCGGTTTAAGGGCTATGAAGTCTGGTGATATATGGTCGAAAACGCAACGTTGATGCACATAACGAGTTTTCAATCACGAGATCAGAAACCCGCCTTTGACACGGTACGAGCCAATAATGGCCTGTAAAACCAGCATAAACAGGTTCCATCTTCATCGAAAAGAATTTTCGAACATTGGCTCGTTCATTAAAATACTGATAATGTGATGTATAAACAAATCGAACATTCAGATAGGGTTTATCATTTGGTTGATTCAATTTACATTATTAATGTAAATATATTGCTGATGCCGGTTGTGAACAGTTACTTTAATTATTTTGGATATACATTACATTACTTATTCCACCAACTAACTCGTTAGTGGCCTATCTTGTGCTGAACCGAATTATTACTAAAACGTTTGTAGTCCAAGCTGAAAACTGCGGCATAGTAAAATTCATGGATCTTTTTATGAATACAATTAAAGCAAGTGTCTCATCTAATTATGTTATAGTAAAATAAAATACCAGAAACATGCAAAACACACCAGTGGCTCTATTCTGGTTTTCCCTGGGAATTGTGAAAAAAAATTCCCAATTCCTAACTACAATATTTCCCAACAATTTATTCCCCAACTAGCTGGCTACGCCCGCTACGCAGCGCGAGGCCTCCAGGGACATTTAATAAAAACTTCGTTTTGCCATATACATTATTTGTAGGGATTGTTTAGAAAGAAAACAATTTCTTCGGCGATATATTGGATATCCATCAATATTTGTGATCGTATCGTCAGTGAATTTTTTTGGAAAGCTTTTAGTACATTTCCCGTATGCCATTCAGATTGCCACATGGGCCATGAATAATATTTGCAGTAACAATACTATAAACAGCAATTATACTGTCGATTTCTTCAGGACGTATTTTATCGATTAACCATACCAAAATGTGTGCATGAGGTAACCCGCGCTATTGCCATTCAACGGTATACATCCAGCAACGTGTGGGACCAAATACATGTAACTTTGTAATGAAAACAATTAGAGACTTCAATTTTTATCTGAAAACATGTGTAATGTCATGATAGTGTATTGCGCTTTGGCCAGGCAATAGTAAGGATGTGATCTCCGGCGATTTTGGATTACTTGTGAAGGTGATAAATTAACACGGCCGCCCATATTCTCGCACGTTAGTCAAGGCATCTTGTATATATTCTTGCATATGACGTGGACTGTCTATGTACGATGATGGTAGAATGACAGAATTACCAATTTGGACGGCATCGGCGTTGTTGACAATAGCGTCTCGCAGGTGAATGTACTCTTCCGCACGTAGCTTTTGTTAATTAAATCGCAAGTATCGTAGCCGTTCGCTCTCTATCTTCACATACATGTCGACCACGAATTGTTGACAAAGCTCACGGCATCGTAGAATAACGTTGTTCTGACTCCTTATCACGTCTAATCATCAACCAATACGCATAATAATCCTTCGAACTAACATTCTTGATTATTTCAGCACCTGCTGCAGAATCTCGTTGTTTAATATTTACGCAATACCCGCCTTGGACTTTCCAGAACATTAGCGGATATTGGAGAGCGTCATATGAGCGGTGTGTATCAGCTGTAGATTAATATTTCTTCTACGAATCACGATTTTCCGCGTAGCTGTACGATCGCCGACCATGATTCCAGCAACATCATCAAGAACAGGTGCATTAAATCTACGAATATGCTGTTCAGCAGGTGTTTGGCGGTGAAGAGGGCGTGGTTCATAGTTATATGGCGACGTTAACAGTATTAAGAGCAATATACTACCAAATAAAAAAAATCCGTTGGAAGGAACAAATTTGTACAGAGAACAAAAAATTTAAAACTTTCAAACAAAATTTGTCGAGAAAAGGGGCGTGAAAGGGGGCGTGGCATAAGAAATGTTTATTTCTACCTCGCCTGGAGTACATAACGTGTATACAATTTAAGGTAAATCTGTTAAAATCTACATGTGAGCAATTACATAATTTTAAAAATGTGGGCGTAAAAGTGTGTGTGGTCGAAAAAAAGTACCCTATTAATCATGCCAGAGTCCCAGTTAAATGCTGTGAAGGAAGATCGGTCCAGAGGTTTGGTACAATATGGTACAAATAAACAACACATTCCATTTTATATCAATCAGAATGAAATGAAATGAATTTTCAAAGTATTCCACCTAAAAATTAATTGCACAATCCTAAATGAACGTTTGGGTTGATTATCGATGAGCACGCAATACCATTTACAATGTGCATTTCATTAAACTAAACTCACCTCTATGAAATCACCTTTCGCTGGGAATTTTCACAGTAAATTGTTTCAAAATAATGTATTAAATCAAATTTAATTTAAATAAATAACGAAAGCTGATAAAAGCTGAAGAAAATTCCAATATTTATGTTACTAAAACTCCAGTCACATATGTCATTGCATCTGCCAAGTGTGCATACAACGCCATCTACTGGCAATATAGCATTTACAATCATGTTTTTTTATGGGTTCTTGAGTTAAGATAGCGTTGTAAAAAAAATGTATGTGAAAATGAAGTTTCTTCATAATTTTTTTTTTGGGTTATTTTCCAAAATTTTCTTGTGTATTCTTCTTATTTGGCCGGAGACCTGTCCGAATTGGTGCTAATCACCGAAATCGGTCCAGGCGTTCTCGAGTTATAAGCGTAGTAACTAACATCACTTTCTTTTATATATATAGATTCCCAAAAGTGTATTCTGGCGTGCTGGAAATTATTTCCTCTCTGTGAAACACATAGTTGTAAATGTTCACCACTAGAGTACCTTTTTCATGGTGAATGAATAACAAATTTAAAAAAAAAATAGGTGTTTTCGCTTTTGAAAAGCAAATAAAAATTTTTAAGGATCGGAATTTTTTTTTTGCACTCACTATTTATTATGATTATTAGTATTTATGAATAAGCTAATTTTTTTATATTTTAGGACATATAAGGCCAAATTAAAAAAATAGGTGTTATTACTTTTGAGAAATAATAATTTTTTTAAAATTTATACTCTTGTATTATGATTATAAGTATTTTACCACAAGAAATATGAATTCCCAACAATTTTAATAGGGAAAAATAAACGTCAAAACTGTTATAATTGGGAATCCTTTTTTCCAAACGAAATATTTTTCCCAATAGCCAGAATACACTTTTGGGAAAAATAATTCCCAACTGTTATAAAAACGTCAAAAATTCCCAATTCCTAGTTCCCCGGGAAAACCAGAATAGGGCCACAGGAAAGAAGGTAAAATAGTATGCACATAATATTGAGTTTAAATACGATTGAAGCAGTTGGTTATTATGATTTGTAAACGAAACTTAACCATAATAAATGACAAACACTTTTACAACGACAAAAAACATGTACATATATTGTGAAAAACCGATGAAGCAATAGTACAGTCACTGAATTAGACCAAGTGATAAATATTTCAATAGAGGTGAGAAATGTTCTTATGCATCCAGTTTCAATGGGGCTGTAGGCAAGAGTGGGCAGTAATTAATTACATGTAATTTAATTACGTAATTAAATTACTTTTTTTTATTTTGTAATTCGTAATTGTAATTTAAATTAATTAATTTCAGTATAATTGTAATTGTTATTTTAATTATTCTTTAAAAATACTTCAAATACTTTGGAAATTTTCATACTTTATTTTTCTTTTAAATTTGTCTACAATAACGTGCTTATTGGATCTTTTCCCATGTGTTTATTGGATTTTTTTATGTAATTGTAAAATGTTGGTTGGTGGGTTTTCCAATTATTATTTTAATAACAGGGGATCTACATTTAGAACAACATCAAGAAGAGTTTCATATAAATCATCAATATTTTGTGAAAATAAATATTTTATAAATTAATTTTAACTAATTATATTATTTTAAAGTGATAAATAAAAAATTATTAATACTTGCAGAGAGTAGATTATATAAGTACTTACAGAGAGTTCATCCTGAAGATATTGAGAGATTCGAAAATTATAAGAAACTTAATAAACGGAGAAGTCGTTCAACCAATCAAATACAAAATTAAAACAATTAAAAATTAATTCTTTTGTGGCTTGTGATAGTGGAATAAACAAACAATCCTTGTTTGAAAAAAACTTAATAAATTTCATTATAAACAGCATGAAACCGTTAAGTACAGTCGAAGATCCTAATTTCATCAAATTAATAAACAGTATGCTTCTCTCAATACATGATATATTACGTTTTATCATTATTTCACCTTTCAGGCTTGGATGGTAATATAAATATAATGTCGCGGCGAACATTAAGTAAAAAAATTAATGACCACTACGAAGCCGTCCAATCAAATTTGACCGATAATTTAAAACTGGTGAACTTTGCTTCAACAACAGCTGATATTTTGGTCAACAAAAATCCGTAGTTTTATGGGTGTAACTGTGCACTGGGTAAGTTTCAGCTTTTTCATATCCTTATTACTGTTGTATTAACCTAGCTTGATCCTTTAATAACAAATTATTTATGATTATTTTAGATCGATTCGGTAACATTGGAATGGAAAAGTGGAGTTTTGGCCTGCACAAGATTTAAAGGAAAGCATACGTTTGACAAAATAGCTGAACTATTAATAGAAATCAATGGTAAATTTGGCCTTGACAGTCAAAAAAATCATGTCCACGGTAACGGATAATCGATCCAATTTTGTAAAAGCTTTTGCTGAATTTAGAGTAGATCAGCTATTAAATTGTCCAGGTGACGATAAATAAAATACTTTCTACATCACACCAAACACGAAAATCCAATGTTCCTTAAAAAAAAGGCATTTTTATGTTAGATGATGACAACGAATATGAATTACCGGAGCATCATTCTATCGCTGATGAGGAATTTATTGAGTATGAATCACTACTGATTATGAATCATTAAGGCTGCCACGTCATTTGAGATGTGCAAACCACACTTTAAGTCTACTAGCAACAACAGATTTAACCAAAATAAAAGGAAAGAGTCTCGTATGCAAAATTCACCATCGCGCCATATCAAAGTGTAATCAGTTATGGAACCTATCACGCAAACCGAAATCAGCGGAAATAGTGCAGGAAGCTTTAAAATACCAATTAATTTTTCCTTGTACAACACGATGGAACTCGATGTTTGATGCAATATACGACAACTGATTAAATATAAAGAAACACTCAATATAGTCATGGAAAAATTAAACATTTCTTTGCTAAAACAAATTGAGTTTGAATATTTGGATGACACCAGTCGCTATTGCATTGGATAGTCTACAGGGACAAAATTCCACTTACTACGGACAGTTGTTTCCGACGCTATTTTCTTTAAGAACACGTCTGTAAAAAATTCAAAATGAAATGGGTTTGAAGATCTATGGTTCAGACTTATCAGAACTAATCAAAAACTTAGAAACAAGGTTTGATCAATTTTTCAAATTATCTCATGAAATTAATCATGCATTAATTGATTCTAGCCTACATCCTTTGTTTAAATTGAGGTGACTTCCAGAAAACTCATAAGAAATAGATGTAATTAAAACTAGAATATAAAAGTTATGCATTAGTGAAAGCAAGGCATTAAATAATGAACAATTTGAATTCGAAACAAATGAAGAGGATTCTTACATTTTAACTTCAAATATAAGCTCTTCTATGAGTCAATCAGAAGTAGAACTTCAGATAATACAATTGTTAGCTGATAAAAACAAACAAGTGTCAAACTTAAATGGATATCCTCTTCTTAAACAAGCGTTCGTTAAATTCAACACAAGTCCTTGCTCTTCGGCACCAGTTGAGAGGCTTTTTTCACTGGCGAGGTTTACTCTATCTCCCACAAGAGGATCATTGTCTGATGACAACTTTGAAAAACTAATGTTTTTAAAAGGAAATGAGAGCTTTTTGAAACTTTAAATTTGAATTATGGAAGTTTATTTTATTTTATTTAAATTTGAATTATCATATCCTATCACAATTTTAAAAAACTACAATAATAAAACCGAAATACATACGAAAATTTTGAAGTTTGAATCAAATGTATTTTTATTTATAATAATTTATGTAATTTTTTTAGATGTATAAAGTTATTTATATTTTGTATTTTAATTACTCATTGTACAAGATTATTTTTTTTAAAACGTGTAAGAAGTATATCCAATTGTCAATAATATATTAATACATATACATATTGTGTATCAATGCATGATCTAGTGCCTGTAAAAAACTTTGAAACTGAAACACCAACACAGAAATGGAAACACTTAAGAAATGGTTAACACTTACATACTTAAAAATATAAAAAAACTACATCTCATTCCATCTATAGATTATCATTCTGTAAGATCTGCTAGCCATAGACAATATTTGAAGGCTGAACTGTCGATTAAGAATATATATATATATATATATATATATATATATATATATATATATATATATATATATATACATATATTTATATATATATATATATATATATATATATATATATATATATATATATATATATAAGTTGTTGAATTTAATGAACTTAGATAATAGCACAGACAGACTAGCGATTAGATAAGCTCGAGTAGCGACTTTTTTATAACATATATTGAACGAAACGAAAAACTAAGCCGTTATATTCGTTCATGTTTGCATCATTTTTCAATAAGTACGAGTATATAGAAATAAATAGATAAGGCTAGATAATGTACACATTGCAATATGCTGAAATATTAAATTCCTTCAACTAAACGGTGTAAGCAAATGGACTAGATAGTTTCCATAATCTATAATATTTATACACATTAGGTAACGAGCTTTGTAATCTATCTAATAATTTTTCCCGCTTAAATCGTAAGTTTCTTAAAAATACTATTTTCTTGACTATTTCAAATATTGGTGTACGATGATTTCAAAAATATTTTATGTCGCTTTCTGAAAAAGTTGAAACAGCATGGATTTATATTGGGAGGGCAATCTAGTGAAATTTACTAATGTAAAAACTATCAGTAAGTCGATACTATATTAACACTGATTTACATCAAACTTTGATTTTTACTATTTCTCGTAAGAGAAACTAGAGGTGATCAGACGTGTTTATTCTGTTCTTTTTTTATTTATAAAAAATAATTTTAAATATTTATTTAAATAAAATATTAATAATAATTGTTATAATAGAATATATGTATACAGATCTTTAGTATATAAACTGTTTAAAATATTCCTTTTAGTGGAATTATTTATTTTTATATATTAAATAAATGTTTACCATCAAATTGCCATCTGTAGTAGTTATTACGAACAAATCCATATAAAAAATTCAAAATTACTCGTTTCTCACTTACACTATTTAATGTTTATTTTGAAAAATAAACGCACACTACAAAATGTCAAGTACCAATTGAGCAGTTTATTCTCTTTTCCATCTCTACTAAATAACAATTGTGCCAAAATGACAATATTGCATTTGGTTATATACATTTTTTTTACTAATGAGATGATAATCTCATTCAGTTTTTATTATGCATTTTTTACTCAATAATACTTTGGTAGTATGCGTTTGTTTATTTTTTCTATACTGTATTCGCAATCGTGTTTGACTAGAAGAATATTTACCAATACCGCTAAAGGTTAGTATTTGCTTACAGCATACGGATGTGTAAAGTTTGGCTTGTAGTAAATGAGGTTTTGTAACGATCACTACCATTATACGTCATACGATCATTATATTGACAATAATATAAGATCAGTCAAAATTACTATTACTTGGTAAGATTTTAATTGACTAGTGTGTTTAAGATTCGATTTAGCATATACTAGTTGCTCTGTGTTTATAAGGAACTGTGCTCTTTTGATTTGGTAGCTGTTTATTATCGAGCCGCTTTATATTCTTTTCAATGAAGTGGGAATTTTATACTTATTATTTCTATGAAATTAATCTTTTATTGATATATGTAATTTCGGTTTATTTATTTATATAAGTGGAAATGATAAAGAATATTTGAGTAACATGCTTAAGATTGGATAGAGGTTACTTGACCGACGGTCTTGATAATTTTAATAAACGGCTACTTTACTATATAAATCATTCTCTAACAAACCAAAAGACTTTCTTCAAAGGATGGCCACTTTAGTGATTTCGTTGATTAAATTGAAGGATGTTAGACAAGAAATCTACTTTTCAGCACAACCTCTTATAGTGTTCGGGTATTCTTTATATATTCTTTTTAGCTTTGATAGTTCTGCATAAAGTAATATTTTCAGTATTGCCTTTTTTTAAAATCTAATATGAGAAAGTTTATATTTTAAAGTTTTACTGTATGGTAGTTTATAGTATTGGCAATATGAATTTTGGTGATGGTTGAATTTTAATACGATAACTACCATCGAACGTAATTTACGTTCACGAAACCGATTTCTATTATTCTTGGCCTAAAGTGCCCTTTGTGCTCTTGAATTGCTGTTTCAGTAAAGAAGGATTTCTTATAGAGGTAATTGAATATTTATAGATTTTGTTTGTTTGAATATAAATTACTAAGTTTTCATTAGTTACATACTTAAGATTGAAGACGGGTCACTTAACCGGTGGTTTTAATCAGGAAGTTTATTTTCTTTTCAACTAACAGCTCCTTTGTTGTGTAAATCAAACGTTTACTGATTAAAGTGGCAACTATAGAAAAAATAAGAAATAATAAAATATAAAAATAAGAAAAACTAAAACCGCGATAAATTGGCTTTGCTTACTTTCGCCCAAGCAGAACATAAAAAAAATAAAAATTCTTCGTTAAATTTATCTGTCACTTAATAAAAAATAATTGTGCGATAAAATTCGCGGAATAAATAAGGAAAATAAAACCGAACAAAAAACAGCCTGCTTTTCTAGTTGTACATTCGCACAATATTATTTTTTTTAAGTTTTCATGGCTCATGTGTCAAAAAAAAATAAAATAACAATTTTCGTTAAAATTTTATATTTTCTTATTTTATTTTATTTCATGGATGGTTCTGCCTTAAGCTGAGTTTATACTTCAATTTATTCGTTCATTCAATTAATTTTTTCGGCCAATCGTAGTAGTGTTTCAAAATGACAATTTTTTATTTCCACATTTTTTTTACTTGTGACGGTTTATTTTTAACTTTTTGTCTGAACGAACATTTAATAAAAGAGACAACCCATGCCATGTTTTTTTGAATATACACTTGGAAACAACAAACACAAATGTCAAAAACTTATGTTTCAATAGTAGATCGTGACAAGTGTTCTGAGAATCATTCTGTAATTTGACAATAGTATAAATCGTCAAAACAAAATTACCGAACGAATGAATGAAGAAATTGAAGTACTCGTATGATCTTAGCTTTAGTGATTTATTTGATGAATCGTATTATGTTATACAGAAAATCGAAATTTGAATGTTTTTATTCTAGAAGACAAAAACGGGCATAAAACAGGATGCATAAGGGAATGGGATGAATTCTTAATATGATTGAACTAAATTATCTACTTATTTCAATAGTTTCCCTTAAAGACGAATTAACCATGTATTATAGATTATCATATTGTATTTAAAAATTCCGGTCGGGTCATCGCGGAAATTTATATTCTCCCACTCGTTACATGGTGTTGCATTGGGAATTATAGTGAGACATTTATAAATACAGTATACATATGATGAGATGACCCAAAGATGTTTTTAAATTACTCCAGTTTTGACTGTTGAGGCGATGTGAATACATACATGAGGAATTAAGAACGGTTCTTACGTATCTAACTTACAATATATAACAATCTCAAATGCTTAATGTAAAAATGATACATAATTTATTAACAAATTATATTTTACTCTACTATGTATAATTATATACATATATATGGTTTCAGATATCTCTTTGGTATTATGTCGAACTGTTGGCTTCTCCTATTATATAATATCGACGTCATAACGTCATATAAAATCATGAAGTTTAACTCTATACAGGTAATAGACGCATATTTTATTCGTAAATTAGAGAAAATATGATGAAAATGTATCAGTCATTAAGATGACAAAACATTTTTCTCGTTAAAGTGGTAAATGATAGACACATAAAATATTTACAATATACAAATGAAATTTTTATTAGATAACTTAATTGTCGTTACAGCTACTCAATGGTACTATTGCTCAGTATTCTACACAAAAGCTTAATTAGTTAGATGGGGAACCTCAATTGTTGCGTCAATTTTAAATTAATTTCAATCACTGATGTTTCAAAATAATCAAAGGATCAAATGTTTTAATTGGTGCTGATTACCCGAATTCTTATAAAATCACAGGCATAACGTTACATAACAAACAAATAATAATAAATATTTCAGTTAATTATCTAAAAATCAAGAACAAGATATTTGGAAGATATAAAGTAAATCAAAATTCGGGCAGACAAATTTTTAGCCATCAAGCTCATGGTTTTTTATTTATACGCCATGGAAAGTGCGAAGTGCTGCTTAACGTCGATTTTTTTATATTGATAGGATTTAACAAACTCCTGGGTCAGTTATAAAAACATATAAATTATAAATCATTTAAGTCAACTGAACATCTTATAGCCTTTGAATAAAAGAAAATTTTTCTGTCGTAAATTTACAAGTTTAAAATTGAATCCAATTATCATGTTATCGAGTTGAAAGGCCGTTAGAGTACCTCACAAAACTGTATGACTGCCAAAATTGATACTCCAGTCAGACTGACAGTGTTCTTTATAAAATATCGATTCAGAATAAGTAAATTGTTTTATATTTAACGACAACATTATTTGACTGGCGTCATTCAGTCGGGAAACAAGGGAATTTATATTCTGATACAGTGACCGAAGTATTTATTTGACTATACACCTTAAATTAAATTTAGATTTATTGTTAGTTGTAAAAAAGTTACATTATTTATATTTTATTTTAATCTTAAATAAAAAATTATTTTTCTCACCAAATGGATCAAGTTATAAATATTTCGTGTAATGTATCAATATTTAAAGCTTTTGTGCATATATGATATGCTATATGAACCAAATAAATAATTGCATGTACTACATGTTATTGTCGTAGTTTGGATAACAACATGTCATTATTTATTTGCCAAAAGATGGTATTTCGATTTATGATTAAACTCAATGACCTTCGATTGATTCAACGTATTTTAGTAATACAGCAAGGTTATCATGTGGCAGACCCTGGTTCAAAGTTATGATGGTATAAGAGAAATAAAGTTGGGGCCAAAGTTTTCATTGTTAACAACGTTTTAATATTAAAGCATAGTTGTTTATATAAAAATAGTATTTTGTGTTTTATTCAATCGATCAATTTGGAACTATTTTCGGTATATCATTTATTGATTTGAAGCGTAATTTGCTCTCTATAAGGTAAACCACCAGAAAGCTGGCATAAATTCATAGTGGTCTGAACTGTTAAAAATTGGCTGTCACCAGATGGAAAAGCACAATATAAATATTTGGTCAGTTTTTCTTTTCAATCGGTTACACAGATAGAAATGTCGTTCTCCTAGAATTTAATCAATTTCATCAACTTTGGGAGCTTTCGGAAACTTTATAGAATTTTTGTAATCGGTTCTGGTGTTCGTCAGGGAGATGCACTTTTGACACTTTTTAATATCATGATGAAATACATCCGTCGTACTTTAAGACACCATATTATACCGATAGATACATAGGAGTGAAGGAGAAAGTCGTTCCATTAGAACAGTATTCAACTGCTGTTGGTCTTAAATCAACGACCTCCATACAAAATATCTGATTTATGGTTTAAGACAACAAGACGTAAGACCACTTCTGAAATCTAAATGTCTTGCAAATGATGATGATAACCTGAAATTATACAGATTGTTGATCAGACTCGTTGTTATGTAAGTATGTGAGAGTTAAACCTTAACGGATGAGTACGAGAGATGCCTTTAAACATTCGAGTGAAGTATTTGAGCCTTATAACATTCGTTGTGAACCATAATATCACGAATTAAATGTCAATTCCACCTTCTGAGTGTTGATTCGGACCAAATAAGATAGCGAACTTTAATGGAGCCGCATTTTGATCACAATGGTTCCACGGTGTAAAAAACGATCTAGCATTTTATAATTTTTTACAACAATATGAAGCGTGTAGCTTGCTGTAAAAATTTGAATAATTTCCGATTTGTTGCTTGTTTTTCCGAGTTGTTGGCTTGTTATTGTAATCCACTTGGCCGGTTTCGATCTGATGATGATGACGTCATTGAATGACCTTGTGATCGAAAAGATCAAGTCCATCTCATATGGCATATGCTACCGGACTTGATGTTCTTACTGTGCGGTTCGTATATACGTTCAGTTGTGACGCGACAGTACTAGTGAATTACAAGAACTTTACTCGAAATATCGATTTTATGAATTGCGTGTGGCGTGAGCTAATTTGCGATTTGTTTGAGCTGCTCTGAACGCCACAAATATTAATAGCTGGGTCGTGGTTGAATCCGAAAGAATCATATAAAATAATTGATTAGATGAGAAATGTCGTCTTACTGTTAAAACAATGAAATAAAGTCAATTATACAACGTAATCTTTCTTTACCATAGCCAGGAAAAATAAATCTGCTCTATAGCTAGGAGGAAAGCATAACCAATTCGTAAACGGAAAAAGCGCGAATTTTGGAAGACTAAAGTATTAAGAGCACAACAACTATAAAAAATAATTGTTACACTCGGCCATTCGAAACCTGGATAATATCTTTTGAATTGTACGTTATTCTATACATGGGACGAACACTATTTGGTTCTATTTAATGTTCCAGATGTTTGTCATGAGCTGTAATGGAATAATCTCAAAGTCTCAAATAAAAACTACATAGATGTTCGTTGGAGGGCGATCAATCGGATGATAAATTTATATGATTGATTACATCACTTCAGAACTGTCCAAATTAATCCATATTGCATGTCCAATCTTAAAAAGAGTGATCTCTTAAAATACGACGCATTATTTATATTTTCGAGGGTTGCCTTTTATATTTCGGGATTTGGCAATCCTAGTGTTACAATCTGTCAACTGACAGCTCTATCGTAAAGTTAGAAGTTTTTGAGGTTATACGTACTCAGAACGTTTTGACATACGAGCGCTATTTGTGTTGTTTACAGTAAATTAAAAGATTCATCTGCCTCCAAGAATGAAATTAAATCGTGAACATTTTCGTGCGATTATTTTTTACAACTTTCGACGTGGATTAACTCAGCAGCAGTGCATGAATGAATTTAATTCAACTTTTGGCGATGAAGTTTCAACAAGGACCAGTGTTTATCGATGGTATGGTGAATTCAATCGTGGTGGGAGTTCACTCCAAGACGAATTTCGTGAAGGTCGTCCAAAATCAGTTGTTGTTCCGAAAAACAATGATGCTGTGCGCGAACTAATATTGCAAGATCGTCATGTGACCTATCGTGAGATAGAGACAACCTTAGGCATTAGTGGGACCAGCATACACTCAATATTGCATGAACATTTAACTGTCAAAAAAATTTGTTCGCGTTGGATCCCACACAATTTGTCAATCGCTCAAAAAAAGCCTCGTGTCAAAACGTTCTGAGTACGTATAACCTGAAAAACTTCTATCTTTACGATAGAGCTGTCAGTTGACAGATTGCAACACCGGGGTTGCCAAATCCCGAAATATAAAAGGCAACCTATGTATAACTGTTTGACATTGTTTTGGAAAGACTCACACATGTAGTGTAGTAAATTATCAGTTCCTACCAAAGAGATTACGTCCAAACTGATCAAGTTTTTTCATTATGGAGTATTTTTCAAGTATATAATACAAACATATCACGAAATGTGTATACCTAGGTATTCCTAGATTTCAGATAAGTTTTCAACTCGAGCAATAGAGAGAGTCTATGAGATAGGAATCAATATGTGTAACAGACAACAATTTTGGTGTTCGATAAGGAGATACACTGTTCTCAATACTTTTCAAACAGTTGGTAAAATACCTTCGTATAAACCTGAAACAGTACTTATTGATATTATAGGGTGGCCGAGATTAAGCAACATTACCCGGTTATTCATGTTACACATTATACTTATGCAGGTAAATTCCATGGAACTTTGTCAATTTGGTAACAATTATACTATCTATATGTGGTCAACTCAAGTGGCGGCAATTAATAATATTTTGTAGTTATCATAATTTTCCGTGTCCAAATCACACACGTTAAGTTTATCTTATCAATAAAACCGGAGTTAAAAATTTATATTTGCGACAAAACTGAAATTTTGGAGTTATACATTTAGTCGAACGAATAACTTTATACTGAATAGTTGTGATAAAAATAGAATTATTTGTTGTGAAATGATAAAAAAAAATTAAAGTTCTATGTTAGTGCGTCTGTAGTCCGATAAAAATAACAAGTGTATAAAAAATGAATCGTCAAGAAGCCGAAAACGATCTGTATCGAAGAGATAATCCATATGAAACAACAAATATATTTAAGAAATATTTTTACGTATGGATGTGGGACTTTTTCAAAATCGGTATCAAACGACCAATATCTGATTATGACTTGTATCGGCCACTTGAAAGTCACAAATGTAAAAACATTTCAAATTTATTTAATCGCATGTGGATGGATGATATTGAAAATGGCAAAAAGCCGAGATTGTTTAAAATCTTTATGAAACTGTATGGATGGCGAATATTTTTTTATGGCATGATGTTCTCGATACTCGATACCGCGGCAAAGTAAAAGTGATTTCATTGAATTGTGTTCTGTTTTTCGCTAAACTATTGTTTTATATAGAATACTTCAACCGTTGTGTTTGGGTGGCTTAATAAGATATTTCACCCCGGATCAAGCAGAGATTACCACAGGGGATGGTTACCTATATGCCGGAGGTATTATTTTGTGTTCAATCATACCAACGGCCCTTTTTCATCCGTTAATGATGTATTTGTTTCAAATGGCTTACAAATTGCGATTGGGTTGTTGTTCTTTAATTTATGCAAAGGTAAGTGTCGATCTATATGTCGTTATCAATAACGTTTATTATTGCCTATATACCATTAGCGAATTCCCTGATATGTTTGTATCTGTGATAACGATATCGTGCATTATTATTGTTTTGATTAAATTCAATTTATTTAGGTAACTGCTTTTTAATGATAAGAAAGTCATTTGCGTTTATTAAAATTGAATTTTTGTTTAAGATTAAAGTACACGTGGCTTATTCATAATTTTAAGAAGGTGAATCCATTTATAACCGTACAAGTATGTTTTCTTACTTTAGATTCTACGAATGAAAGAATCTTCAATGGGAGACGGATTAAGTGGCCATGTAATAAATTTAATGTCGAATGATGTATACACGTTCGATTGGGCACTTAGTTTTTTCCATGAATTGTGGACCGGACCGGTGATAGTTTGTATTGTTGGTTATTTGTTATACGAAGAGGCTGGATATTCTGCGTTAATCGGAATGGCATCATTGCTGAGCTTTATTCCTCTTCAAGGTTCGTATTTAACTATATATTTTGAGTAAAAAAGCAAAACGGTCAATTTATTGTGCTTAAAGCTTGGTTGGGTAAAAAATCGGCATCCGTCCGATACAAAATCGCAGAAACTACAGATGCTAGGGTACACAATATGAGTGAAGTTATCCATGGTATACAGGTGATCAAGATGTACACATGGGAGTCATATTTTGCCAATCTGATCAAAACACTAAGAAGGTTTGTGGTATACAATATTTCTTAATATACTACAAAATTTATTAAATATTTCTGTTTTACAGAACCGAAATTTCAGCAATCCGAAGTAGCTCCAATATACAAGCGAGTCTGTTGTCTTTCGAAATTATAACACGATTTTCAATATTCTTGTGCTTAATATTTTATGTAACCCTGGGGAATGATGTAACGCCTAGCAAAATATTTATAATTACATCATTCTTTAATGTAGTAAATAACTCGATGGTTAAATACTGGCCGCTAGCTTTAGTCTCAGTTGCTGAAGGGTTTACATCATTTCGTCGCGTGGAAAATTTTTTGATGAAAAGTGAACAGAAACCAAGATTAACGAATGAAATGTATACGAAAATATTTGAACTAACCTCTAATTTTCCGATTGGTACTATTTATATGAAAAATGTAACAGCACATTGGAATCCTGAGAATAAACCAAGCCGAAATGGCTTATATGCATTGAATTTGCATTTACATCCGCCGAATTTGTATTGCATAATTGGAAGTGTTGGATGTGGAAAAACAAGCTTTTTACAAGTAATTTTGCAAGAATTGGAACGTGATAGCGGCGATTTAATAGTTAATGGAACAGTAAGCTACGCTTCTCAAGATCCGTGGCTGTTTGAAGGCACAATACGGGACAATATAGTTTTTGTACAAAGTTTCGATTACGAAAGGTAAGCCCTGATTAGATTTATGTAGTAGTTACGTATACGTTCGACTTACAGTATATAATTTTAGATATATGGCAGTAGTAAAATGTTGTGCTCTTGAACCAGATTTTAATATACTCCCCGATGGTGATCAAACAATTGTTGGAGAACGTGGTATCAGTTTGAGTGGTGGACAAAAGGCACGAATAAATTTGGCGCGTGCAATTTATTTTAAGGCCGATATATATTTATTAGACGATCCATTGTCAGCTGTTGATTCACATGTATCGAAATATTTATTTAATTTTTGTATTAAAGATTTTTTACGAGATAAAACGACGATACTAGTGACACATCAAATTCAACATTTACGACATGAGGATAATATAATATTATTGGACAATGGCAGTGTTTCAAAGTTTGGGTCATTTGATCAGTTGTATTCAGTTAAAAATGATTCCACATATTTATCTCAAATTGATTTAAATTACAATTATAATAATTCAACTGCCAGTACTAGTAGTACAACGGTTGATAATGCTGGCCATAATAGTGAAAATAATAATGATACATTTGAAAATGGGGATAAATTAAGAAAGGTAATTAAATATATTAATTAATTTTATTCGTACTTCGTAGTGTATAAAAATAAGATTCTTATTGATATAAATGAAAGAAATTACTTAGAAGTTTGGGATGAATGGAAACAAAATAAATAATATCTTTTGTATTGGAATCGATTAAAGATCCATTTCGTATCCATTTCGATTGTTAATCGCTTAATAAGAAGATAAACGATATTATAGTCAAAAAACCGAAGATAACTTCTTTTGTACTATCTTCCATTCTGTTCCAATGACGGCCTTCTCATACCTTTTGCCAATTTCTTTATGTATGTTATAACCCTGCTTTCGTCGTCTTATTTAAGTCTTATTAATTTTTTTTGAAGCAACATAAACTCACCGATCATAAACAGTAGATGAAAATTCTTCTTAGGAACGAGTTAACTGTAGAAAACGACACCATTGACTTGAGCTTTTAAGATGATAACTTGTTGCTTCTGACAGTTCACTATTTAAAACCTTATGGGATGGGAAATAATTTAATGCCTTAATAGTTGAACAGTCCATTTCGTATATATTTTAAGATATTTACATCGACGATGATTAATGACAAATGCTCCAGAAGACAAAGCTTTGTTAGCAAGAGCAAAAAGCACCGGGTTCGAAGTCTTACTATGGTTAGGTGCCAAATAATTCCTTTCTAAACATTTTTTATTTTTTATACCATCTGATTCCTATTAGTGAGTTGAATGAACATAACTATAATTCACGCACATATCAATAGTTCATGACAAACACCTATGGGCTAACGTTAGTGTGGAATTGTTTAAACGTGATAAATAACTAGCAACCAGGACATATGAGGCCGCTGATAACCTGGCTCTAGCTAGCATAACCATTTATAGGGACGGATCTGTTCTGCGGGGTCTTAAGAAGACATCGCAGAGAGGTTTTAAAACTATATCGATAAAATAAAACTCGATAAAGTCGAGCTTTTAGCACTTTAGCACCCAAGTTGACGCTAATCATTGGCTTCGTCACAGAGCACATTGCGCTTTTTATTCTTTAAACATAAATTCCGATAAATTTAAGTTACAGCTTTAGTTGCTATAAAATAAGACTCTTTAGGTGCTATAAAAGTTTATCCGATCATCCAATATCGAAATTAACCCTATAACTTTATCATATTCAGCTTTAACTTAATAAAATTTTATTTTAATTTTCAGCCCAATCAAACTAGTGGTGAAACTCACATCAATATGAAAGATAATACGGAACATATTCAAATTGGATCGGTTAAAAGAAAAGTTTATCAATCCTACATCAATTCGACAAATAGCGTTTTTACTGTCGGATTTGTTATCGTCTTATTCATACTAACCCAAACGATGAAAAGTGGTATTGACTTCTTTGTGTCAATTTGGTATGTAAAAAATATATATAAGTGATGTGATATAACGTTTACGTTATAGAACGAGATCTGTCTTAGATTTATATCAAACAAAAAAAATTTCTAAACTTTGAACATAAATTTTAACTTTCTTTCAACTTTTAACAAAATAAAACGAAGAAATAATAATTTAAATGTTGAAAAGAAATTGATTTTTTGTCTCAATTATATTTTTTATTTTAAAGGGTAAACTGGGAAGAAAAGGAAGAGTTTATAAGAGAAACACAACCCGAATATACTATTGAAGGTTTGAAACTTTTTGTGATTTTTTCGTTTAAAGCTTTTTATGTTATCGTTTTTATAGCATATATTTTTATAACATATTATGTTTTGTAAGAATCTGTTTTATGCTCATACATATATGCTACTGTTTAAAAAAAAATTATTATTTTTATAATCTATGTACATATGTACAGTGGGGTTTTTTGTTTAGAATACGGAACCGAGAAATATTTATAAGAAAAAGGAGTTCGTTTGTAAAACTTTTTTCTTTTGATACAGACTCAGTTTATGGTTTTCTTATTGAATATTTTAAAATAATAAATTTTTCAATTGAATTTGTTAGTGTATATACGGTATATATAACCTAATTCATCTTCATTAATTATTTGTTAGTGGTTGATAGTGGGATTTATTTTGGTTCGAATACCTCCAAAACGGCGTTTTTGATAACATCTTTAACTAGGACTATTTTGGATATAGTGAATGGTTTCATATTTAGAATTCCTCGTTTGTATTTGTGACTTATTCCACTTTTATTTGACAAGAGCCTTATAGTTTAAGGCATATTGGGCTCAATGGGATAGTCTGTTAATCGAAGATGGTTGTTTAAAACGGGATTGGGAAAGTTTCGATGGTAGAAATAAACAATCATTAGTGGTGGTACCATGCTGTATAAGATAGAAGAAAATTAGCAGAAAAAATAATTTTTTTTATCCATAGCTCACAGTGAAAAAACTATTTTTTATGTATGGGCCAAAACTTTGAAAAATTCTGGAGGCACTCAAGCTCGGTCGATTATCATCAAACTTCATATTCGATTGTATGGTCTTCTAAGCTACTGGAAAGTAAATCAGACATTTTTATTACAGGGGCTTCATTCATAGCTTACAGTAGTTAACCTGCAGATGAAATTAACATGTTTTATACAGTATATTAAAATCTAATGAAAATAATATACATACATATTTTATTTGAAACTCGAAACAATTTTGTATAGTTAAAATATTGAAAAAAAATTAATAAATTTACAGAAAAATTCTGTTGACTACAAAAATGACAGCAGAAGAAATGCACTTTAGCGATAGTATTGCCCCTGGTGGCCAGTATAAAAATCAATTTTTCTGCTGAAAATTTGTTTCTATCTTATACAGCATGGTGGTACCGAGGATCCGAATTTCAGAAATTTTGAGGGAATATCACGCAGGAACAAGTGGTGGCCTCAATAAGTCTTTGGCAAAAGTTTGTGAAAGATTTTCCTGGGCAGGATGCAGACAATCAAAATGGTGTCAAAAATGTGACCAGTGTATGGTAGTTAAAGGTCCTGCAAAACGAATCCATGGAAAAATGCAGCAGTATAACAGCGGAACACCATTTGAGCGGATCGCAATTGATATTGCAGGTCCATTTCCTACCAGCGAAAGCGGAAAAAAGAATGTTTAAGTGGTGATAGATTGTTTCAGTAAATGGCTTGAATTCTATCCAATACCGAACCAAGAAACAACAACCATCGCTAACGCCGTGGTACATAATTGGATAAGTCGATATGGGGTACCTATGGAAATGTGTCAATTATTGAGGATCAATAAAACAAGAACAACAATATTTCATCCTCAGGCAGATGGCATGGTTGAATGGTTTAACGCTACGTTATAAGAATTTCTAAAAAAAACCGTGGATAGAAACCAACGCATATCGGTCAGCAACACATGAACAACGGGAATAACACCAGCTACCATCATTTTTGGGCACAATTTAAGATAGTCTAGGGACTTAAAGTTTGGGGCCATTCCTACAACAACTGTGTGTGGACAAACGTGTGTCGATAAATTGAAAGAACATGTCGACGATACACAAATTTGTCAGAGAAAGGATACATATTTCAAGCAATAGGATGAAGACAAGTTATGACATCTGTGCAAATAATAGAGGATTTGAAGAAGGGTAGTTAGTCTGGCTTCACAACTTACAACGGAAGAGAGGTTTATCACCAAAACAGCAACCTGCCTGGGAAGGACCATACAAGATGATTACAAAAATCAATTATGTAATCTACCGAATTCAGAAGGATATCCGAGGAAAATCAAAGGTTGTACATTTGGAATTCTGGCTCTCTATAGAGGAAGAGAATTTAATCCTGGGTGACATCTCTGATTGAATAGAATAACTAAATGTTTGCAATTGGAAATCACCATGAATCGCAGTATACAAGCGAAATAATAAACAAACGGAAACTTCTACTATGACCGAGAAGCGGACAAAATGGGACAACAATAAATTAAAATCGGGAAAAAGTGATAAAAAGTGAAATAGTGAAAGTAACAGTAAATTAAAAGTACTGTAAAAGTGAATTGTGGTGATTGTTAATAAAAGTTATAGTGAAAAACATACAAGTGCTATTTATTATTCACAATCCAGTGATCGAACCGTGGATTGGTTTGAATCCCTACTATGATATACAAAAAATATGTTATGATATACAAAAAATAAAATTCCACTATGAGAAATACTTTGAATTAAAATATCAATTTTTTTTAATTGCAATGATCAAAGCTGTTTCTATTGAAGCGGGAACTCCAACAGGGACAGCATTAATAAAGTAAACAAAGTTTCAACGTTGGCTAGAAAATCAGTGACACAATTATGATCCAGTTGAGATGAGAACTACTACAAGGAGCTATGTGAAAATATTGTGAACAATAAAACGGGAAGTGAATTGGAGATTTGTTCTAAGAACCTGAATTTTTTAGCAAATTAACTAGTAAATTATTAATTAAAGATGGACAACATTGGATAGTTAAAAACAAGAGTCCAGTGGAAGATAGAACTTCACTCAAAAAGCAAATATCCTATTTGTCAATTTGTTGGGCGAATCGAAATAAACCCAGTGAATTAATTTCAAATTAATAATTTCAAATGATGGATGCTGAGTCTTAAGTTTAAAATGACACTTGATTGAGGTTAAATTTTTCCGATTCAAACGACATTAATACAAGTTCCTCAATCGTACACATTTATTTATCTATTTTATTATTATAACATATTATATTGGGTTTCGGTTGAATAATAATCAACACTTATCGCATACACATTCCAAACAGCTATTAATACTAAATAAGAACATTGATTTAGACATATTTTCAACCGCAACTAAAACATTTAATTTTATTTGCAGACAATAAACATAATGACAATAATTCATTCTGGGATATAAGAGAAAATTATATTTATGTTTATACAACGCTTATGGCAATACTAATATATGCAACACTAAATCGTTCGTTTTCATTTTATCGTTTATGTTTGAGAGCATCGAAAAATTTGCATAATAAACTATTTTTCGGTATAATCAAAACTAAAATGTTATTTTTCAATCAAAACACATCGGGACGCATTTTAAATCGGTTCTCAAAGGATATTGGTTCGATTGATACGTCATTACCAACTGTTTTAGTTGATTGCATTATTGTAAGTATTTTTTGAATTTTATTTTATTATGATTTTGAATGTACCATTAAAATTGTTTATTTCAAATGTATATTATGCAAATTCTAAAAATTTAATAATTTATGCATTATTATTCAGGATTAGTTCTATCATACGAGTATTTTGCTGTACATACTATGCTAAAAAGTTAATTAGAATTTTGGTTATAATCCTTCAATGATATGCCGACAACCCTAACCGATTTATTGGTCAACACAAAAATCAATAACTATATTTCGGTATAACACAATCATAACATAATTAATATTTAATCGAAAAATTGGTTTGTGTACTTTATCGTTTGAAATTTATATTTCACATCGGTATACGAGTAGTTTTATAAATAAATTGATCAATACCTCCATAAATTGATCTGATTTAGCCTTTTTCGAACTAAAAAATGTTCGAAATCCAATCCAATGGGGTCCTGACGATGGTTCCTAGCTAGAAATACAATCGGCTTGTGGATGACCACATATACCCCTCTTCCATCTTCCATGTACATTTTTTGGGCTATAATTCAACCAATTTCAGTTTTTTTTATATTTGAAAACTTCACATGGGTGCTGTGATTCACTGGAGGTTAGATCGATTTCGTTGTCATTTACGTATAGTAAAACTTTGCATCTTTCTTTGCATAGTTGTTCACATTTTTATGTGTATCTTTTAATACAAAGCACGAATCTTTTAATGTCTTTATATTTATTTGTCTATAATTTAAGGTTCTGTGGCGTTTAGAGTAAATGAAACAATTCGCAAATCGATATTTTGAGTTAAATTTTTGGAATTTGCTAGCACTGTCACGTCACGCGGTTGAGCGAATCGCACAGTACAAACATCGGTAACATATTGCTGATGAGATGGAGTTGATTTTTTCGATCACATAGTCATTCCCGAATAACAACTCACTGAAATACTATTCAAATCACGTAATACTTAGGGAACATTACACGTCAATATCTTCTAACACAACCTTTCAAAATTTCATCATACCTCTTGCCTAACACGGCAAAAATTAACTTTTCACAATATAATTGTGTCTGCCTCTTAATGGTGGTAGTCCGTTTTCCCGGGGAATGATTTTGTATGAAATTTGAGTTTAAATATTTTTTTTGGCATACTGAGGTAAAAAGCTAATGTTAAATTGGGAATAATTTGCCCTTCCAATTTTAGTATGGAAAAATTATTCCCAATTTATAAATATTTACCTCGAACACCGAAAATAATAACATATACAGAAGAAAACCTACGAATAAAATTTCGTCTAGTTTTTTCGTTGGTTTGGGGTTATCAAATAAATAAATTTTTCACTCTCAAAAAAGCAAACAAATAAGAATGTTTTGTCAAAGCCTACTTATGTCGTATGTATTTTAGAATAAGCACACAACTATTGAAACTGAAAATAACACACACATTCAAAGCAAAATAAATATACACAAACAAATTAAAATTTTTAAACAGAGAATTTGAGCTATTTGTTGTTTTTTTAAAGAGACAATTTCTAAAATCAGAAAATTTTTTGTTCGGAGGTTTCCTTCTGTTTAGTTATTTTTTCTGTGCCTCGAACTTTTTTCGTCAGTAGGCCGGAAAAAATATATTTGAACAGAAATTACATATAAAATCTTTTCCCAATTCCCTATTTTCGAGGAATTACCTGAATAGGGCTACAGTAAGTTTGTAATAGTTATTATAATTCCAACTCAAACACTATTCAAATCATAAAACTACACGTTTTACAGTTCCATACAACTTTAAATTTAATTCCATATAAATAATCTACGGGTTAGAGGGGTCTCTAACGTGTTGTTTGCGGCCTCTAACCCGTAGATTATTTATATGGAATTAAATTTAAAGTTGTATGGAACTGTAAAACGTAAACGCTTTTTATGTCGGTCGGTGCGTGTTAATTTTTGATGAGAAACTCTCTTAACCATTAAGCTACAACCTACGTCTTTAAATTCCATACAAGTTTTCAAATTTGAACCCTGCGTGAGTCTAATACCATTTTGAAGCTATAATGCATTTTCCACGTAAACTTCTTTAACTATTAGAAAGAAGCTTTCTTATTTAATAGGCTCTGTAATTAAACTATTGATACTTCGGCTTTAATTTATATTCTGTATGTCTATTCATAAGAAATACCGTTAGTTCAAAGACTTCTGGCCAGTGCCCACTTAAGAGAAATCAATTTTACTATAGAAGTATCCTTGATATCAGCAATAGTTTGATATTGATTTCTTTAATGCCTTTCATTACAAATTATCATGTATAGTTGGTACAATCTAATAACGGTATACGTCAGTAACGGTTAACAAATCTGGTACACGGTATGTTAGCCGTTACTGACGTTTACCGTTATTACTAAAAATCCTTCAGTAATAACGGTTATACATGACGGATATATTTCTACAAGTCGTTTTTTTTGTAACTGACGCACCATTTCGGTATCAAATCTAACTAAAGCGCCATCTCTTAGAAATCTTACTATTTTGTTACATAGTTGTTTTTTTTTACTATATATTGAATGTCAAAACATTTTTTGTTTCAGAGTTGAATCATAAACACTTTAGATTAAATTAATAGGTTAGTTCCGTTAAAAATCGCTTTAATTGGCTTGAAGGTAAAAATCCCTTTCCAACTAATAACATGGGCAAGATTAGTGTACTAACAGTTTTAAATACGTATTGATCCCTGTTAATTGTTAATGGCCAAACCAAATACGAACCACCTTTTACCAAATGTTTCAAGATGTGTTAAATACTGCTCATTTGATGCAGATAATATTAACAAATCGTCTATTCCTATGCTCAACGTCATTCAAAAAGACTCGAATACCCCAACACATGTTGCGATGGCTGTTTCTGGAACATCAAATGAAACCACTTGAAGCTATCCTACTAAATGTAATGTAGTAAATAGTCAGTTACCAGAAAGTTGACATGTAAAATCCTGGAGATGTGATAGTAGATATACATCTTGAATATGGTTACATTATGTAATGCCCAAAAATTCCATCAAGGTCCCCATTTTTCGTTCGTCTTTGGTACTGGAGTTCGCCGTTCGGTAGACTACGCGCTCACGTCTAACAAATTACAATTCAAAATTTCTTTTCAGCCTGTACTTCGGTGGATT
Organism: Tipula lateralis; assembly: GCA_963932295.1. Classification (NCBI taxonomy): domain Eukaryota; kingdom Metazoa; phylum Arthropoda; class Insecta; order Diptera; family Tipulidae; genus Tipula; species Tipula lateralis. The sequence continues at coordinate 40,488,144 of OZ010736.1, forward strand.
TTTCATGGCACTGCGAATGGTGTTGCTTTCATTTTTTACATGTAATTTACGTTTTATGTAATTTACGCTGTTGATTATTTAAATAAAAAGTTAAAAATACATTTTTTCATGTAAAATTCCAACTACATATGTTAAAAATAGTCGACTTAATACTAGATCTTGCTTAGGTATAGTACGTGTACAATAAAAGTCAATACGGTAGAGTATTTAGAGCAGAATTGACTGTACCATACCTTATCAAATAATTTATTCCAATTTCTTAACATGGAGGCATTTAGCCAGATCAATACTAACTTGATAATTATGTAATGGCGTAAGTAGGAAATAAATAACAAACCGTGAAAGAGTTAGTTACGACAAACAGTCGAGTGCCTTGAGCCGCAAAAAAGATTTGAAAAAGAGATTCTATATGTCTTAAATCCAAATATTTACATATTTTTTTAAAAGAAATTATGGCGATATAAGTCGATGATTTTGAAGATTGGTCCTGCTATTTTTGCCATGCTTTTTTTAGTAGAGCCGGAAATATTTATATCTTCACGCTAAAACTGAACATGAAAAACAATCTCGATTTAACTAAAAACTAGTTGTCTTTTAAATAATGTCACTTTAAAAGACAACTGGTTGACGTCAACAGTCCATTTAAACATTTATGCAATTACCCTGCCAATTTAATTACTCCTACTGTTATTCATTAAAATAAGTCACTATTAAAATTTCGGGTTATACCTGCACATTATTATGACTTATATCTTTAATTGCCATTATATGAGCAGAACGAATCACCAGCATGTTTGTAAAAATTATCTGGCTCAATCAACATGTTTGAAAATAATCATTAAACGAATTGGCAATATGAATTGAGTCATGCAATGGAAATCCCTTCAATGTGCCTGACGCACACAAGCTATAATGTATTTCACTCACTAGTTTATTTGCTCGACACTGTATTACTGAACCTTAGACATATTTCCTACTCATTCGTGTTAGTTTTAATCAGTCATCCATGGTAACAAATACCGATTCTTTGTTTATTGAGTCTACTGTCGTACATTTTTCAAGAAACATAAATTATAGCAAATTTTTGGAGGTAAAAGTTCCTTTTGTACAGTGACTTCAATTCACGTATAAAGTATGAGTGAAAGAAAAAATTGTACGATAGTAAAGTGCCAACGTATTTTGACCCAACGGTAATTACTATGGTTTAGGGACCCTAGAGATCACCTTAAGTGTGATGTCGTTGTATATTAAAACACTTAAAAAAATATTTTTACGCAAAATGGACCATTTTGTATGGTAACAATTCCTATTAACAATTGAGCTATAACCTCAGCATATCACCAATAAAAAATTAAATTCCATCCCATACGTAAATTGTCAATCCATCATCTACCCGATCATGTACATATAGACTAAGACCCTCTCAAAAATTTTCAATATGTCAATAACATTTTTCTAAAAATTCTCATTTTTTTTGTTAAATTTCTTTTCAGTTTTTTTTGGAACTGATTGGCATACTAATAGTCGTATCGATTTTAAATTATTGGCTTTTAATACCAACTATTATAATGTTCATAATATTTTATGTACTACGTTATGTATTTCTTAGCACCGCACGAAATATCAAACGTGTTGAAGCAATAAGTACACCAATTATATTTTATATTTGAAAATGTTTTGTAATAAATGTATTTGCTACCGTTTTCATTACAGCACGTAGTCCAATATTTTCACATGTAACAGCAACATTACAAGGATTATCAACCATTCGTTCCATGAATGCGGAAACATTTTTAAAAAATGAATTCTACTCCAGTTTGGATTTAAACACAACCGCGTCGTTTTTATTTTTAGCGACTACACGAGGATTTGCATTTTGGTTGGATACGGTCTGTTTATTGTACATATCCGTTGTTATTTTCAGTTTTTTCAGTTTGGGGAATAGTAAGCGTATATTATATTTTAAATTCACACAGCATCTTTATATAAACAATATATAAGATTTAATCGTGTCGTAATTAATAGATGTATTGGGTGGTAATGTCGGTTTAGCTGTCACTCAAGTCTTATCTATGATTGGAATGTGTAATTGGGGGCTACGACAAACAGCCGAGCTGGAAAATCAAATGACATCGGTTGAAAGAATTTTGGAATATATTGAGCTGCCGAAAGAAGTTGAACAGGAATCTCAATTAGGATCGATGTTGTCGATGCAAGGGTGGCCAAAACATGGTGAAATTATATTTAAAAATGTGTCCCTATTTTATACAACAGAAAGTGAAATGGTTTTGAAAAATTTAAATTTTATTGTTAATTCAAAGGTAAAATAGTTTATTTTTGTTTCAATTTCAAATAAACTATAACCGCACCTTTAAATATTTGGCAGGAAAAAGTTGGAATCGTGGGTAGAACAGGCGCCGGGAAATCATCAATAATTCAAGCACTATTCCGTCTAGCCAATTTACATGGACAAATCGTTATCGATAATATCGACACGAGCACAATAACTTTGAATGAGTTACGTCGTAAAATATCAATAATTCCTCAGGATCCAATTTTATTTTCTGGTACGCTACGATACAATCTAGATCCGTTAAACCTTGAAAACGATAATAGATTATGGAATGTTTTAGAACAGGTAACTATTTAGTAACTATTATTATTTAAAAATTTCTAATTTGAACCATCATGAGTATTTAATTTAATCAGATAAGAGCGCGAATAGAAATAATATGAATACACCCAACCTGAAAATGTGAAACTTAGAATCCAATTAAGTTTATAATATACATATATACTATAATAATTTACTATTTAATTCATGACAACGAAAAATTGACGTTGTGTTGGCACTATAGTTGTTAATCGTGCGTCCTAATTATATACATGAAGTTAATTTCATTTTTATTGATCCACATACAATTATATTTCTTTCTACTAAACAGGTGGAATTGTGCGAAACGGTTCGAACATTAGCAGGTGGGTTAGACGCGAAAGTTTCAGATGGTGGTAGTAATTTTAGTATGGGCGAACGACAATTAATATGTCTGGCCCGAGCTATTTTACGCAATAATAAAATTTTATTGCTCGATGAAGCGACAGCTAATGTTGATCCAGAGTGGGTACCATATCTATGAGTTTACATCAAATATGTACAATAATTAACAAGTATATATTTTGTTTTTGCACAGAACCGATAAATTAATCCAATACACGATTAAGAAACAGTTTAAGGATTGCACAATATTAACAATAGCCCATCGATTACACACAGTCATCGATTATGACAAAATTTTAGTGATGGGTGGAGGAAAATTGGTAGAATATGATTATCCGTATAAACTCTTACAACAAACAACAAGCTATTTCTATAATCTAGTTAGGCAAACCGGAAATGATAATTTTAACCTGCTATTAGAAATTGCTAAACAGGTAATTTAATCAGTAATATATCATAATCGAAAATAATCAAAAATTGGTTTTTATTTCCAGACATACAATACAAAATACAATAATATGCCGGTTAATTAATCGGAAGGCAAAATAATCGTTATTTTATTAGGATCAAAAGTACTTACATTATAATGAAATGATATTAAAATTGTTTGCCTTCTTAAACACTACCCAAACGTGTAAAATAACGTCTTACTCATTTTGGTTATTTGCTTTAAGAACGGAAACCATACTTTCCGCTTAAATAAATTTAATTATAAAACGCAAAAAAAAAAACAATTAAAACTTTGTAAAATATAATATTATTAGAGAAATATAAGTATTTTAAAATTTATATAGTTTGTCTGTTGATACCAAATTATAGGATACGCTATAAGTGAGTTTCCAGAAAAATTAAAATTATTGTTGCCAGACGGCATAATTATGTCGTATACTGGATAAATTATGTGCCTATTGTGTTTTTTTAAAGATGTCGTATATACGTAATTTATGTACCATATGCAAGGATAGTATATAATAACTGGTAGGCCTGTATGTCTGTATTCTTGCATAATTATATTCTGGCTTTATTGCTACACATACCCAAGATAAAATCCGAAAGTTACAGCTGCTGAAATAATTCAATTGGAAGTACAACAAAAACTTTTCCGTATACATGCTTGTATAATATAACTTTTAAGATTTACAAAATTGCTTCCGCATCATTAGCTTTTTGGCTATTTTTGTGCTTCCTGTGATGAATAGCATGTGCAATGTGAAACTTAAATTTTTAAAATGTAAAAGTAATAAATTCAGTGTAAATTGGCAAAAATATATTTTGCAATAGTGGTTAACAATTATCAAGACGATACCATAAATGTGCCAAATGGTTCACAAAACAACAAATTATCAACAATAAACCTTGTAAATAGTAACAATAAGTTTTTAAGGCATTCAATATTTTTTGATTGAATCTCTATTGTTCGAAATATTAACATAATTTAATCTTGATCTTCACAATATACAATAAATAGTAATTTTGAGCAAACACAAAAATTGATTGTATTAGCATAATAGTCCTAATGAATAAAATAATAGAAAATATGCTTTGAACTATAGCGGTTAGTTTTAGACGTACTAATCACAATATAATCTTGATATCGTATTCATCAAAGCGAGTCCCATAACATGAAAATATATTGAGTTGGCAAGAATCTAGCATAATCTTAACTTGTGTTCCAATTAAACCCAAAAGCGTGTATTTTTATAAATTATACCTAAGTTATACACCTTGAATATATTTATCTTCAGAACCAGTTTGGCTCTGAGGTACAATCCAAGATCTTGGAGAAAAGTCAGGATAGTGTTCATCCTAAAGGATGGAAAGCCTTGATATGATCAGGCAAAAAGTTTTTGCCCTATCAGGCTGTCCTCTTTCCTACTTAAATGCTTAAAGCGATTGGTTGACAGGCATTTCAGAGATAATGCACTATTAGTAAATCCCATACATTCCAAACAACACGCATACTCGAAAGGTAGATCTGTTGTAACAGTTCTTGTGGTGTCTTGTGGTCAACTCACTCCTAGTCCAACTAAACGACAACGGATTTTTCTGCTAGAGTTATGCTGATGATATCGCCATAATACTGGTAGGTAAATATACGGATGTAATATGTGATCGCATGCAAACTACGATTAACATAGTTGTAGCCTGGTGTAGTGACCAGGGTCTTTCAGTCAATCCTAGGAAAACTGAGATGGTTCTTTTCACTAGACGCAGGAGTCTGATGGAAACTTTAGTCTTCCAAAAATTGGGCTCACACGATCCCACTCTCTTCGGAAGTCAAGTATCTAGGGGTCTGGTTAGATCGGAAGATTACTTGGAAAAAACATATAGGTTAGAAATGCAATAAAGCATGCAACAATTACTGGAAATGCAGTCATTTGGTAAATCATGGGGCCTGAAACCTTAACGCGTGTACTGGCTATACGTTTCAATGATCAGACCCATGGTCTCCTTGCCACATTCATTTGGTGGCCTAGGACAATGAATCAAGGGAAACCTTTAAACCACCTTCAAAGACTTATTTATCTTGGTATAGTAGGAGCTATGCACACCACTCCTACTGCAGCTCTTGAGATGGTTGTGGGTCTGCTGCCGCTTGATCTTTAGATCAGAAGGTGTGCAGCGCAAACAGCCGCTCGCGTACAGTACAAAAGACAATCTATTTGGCTCTTCGGGGCCAAATATGGAGAACGGTGGGTCGGCACACAACTGCCCACATGCCCTCAGGACATTATAGTGGAAATCACATATAGGACTATAACAGCCCATCTTACCCCTTCGGCAACGATATGTTAATCTTTACTGACGGATCAGTATGCCGTAATGTAGCTGGTGCTGGGTTATACATACAAAATCGTGAGGTTAAATTATCTATCCCGCTTGGTAGGTACGCTACTGGGTTTCAGGCAGGAATTGCTACAATTTTGAAAGCAGCACTCTTTCTAAAAGGGAAAGATTGCAGAGATCGTCATATTTGCATTCTTTCTCAAAGCCAAGCTGCCCGTCAAGCCTAAGTGACTGGAAATCAAGCCTAAGTGACTGGAAAAAAAATGTCAATGTCTTAAAACAAAATTTACATTACACAATAAATTTAACTGTTATTTATAAAATAAGACATGCATAGTCCATATACAATCGAGGTAGAACTTCTACTGATGATAATTTAAAATTAAACGAACTCGATAACCAATTTAATCAAACAAAATTGAAACCACTGAAAAGAAATCTATGTGGGCGAAGCTTTAGGTTATTGTCAAACACAATTTGTATCTGAATAAATATATTGTAATCAAAAAAATAGTTCGAATACTTATAATTAGTTTTAAAATTCACACTGTTAAAAACGTGCTTGGACACCATAGTAACCGAGAGCATCAGGGCAGTTATGTGTTGACTCACCTTCCTGCATATTTGGCAGTGCCTAGAAGTGCCTAAGTGAATGTCTCTGAATTGTATGCTGTTTGCACTGCCCACCTTTTAATCAAAATATCAAGTGGCAGCAGACCAAGGCCATCTGTGAGCGCCAGTTGGTGTGGTATGCATATAGCTAGCAAAATACCCAGAAAAATACGTCTTTGCACGTGGGTTCCGTCTAACGCCACTCAATATTCTAGGTTACGAACAAATATTATAGGTCTGATATGCGTAGTACCAGTACACGCGCCTGGGTTTCAAGGCCCTATGTTATATGCTTTATTGCATTTCTCTTCTATGTATTTTTGTCAGATAATATTCTGATCTTACCTGATCCCCAGATACTTAATTTCTGAAGAAAGTGGTATGGTATGAGAACCAATATTTAGAAGAGTAAATCTTCTCTAAGTCCTGCATCTTGTGAAAAGAACTATCTCAGCTTTTTTAGGGTTTGCCGATATAGACCGAAATTACGAACACCAGACTACAATTGTATTAATCGCCATTTGCATGTGATTACATAATATAGACTTATATTTAACATTTCCGTTGCCGTTTAATTGGACTGGCAGTGAGTTGACCACAAGTGCTGAGACAGAACTCCATCCTGAAGACGTCTCTTTCGGGCGATGGTCGTAGTTGGCCGCAACACTACCTTACATAACTTTTCTCTATGATCTTAGAACGTATCTAAGGGCAAAAATGCCTCTGAAAATATGTCCCGTAGGAGATCCGGAAATAACCCGTCTGAACATGTTGTTTAAAATTTCGAGAAGAAAACGATTCTCAATCGGATTCTATCGTTTTCTTCAATCTGTAAAACTTGATAGTTGGAGTGGAAATTGATTTTCATCTACTACATTAAAATTCTTACATTCGGGAAAATAAGTTTTCAATCAAATAAAAATTTGATATTTTAAGTTCAAAAATATTCCTTATAGTAGAATTTTTATTTTTTATATTATAAATATATTTCGGCAATCAAGTTGCCATCTTCAGTATTTATCATGAACTCATAATATAAAAAATAAAAATTCTACTTTAAGGAATATTTTTGAACTTAAAATATCAAATTTTTATTTGATTGAATTTAAAAGTGGAATAAGTCACACATAAGAGAAATTCTTAATATGAATTTCAACAAAATAAGTTTTCATTACAACTTCTAGGGCTTCTTGATATGTAGTCATGTGAGTTCAATCAGCTTCTTCTAGAAATTGTTAAGTATTTTAGACACTTATGACTTGAAATAGATGTTCAATGGTGGTCAGGTATTTGTGTATGCAGGAGAATAAACACAAGACTAGCTTCTTGTGCCGTATATGCATACAATTTGGACAGGTGCTCGCACTGCCTTTCATCGATGATCCTTCGGTAAAAGAAGTGTTCTGAAGTGTGAAGGTTATGGTCCTCATACAAGTTATTGGCATTAGGTTAACAGCCCAATGTGTAAAATCGCATCGTTGATATATTTGCATTCAAAACAACAACCTGGGACACGATTTAACATTACGAACATAGTTAATTACTCAAAGGCAACTTTCTGAACAAGCAAAGACCCAGAAATATCTCTGTACCAACTAGTATCTCTGTCGAAGCTGTAACATGGATAAGCATGAGTTAGTGTCGTTTAAGCAACCGATGTCATTTATATCGGTACTTTTTATAATGCCATCGTACGTACAACACACGAACTATAAAAATTGTATGTAAATAAAACAATATTGCAAATAATTTTTAAAGTATTCTCTTTCATTTATATTTTTGGATATTTTAATTGTGTACTAATAATAAGTATTATAACATTAACAATCTGCCCAAAAATAGCAATAAAAATGCTATTTATTATTAAAGTTATTAAGAGCCATCTCTCATGCAACACATGAAGTATATGTTTTTTTATGGTTCATACGTCATTGGTCGCGTTATATATATTATATATATCGTTTTTGTTTTTCATTATAATTATTTAAATAATAAGTGTTTATATTTAAATATGTTATATGAAAATGTTTGATTTAAATATTTATATGAAAATAATTTTTTGTTCTCAGTATTTTGTGTTTTCATTGTGGAAACTCATTCCACTTTTTTAATAAAATAAAAATATTATTAGAATATTTATGCTTTTATTTAAAATATTTTGTATTGTGGAATTAATTGCGAAATTTTTTTACTTATATGTATATAATTATGACAATGGAAAAAAAGGCTGCTAAATATTCGAATAAGGACCGCTCGATCAAGACGAACACTGTACGCTGATTTAATCTTGATGCATTCCATTATCACAGTAATAATGATTACAGTCTTCATCCAAGTGTCATTGCCAGGCATACTACCGCACGTTCTCATTTTTCTTCGAAACATTAATCAATCACGACTTTTCAACGGAACCAGACTCTTAGTCAAGAAAATGATGAACAATGTTCTCGTTTGACCGGCAACAATTTTGACTGGAAAATTCGAAGTTGAAGATGTACTATTGCCACGTATCCCAATGATCCCGACAGATATATCATCGAATTCAAACGTTTGCAGTTCCCGATGTGACTCCCTATAACTATCAACGAATCACAAGGAAAATCGTTGCAAGTTTGTGGATTAAATTTGCAGATTACATGTTCTCACATGGGCAGCTCTACGTGGCCTGCTCACACGTCGGAAAATCTTCTAATCTATTCGTTTACGCACCAGGTGGAAAAACAAGAAATATTGTGTGTCACAGAACTTCAGTAAATATCGAATTGAAACGAAATGTCTCATTTGTTTCGAAATGAACAAAATCAATAAAAAGACTCAAAATGACTTGAATACACATATAAGTAATTTAATTTCAAACGTGCGAATTAAGAGCCTATCTAGAAATAATAAACCTATTCAAACCGAACGGATGCCACAGATTATAGAAGTATGTATATCAACAAAATCAATGATAGCAATGTTGAAATTCTTCATTACCGGCCAGGTGGCGCAGTGGTTAAAGCTGCGGTAGTTAGAGCGGGAGGTACCGAGTTCGAATCCCGATAGGGGCAAGATGCAAAGGGCATTTTCACCATACGATTACGATCTGTGGTGTGAATGAACACATGTATGACCTCCTGTTGGAGGTCAGTATTATAGGCTGGCATGGAGCTATGCAATGTGCAAATGGTTCTACGTAAATCGGACCTAAAGCCGTATGTCCTCGAGTATGCTGTAATGGCGTTCGCTTAGTTACGTCCTGTAAATAAGCGAACCGTGAAAGAGTTGGAAGTGCCTCGAGTTCCGAAACAGATTGTAGAGATAAAAACAAAAAAACTTCGTTGAAAAAGCTTAAACATAAACTTTCTTATTTAATTTTCACTAGATTTCATTTTTACTATTGAGTTCTCACTATGGTCGATAATTTATATCTTATGATTCTTATATGACTTTTACCGAAAGATTATGGTCTAATGAAATCCTAGTTTCGTAGCTAGGTACCTTAGAGGCTATTTAGAATATGGAGACCAATTGTTAGCGAAATGAAACTATGCAGAAGCACGTTTTCATTATGAAGAAAACTCGTTTATCGACATTCAAATTATGGGTGAAGAAATCAGAAGATTGCTGTTGAATAATTTGAGAGGACTGTTAACCCTCGTTCCCTATAATTATTTAACTGTTAACTCTCGCAAAGCCAACGTTGGTAATTTTTTGACATTTTAAAAGAGATGGCACTGCGAATGGTGTTGTCTTCTTTTTTTACACAAAATTTACGATTTAGGTAATTAACACAGTTTCTTTACATAATTTACATAAAAAAATGTAAAAACGTTTTTACATTTGTTTTTACAATCGAATCGTTCTTTATATACTGTGAAACAGTAAGTTTTTCCAACCACCTCTCAATCAGAAGATTACTGATTTGTTACACCATGATTCAGTACACAATGTAATTGCTGTCATATACAATATCAGGCGTTAGCAATAATATCAAGTTTTTTGGGTTTTATATCACAACAATAATACCAGATCAATACTTTATCCAATTAAGAAAACATTTCAGAAGTAAATGCAGCGGATACAAATATTAGGACGAGATACCAGATCCAAGATTCTTGAATCACTGAAATCCATTAGCTATTGTTGAAATGAGATCTGAAACGATCAATAAGTTCAAACCTTAATATTGAAAGATATCCGATATTAAGCTTTTGACTCATTAATTTTGAGACTAACAAACAAATCTGTTCCTGTATCACTTAATCTCATTGAAACTTAATCAGAAAACTGAAGAAGTACGACGATAGTTGTTTTGGAACGTTCTATTGCTCAGCTTTTGCACGACCATGTGTCGTTATATAAATTTACATATATATATATATATATATATATATATATATATATATATATATATATATATATATATATATATATATATATATATATATATATATTTATATATATATATATATATATATATATATATATATATATATATATATATATATATATATATATAAGGTCATCCAAATGTGACGCCTAGATGTCAGCAGTATATAATTTTTACACGTGACATCTTTTCAAATGACATAAGCCATTTTGTTTTATTAGAAGGTAGTGCAGTTTTAACCATGGACAGGTACACATTGCAACAACGCGTTTACATCATTAAAACCTATTATGAAAATGGGCGTTCTTTGAAAAATACCCATCGCAAAATTCTTGATTTTTTTGGTGTAAATAATCGGCCAAATCAATCTTCAATTCAAAGATTAGTGAAAAAATTCGATGAAACTGGTTGTGTTACTGATAAACCAAAAAGTGGAAGACCAAAAACTGTACGCACAAATGAAAATATTGCTGCTGTTAGTGAAAATGTAGAAAATGAACCGACAACATCAATTTCGCCTCGTTCGCAAGAATTGAGCATATCTTATGGCTCCTTATGGAGGATTTTGCATAAAGATTTGCATTAACACGCTTACAAAATTCAATTAATCCAGAAATTGAAAGAAAGAGACCATTTACAACGTCGTAATTTCGCTAGTTGGATTATTGAACAACGAACGACAGATCCATTGTTTTCAAGCAAAATTTTGTTTAGTGATGAAGCTCATTTCACAATGGATGGACTCGTCAATAAGCAAAATTGTCGTATCTGGGGTGATGAAAATCCTCGTGTTATTCATGAAAAATCTCTACACCCACCAAAAGTTACTGTTTGGTGTGCATTTTGGGCAAATGGAATCATTGGGCCATTCTTCTTCGAAAATGATGCTGGAAATGCTGTTACTGTGAATGCTGAGCGATACCAATCAATGTTGAGAGACTTTTAATGGACACAGTTGAGTCATATTGATCTGTCTGACGTCTATTTCCAGCAAGACGGTGCTACATGTCACACAACTCGACAAAACATTACGTTTCTGCAATCAAAATTTCCTCAACGTGTAATTTCACGAAATTCAGATTTCAATTGGCCTCCAAGGTCATGTGATCTAACACCATTAGATTTTTTTTGTGGGGTTTTTTGAAAAGGATTGATGCCTGCAGACGCAGTCGTGGTGGACACTTGAATGATATTCTATTCCACGTATAATTGTAATGGATCATACTTTTAATAAAAAAAACAGCTTAAAAAAATTGCAAATAGTTTGTGTTTTATTTAAAAGAAACATGTAGGCGCATTTTTGGATGACTCTTTATATATATATATATATATATATATATATATATATATATACATATATATATATATATATATATATATATATATATATATATATATATTTATACATATATATATATATATATATATATATATATATATATATATTATATATATATATATTTATATATATATATATATATATATATATATATATATATATATATATATATATATATATATATATATATATATATATATATATATATATATATATGTACAAGCCTTTGATAGGATGGCGATATAAGATGCTAAACGATTTTATCTTTTATGATAGATAAAGGCAAAAGTAAAAATTATTGCATTAACGATCTGCTGTATACTACGAGAGTACATAGATTCTTTCACCATATTGAAAGGTAAAAATTTGTGAACTGTTAACATGGCTATCATTACTTCGTTTCACCAACATACAAAAAGTACGACTTACTTAAAAATAAGTAAGAAACTATCTAAATAGACCAGAGTTAAATGCTACGAATAATTAATCAATATCTCTTTCCAGCATCACTTGGTTTAAGCACCTCAGATCACATGAATCATTCAAAATATATTTTTATTTTGTCGAGTCATTCACATTCGAATTTGAGTATTCGTATGTATACGAAAAGTGTCATATTCATGTTTGAAACAATTAACTAAAATTAAAAAGCAAACTTAAAAAAAAAAATTAAAAACTTCCTTATTATGTGTATTACGATCCCTAACCAACATGTATGGTTGTACATATGTACATATATGGAGCTTTAGTATGTATAATTAATTTTAATTTGAAAAAAAGTATTAGTGTAAAAAAAACCTAATATTGGAGACTGTATGTATATTTATTTTTTTATGTATGACTGGCTACCCATCACATTTATGGTTATTTGGTTAGTTGGGAAACTAACAATTAGTCGCCTAACTTTTATAATTTAGTTTTTATATTTTGTGTGTGTGCACGTAATTAATTATTTAAAACTGATATGCGTGATGCCACGATATTGTATCGCCAAATAAAAAAAATACATTTCATGTGTCAACATTTTGTTGTATTTTAAATTTTTTTTTTTTTAATATTTTTGTTTAAAGTTGAAATTAATTTCAGAGAATTTTCTTTCGATAAACCGGCAAAAAAACATACAATTACATTAAATATTTATAAATAATTTGCACAAAATTAACGGAAAGATGGACGGGCAGAACTGCGTGTATATACAATGTATGTAATTATGTTGAAGACGGTGAAATTTTTTGAGGCAAAAATATTGCGTTAATAGAGCCATGAAAAATAAAACATTAAATTTAGTAGTGTCTTGGGTATTATTATATATTATTCAGAATTTACTTTTATTATTAAATTGGACTGCACAATAAAGGGACATAACGTCATATATGTATTTCCAAAAGAAGTTAACTATAGGGAGTGGCATTAATTAAATTTCCAACTCATTTTGGTGTTCTATGATTTAGAGTTCAATCAAGTAATTTTGCATAAAATAATCTTACCAGCAACAAAGTACATAAGTTAAATTGATTATAATTTGGAAACATTAGAAAAATCATTTTTCTTAATAATAAAATTATTTATACACCTGTCATATAAATTTATTTTAAATACATAGCAAATAAACATCTACATACATTTTTACAACATACATATAATATAATAATATAATTTGTTATAAAACCATTTTATTTTATTACTAGGCAATTGAATTGTTATTTGATAACTTCGAGATAACACGAGTTAAGTTAAAATTCCGACTAAACAGTCGGAATTTTATTCATTCGATTCGTGTGACCAACCAAAACTGTACAGCTCTAGGAAGTGTCAAAACATGAGTTTATAATAGATGCTCATAAAATGAAGTATTTGTTCCTCCCCTGTACAGTTTCGCCGCTACAACCAAATCATATACGAAAATGCGAAATCTGCTTTCCAGCTTACCAATGCGATGACACACACAATCCTGCTATTGTATCTATTTTCCATTATTTTTGGAAGGACTGAAAACCATAAGGTTCCAAAATGTATTAAGATAAAAGTTTCTGCAAATGTTGGTTAATACATTTCGTTGACTTCAAAATCTCTAATTCACCAAAAAACTCTCGTGTATTCCTATAAAATATTTCTCCAGTACTGAATAAAAATACTTCTCTTGATATATTTTGTCAGTACTGCTATAATAATTTTTTTAGTAACCATAAAAATTTATTCAGTACTGAATAATTTTTTTTTACTGGAAATGTTTTTTGTTTCTTTCGCACTTTAAGAAAAATTATATTTTTATCCTACTTTGACTATTTTGTCAGTATATTTTTCATAATGGAAATCAGGCTTTACTCAAACACGAATCAACACAAAATCTGAATCAAAACAAAATCACAAAATTTGTTTGTTTTCCGCATTTGTTTGATGGCAAAGATATTCGGTATGAGAGGAAGTGCTCAACAGTTTCTGCTTCTCCTCCCATACTCTATTCAAAGTTTGCATTGTTCCGATTATTCATACATGTGATAATTAAAAATAGTGTCCATTGAGAATTCCCAGCAACATCCTTAACGTACGTCTGTCATAGTTCAAGTAGAATTGGGGTCTTTGATGGTAAATTTTAACAAGCAAGACTTAGATAAGCGACGTGAGATCAGTTTGCTTCATTTTTCCTGGTGAAGAACGTTTAAGTGAATGTCGGTGGGTCAAGTCGGTTCAAGGCAGTATTATCTGTCAAACAAATTCCTAAGTAACTGTTTGGAATGAATTGCAAGCCACACAGGAAGAAAAGTAAACTTGTTGCCCCATAACGAGATGTTTGCCTTCAGTAAGTGTCTCAGCGACTAATAAATTTGCATATTAACACACAACACAATTCATGAATACACTAAATTCTGTAACATCGTTCTGTCCCACAACTTGATAAATCGATAGTTACAGTTTCGATTTATTCGTGTCAATAAATCATTATTTTAAATCCAATCGAAACCGAATTGATTAGTTTTATAGCTGTTAATTAAAGTTATTGTGTAAATGCTCCAGTCATTTTCTTGTTGTCATGTTTATGTACATGTGTATCTATTTTGGTTTATTGATTTTTCTTAAAAGTTATTTTAATAGAAATATGAGTAGGTATATATACTGACACGATATGATCAATTAGTCTGCCGAGATTTAAGTTTGATATATCGCTTGGTCTGTATATGTTCCGAAACTCGATTCTGTATCAATATACGAGTATGTGATTGATTTGTTGATTTTTTGTACATTTCGGTTATAAAATTTTGTGGTTCAAACCCACCAGGTTTGTAATACCGATTCTTCTGATTTGGAAGAAAATTTGTGCCAGCAAGAAATATTTCGAAGGGATGTTATAATAAACCTAAGTAATATAATTCTGACCAATAGAATCCAATTATAATTTAACTTATCAACAACAACATCAAAACAAACATTTGTGGGATTGTGTTGAAATTCAAACATCTGCTATGTCCCACACTTGTTCGTGAAAAAAAGACGCGCAAAATAATCGATACGCTCAAAGACGTGTTTGACATTTTAATCGAATTCGCTTGTTGACAATTATCGTATCGTTTTGTATTATGTGCAAACTCACTTTTATTTGATTAAAATTATGCTGTCACTGTTCAGTTCTCGTGTGGGTTCTAACAACATTTCAGACAGTTGAGCTTTAATATTAAATAACACGTTTAAAATTTGCTTAAACATTTTTGCCACTAAGTTTTTGTATATTACCACATAATATGTTCGATTTATTGGCATTTTTCATGACATTGTTCATTTGATAAGAAATATGTTTCAGTAATTATTCCTCTTTAAGGTAGAGTCCACCATCAATCAGTTCAATATCGTCAACATCAAAATTATTTATTTTAGCTAATATCAATAATCTATGGCTTAGAGTAACCACATCTCAACTGAGACCTTACGAGCCGTTTTAACGATTGGTACACAGCCCAACGAATGTTTTTACACTTAATCTTTTATAATTTTTCGTCAACAGCGAGAATCGAACTCGAGGAACACTCTTAACTATTAAGCTACAACTGGCGTTATTACTGAGCTAATATTACTACATAGTTTGGAATTTACATCATCATTAAGAGATCAAAGCTGAGAAATATTTAGAAACACATGGTACATGATTTATTTCATGAAAATATTCAAGAATTATATAATTAAATAATACCAAAAACGATTAACCAATCAAAATGCGGGAAGAAATTGGAGGAACAATGCAATCTATTGCATCAGATTATCCAAAGCTTCTAAATATACAAGCCGCAATGATCAGAAGCAAATTAAAAAGTAAAGTATAAATGTTTTTGCATTAATAAGTAAAACTAGGGCCAGCCAAAACCCCTCTTCATTTTAACACAATTACTACAAAATTACTGATGAATTGTCCGTTGTGTTGAAAGATTTCGGATTGAATGCCATTATCAGGTCTACTGGTAACGATTGGTCTCGGTATGATTATTCTCGATATAACGACGTCTTAACTCAATTTGTTCATCGATGATACTAAATTTTGACAATTGTATCTCAGTAATATGCTTTTGCATATAGACATTTATAGTCTGGTGAAAAAATTAAGGTGTGAAGCTCCATATAATGTTGATTGAACTTGGGATTTTGTTAAATATTACGAGTTATGACATGTTTTAGAGCAGATTTTAGCTAGGGTTAAAGTCGAGTATTTACTAGTTTGCTCTCTTCCTATTAATATTATTTTTGTCCTCGTTTAGTATTTCGGAAATCGATCAACTTACCCATTCATTATTACATCCGCTGATAAGGCATCGTTAAAATTCGTTCTGCTCGAGCACGCAATTAATTTCTATTGAAATGAAACCCGTGGTCGGCTTTAAATGTTTTCTGATTGCCAAAATTAGAAGAATTTACTCATATTCGAAAAGATTAAATAGTCGTCAATAGATTAGCCCTTGTGCAAGTGCCCTAATATTAGCTTTCAAATAATGATTCTGTCACACAACAGAACCAGACAATAACACTAGCGATTCTCGTCGGTTTTCCACAAACACTTCGGTTAGTTCGTTGTTGTCTAGTCGGATTCCAGTAAATGAATAAACAATTAATCTAAGAGTATATCAATACTTCATTTAAGTTCAGATCATTATTCGGATACGATATGATATTGATGATTTCTGATCAGATATATTTTCGAGCAGGATTATGCTTTTAATGCCCATTTTTATTTAATTTTCGGTGTTTATGGAAATTTACTTTTACTAGCAAAAATTCATTAGAGATTTGCATTGGACCACCAATCTAAATGTCATACAATGTGATATTTAATATTCCAAATAACGGTTTTGAAAACATGTTCTACCTTACTGACATGTAAAATGGCATTTCCAACTACTACACTATTTCATTAGTGAGCAGACATTCTTTATATACGTTCTTGAATACGTGTTTCACATAAACAATTTTTCAAAAGGTTTAAATTTGAATGTTAAATCTATAAACCACAATAAAGTATATTTTTATCACCAAACCGACATCCAAGCCATTAAATAAACAATTCTGTATACTATAAAAATAAAATTGAGGATAAACAATTTTCAGTTATCCCACATAATTTAAATTTTTATATTATAATTTAAATCTTAAAGTCATTAAAAAAACATAGCACATAAAATATAATAAAATATTTAATAATATTATATTTATTTATAATTATAATTTTATTTATTTACACACCACCCCGCACCAGCCTTATAAATAAAAAATACATTTTCCGAATAACAAATGTAAATTATTGATGATATTATATTATATTGTATTCTGTCGTTTTGTTCAACAACATTAAAGCACGTAAGCTGATTTTTATCCTCCCAACACATAAAACATATTTTATTGAATACAGCTATATGACAAAAAAATTGTATAAATAAATACATAAAAAATTACTTACCGACTGAATAAACGCAAAACAACACAAATGATGATAAACATTAAAGCCATTACAACGAGAATGCCAATCATAGCTGGGTCTACGTATTGTACATTTTTTGGTTCTTCTGGTCGGGCAGCTGGACAAACGATAAATAAATTGAATTATTATTTAGCCAACCTATTAGTAAGAAGTTTTGGTTTGCGTATAGTTACTTTCGCATACAAGTATCCCTTGTTTGTTCATAACAGGAACGAGATCCAAATAGCATAGACATTTTCCTTCCCGACATTGTGTACGGTGAATGACTTCTTCACACTGTTCGTTGAAAAAACAGCTTTCATTGATCGATGCCTCTGTAATAATAACGAAAAATAAAATTACAATTTTAACAATTTTCGAAGAGACGGGGAAACGAAATAACAAGATTACTCATCAAATAAGGAGTCACCATAAATCCAAACAAGGTGGTCTATAAAAGAAGTCGTTATACAGGCCTTACATATGCCCATTCGAATTCTCAACCTTTGTGGTCATTTTTAGGCACTTTAGTGATCGTAGCTTACTGCAGGTTAACCATAAATGAACAACTTCAAGTCGTATAGTGAAACGAGTAAACAGACGACAATATATTCCATCTCGCTTTTACCAGCTTACTGCAGGTTAACCATAAATGAACAACTTCAAGTCGTATATTGAAACGAGTAAACAGACGACAATATATTCCATCTCGCTTTTACCAGTGAAAATTTTATACTGTTAGTCATCATATGTCATGTTAAAATGGTTTCTAATATCATTAATTAAGTTGTCTTCATATATTTACCATATTAAAATAATCATTATATTTATAATTCATATAAAAAATGATATATGTAATTAATTTCGTGGTTATGCGAAACGTCAAATTCTCACTCTAAAATATTAATTTCTCCTTAAAATTCATTATTTCTCCTTTTTACACTTATTTTATTTTTTCTATATCACGAAAAAAGTCTCCAACCGTGATATAAAAGTATGAAAAAGCACCATAAAATGACCACCCTGTATTATGCCAATTTCTTTCTAAAGTTCTTAACAGTCAGCATTTAAGCCGGATGACCAATCCCCATTACCAAATTTCAAAACTATTGTGAAAACCTCCTGTTGGAACCTTCAAATACTTAAAGAAGTTCAAGCATTTGTGTCAAATATTGATTAGGTGTCTGATTGCTGATCTGCTACTGATTTTCTTTCTGAAAATTCTTTTATGATCCGATAAATTGTAAGTTTTGAAGGCATTGTGGCGTTCACAAATACGACGAATAGTCACGCCACACTAGTGAAGTATAAACAAAATAATCGAAAAAAGATTTCGAGTCAAATTCTGTAAATTCGCTAGAACTGTTGCAACATAGCCTCACAATATATATAGAAATGAAATGCAACATACATCAAGTCCGGTCGCATATGCCTGATGAGATGGATTTGATCTTTTCGATCACATAACGAGTCAATGACGTCATCAGATCGAAACCGGCCTAGCGAGACGAATATTACAGACCACATACAAAGATACCATACATTTCAAGACAAACGTCTTCATCGGCTGGCTGATTCAGCGCCCTAGCTTGTCAATCAATGCCACTCTGTGGAGTTCAAAGTTTAGCTCCCGCCATTCATCATTAGCTGTCACGATTACAGCTCCATGCATGCATCAATTATATCACACTTCAACAGCATCATGTCCCTTCCAAAACATGTGTAAAAGGTTTCCACGATTAAAACGCGTTGTTCTCAATCGAATGATAAATTTGCCACGTATATACATTATGACTGTCAAGTCATATCAAAACAACACCCTGTACTAGGGTATTCTAAGTCAACAAAGGCTGATATTATATTTTGTAATAGTCGTGTTAAAATATTATCTTTGAGATCCTTCCGTCAAAAAAGTTGTAAGTAGATATGTAGCACATCATAAGTAAGCGTATAATCCCTCCTTACCTCCCATGGAATTACCTATCCCGCATTAAGTACAGTGCAGCCTAGAGCTTTTGATAAATAGGAGACCAAAGACTGAATATTATATCATGTATGATATCTGTGAGGGATATTTGCATATGCATTGAATAACCGAGTATTGACAGTTTATTAAATTGAAACGTTTTCCCGGCACGTTATTCGTTTCTTAACGATATGTATCTGATTAGTTCATCCATCTTATTTATGTAGTCTGCTTTATACAGTCTGCTTATATATATGTAGAGTTAACATTAGCAAAATTGTGGATACCATCCCAGGACTGCCTCACGATCGAACCAGTAGAGACGAACCTCACCAAGAACGTCTAGTTTCGGGTATTTATTGCTCGTCAAAAATTCAAAATAGTCGCAATGGGATAGCACTGAGAAAGCAACATTTATGATCAAGATAGCCCATTCTATAATACTGAAGTGGGAGCAAAGCAAATCACAGTTAACAGTTGCAATAAATCAAACCATCATTTTAATAATATAACCGTTTAAAGATTAAAAATATATTTTAAGGATAAGATAAGTGATTCTATATAATATATAAATTTAAAATAATTTTTATATTGTAGATCCCGTATATAAGGGGTGATATTATAAATCCCGTAACCGTTTAAAATTTAATGAAAATTGGTCAATAATCCTATGAAATAATGTGTAGTCCCTCGTCAGCTACATAGGCTGAAGTTAAAAATATTTATTGGGCAAAACTATGATCAAACTTTTAATTATATGGGCCTTTGATTCGCATAGTTTCGCATTCAAGTATCCCTTTTTTGTTCATAACAGGAACGAGATCCGAACGGCATAGACATTTTCCTTTCCGACATGATGTATATTGAATGACTTCATCACACTGTTCGTCGAAAAAACAATTATCATTGATGTATGCCCCTGTAATAATAAACGATAATAAAATTAAAATAAATAATAATTATTGGATGAGATCAATTTTTGAAGGGACGGTATTACAATAATACTAGAATACATATAACCAACAAATCTGAAAAAGGTGGTCCATAAAATAATTCGTAATACAGGGCATCCACCCCAAAAGTTGACTATTGTTTTGCCCAAATCTTTTATAAATGTTTGGAATTATGTATCAAGAGCAATTTATGCCAAATGTCCATGTTTTTTACGACTGTCAAGTATGTGGTGTTCGTTTCTTAACGAGAAACAAAGAAATTAGCAAAGGAAATCGCAGTCCATCATTCCACCAATTTTTGAAAGGGCATAAACATTGACTGGAATTGATGGTCAATGAAGAAAATATAACCGTTTAAAATTATTGACGCGCTTGTTATAAAAGAAGGTGCTTGTTACAAAAGACTGACGGGCTCAAATCACAAGTGTTTTATGACGCCACTCGCTTGTTATAATTTTACTTGTTACAAAAGACTATAATGGGCTCACAGTTTGCCCGATTGTCAGTAGAATCGTAGTTTATGTACAAAACCCACGTACCATACTTAAGCTGCTGCCACATTTAGGAATAAGGTCGAATAAATTTATTTTTCTAACGCCTTTTCTATAATATAATACCTGTAATTCTGTGAACCTGATCAATTGTTAAATATTTGCATCTGAATTTGTGGCGTTCACAACATAATACAAACAGTACAAAAATAATTATCATTGAAATACAATGAACAGTCACGCCACAATAGAAAATTATATCAAAATCGAAAAAGACAGTTTCGATTCAAAATCTGTAATTCGCTAGCACTGTTGCAACAAAGACTCACAACATACCATATATACAAACACAAATGCAACATATGGTACATCAAGTTTGGTCGCATATGCCTGATCAGATATATATGATCTTTTTGATCTCACAACCAATCAATGACGTATTAATGGAAACTGGCATAGCGCACAAACATTTACAGATCACATATAAAATGCCAACATAAATCAGCTGTCACGTTCACAGCTTTCTTAGCATCACTATCATATCCTAACAATCTAAAATGGTGATCCGGTATATTAGGTTTCTACTTTCTATTATTCTCAGGACTATAATCTCTCCACTAGAATCTTTGAAATGATAGTAAGCAAGTAGGATTAGTTTTGATAACACAATAACTTCCGCAACTTTCCAGGCAGTAGGAACATGCAGAAATCTTAAAACAGCATTAAGCATGTGAGTTAATTTAAATAATGGTTAAAAAATATCAGCTGAAGCTTTAACTAATCAGTTGTTTTATTGGCAAAAGTTGATCTCGTTTTCTTTCTAATTATCTTGTCGCTTATGGTAAGTATTACTCAGATATGGACTCTTACTAATAGTTACTGGTAAATAAATTATTAGATAAGGAGAAAATTATTAGATAAGGAGTTATACTTGCGTCCATAGGCCAATATGTTGGCTTGCCAGTGGAATGTACGTTACATCCCATTCCTACTGTTGCATTTTTAAGTTCGATACCTTTGGTTGTTCTTTAGGTTGTATCTAGGTGGACAGTATACCGTGCTGCTTAGTAGGTGTAATTTCTACTATATGGTAAGCTGGGATTCGGGCGATTGTTAATGCTCGGTTATCCGAATGAATTATTTCATAAAGTTGGTACCCCTGAATTTTTCAACTTAACCATCGAAATACATATAGATTGAAAATATCGTGTTGCAGCTGCTAGCTTTCCGGTTTTCGTTTAACATTTCATACCGTTACGTTTAACATTTTGTTGTCCGGTTAGAAACCTAGTATCACACTCGATAATCTACTGTTCGAGTTAAGGTATCCGGGTAGTTATTTCTTCATTAAAGACAATTTTTAGAGATTACAGTTTCAATTCTTGAATAGAGATTGCTCGAATATACACCAAATCTCTTATAAATGCTACCACTTGATAAATTAGGAGTGGAAACAATTTTCAGCGCTATAGAAAAAGTTTTAAAGTGTAGCTTAAGTACTAAAAGCAGTTTTGTGTTATAATTTAGTTCATGCGAGTTAATGCTACATTTTTTCTGGCAATCCTGGGTAACCATATAAGAAATATAATTTTAACAATAAAAGTGGTAGATTTTAACACGAACTGCTGTTCATGACAGCGTTTACCCAAAGACTATGCGATCCATCGCTAAATAGGTTAGGTTATATGGTTAGTCCTGTAATAAACTCCAATAAAATCAATTTTAGCTTAATAAAATAATTTGATTGCAAATTAAATAGTAACATGTAGTTTATGGCTTTCAAAATAAATTATATGAAATCATCTAACCAAATTTCGATCCACTTTAACAGCATAGTGTAAATGAGTCATTTTACATTAAACACTCTCCCGTATGACACGTTATAACTTTAACATACAATTTTCAAATGTATATGAGAACAACAAACTATAAACAAAATTATACAACAGATTTGCATATTTTATTTGTAGTTGGATAAATATTAAAATAAAATATATTCGTATAATAAGGAAACTTTTCAAGCTTGAGAATCATTAACATAATTCAATGAGGTGTGAATATTGTTAACCGTATTTCTTTCGAGAATATACGTAATTGAGACTTTTGTTGTACGTCTCTAACGTAAACAGGATTAATAGGGGTGGTAATACAAAAAAACTTCATTATTTAGTATTCGTCTTAATAATTATAATGAAGAACTTTATTTTCAGAAATATAAAACGATTTCAAGTTATAAACTTGTATGATCATATTTGGAACTTAATTTATTAAAAATCACTAATTGAAGTAACATGAAGATTGTTTAAACTGTAAAAAGCTATGAAAGTATGGAATATAACATCTCAAGTAGAGATTGTGGGCTTGGGAACCACAGTTGAAACTTTTCATGAAAAATTAAGACAACACAATTTGCAGTGCCATCAGTATTAAAGTATTTTTCGATCAATTCATTCCTTAGCCAATCTTAGTGTTTATGAAATAACAAAAGTGATATTCCAGAATGTAATTTGGCCAAACATGAAGATGTGAGAAAAAATGGTAAATTTTCATTGCAGGTCGATTTAATAAGAACTTATTTTCAAGATAAGTTTACTTAATTTTAACTCCATGTCAATCTATAGTACAGACTATTTCAATAATTTGTTTGCCAACTATGATATAAAACAGTAGCAGTGAGATTAGATGGTGCCGGGTTTAAATTCTAATGTAGGGGTAGGGTTTGAGGAACTTTTTATCATTTGATTACGATTGATAATGTAAAATAATACTTTTTTTTTTAAATTACGATTTAATTGGGTGCGGGGCAGACTTTTAGACTGTCCTAGCTCCTTGTAACTGTAAGAGCTCCGGCACCCAATGCGCGGTCCTTCAAGTACAGATTGATAGCTGCCCTAAACTTATGCATTTTATACTCAAACGGAAACTGAAAACCGGATAACGAATTCCACTTCCTGGATGTTCGATAAATAAATTCGCGTTTTGTACCTTTAGTTCGAGGTTTCGGCAGCTTCACCGAAAACCTATGCGCATATCTATCGACGAAGGAGAACCGAATACACACGTGGCAAAAATATGTACAGCATATAGATGACTAGTCAGTCAAGTCAGTGCAAATTTTCAGCCTGAAAGTTTTTGGTGCATTGGTTCCTGAGCAACAAACATGATTCACAAAAGCACATATATGCGTATGCCAAATTATTATTTAAGCCAGTTATTCTAAAGACTCAAAGTTCATATCATGAAGACAAATTTATTCTCATTCTACAATATGTTACCCTTATTTAGTGGAGTGTATAATAATTTGACTTTACTATAAGAGAAAAAACCATTTGCAATATCTTGAAAGTATTGATTTTGACGTCCAAAGGTAACAATGTCTCCATACAACAAAAGTGGTTGAATATATAATTTCAATAAGCTTAGCATTTTAGTTGATTCTTAGTCGACTGAAACATTCTTAATAAGAAGATAATTTTGAGCTAATACTTTCAATGTGATAGTTCTAACATCATTAGCTAAGATTTTTGGAAGATTTACTGTGTATATAAATGATGGTGACATTAAGATATATTGTTCTACTTTGTTGAAGACTATCGTCATTCTGAATGTCTTAATTGAAATTTCCTAAATCAGCAAGTAGGTATAGTACATATACAATTAGTAATGACAAAAACTAGATCATTAATAAATATTATCGCTCTGATGGCAGAGAAAGTAGCGTGTTTGCTCTGTTATACGAGGGTCTCGGATTCAATTTCCGGGGTGGTGACGTAACATCAATCATGATTGGGTGTTTTTAATCTGTATGTGGGTTGGACCGTGGGTCTCTAGTGGCTTTGAGTTCTGGAATAATTTCCGCCTTCTTTAATTTAAAAAAAAAATGAATATTGTATGATTCTATCCGCGCCGATCCACGAAAGAGTTATTTGACAAGTCATCAAAACTGTAAAGATATTGTCTAGTATCGAACCGCCTTTATTGAAAATTTGAATATATTACTAATACCATAGACACATATCTAGTTTCGTAACCTTGATTATGAAACTATAATTTTCGAAAGGAGAATACATGACACACTACAGTTCTCATTTCATTTGACAGTTTATTATAATTCATTAAAATTCTTACGTTAACTGTGTGGTTTAAAAATATTTTTGTTTCGCCCTCCACCCAAATTTTCCTATTTCTATTTTTAGTTTTCTTTTCCGTTAATTTATCGTTATTTTTTTTTTAAAACTTCAATTTCTACAAAACAAATACATGAAAAAACATGACTGTGAAATACTTCCTAAAAAAATCCCAAATTTTTCGTATACGTACATGTTATGAATGTTTTAGTATTTAATTCGCCTAAATGACTTTATTTAAAAAAAATGAACCAAAAAAGCAATCATTTTGGCAAACTAAAAATTGTAATAAACACAATGCATCGTATGACTTTCAAACTAATACATGATAAGATGTATTGATATTAAAAATACTCAATCCCAAGGATGACAGTACAAAAGCTGACGTCACAAAAACGACATGTTGCACCAAATTACAATGAGCAAATCTGTTCAACCAAAATCAAAAAGTAATTATGTGAGTAAGTTTTCTAGAATGCTTATTGCAAGAAGTTTCTAAAATAATTGCCAAATGTTTAATCCCAAGGGTCGACAATATAAAAAAGTGACTTCACATCCACAGTATGCTGCACCAAAGTACAATGAACAAACAGATTTGTTCATTGTACTTTGGTGCAACATACCGTAGTAGTGACGTCAATTTTCTATATTGTCGACCCATGGGATTGGACATTTGGCAATAATTTTTGAAATTTCATTCAATACTCATTCTAGAAAACCTTTTCACATAATTAATTTTTGATTTTGGTTGAACAGATTAGTTCATTGTACTTTGGTGCAACATACCGCAGTTGTGACGCCACTTTTCTATATTGTCGACCCCTGGGATTGACCATTTCGAAATTGTTTTGCAAAGTTAATAAACTTTGTATTTTATAGTTCATTATTTTTAATTTTTCACTTGGTTATTGATATTTTTAATTTGCTTTGGTATATGGTATTTTAGAATTTTCATGCAACATTTATGGTACACTACTTGGTACGCCTAAATGATCGCAATTTTATTTTTAGTTCTTTTTTTGTTATTTGGGAAATATTTTACTTCGGTTTATATATTTCGGTCTATATTCATTAAAACTGCACTGTCACTAAATAGGCACTGTCGTCACTCAAATTCCATGGGTTGAGAAAAAATAGCTCAATCCGAAACCATGTTTAAACCAAGTTGCAAACCATAGTTAGCAGTGACAATTTACAACGAAATCATGGTTAACTCGAAACTGTAGTTACGAAACCAGATACGTGTCTAGGGTATTAGGAAACGCTGGATGCAAACTAAATAATAGGTTTTAATTTAGATACATTAAGTGGATATTGATTTCTGGATTTTTGAATTACTTTGTAATGTTGCCATTCAAGTGGAAGGAGTTCTCAACAGATGTAGAATGAATTTGATAAAATTATAATAGTATAACAATCTCAGAATAAATAACCATTGAAAGCTAGAAGTTATCCAAGTTATTTCGTATCGTAGTCAGATTGTAGAAATATTGATGAAATTATAAGCTAAAATAACTAAGGCCATGAACTGCCCAGGTGGCGCAGTGGTTTAAGATGCGGCAGATGGAGTGGGAGGTACCGGGTTCGAATCGAAATAGAGGCAGGATGCAAAAAGGGATTTTGTCACCATCGATCGTTTGGGCAGTGCGATCGGTGGTGTGAATAAACACATCTGATCCCCTGTTGAGTTTAGAATCCATGGGCCATCTCATCGTCGATGTCAGTATTATAGGCTGACATGGAGCTATGCAACGCGCAGATGAGTCAACATAAATCGGACCTATAGCCGAACTTACAATGGTACCACAACGGACCCTAAGTGTGCGATAGCAGCTACCCAAAAAGTCGAACAAGTCACCTCATATATATTAATATCATTATTTAATCTCTGCAAAAATGGCTTCGAATTCATTATAAAATTTACCCATAAGCGAAAAGATCACAACCAACAATGAAGTGCATGTTTCGGTCTGTACTTCGATTCAAATTGCTGCTTGGTTAAAGTACAATATTTGGTTAATTAATTTTAAATTTAATGTTGATGTCATTTAGAAATAAATGCTACCTCTCCTATTTATATCTGGTAACTGACGATTCAATATGAGTATCAAGTATCCAGGCATATTAATAACATCATCAGACATAGAGTCATTAGGGGTTGGATATATCTCGCATTACAAAATCTCGCATAACAATTTCCCGTACATTTATGTAATCGCGCGCGAGATTAATATTATATAAAATGTATAGGTTAATATGAATATTTCCATTACCACATGATCTAACAAAGGAGGAAAAAAATTATTTGTCGACGGCTATCAAGTCGAAAAACCAAAACAACGTACAATTGGGTTTGAAGCAAGCAAAAGAGTCAGTTTTGTAAAGGGCGCGTTGTAACAAAAAATTAAAATTCAACGAGTTCGTGCTAACAAACGTCAAACCCTTGAAACTCTTGAAAATATAATAATTCTGGAAAATCTTCATTACATTGAAGGAGAGTTATTTATTTGTATGAAATGAAGATTATTTTGACGGAGACACATGGACGTATACATACATGGACAATACATGGACGTATTGAGGGAACAATAGTTCTTTTGATTTTTTTGTTTAATGAGTAAAAAATCTAAAAAAAAGTCTACGATCAGTTATTTTTTAACTTAAGAAAAATATGTTTAGAAAATGCAATCAGTGGCAATCCGGAACGAATAATTTGCGATTTTGAAAAGACAATTGTGTCATCAGCCAAAGTTTTTTTCCCAAACGCATCGTTTAAGGGATGCCTCTTTCCCTTTGGCCAAATAATATTGCGCAAAATCCAAAAAGTACGACTAGTGGCTAAATATGGAAATGACGAAAATTTTCAATCTAAATCAGGATGATGACCAGAGCTTGTCTAGGAAATTTAATGACAAAGACGTAAAAAACATTGGAGTTTGGTTTAAAAAAAAATTATATTGGAGAAGGTAGTCAACGGCGACCTTTCCACGAACACAAAACAGTGTAGAAGCTTGGCACCGCCGTCTTAAGGTAATCTTCGGAAAACATCACGCCGGTATTTAAAAAATGTTGGAAGATTTGGGAAAGGAAAGCATTTTAGCAGGTCGAGAAAGTAAAATGTATTGAAAATATACCAAAAAACAAAAACCTATTAAAATTTTTTTATGAAAAGGCTTAAAATTAAAAAATCAAATATATATCAAATATATATTGGGATATAAATTATCCCAATAATATTTTATTGGGATAAATTTTTTTTTTTTTTTTTTTATTATAATTTTTTTTTATTTTTATTTTTTTTTATATATTTTAATGTATGCTATCTTTTTTGGGGCTCAAGGCTCTCCCAGCTCTTTCGCGGTTCGCTTATTTACGTCCTTCTTTACGCATTAACGGCCAAATCGAGGACGTACGGCTATAGGTCCGATTTTCGTAGAACCATCTGCACATTGCATAGCTCCATGCCAGTCTATAGTACTGACATGGAAGATGGGTCGGCCCATGAGTTCTGCACTCCAACAGGGGGTCATAGATGTGTTCATTTACACCACCGATCGTAATCAGATGGTGAAAAATTATTGGGATAATGTTATTAATAAATTGTATTTTAAGTAAAAATGTTGAATTATATTGAATAAAAAAATTAAATAGATTATTTTTAAGAAAATTAGCAAGGTTGTAATGCAAAATTTTTGAAAAATAATATGATAAATTTTAAAAATGCGAGATTTTGTAATGCAAGATTTTACAAATGGGAGATTTTATAATGCGGGATTTCGTATCGCTCCGAGTCATTATGCCAAGGTTCAACATACCAAACAATATCCAACGTCATACCAGAAACTAATTGTGAGATCTCATCAAATTTGTGGTAAGAAATATTTAATCCCCGATCAACTTTAATAGACCATTTAGAAATGATGATACTTATCCTCGAAGGAGAATCAGTAATCACTTTCAGGAACAATAATATCCACATAACCAGCTGGCTAGAAATTATATCGTTATTAGGCCTTTATAGGTATATATGGTATGTTTAAGCTTTGATACACTGATCAAACATAAGCAGTAATGTACTAAGCACGTTTTTAAGTATTTTGAACTCGTTGACTAAAAGATTTTCCCAAATCACCTTTAATTAAGACGATTATAACTTTACTAAGCATAATTTAAAATCAGCTAATTTTGTAATTAAATATTTTTTAAGAATATATTTGCGATCCATCAAAATGAATAATTGCTATAAATTTATGTCGCCGCATTATGTAATGTACATATCTTAAAAATAATATTAATCTTGCGTCAACACGAGAAGAGATACATAAATTTAGATCATCAATCATCGATAAAACCACCAAAATATTATTTTACTTATATTATTATAATATATAGGCATTATAATTGATAATTTTTTTAGAATACGAGTATGCCTATATCTACAATTTTAAAACGTTAGAAGATGAATTGCAGAATTATTATAAAATTTTTAAAATTCTGAACACAAAATTGATTTTGTATAAAAAATTTAAAAATTAAATTAATTAAATTTAATATCTTAAAACTTTTCACTGTGTTATGAATATACGTTATGTGCACATGTCTTTTGTCTTTCTTGTTCAAATACAAGAAAATATGAGTACATTGTTTTTCATATTTCCACTTTGGTTTTTGTTGGTGCTTTGTATGGCGTATTAGAAAAAAATTTTGTGGCGCCAATTCATTGATTTATAAATTTGTCATGAAAATTTGAAAAATTTTTTTGTTTACCCATTTGTGTTTGGTATACACGAGTGTAGACGATCATTGTTAAAGTTTTTCATTATAGTCTATATATTTATTGTATTGTTGTTGGTTTTTGGTATTATTATTATTATTATTACTACCGCAAAAAAATTAAGATTTTATAAGTTGTTTGGGGTTATATATTTGTTGTAAGATAATCTGTTATTGGGTTGTAAATTATATAGGTTTGCTCAATTAGATGTGGAATATGGTTATTTCTTTTTGTGGTGATGTTAATAATGGCGAAATTGTTGATTCGACACAGATAATTTGATTTATAACTTAAAGAAGTAAACAGTATTTACTCAGCATAGATAATTCGATTGTTTTTGCCATTGTCGACGACACATTAGTTTTAAGAATCAATTCATTTAAATTTGTTATATCAAGATAATCACTAAGTGAATACTTATAAAAAACGCACTTTTACAGAAAACAGTTTGTTAAAACCAACTGTTTACCAATGCTTTTGAATAAGCAATGGAACAATGGTATAAGCTTTTAACACTATGAAAGTATTTTGCTCGAAATGTAAATGTCATGTTTTCAATTTTAACAGCATGTGGTAAATTGAGTTTTTACTGTTTGTTTTTTAGTATCAACACAATATAATGTGGAACGGGTCGATTCAAATACATATATAAGTGTACAACTTTATTTTTAAGTGGTTCAATAAATATAAAATTTATAGCAAATATGCTTAAAGTGTTCATTAAAGTTCAAACTCTAAGTCGATTAATAACACGTTTTGAATTCAAGCTCACTCAATAATACTTTAATGATCCTTCTGATCAATCAAACTAGAACTCAGTTCATTTTGGCATGTTACTCTGTTACTTTATGGATTCAATCGCTTAACTCGATAGTTGATACTATCAAAGCTCCTAAATATACAAGCCGCAATCATCGAAATTGAGCTTAAAAAGTGTATACACCATATTTACTAATATATCAATAATTTGTGACGTCGTTGCAAAAGAAGAAAATCGCCCTTCATTTCAACATGATAACTATCAAATTAGGACAGTGTACAAAAATATTTTTTTTGTTTTTTCTTTGCTGTCCAAAATTGTTTACAAAATTGTTATAGGTTATACCCGTAGGCAATACAAAATTATTTATTATAGTAAAAGGTGTAAATTATAAATCATAATTAATATTGTATCACTTTTGGCCTGTGGATAAATATGTTATATAGTCTGTGAATGTGATTTATGTGCAATTGTATCCAGAGTTGTGCAATTACACGTTAACAAATATTTTGTACATACTATACGTAAATAAACGTAAAAAAGGTAAACAATTGTAACATGTAAAAAATGACCATGTGGCGCAATTGTTAAAGCAGCGTCTAAAGGAATTTTATTCCATCTGATATGATCAGAGCTGTATTGAACACATCTATGATGCTCTATTAGAGTGTAGAATTCCGTATCAGGTCTAAATACTGGCATGTAGATTTGCCATCCATATTAGTAGATGGCTCTACGTAAATCGGACCTTCAGCCATAATAGAAGCGTGAAAGATATAAACAATGAAATAGAAATAGATTCCATCCATAGTTAGAGTTTAACGTACATTCGGATTTCCAATTTACATCGATTATAAAACAAATTGTAGCCAAAGTTAATAGATCAATCCAAGCCAACTCTAGGTTGCAAGAATAACACTTAAGACGTTGGTATGCTAGGTCATGAGTATGCTAGATAACTATTGTCGAACTCATCTGAGAGATTGCTGCATTATTTGGTCCGGATTAACATATACACTATGTGATTGAGCTAGGGTACTTGTACAATAATCGGGATTATCAATAAATTTATGATGAGAACTATCACTCATCGCCATGATCGTTGCGTTTTGAGTTATATAATACATACATGTCATACCTTTGCATGTCTCGTATTTATCCATTAAGGGCCAAGTCATCACTTCGCAACCCAGCGACATTTCTTGACCGAGTCAATTCACAATCGATATAAGCCAGGTATCCAAATATGTATTCGATCGCAAATATACACTCCAAACCTTAAATATTTGTATTAATTGAAATTTCAGAATACAATAAATAAATTTGTCAATAGATGGCCATTTTCAATGGTTGTATCATAGACTAACATAAAAAAACATAGCTGTCACTAATATTTACATATTTTACATTTTTTACTTTTCATTTTGTAAACATTTATGTGTACAACTTACAACTATTTACATGTAAATAATGGTGTAAATAATATAATGTAATTTGCGTGCACAACACTGATTGTATCTATTGATTTTAGAATTGTGGAAACATCACTAGTTTTTATGATAGTGATCGTCTTCGTTATTTACATTGATGTCGATCATCGTCTACTGTGTTTAATGATTCCAAATTGAATCGCACTAGTTTAAGGCCTACAAATAATTCTGCTGTGGTGATTTAGTTTGTTTGTGTTTTGGTTTTGTATTTGTACTGATTTTATAGCTGACGAGATGCCATAACCATTAGTTCTTGGAAAAGGACATGAAACTAGCCAATTATTGTGATGTTATTATCAATGTTTAGCTAGTATGACTCGACGGGCGATTATTTAAGTTTTAAAGATGTGTTTTGTGCAACTGCCGTAAAATATAAGGAATAATGTTCTTATCACGAAATATAACATAACCACACAAAATGATCGGGCTTCATCGTTTCTTCTCTAGTTCGTCATTGTCTAGTCGCAATCCAATAATAAATAATTAATATTTGGGTCGCATTGGAGTGGATGAGATACGATCTTGACTGTTGCAAAATGATTAACCAACTTGGATGATATTGATATATGTCGAGGAAGTCATATGTTTTGAATGTACAGTGGAATTCAATATATGGTGTAATGGAAATTTCGTTTTTAGGCCCAAAAATTCTGTGTAGGAATTTCTTTTTGATCATCAATGCTAATGTTCTTTCATAGATGTCTTTTGATGGGCTTGGTGGTGATTCTTTGTGTTGTTAAATAAATATTATTATTTTTATATAAAAATGGAAGATTTCAGAAGAATTTTTGTTCTCGTGCAAATGATTTTTTCATAAATATTTTGGAATCAAAATAAGTTTTAAACTCCACTGTCTGCTTATTTTTTTTTCGGCCAAAAAATCTGTTGGACGTGTACATGTGCACATGGTAATAGCTTAAATCAGAATTTATTGACACAAAAGCTGTTTAACTACAAATCACATATAGATGCTTCATATTTAACTAAAGTGGAAAATTTACAAAGGTAATTTGAATTAGAAAATGTTTGAATGCATTTATGATTTTTTTTTATATGAATGGAAAATATTTGTATGTAGACGAAGCTATAGGTAACGCTTTATTTTTAAACGGACAGTCATGCAAATACAAAACTCTCTCTAAGAATTATTATCAGCCAGAATATCGGTTTAACCTTAAAATGTGATCATGACAATGTCTTAAGCACAGAATTTGACAACACAATACATTAACTCATTTCCAACCACTGTACTTATTTAAGTACAGCCTATTTAGAACGGATTTCCGTGCCATCTACACTAAATATAATATATTATTATATATTAATATATATTATATTATTCTTCACACTTTCGGTTACGGATCAAAAATAAAAACAAAGGAATAACACTCATTCATATGTTTCAAAAATTTATTGAAGTTGAGTTAAAAAAGTGAAATTTCCCGCTTTTCTAATTTAATTTTTATTGTTTAGCAATTAATTTTTTTTTGTGAAACTAGGGCAATTTGTTTATAAGGTACGTATAAATAGATATTTAAAACTTATTTTTCTTTTTTGGATTTTGTACATCTACAAATTTCCTTGTAAATATATATGTACTTAACTGAGTACACCGGTAACATAGCGTCGTTATAAAATTATCTTATTTATGTATTTAGAAAAATCATGAATCCTACAAATACCACATTGTTTTATGGGAAATTATACGAATATTTGGAAGCGGCCATCGACGATATCGAGGATGGACAAAAAGATTTAGAGATTGTTATTGTGCCACCAAACGCAGACTATCAAACTGACGAGGATGATGTAGACAAACATGATATGCAAGCCAATACGCTTCCAAGTTATGTTCCAGGTCAAATAGAAATATTTTCTTGAGTTGATGATAGTTCTGATGACGATATACCGTTAGCTAGATTCATACTAAGATGCGAACCACCAAAAAAAGGTAAAACCTGTTAAGATTCCTCCAGTATGGACGAAAGATATTTTTGAAAACGAGATGAAAATTGGAAATGGGCATATTTCTCGGCAAGAACTGGTTGAAAATTATGTAGAAGGATTAAATCCAGTCGAAATTTTTGAGACATTTTTTGACAGTGAAATTATAAATCTAATAATATTATAAACACATCGATATGCCAGGCATAATAATAATCATAATTTCACAGTATCCGAAGCAGAAATAAAAGTGTTTATCGGCATTCTTTTGGTTAGCGGCTACCATAGACTACCGAGGGAAACTTTATACTGGAGTTTTGATGACGATCTATGTGCTCCTATCGTTAAAAACAGTATGTCGCGAAATAGGTATCAGGAAATTAAGAAATATTTACACATGTCGGATAATACAAACATTGATAAAAATGATAAAATGTGCAAACTAAAGCCACTCATGAATTTGTTGAACAACAAATTTCTGCAATGGGGAATATTTCATCAAAATCTCTCAATAGATGAGGCAATGGTCAAATATTACGGTCATCACTTATCAAAACAATTTATACGAGGAAAGTCAGTCCGATTTGGATACAAGGACTGGATGTTGTGCAGTTCGACAGGTTATTGTTACAAATTTGATACCTATTGTGGTGCTAAACAAAATCACAATACCAACGTGAGGAATAGCATGCCATTAGGATCTAAAGTAGTGCTAGAGCTCCTAGAAGCTGTCGAAGTACCTCGTGATCATATTGTTTACTTTGTCAATTATTTCACTAGCCATAGTCTTATGAAGAGTCTAAAAGACTTAGGTTTTAGAAAAACGGGAACTGTACGAGATAACAGAACCAAGAAGTGTCTATTTCTATCCAAACAGGAAATATCAAAAAACAGAACCGTGGGTATTTTACACGATGAGGAAAATCAAATTTTGCTTGTGAGATGGAAAGATAACAGTAATGTTACCATGATGACCAACGATTGTATTGAACCTTTATCAAAGGAACAAAAAAAGAAAATCGATGTCCCACAGCCTAGATTGTTTGCCAACTATAATGCAGCAAAGGGTGGTGTTGATCTTTTAGATCAAGGTGTCAATAATTACCGAGTCAGTATACAAGGTAAGAAATGGTGGTGGTCTCTATGGGCACACATGCTCAATGTAGCCATGGTAAATGCTTGGAAGCTCCATGTTCTACATGGAGCTTCCAAGCATTTAGCACCATGAGTTTCACTGATCATGAAGGAGGGCATTTCCCCATAAAATTGACTAAGCAATTGCGTTGTCGAAACTGCCACATGCGAGCTACATGGTCCTGCAGAAAATGTAACGAACCGTTGTGCCTAGAACGTGATTGTTTCGTCATATTCCATACAAAACATTAAAAAACTAAAAGTTTTTAAAACAAAATTCTACAACTTATAATGAATTTGCGTACAAATAAAAACGTAACGATTATCCCAATGTACTAATTTAAGCACACGCAAATATCCGCGACACTGAAATATTTTATTTTATTTTTATTATTTTTTTCATTGTTAAAATAAAAAGATGTAAAAAAAACTCAATTGCGATATTTTTTTTGCTTACAAATAACCTTGGGAGGAAATGGGTATAACAAAACCATACATAAATGCTTTATATCCAACTGAGGTGAATCGTCCTCATAGTCATGATAATTCACCTAATGAAACAAAATTGAAACCACTGAATATAATTCTGTGGACGAAGCTATAGAGGTACGCGATCTATCATCCAACATTTGAAGTAAATTTTTTTTCGTAGTTCATCCATCATCTCGTTTTATATAATTTTATACGGCGTTTGGAACCAATTATAACATATGCATGTATAAAAAAAATTTGAATAATTCAAACCATTTTTGTTTTTATCACAACTATTAAAATAATAAGTATTTTCATTGGATTTTCATATATGTTATGTCAAAATATTTGATTTAAATTTTAAAATAAACATATTTTTTGTATTCTGTATTTTTCATTCATTAAAATTGAGCCAAAATCCTCAATTTTACATAAGTTATTAAGGAGTGTATGAAAATCTAGACCCAATAAATAAGCTCTAAAACTTTAAAGGGTCTAGCATTGCTGCTTGTATATTTAGGATGCTGTGATAGTATACATAAGTTGATATATTTTTGATGTTTAAGTTGAACTTGATATATAGCTGTTTGAATCGCAAAAACGTCAAAGTTGTGCATGCCAAATTAAAAGTAATCATTTAATTTTTAATCATTAGTAAAATGGGTTATGGGTCACATAGTAATAGTAAATCCAAATGGTGATGTTTTTGTACTAATGAATTCAGTCAAAACGGATACTTTACATGGTTTATTTGCAAGAGCTATACACCAAATTTGTGGTTTACCCTATAGGGACGATAATGATTCGTTCCTGTTTGATAAGAAGTATTTGTTATATGTAAAGTAATTAAAAAGTTATTTAATATGATATTTTTAACTTAACTAATTTGTTCATTTTAAACGTGAAATTATACTTTTTCATGATAGTTGAGATAAAAACAAAGTTGAGACGAGTGAAATCAATCGTCTGGTCAGGTTGAAGCAACTTATGATGGAATGGTGGATCCCCTTCAACCCCATCAAACACGTTACTGTAGAATTGATCAATAGGAAAAGCCATAAACAGACCTCACAAATTGTTATAGAATATAAGATTTAAATAATAAAATAAAATAAGCAAACCACTTCATTTACAACATTTCTTCACTGCATCTGCTGTTTTTTGATTTGAAACGATGTGAAGCGATATTGAAAACTGAGTCATTAAACTAATTAAAATATATTTAGTATTCAAACTCAAAGAAGCCAAAGATAAACAATCTTCCACCAATGCTGATTAAGCACAACATTAAAATAGTGTACTGGGAAAATTAGATAACCTATTCACTACCGACGTTCGATGGAGATAAATAGCGAAACAAAACTACCAAAAGTAAGCTATGGGAGTGTTCTAAAGAGGGCGGTTTCAAAACATAAATGCGAAAACCAAAAAAATTATATGACCACTAATATAACTATTATAGAAATATTTAAACGAAATTATGGCGGCAAACAGGGGGAACAAACCAAGGTATATAAACATATATAAAGTGTCCATATACAACAGAAAATAATTTTATCGTATTACGAAAAACTAAGGACTAAGATACGAATTTTCAACTGATAGGTGAAATCAGGGAAAATAAGAATTTAATTTTCCTATTCGAGTTATGAATTTGGTTATCAGATTTTAGTTTACTCATTATTAATCATACCCTGAACATATGTTAAGTTAACAAAACTTTTAAGTATTCAATTTTCTTGTGAAAAACTATGTACTTGTAATGATAATGTGTATCATCGATGAACAACCATTAAAAGTTTGTTTTAATAAAATATTTATCGTTTGAAAATATTTTATATTTGATTTGAACATATGATAGGTTTCTATACAAACAAAAGACTACATCATAAATATTTCATGAACGTACGTAACCAGACCTTTTTAAGTTGTTCGTATGTTGAATAAACACCAATTGATCTTTTTGACATTCATTTTGTAATATTTTTTGTAAAGTGAAAAATTACATTTTATATATTTTACAATACAATAACCTACATTTTTCATGCAGCAAATGTTAAACTCGTACGAGTATAATACAAATGAAATCACAAAAATTGAATCAATAATCAAATTCAATTTCGATCCAATTGAATAATCAATAGCATGTTCAAATAACATTATACAGTATTATCTACAATTTTCATATAAAGGACTATGACGGTGGAAATTGATTTTCCACTTCCGTATGAATGCAGGTTTTCTTTCTGCCTCTTTAAAATTCTGGTTCATATTCTCATATGCTTTTCAATTTCAGCGTGTATGTATGTTTGGGGTGGATTTTTTCGAAAAGTTTATCGTTACTGATCAAACCAGAAGTTCAATGTCTAGAGACAACAATACTTGTAAGTAATCAGTTTGTGCTAGAGTACGAGAACAACTAAGATATTTTAAATTTGTAGAAGATTGAACGTTCAAATAACGTCTAGTGTCTATAGTCGGATGGCTTTCGAGTTTATCTTTTAGATCTTTCAGTTCAATTGTTTTTAAGTTTAAAATATTCATATCCAAGCGTTGCCTTTTGAATTTTATTACCATTCAGCTTTTGCATGGTATAATTCGAACTTCCCGCACCGTTGGAAGTTCCTTTACATGTGCTTTAGGTAAGCATTTGCTTTCTAACTAATATTCTTTTATATTAACTGTTTACTATTATTCATGTGTGAATAAGACACGACTAGATATATTTCTTAAGCATTCACGTAGAACAAATATTTGGATATTTTACAAGCATTATGCTTTTAACCGCTCATTAGTTCCTAAAGTTGTCTCTCGTAAATTTCATGCCATCAATTCTTACTATTCTATTATGCTGATTTTTGTTATATTTTCAGGACGTTTTATGACGCTTCTCAATATTAATCAACGCACCCTTACTGAACTACAGTTTTGTTTTAATAGTCCAGAACATTGGTAGCCGTTTTAACTCAAACATTTTGCACTTGGTTCTATTCATAATCGATAACTATTATTATCTACTGAATTTGAGTATTCCTATGAACACTTTTCTTGTTTTTATTGTACAGTTCTACAGTGTTCACCTTTCTTGTCACGGTTTAGTGTCAACGTTGGTCTGACAATAGCCTCTTTATAAATTTAGCGACAGGTATTACCACTCGCTTCTCGCATTGTTCCTACGGTTTGTAACTAGAATGATATTTCATATTACCCAGTTTGTGATCTAGTTGTTATCTTATTCATTTAAACGTGCATCATACTATCTAATTTATTCTATCTAGTTCTATCAGAAAAGATAAGATTTCGGTAAGTGTGCTGATGTTGGTAAATGGTAAATACAGATTAATAAATGCACGATTTTAGCAAGTCTTATCAACGCAATTAGAAACCTAGTTTGCAGGGCAAACCATTACATTTATTAAGCAAAGGTGTTGGTTGTTGCTAGATTTTGTGCTCATACCTCAATTAACATTGTTAATTGGTTCCATAAAATCACGACGTTAGGCGAAACAACGTTATGGGGGGCAAAGGAATTTATATCATTTGATTTCATTCTTACTTCTTCAACTAATTTTCGTTTTTCACTAGTTCGAAACAATTGTTCTTCTGTGACTTGCATTGCAGGTTTTGTTTTATTTGTTTGTATAGCTCTTTATAATAATGGGTTACACTTTTGATTTCTTGATTGACCGTGATTTATCGCTTTACGTAACGCTCGTGCTCTGAAAAAAATTCTTTAGCTTTATCCAGAAAATAAAAGCTTCATTGAGCTTTCCAGAACGTCACTTGTATTTAGATCTGCAAAACCTAGATGTTTCTCTCTTTTGATACAATTTTTGTTTGAATTTCCGATGTTGTATCTTCTGTTTCCTCATAATTTTTTATTCATTCGATCCAAAACTTGTTCCAACGTTCATTTAAGCAGTTAATTTAATACGTCTTTCCATGCCAGTTTAATAATTTTAATAACGTCTAATATCTTGTGATCTTTCCAAAACTGTACTATTGATGAACTGATAACACCTTCTGTCACTGTACTATTGATGAACTGATAACACGTTCAGTAATGTTTAAACGTAGCTATTGGTATTTGATCCATTGGCTGCAAAAACGATGTTGTGTTACATAGGTCGGATGAATACGACTTGAATATAAATTATTTTGATGTTCAGGTCCAATATTTACAATGCTCTATTGGATATTATTCTGATTGCAAAATTTTATGACCGTTAACACAAAATATTCCTTGACCCATTTCTGAAACAAGGATTTTGTCACCCGCAGGCTGTTTTATTCGCCTTCCATAATACTGACAATTTCTGTTTATCAATATTTTTGAGCGCTCTGGGGTTCACAGATCTGTAAACCAACATTGGTTTTAATTTAAAATCTCGTACTGCGTTACCGCTCAATAATAAGGTAATTCTTAGTGCTCGTGCTTAGATTTTTCTGCTTTGGAAATAAATGTTTTCAACATCATCTTTTTAAGACGCAGCTTCTGTATCGGCACTAGCTGCTTCCCCATTAATTTAACATTATGGGTTCGTTAAAAAAAACCACGTTACAAAGAGACACTGCGACGATATAACGGGGTATATTTGCATTTTAGTAACAACGTTACAGCGAAACGACGTTATGGGGTGGAACGTTGTACAGGGTATGACTACTATCGGTTTATATGGCGAACCGGTTTCAACGTTATCACCTTGCCCTTTTAACGCACTTGCTTACGCTGAAGCCAAATTAGGCGTACGATGGTTGTCTAAATATTTTCCAATCTTAACATGAAGATAGCAACCGTTTCAATAAATGTTCAATTTTAGACGCGAATACCAGTTCAATTTTAGACGCGAAGTTGTGGTTTGACAATCGTTTAAGTGAGTCTATTTGACTGTTTTTGTGAAATTTTGGGCTTCATATTTAAACATATCCATAACCGAGATAGAAGGGGCTCGAATATTTTAATGTTACATATAAAATTAAAGTTTAAGCATAAGAAATCGGACACCCATTGTGTGCCGTGTTTTGTTACTTTCAACCAGAAATGTGTTTGAAAGAACAATTCTAACGTTGTTGGCGAAGTTAAGGCGCAGCCTTAACTTCAGAGTTTTAGCGCCGGCTTACTATTGTTCATCATTATACTCCAGAGTCAAAACTACTGTCGAAACAGTAAAAAAAAGATATTGCTCCAAAAAAGATAAAGGGTGCTATTTCTAATTAATCTTTTATTATTACAAAAAAGAAAATCCATTTTAGGAGCACACATCATTACTTAGAAAACTAAAGTAGAATAAAATATTTGAAAATTCAGAATTGGTTTGAACTTCTTGAAGGAAGCCCACTTTCTGGCTCATCAGATGGAACCTCAAACATTTGTTTTTCTTATCTTAGCTTCTAAACAAGAATTTTGCAATAAATAATTTTATCTTATAGCTAAGCATTTGGTTGAACGAAAATTTTTCTTACAATCCTCGTACGCCTATATAGCTCTTATATGCGTTGAACATTTGCTTCGGTCCATGGCAGTTTATATATATATTAAAAGAAGGGCAAATTACGAATACTGTTCTTCAATGTTATGTTATGTTATTGCGGCTGCTAGGGCACACTTAGACCGCCGATTGGTCCGTTGTGATACCATTTTTATGCACGGCTATAGGTCCGTTTTCTTTTCGTAGAACCATCTGCACATTGCATAGCTCCATGTCAGCTTATAGTACGGAAATAAACGATGGGACGGCCCATGGATTCTAGATTCGACAGGGGATCCAGATGTGTTCATTCAGACCACCGATCGCATCGCCCAAACGATCGATGGTGAAAAATCCTGCAAAAAGGGATTTTTTGCACCCACCTGGGCGGTTCTTCAACAGGAGATCACAGATGTTTTCAGCCGCCACACTGATCGTAACCGAAAGATTAAAATTTGCTTATGCATCTAACCCCTATTCTACCCTGGCACGTTTACTATACACTCGATAACTGCCGTATTTTTAAACCCTACACAAACAAATTCTAATCTTTTTCGAATCAAATTTTCACCACAGATAAAATTACATTCTAGAATTGGTAAATAACATAAATAAAAAGCAACAACCAACGAGCAAATTTGCCAATCAGTTTTACTCTAATGGCAGAAATCAATTAATCAAGTTTAAAATTTAATTTCCGCGAAAATCCAATGAATTTGGTTTTTCATGAATATCTGTTGATTGTAAAAGGATATAGAGAACTTTTATAAAACCAACAAAATTTATTATCATGAAAATTGTTTTGATCATTTGGATTAATATAGTCAACTAAATTTTATTTTGTTATACTCAGTAGAATCCAGCAGAGGGGTTCTTTCTGTTCCCATGTATAGAGTTTTTTGTTTTTGCGTTCGATATAAATTGGAAGACAAATTGAATTACATCAACAAACTCTACAGACATCTCCAAAATATGTATACATCGTCGTTTTTATGTGAAATACGTGTAACGAAGTGTTGCTCTTATTGTGTAATCATTTTTAACCATGATGCATATTTTAAAAGATTTATGTACTTATTCAAAAGAAGGAGTAGCTTATATAAAGAATACCAAAACTGAAAAAAAATTAAACCAATTTTAATACATGCGTGTATCTTTTGGGAACATTTACTACAATATTCAAACTAAATAATTTATGCATTAGAAAGGTGTTCACTATATACATATATATATATTCTTAAATCATATAAAACGTGACGTAGAAGTATTTTAATAATGCAGCTGGAATTGTATACATTATATACTAGTATTTTCATAAAATATCATATTTTCCAGTTTCCATGTAAGCTAGAGTACCACAATTGCCGTAGCATTTATTATGTATGGTATAAATCACTAGTACGTAAAGTAGCATCGTAACCAAAATCAAACATTTCGAAAATTTCAAAATCGATTTGAATATATACTAACCTACCTACTACAATAATCGTATCATTGCCGACAGAGTTGTTTTACACAAAAATACCAAAAAATATATAGATCCACGATATCAAATAACAACTACGAGTATGATGTATGTATCACGAATTTGCTGGCTTTGTATTTGAAAATACCCAAAAAGAAATTTTTATAATAGTGGTGCCACTCATTTTATATATACCTCTCACTCTTAAAATATATGACTGAAAATTTGATGAATTTAACAGCGTCAGTGATAGGTATGTAACAGTGTTCTCAAATTTGGAGCCCAAGCAATTATACGTCAAAAACCAAAAGTAAACAAACAGGTTTGAAGACCACATAATTTTTACTATTATTTATACATAATTAAATTATTTATTTATTTAGTTTTTGCCTTCAATAATAATAAAAATAATTCAATTTTTATTTTAACGTCTTCCATATAACGTTTTAACTAAATTTAAATTCGATTTTCGAAAGTTCGATTGCAAATAAAAGAAGAAAAATGAAAAATGAAATGATAAAGTTTCTCTTTTATTTTTGTTGCGAATTTCGAATAGAATGAAAGAAACTCGGATGAAATACAGAAAAGTGTTTCCTAATGCAACTTTTTATTTTGTCTGGGATGAAATACTGAGATAACTTCACATGCTTATGTAAATTGCATTCATTATAATTTCTATGGTTTTGACAGTTGACAGATAAACAGTTGAATGTTAGTAAGGAAGAACTAAAAAAAACAAGAAGTATATGAAAATCCATTTTGGACAACAGGATTATGACAGAACTTTCGACCTCACCGACAAAGATTCCGAATTTTTCCAGACATTAAATAATCGCACACTTCTAAATAATTTACTGATATTATCTCTTTATATACCAACATTGCAGTTGTAATCTCAGTAAACTAAAGTTAGAACAGACGAAATTTGACGAATATTGGCTTAATAAAGGTTATAATTTAAAATTACATACTTTTATATACAAATAAATTGCTTAGATAGTTGATTTTAAACGTTGCAGTTTTATTTCACGATGGAATTCTCAACAGTAGCGAAATGTCGTTTATTTTTTATTAATAAGGGTGTCTGTTCCATTCTACTAGATAAATATAAAATTGAACAGCTGTGTTTTCTCTTAAAAATGTTATAAATTTTGCAATAAGTTTTATTTGTGTGTCACTTTTCATGTTTTGATATTGCTGTCAAAATAAGTAAGCTAATTCGTTTTGAATGGGTTTCACCAAAGATTATTATATACTAAAAAGATAGTTCAATCAGAGTAACATTTTAAAATACAAAAATTATTATTCTGGGTTCCGCTACATAGTGATGGGTTCCCCTGTTCTATAGTAAAACAAAACAAAACAAAATCGTTCATATTGTAAATTTTTGCTTTGGTTGAGTCATCTTTATGTAAAATAATCTTTGGTTTCACATACTTTTTCAAAATTGCGGCCAATAAGTATGTCTC
This sequence comes from Tipula lateralis, assembly GCA_963932295.1. Lineage (NCBI taxonomy): Eukaryota > Metazoa > Arthropoda > Insecta > Diptera > Tipulidae > Tipula > Tipula lateralis. The sequence goes on from OZ010736.1 coordinate 40,532,699, forward strand.
GACAAATAAGTTTCAAACAAGTATACATTTCGAAAAGGACCTAAATACTTTGTTTTGCCTCCATAGTTATGTTCCTCAGTGGTATAATTTTTTAATTTTAAAAAACCAGCTTCAAATATTTTCAATATAGGGTTAATTCTTTTAGTAGAGTTAACCCTATATTGAAAATATTTGCAGTATAAAACCTCATTTTAAGTTGTAAGTAACGCATTGGTCGTACACTCGAATGTCAACCTTGTATCATGCCCAATTATTATTATTTATCAAACGTATTCAAATCAGTCGCCGGTTGTAGCTTATGGTTAAGTGAGTTTCTCATCACTCCGCGATCTCGAGTTCGATTCCCGCCGTTGACCAAAAATTAACATGCAACCGGATGACATAAAAACACGTTTGTGTGTAAAAACATTCGTTGGGCTGACCACCTACAATGTGCACCATTCGTTAAAATTGGTTCGTAAGGTCTCAGTTGAGACGCGGTAAGGGCCGTTTAGGCCGTAAACGATAGATTTTATAGATTTTTTTTTATTCAAATCAGCAGAAAATAGTTTTAATTAATGCTTCTAGTGTTCGATCCAGCCAATTTAGACTAATTACAATTTTGTGGCATATAACGTACTTATTTATCGTGTAAAATGTCACTCCTCTAACAGAGGCCAAACTAAACATATGATGCATTATTACGGCTCTGGATCTAGATGGCTGTGAACTGAGAATCAATCCTTTTCATTTTGGTGTTTAATTTTTAAACATATCGAGAGTGCGGCATCGAAACTCGTATTTATAATACTGTCAAATAGAATTCACGTCATTAGACTAGTAACTGTAGCTGAATGCTGTTACTTATAAGATTTTGAGTTTGACGTTAGTATGTGTTTACATTAATGTTCCAAAGATATTTATGTTTTTTCTCGAGTGCCAGCTTCAGTGCCTTAATTACCCTTTTTTACACCTTCCCTTTCATCTACTGAAAAAACGTATCATATGCCTAATTATTTCATCCATCTAGCAGTATACTCCATTCATACGGAGTACACAGTTGGTGTGCTAAACGGAATATGTAGGGAAATTGTTGTTTTATTAGTCATCTGAAATGAATTCTATTTAGTATGTTCGTGTGTAAGATTTTTCGTAATTTCAGTCTTAATAACATCGATGCTCAACATAACTGTTACCAGTGAGTGACTCGGTGAGAGATTGCTTTACGTTTCGTGTACGCAATGTTGTTCATTGAGCAAAAGTCAATTAGAACAGTAATTTTCTTTTAACAATTACGTTGGCGATCTGGAGTTACAAGATTAAACATTTAATGAACATGTACGTTCATCTGTACTTGGTGGTTCAATGTAGAACAAAAACAATGATACTTATTATCTGGTTTGAGTAGAATCTACTAAATAGGAGTTTGGTTTACAGTGTTATTATATCACATGCGCATACTTTCTTACTTGATAAAAACTTTACATGAAATAAGTAGAACAAAGTAAATGTACCATTTCAAAGAAATTCAATTTCATGACCATTTATCTTATCACCCCAAAAACATACTTCTTCATTTTATATATTTTAATGTTTTAGATTCAGTCAGGTAAAACATAAAATATTCCCACGTCAATAAATAACAAGCTATGAAATATTCTATGTTATATAGAGACTCATCAGTTGTATACAAAATATTAGTCCTTTAGTCCTGACCAGAATAAATAAATTAACTAAAGCGAGTTTCTTTTTATCTAACGATATGTGCAATAAAGTATATAATATATACGAGTAGGTATGCGTATGTGTTAATTATAAAAAACCATTAGTTTAACGATTATATTTCATTGTCTACACATGTATTATATATACATATTATGTTCAACTATTAAATATTATAATATGATATAAACATTTTGTAGATAATTAAGGAAAGTGTTGATTACTCATCTCCCATTGAGAGTTTGATAGTATCATTAAGGTATTAGTTCTTAATTAAAAAACGCAACCAATTTTAAGCATATTAAACTTGACCAAATTTGGCACGACATCGCTTATATATTGAAGGATGTCGAAAGGTGATTGATTTAATTTAACAATTAAAATAAACTCATCCAAGTGGCTATAACAAAGAGGTCGATATCAACTGTTACAGGTGTGAATAATTGTTTAATTACAACGGAATATATATATATATATATATATATATATATATATATATATATATATATATATATATATATATATATATATATAAATATATATTTATATATATATATATATATATATATATATATATATATACATATATATATATATATATATATATATATATATATATATATATATATATATATATATATATATGCAGAAGAAAGATATGGTTGAAGCATAATTACAGCAAATATAGTGTGTTTCTAAACATAATAATATTGTTAGTGTGAAAATACTTGGTAGTCGTAACAATGTGATAATTTTCCAAATGGCAGGAATGATAATAAAATAATTGTAGAAACCCTTTTATTCTTAAAATGAAAAAATGAATATAGTTCGTACAACTATTAGTTCCTACAAAATAATTATAATTGTGGTAAACAATTAATCAGCCGTTATTTATGCTTAAGGCAAATAGTTTGTGCTGGAGTTTGGTTGCTGTAATGATATTGCTTTTTTCAAAACAATTTTTTCAAGTTAAAGTTGCTGGGACCAAACATGGTTGTAATGATAATAAGATTGTTCTAAATCATAGAATGTTAATAGTTTCAGTGATCGTGTAATAGTTGCATAAAACATTTTTTATTTCTTCAGAACCATCTGTACGAACTATATTTATAACTGTGCCAAACATGTTTATTGTAATTTTAAAACATGTCATATATTTATGGGAATCATATTTATAATTGTATCAATACTGAATTTAATGGAGGAAAAATTAATCTAATTGTATCAACCATTGTTATGGTTGGTACAACTATGTTGCTGCTCCTTCACTCTGAATTATTTAACTTTAAGTATTTCATTTCATTGTGACCTTAGACGTCCTAGTATTAAGTGTCAAAGTGGCTAATATGTGTCTGTTTTAAAATAAATATAACAGACGTGATTTTGAGTGTGCAAAAGTGTAGCTTGTAAGTGATTCGGAATCGTGAAGATGGTTTTAATCTAACAGTACAAGTAAGTATACATAATTTACGGCCAATATTCATTTTCTGACACTAATTATGTAAAATTATTAATTTTTTCGTTTTTCAGTTAAAAATTAGAAGATTATGTGTTTTTTAATGAGAAATCTGAAAGTTTTTGGCATTTGGTTATAACCCATTATAGTGAAATTGGAGTATATTTAAATTTTTAATTTATACAAATATAAAAGTAATTATAATTATAATTTTTTTTTTCAGAATCTATGTAGTTGAACAAATTAATATTTTTTATATCATTAGATAAATTAATATTTATATTATTTTACAATAAAAAATAAATTAAAAATCATTTAATTGTTTGTATTATTCAAGATTTATTTTTATAACATTTTTACTAAAATCATTTCATAATTCAATCCTTTTTAGTAGCAAAAATTTAATTTTCACTACCAATAAGCTTAACGAAACAATATGATATCAAGTACCATACTATGATCATTGCAATAAAAGTTGTTTACGACCATCATGTTCGCTACCAACATGCAATGTTTGCTGCAACAAAAATATAACTGCAACAAACATATTATGTTTGCTGGAACAAAATCTAATCATTTGTAACATGGTCACAACCATAATGTAATATATATATATATATATATATATATATATATATATATATATATATATATATATATATATATATATATATATATATATATATTTATATATATAAATTCTACTAGTCAGTCATGAGATGAAAATTCAACGAAATTTTCATCTCATGGCTGATAATGCCGTCAAAATTCCTAAATTGACTTAAGTGACAGTTGATAGTTTACATTAAAGAAACAATGTTATAAGATGCACTCTTCAGGTCAATTACAAAAAACTGATTTGACAGTTTAGTAATTAACTAGCATAAACTCTAAGCAACAGTTGAATGGCTTTGATGTTTGTCTTTATAAATCAACGATTGTTATCTGACAAAGATTAATGTCAAATAACATTAGTTTGGCTTTGGTTTTTAATAAGATGACCATTGAAACCGTTTAAGAAAAGTCGACTCACATTATGTTTGACTACGTTTTCAATCAAATGAAAATGGAAGATTGTGAATTATTTCATATAATGTACTTAACACATTACAATAACTATTGAAAAAATGAGGCAAAGTACGAAATGGAATATAATAATGTGGTCCGATGAAAATATATATTTTTGCTGGGATGAAAAAATTTGCGTACTTCACATGCTTTTTATTACATATATTAAGAACATATAAAAGCAGGTCATTGAAATTAATCGTTTTGCATTGATGTCATATATATCACTAATAAATTGATAACTAAACAGTTTAGCTTCAAATTGAAGGTATACCTATCACGTAATTCTCTATCAAATGTAGGAATAAAACCTAACTAATACTCAGATTCCGCTTAGACAGTTGATGGGACCACATATCTGGAATTGCCCGGTAAATTATACTAAATAACGAGTTAGTTTTACTTTTCGCTTTCAATTTCGTATTTGATTGGGTATATACTCAGAAGTATACTCACTACGCGAGTTCTAAGTATACATGTTTTCCCCAAAAGTAAGACGACACTTACATCCGCTTGTTTTGGCATGTAGAGAACATTGAATGGAAAAGATGGTAAATAATAAATAAAAACTTACTTTTTCCGCATTTGTCTATTTGATTCGTTGCTGGAAGTTCTGGTATACATTGGCAGGTCTTTTGTTTTGCATCACACACTGAACCAGGAAAACCACATTCAGACGTCGAATCGCAACGGTCACCGAATTTTTTCTCACCGCGATTTGCGTAATCTGAAATTGGTAAAAATAAATTAATTTAGATTTTCTTTATAAATACGATATCTTAAACTATTGTGGAATAACTCTTTAATTAAATAAATTTCCTTTCAGCTACCTGTTATCATTAATTTACCCAAAATAATTTTTTTTTTGAAGAGATAACCCCTTTGTTGAAGAGGCTGTCTTTTAACAATATATATAATAATTTTATTAAAGCAATAATCATTAATCTTAGAAATAATAATTATCAATTTTATAATAAGATAAGTGACGCAACATAATTTGTTAGACTGAGGTTTTTGTCGTACCCAAAAAGATAAAAACAAACATAACTGTGAGGTTGAACATATATTGTAGTAGGTTAAAGAGCTTTCGGTATATCATTTATTATCTGCTTTTTAGTTTAATTTATAAAATGAATAATGTTCTCTGGAGAATTGTTTATTATTATTAAAAGTAAAAAACAATTAATAACTATATGACAAAATATTCAACCCTATAGCTTTTTAATGTTTTAAATTGGATAATTAGTAGAAAACAGGATGAACACATCATATCGATGCAATTTTAAAACTATATAAAAACTATAGCTTGATAGGTATCAAACTGCAGAAATTTTATGGAACATATCAATGTTCTTAATTTTTGACCAGGTAATGCTGTTTTTTTGTATCGATATAAATTTATCCTGTAACCCTATGATCTATATTTAACTTGTATGATATGAAAAACAAGGTAAAAGATGTAAAACATGTATAGTCATTTTTTAAGAAGTTCATTTTATTCAACATGTTGCAAACAGTTGGGAGACTAAAAAAAACATATCTTACAACAAAAGGAAGAACAAAGAAATATATTTTCATTTGCGATGAATTGTATTCCATCTCAGATAGACCTGATCAATTAAACGCAAGCAATTAAAGTTACACAAATGTTGTAACAATTTTCAATGTGAGTCAAATAAGTACCAGAGTATCCATTTTGTTTGCATTTTGAAATCATTTCGATAAAAAAAATTTGTGAAGTGATTAAATCTTTATATTATTTGAAGCAGAAGGTACTTGTCGCAATAAAAGTTAAGAAAATTGTTCATCATCTATGTCCGATTGTTTTTATGGAGATGCCATAGAGCAACCCAACGTGATATTTGAACTTTAGACTAGTATGGAACTTACATAGTCGTACAACTTCGATATGACTGATAACTAAGAAGAAATAACATCAAAGCGTTGGCCTATTTGTGTTTAAAATAATGTCTAACATATTTGTTAACACAAAACATCCAAAAGCCATTGTGGCAAAAATACAAAAATTTTGATTTGATTTTTATCACGACCGTTGTTATATAATATACGAGTATATAAGGTGAAAGATGAATTAACTTTTATACACAAAAGAATAACACATAATTGTATTATAAGATAACAATAGAAATAACCCAAACCTGATGTTTGTTATAAATATGTTAAAATGTTTCCTTTTGAAAAGTTTATATCAGAATTGGATTAACAACGCCACGCTATATAATCTAATTTGACTTAATGAAATAACGTCTATTATCTTTGTGTAGCTTATTGCTTGATAACTTAATTGTTATTTTTATATTTTGTAAGATTTTGATATTTTTAAGTTCGATTACAAAATATGGGTTGTATTTTAATTTCAAATTATATATTAAGAAGTTAAACAGAATACATTAAACCAAGACATTAGCCAATATATGGATGATATATGGATATGTTTCGGAAACTGACAGCCCAAGTCAGTCTTTTAATCTAGATAAAATTGACTTCACCTTAGAAAAATGTACCACGAGTGAAATTTTAATTTAATCATGAAAAAAATATTTTAATAACAGTCGATAATAATTTTGTTAAACTGCACGCGTTTTTTACCAAAAGAATTTTTTAAATCGTAAAAAACTCTCATCAAAAATACAAAAACCCTACATAAATTTAATTCACTTAACGACCATTTACATTTATATTACATGAAGCTGGCATTATTTAACCATTATTTATAAGCATAACAAATAAACTCATGGCAAATTGACAGAACCACTCAAAAATTTATATATATATATATATATATATATATATATATATATATATATATATATATATATATATATATATATATATACATATATAACATGTACATATTTGTCATGGTTATAATATTAAATTCTTCGCCAAATATCTACATTTTTATAGTATGTACTCGTAAATGAAAACAGTCGGTTTCGCCGATAAAGTATAAAATATGTACATATTTTGCATGACTTTAAACTTTTTGTCATCAAAAGTGCTTGTATCGACCATACGAGCAAGCACAATAGATAGAAAATTGGTAGCAAAATTCATTCATTCTAACGACCATCACCAGGTAAATTGCAACCATATAACTTGTGTAACGATTAGTCGCTGCTTCTCAATCGTTCCAAGACGGAAATGTTTGGCATCCCTGTCGAATATTAAAAATAGTATCTATGACGTCATTAGTAACACGCACCGTAAATTAAAGCGCGGGAAAAATCGAGGTAGGGGAAAGAAATCGGTCATTCCGTTGAATACTTTTTTTTGGCGAAATTGGATGATATTTGGGAGGGGGGGAAATTAGCAAACATTCGATGGACAGAGATTTTTTATTTGGGAGTTGGGTCTGAAAAATCGAAGATAAAAGACCGGAAAAAAAACTGAAAAAAAATTAAATGTCGCTTTGCAAGACAAGAAAAAAAAATGTGAAGAATCAACTATGATAGTTTAATATTATAGTAATAATTTAAAGAAAAAGAAAATTGTATTGTGCTTGCTTAATTAATAATATAATTATAAAAATTTAACAAGTGGCTATAAATTCAATGGACGTGGCTATAAATTAATAGATAAATTAATAATTTACCAAATAATATAATAAATAAAACCTGTGGACATATTGAAAATCAAAATAAAAAAAAAATATTGCATGTAACAGGCATGCATAAAGTGAAATAATAAAAACTTGAATGAAAAATATAACTATAAGTTTAAAACGTGTGTTTGGTCACCTCCTTTTTGGGAAAAAATAGACATTCCATGAATGAAAAATAATAAAATTTGTATGAACTTAATTTTAAAGTGACCACATGTTATACAAAATGTATGAATAAGTGCGTGCTATCTAATATCTAATATCTAATATCTAATATCTAATAATGCAGGTCTTAATATCATAAGTCTTGCCAACGGTACCTCATTCGACAAGGAGGATAACGGTCGCGACCACGCAAGTTTTTGTTTATTTTTTTTTTTTCTTAAGTTTATAAAATTTTAGAATAAGGCTTTCTAGAAGCAAACTATTATTTAAGATAGGTTTTCTTTGATTATTTTCTTTTGGTGGTGGTGAAATTTTTATATATATTTATAGTTTTTAGTTTATTGTAAATTTTCGCTATACATTCGTATTTTCATTGAAGACTCACATTTTTTTGTTGTTTGAGAATGCTCAATAATAAAGTACAGCTAAATATCAAGTTTATCGTTTAATAATTTTATCTCTTAAGGTTAATTTTTTTTTGGCTTTCTTTCGGTTTCGTTTCGGTGGATTTTTGTTGCATTTCAACATGAGCGGCTGAAAGCTTTTATTTGAGGATGAGACCAAGGTAAGTTAGGTAAGTATATTTCGGTAGAGCCTTTCCCCTTCCTTCTTTTTCATGCTGCCCTTTCCTTCTCCTGCGGTCTAGCACGTCTTACTTACGCTTTGGGAAACCCCACGCCATTACCCTGAGCCTTAGCCGGCCAAAGATGACCGCCCCGAAGCCTCTGAGTAATAAAAATTTCTGTTAACAAGAAAGAGTTACCTCCCTCTTGTTACACTTGCCAGAGAAAAATTGTATGCAGGTTCAGGTAACTTAAATTTAAAATGTAAAAACATTGAGATATCTTTCGAAATAAAAAAGCGTCTATAAATAACATACTAAAGGAACAGTCTAAGACAAATGAATTTATCTATGAACATCTAGAAAACTTATCATCATCGTGATCCAATACGACTAGAAAATAACAAAAATTATAATCTGAAATGCACAAATTTTGGGCTGGTCAAATACATCCCCGAGTTGAAAATATTTCTATAAAAATAAAAAATTGATATATGTTTATTCTCTGAAACTCATTTCACTATCACCAAAAAGAAATCATTAGGTGGATCTGTCATTTATATTTAATAAAATATAAAACAAGACATAAAATTAAACATTTAAATTGAATCTTTGAATTGAAGCAACTATCAAAATTTTAACCAAGAACAAAGAACTAAACATATCAGCAACACACTGTCAACTACGACATTAATTTGAAAAAAGATTATAAATAACTTTTTGACACCATGGAATAATGCTTTATAATTGGTGGTGATTTCAATTCATAAACACGGATACTAGTGCTGCAGAGTTACTACACCAAACGAGAGGTAAACCAATTAATATGAGACTTTCAATTACTCAACCAACTACATATAGTCAAAAGAATTTAAATCCAAAACAATATCTGATAGCTATAGTTCGGACCCTTCTCTCGTTATCAGGAGACTCAGTGATACAACAATGAAAAAATAAATTCCAGCCAGGTCGTCTAATAAAAGTACCAATTGGACCTTTTTCGATGTACATATATAAAGTTAGCCCGAATTTTATCCCATGAAAACGCAATGGCAACACTAAAACTGTCACGACAGTAACTAACATCCCAAGATTTTAATGTCAGCCCAGAAAAATTATATCGTATTATTTATTCATAAAAATTGATATGCATAGCAAAATATGTATTTTTTATACTTGTATTAGAGAAAGAACACAAATAGTTCTTTATATGGACCGTGTTTCAATAACGTAAAATAACAGAGGGTATTATTTAAAAATTCACATTAAATTATTCAAAGGCTTTCTTAAGTAAAAAACAAGTTAAAAAATCTAACAACCACTCAGTAAATCTAAAAATTGAATGATGCTCAATTTGGACAAGCTTAAGGCCATTAAATTTCATCCAACAACTTATATAACATATTGATCAAATATAAATCCAATGGTTTCTTCAACTAAATCAACTATATATGCCTTTCGGTAAAAGTGTCGTGTCAGATCGAATATGTTTTCGATTAAGCACGCTCACATCTTCATTTTGTGTGAGTTTAAAAAAAAATCAACGAAGTGTGCCATTTGAGCTTCCAATCTCATATTTCGTAAATTACGTTTTGTTAATACAGTTTGTAATTAACGAGCTCAACTATGCCAGTGTTAAATATTTATTCTCTGCCTGCCCAGTTGGTGGTTTGAAGGTTATTTCTACGTGTTTGGCAATCAGGTCCTGTTTTTGCGCTGCGACCCAGGTTTCATCAACCATTTTTATGGGTGGCACTTGCAGTTTAGGGCTTTTCCGACCTTTAGTGGCTTTCCACAACGAATATTCCGTATCAGGTTTAGCTGTCAGGTTAATGAGACAATTAGCTACTGACTCATTCTTGATCTCTTTGATATGCAGTTTAAGTTTGTTACATAACTTGCTTAGGAATGTTTTATCTTCAGACGCTATAATTCTCTGCCACGTCTTGCGAGCTCGTCTTCGTTAACCAAGTCTCTCACTTCAACTGGGTGTAATATACCTTGCTGGATGGGGGTACTTTCGCATGCCGCTTTCTGTATACTTTCAATGAGATTTTCCAGCTCTTCTTCTGTCATATATAACCGTTCGAGATTGGCACCTGTAGATTGCCGTTTTCTTCGACTAGTTGTCAAAAGTTTGTTTTGTTTTTTGTTAGCGGGCTTGCTTTCCTTGTTGCTGTGGAACTTATTGTCATTAAAACTGAAGAACGATCCAATGATAGACCTTCTTCATTTTCGACTATTGATAATTCCTTTTGATAAAGAGAAATCTAGAATGTCAGGAATTTTATTTATTTTCGTAGGCCAGTAGGCTTGCTTTTTACTGGAGTGGAGCTTACATTTATTTGCTCTGCCTGCGTCAAATAGCTCTCTTCCTTTGGGAGTAGTTCGATTTGATCCACAGAATATGTGTTTTTGCATTCGCCTCCAATAATGAAAGTTAGTTACCAAGCAATTTAAAAAGTTTGATGTATGTCTTCCTTTTTTGGGTTATACCTGGTTGGGCAGTATAGATTGCTGATATAGTGTAACTCTTGTTGTTTTTGGTTTCAATAGAAACAGTTGCTATTTGCATAGCTTCTTACTCTATTTTAAGTTCTTCAAGATGTTAAATATTTTCCTTGATGAAGATTGCTGTCCCATCTCTAGCTCTTTCTGCTGGGAAAGAGCTAGATAGCACTGGTATCCACATATTTTGTAATACGAGATTAAAGTAGAGTGACATTCTGATATCAATTTTATTTGTGTTTCAAATAAAATAGGTAATCTAATTTAATATTGAAATAATCTAATATTGAAATGCGTTGCGCAACACCATTTCCATTGCCAAATCGTGTGTGAATATGCCTTTCGGTAAAAAAGTCGTGTCAGATCGAATATGTTTTCGATTTTGCACAATCGAAAACATATTCGATCTGACACGGCACTTTTACCGAAAGGCATATATAGTTGATTTAGTTGAAGAAAGCATTGGATATGAGAAATATACGAAATTTGGTATTTGAAACTCAATTGGCACATTTGCGATTGTGTGTTTTTTTGGTTATGTGTTTTAATTGTTATGCTTCAATCATACTGTAATACTTAATTTGTATTCAAATTCTTAATAAATTGTTATCTAATCATAAAATTAATGTTTATTATATCACGATAGTTCGATAGATTCACGATACTTTTGCTAGGGTTGCCATAAGTATAATTTTCATATTCCTGGGATAAAAGTTCGGGCTAACTTTTCATACGTCCTTTTGCGGTGAATTGTTAGAGGAAAATATCAATTTGACATTTGGGAATAACCGCTTTCAAATCGAAAACCCGCTAGTGTTCGTCAGTGTACCGCTATGAAGTTAGGTTGTTATCTTTGCTAAAGTAACTACTCGCAACTGTTCTTGTTATTTGTCATGAGTAGTTAGAAATCGCTTCATTTTTTTTTGTTTGTGTCAAAAATAAAAAATATTTTTATTTGCTGCGAAAGTTTTGATAAATTATTGTATATGTCATACATGTCATGTTTTATTCATAGCATCCATATTCTCATATCCTCCATTTTTAAGCGTTCTAATAAACCATACTAAAGACAACATTCTTAAAATTAGCGATTCACTTGCTTGTACTAGCGGTTTGTCGACTGGAAAGCGAATAAAAAACTACTATAATTGGTCGTAGTTGGTCTCTCGAAGTATAGAGCAATCAGGGTCGCCCCAATAAATGAACCGCTTATTAAATGTGCAACGATCAAGGTAAAGAAGACAGAATCCAGAATTAATAAAAATCTACATTATGAAAAGAGCGATTCTACAAGTCTAAATAATATATTTATTAATTTAAATAAATGTAGATATTATAATATCTTGACATATTATTTTTTGTCTAGGATAGTATAAAAACAAAATAAAAACAAAGAAAAAAACAAAATTTTGACAAAACTCGATTTTATTATTCAACATAGTTGCTTTTGAGGGCGATACAACGAGTATAGCGATTTTCCAACTTTTTGATACCACTATTATAGTACGATTTCTCTTTCTCGTCAAAATAGGCCTCAGTTTGAGCGATTACCTCATCATTGGACTTAAATTCTTTCCAGCAAGCATTCTCTTGAGATTTGAAAACTGGAAAAAACCTCTAAATCTGGAGAATTTGGTGGGTGGGTAAGCAATTCGAAGACAAATTCATTCAATTTTGATCTGTGACACGGTGCATTGTCTTGGTGAAACAACATTGTTTTATTTTGCAAATGTAGCCGTTGTTTTGCGATTTTAGCCTTTAATCGATCTAAAAGTGCACAAAAATAGTCGCTGTTGATGGTGGTTCCTTTTTGGAGATAGTCCTCGAAATTCACTTTTTTCCATTTTTTTTCAAAAACAAAAGTTCTCACAAAATGCTCTAGCTCACGAAGCAATAGTCTATGATAGTAATTGATGTCAAATTTATACACGTATCGGTTAAAGGTTAGTACTTAATAAAAGTAAAATGGAAAAAATTCTAGTACCGCGTATGTGTCATCCTACGGACTTATTGAATAACCCTGTACGCTCCATAAAGAATTAACTAGAAAAATTCGTTATAATTGTCAGGAGCGATCCAAGAATTTAGAATATATGATATTTACTTATTGTTAGCGGCTGTAATTTAAGTTGAAATGGCAATTTTTGTTTGTACCTTATTATAATGTGATATAGAAATCTGTTCTGTGATTGCGTTTCAAGCCACTGTTTATAAGCAAATAAAAAACATTCAAATCACTCGATTTGATCTAGTATGGCATCCAATATATTGTTTATGGGACATATTGGTTATGGGGTAATATCATCGAATATATTATTTATATGGCATTTTGAAACTACTTGTAATTACTGAGTCACTTCCAACTATCATTCCAAATCTTATTGATTTTAACTCAAATTTTAACTAAGCTATTCTTAAAGATAATCATTCTTCGTTAGAGGTGATCGTTAAAACTACGCAACACTTCTTTGGCTCATAGCGACCAGGGTGGAGTTCAAACTATAAAGCTAAAATATCCTCTATGACTACCTTGACTACGTTTACCAACTACATATATTATACAATAAATTAAGATGAATATTTTATTTTCTTCTTACGGTGAAAAATTCTTCTTACGATGAAACTGTAATAGCATCTTTAAATTAAATAACACCTTTTGTCTTGAATTAAATCGAATAAAACCAACAACATATTAATTGAGCAATGAAATCTTATTACATGTGGTAATATTATTATTCTCTTTTTGATATGTACAATGTACCTTAGAAAATGATGTTATTATATTGATTGAGTCAATTTCCTTCTGAGAAATATTCATTTTCGTTCTGCATAATTGAACGAAACATATACGGGTACGGTGTTTGTATTGTATTTACATTTGAATAAATGTATAGCAATTAAAATTATTCGATTCGGTTTAATTATTATTTTAATTAAAAAATTATATTTTTCATTATTATTAAATAACAAAATTTATTTTATTTGTGTTAAATATAATAAAACTGTGTTAAATTAAAATGAAAATCACATTTTTTATATTTTTATTTAATATTAACTATAGTCACATCCATAGAAATGATTAAAGTTTATTTTATATTCAGTTTTATTTTACATGGAAGCAACATGTAAAATCTTATTACTTCCATTAAGCATTAAAACCTCTTAAATTGTTTACTGAAAAAAGTAAACACCATGCACACACATCCCATATTGAGTACAAGCTCATTTACAGTAGCGATCAGACAATATTAAAAAAATCTTTACAATTAACTTTAAACTAATTATATTGTCATTGTGCTACGCCATTTAAGCAATATTGATTTAAACCTATCGGCAGATCCCAAACTCCTAATACTGAATGGAACAGAATTCCATAGAGAAATACCTCGAACAAAAAAATGACGAATTTAAAAACCTAGAAGAATTTCGAGCAGGCAGTAATCGAAGATTAGCGTAATGCGACCTGCTAAATAATAACTTCTTGTATAAATAATTTGGTTCTTTAGTTTTGAGAAAGTTAATAATAAAAGCGCAAATCCGAAACTGATAAAAACTAGTTAAACTACAAGCGAATCTAATTCCGAAAATAAAACGAGTGCAAGCATTAAAACATCTTTTTAGAATATACATATTTTCCTGAAACATACCAAATAAGACAACATCACCATAGAGGAAATGCGGAAGGAGATAAAACATAAACATTCTCTTTTTAAACTGAGTATCCGTAAGCCCTACCACTTAAAACAGACAACTATGTGATCCAAATATCTTTCTAATTACTTTAACTAAATGATCGGGTTTTGTTAAAATACTATCACTAAATTACTAACAGTAGTAGAAAACGGAATGAGTGGCCTGTTAAGATTAATACAAGGAAAATAAAACGTATCTTACCATTTTTTGTAAATAATAATAGATTGTGATTTACTAGCATTTAAGACAAACCCATTGAAAATAAACCAATTATATATTCTGGCTAAATCCTCATTAGCCAGAAAAATATTACTAACAATAGAATGCTGATCTAACTTACTATTTCTATAAATTTGGACATCATCAGTAAAAATTTGAAACGAACAATGATGATACGAGGATTCTATGTCATTAATGTACAAAGAAAATAATAAAAGACCAAGTACCGAACCTTGAAGAATACCTGAAGTAACTGGAAACAAATGAGAATAACAACTGCCAAAGAAAACTGTCTGTGAATGATCTGATAAATAATTTATAATTAATCTAGCAGCTGACTGGGAAAATTTAAATTGTTCATTAAGCTTGTTATAGAGAATGTGATTCAAAGAATCAAAGACCTTTGAAAAATCTAACAAAGTGAGAGAAGTCAATTCCCTGTTTTTCCTGCCCCATACTACAATTCCCTGTTCCATACTATGCCGAATATCATCGCTGATATTCAACAACGCAGTATTCATACCATGGAACTTTCTAAACCAACTTCAATTTAACAGGTCTTAATTGGAATAACTTAACAGGATTGCTAATTTTTGGAATTGGAATTATTTTACTGAGTTTCCATTGGTCTGGAAACGAAGAGGAGGTTAAAATAAAATTAAAAATGTGTAATAAATATTTTGAGACTACAGACTAAATTCGTTTTAACCAATTTATAACAAACCCCATCAAGTCCAGAAGATTCTGATTTAACTTTCCAAATAGCAGACTGTAACTCTTCATAGGAAACATTAGAAAATGAAAAAGGATTAGAACACTCTTCATATATAAGATGAACAATAAGATTTACCAAAATTCGAGCTAATAAAATAAGAATCAATATCGTCAGTCTTAAAATCCATAATTTCTCCAGACATCCATGGTGAAGAATTAAATTGGTTAAATTGTCACTGATCTAAAAGGAACGCAACTACCGAAAACCAAATTAATAAATCCATTGAAAATCTGGATGTGACTAGTAGAGGAATCAAGAGAAAAAGTGTTATCCCAAGGAATAGAGCTACAAACTAGTGCTAAATGAAAAACATCTATATTAGAAAAATCCCTAAAACTAAACATTTAAGGCTCCGTGCGAAAGTAACAATTGGTAGAGAATAGTAATAGGTCATGATGGGATCCTAAACCGAGAGATAATTGATTGAAAAAATTAATAGAGATTATCGGTGAACGATAAAACATAGTCATTTAGAGAAGAAACGATACCGTTTGTGCTTGGAGTTGGTTCACCAGTATTATGGACTGTTTCATTAAAAGTATGCAAAATATTCAAAACAATCGAGAGAAGAAACTATCCACTAGTATATCGAAGTTGAAGTCAACTGAGATGAATATTTCATCATACTGGCAGGTGAGATATAGCTTAATAAAAGTTTTTAATTTATGTTACGTTGGTAAGTTGTAATAGCTTGAAGATTCCGATTAACTCGTTGCTAGTCATAAGATAGTGATCCAAAGCTATAACAAGTTAAAGTCGTAATCAGGTCGAATATTGAGACCGAAACGGTCAATATATCAAAATGAAGAAGTATATCAGTAGCAACCTATATGAATATGTGCCAAACTATAAAACCATCGCCCACTTATCTTTTAGTATAGTTGAGAATCATTGTTTATTAAACATAATTTAAAGATGGTCAACACAATGTTGTGTTTCCACATTCCAGGTTTTAAAATTGCATAAACAAGGAATTATTGGAACTGTGGTACATAAATTAGTGTAGGATTTTCTAATTTAATTTTATTCAAATTGATCTAATGAAAATGTATATATGTAAGAATTTTGTGTGAAATAACTGTGACAGTGTATGCCTTTGTACAATATTAAGATATTCGAAATTAGGGTTGTTTTCCTTTTAATATCAAAATGATGATGGTATATTTTGTTGCGATTACGTAGAAGCTGATCACAATGAATTCTATACTCTTATTGTGCAATACACTCAATACTTGTTTAAAATTTTCGATTTTTTTTTCATCATTTTTTTTATTGCGCACAAAGAAAAAATAGCACAATATATTGTGCAATAATGACGCCACACAAGTATATTGCGCAATATATACCGGCCTTTACAAATAAAGATTTAAACTAGAACTCATTGCCTCGTATGTTTCAATGACCAGTTCTTTAATGCATTGATGGGATATTCTTATTTAATATCTCAAATCTTGTGGCTAATCTTTGCATTGGCGAAGTAGCGACTAGGGAGATGTAATCCAGTCTCATTACCGTATTTTGTTTTTAAAACTTTGGAGACACCTTATCCAAAAGTATTTTATAGTCTTCTGCGATAGATATCGGCAATAAGCTCTCTTAAAAGTTGCATATCCCAGTGATTGCTTCATTTTAAATACAACTTTTGGACCACAATCTTCTTGCCGTTTGCTTCATTTTGCGTAACATGACCATTCCAATCGTGATAAAAGCTAATATTGTACAGTCAAATTTATCATGTACACACGTCAATTGCGCATTTAATTTTCTCACATTTTCTTGCGCAATTTAATTGTGTGATATACTCCTTAACAAATTTGAAAAAAATGTACTACTAAATATGGAAAAACAATGACATTTAGGAGAATTATCAATTGACATTTCTGAAAAATTTTGTACTTGAATATCCTAAGGAAATGACTTATAAGTTTTTTTTTAATTTATTACTACTGATTTACAAACCATCTAGTAATTTATCTTGCATGATTTAAATTCACGAGTGGAGGATTATCGCCCTTTGGCTAGTACCCTTTACATAATTCTATTATATTTTTATCCGATCCATAATGGATCTTGTAGAAGAAGTGGTTTTTTCCTTCTGGATTTGTATCATCCAGCTTTCGGGATGTATGTATTTCAGCATGTATGAGCTGAATACCGTAAGTCCATACAGCCTCAGCAATTTGCCAGTGCAGTAGCAATTTATTATGTAAAATAAGTTCAGAACTTCTCCCTAAGAGCCAATTCATCTTTCTGTATCTAACGTTTAATTCTTTTTATTCTTTTTCTCATGCTCTTTCCATTTTAGATATTAAGCTGTGTTTGCGTTTAAAATTTGCAGGGAGTTCAGTTCTACTGGTATCCAATCAACCTTTTTATTGGTGAAATTTTCATGAACAGATTTTCATTCAGTTTCATTCAGATTTTGATTCTTTGCAATTTGCTTGTGGATTCTTCTATGTTATCAGCAACTGCTAGTAAGGCCGTATCATCTGCAAACATTGCTATAGTTGTCTCTTTCATGGATGGAAGATCTGAGGTATATAATATGTATAATATAAAGTTGGCCCTTGTGGTACTCCTGCTGATATTTTCTTTATTTCCGAATATTCTCCATCTAGTTTAACACGAAAGTGCCGGTTAGCTAAGTAAGATTTTAGTATTTTATAAAATTGCTTTGGTAAATCTCGTTTTAAATTGTATTCCAAGCCTTTTTCCCAAACTTTATCAAAAAAAAAATACTAGAACAAACTTTAATTTTTTAAAGTACATCGTCAATTATGTTTGTAACCTGATGAACTTGCTGATTTTTTCATGGTTTTCTCTAAAGCCAAATTGATGAGATGGTATAAGATTTCTTTCTATACAAATATTGTTTTGGAACGCTTAAGCAGTAATTTGGAACGTGTTTAAGTCTGAATACTGCGTTACTGATTTAGAGTAGCTTTTGTAGTCCTTTTTCAGGTAGGGCTTTTATTATTAAGTCATATCATGGAGATTTTTTTGCACTGAGGTTTGTTTTGATTTCCACTTTTAATTCTTGCACTGTGACAGGAGCTATATTATAGTTGTCCACTTTATGTACTAGTGGTATATTTCCATCTACTATTTGACTAGGTAAAGCCTGGAACGTGTTTTCAAGGTGAGTTCCATCGTCGTTTCTAACTGGAGGCATTTGAAGTTTAGGTGTTTTAACATTTTTGTTGCTTTCCAAAGGGAGTACTTGGCATCTTTTCCCCCAGACAGGCTACTTAGGTATTTATTAATGGATTCATTTTTGATTTCTTTAATTAGCAGCTTTAGTTTGTTGGACAAGAAGTTTAGAATAGTTTTATATTCAGGCGCTCGGTTCTTTTGCCTACCCTTTATTACTATGGACCTTGTGTAACTAATGATTTTAGGATTTTATTTTATTTTTCGATCTCAAATGACCACAGCAAATAATTTATATTAAATAATATTGTAATCTGTTTAACATTTTGAAATGAGAATTGACCTAAAATAGTGTATGCTGGTCGAAAATTGTAACAATATATAGTTTAGAAAAAAACGAGAAAAACTGAGAACGACAAAGCAACGGTTGAAAACAATAGTGTAAAGCCCCTGTGTTTTTCTGAGCATCAGGAAATTCAACGATGAGCTATGTTTATGAAATCGAAAAGATAAACTTTTTCGTTCCTGTCGTTCTATATTTTAGATGAGTTTTCAAAGAGTGATTAATTCAGGAGCAATTGTATAAAAATTTCTTTCACTAATAGAAGCTACTGTAGTAATAAAACCAAATTTAAAGATCCAAATCTTAATTGCTGAATAGATACAAATCCTAACTATCTCCCATCAAATGGATAATCCAAATAAAATTTATGGAACATTGTTTATTAGTATCAGATAAATACATAAATCAAAAATTATGAGCATGAGTAAATTCTTTATGATTACAACTAATTGAGAATCTTATGTAATCATATATTTGAAATTTTTATGATTGAGCTTAAATAACTTATGTTTGCTAACCCAGTTTAGGTTTTACGACCTTAATACTAAAGCTATAAAGTAATTCATTATTGATGCTTAATTTTAAGTCTGTATATTCATACACATAACACAGTGTCCGGTAATTAAAGTGTAAGTAATATTGAAGTCGCTATATCCAATATAAATCGTTAATATTTCTGAGTCAATGTCTGAATCAGTACGTTGCTCTCTTATTTTTTTTAAATAGCCGAAACTCAATTATCAAAGATTTTTTTCAATTTCGCTTGAATACCGGAATGAATACCTAAGGCACATAAAACATGAAAAAATCGATAATGGTACACAACAATGTGTCAAAGCAAAGCATCCTAAATATATAAAGCCAGAATGAATACTCAGTTTTTGAAATGAGCTTTATTTAGTGTATCAATAATGTACGTTTTATCAAGAAACTCATACGAAACGTACAAATTTCTTTTTAAGTTTTTAGCTATTGCAACTTGGAGCTTTTAAAATTTTATTTCATAAAATGACTAAGAAAGGGTGAAATTAGATGTGAACATATACCATTTTTTTTTCAAATCAAAATAAATCACGATCAAATTTAATTATAAATTGATCTATATTTTTATAAATTTTGTGCTTTTCATTTCAATATAAACGATATCCTCTAAAATATATTTTCCTCGCTCTAATTCTCTATCGGTTGTACCACGAAAGTCAAACTCATTTCTTAATAAATTTCGAAAAATAATATTGACGAAAATACACATAATTGAACGCGAAAACTTAAAAAATTAATAATTAATTTATTTAAATGAAATTATGTATTCGAAAAAATTAACTAAAACCGAATTTTTAAACATAAATCAGTTAAAAAGATATTTTCAACATGCAGTTGTTAATAAATAATATTATCAGCTGATTAATGTTTACACTTCAAAATGAACACATAACCTAATCACAATTTCTATTTTGCTACACATTTATTCACAATCACAGCACAACACTACACTATATTCTTAATCCTGAAATACATCGAATCATTAAAAATGGTTTATTAATGCTGTATCAACATAAAAATAATATTTAATTGCATAATTATGCATTAAATACAAAACCAATTTTCATAATGACATAAATGTCATAACAATGGGAGAGAGAGAATATTTTTTTATATTGAATGATAGTTCGATGAAATGCCATTACTAGCCTTGCTGTTGTATAAAAATTTTGCAAGCCATTCATGTTAAAATCATACATGTGTGCATGTAATCATTAAATCTAGTTAAATGTGTATAGTGTATATGAGATTTTGTACATTGGTATTGTTCATTTTATACATGAAAGCAAAACAAAAATTACAATACAACTTAACATTTAATGAAATTGATTTGTTTGGTGTAAAGTGCCATTTTGATTTATTCTCTTTGTGAGCATACTTAAAATAAAATATAGTTCTCGTAACCTAACTATGTATCTGTCTCTGTTTTCATTTTAAGTTATTAAAATACCATATTTTCATTTAATGAATAAAGGAAAATGGAAAAATAAATCGAAAAATGATCAATTTCAGGATGAAATTTGAAATTTCTGTTTTCAATTGAATATAACCTAAGTTAAATTTGAACTACTTTTCATTCAAATATTTACTATATAGTAAAGCCTTACCTTTCATACATTTTGTATGAAACTGACGTTTATTTTTGTATTTTTTGTTACACTAAATAAAGCTCATTTTGATCATTCTTGCTTCGTTTAATCGAGACTGCTTTGGTCAAAGAGAGTTGCAAATCACGTCGTGGTCTCAACTCTCGAGTTCAATTATCACTGTTGACCAAAAATTAACAAGCTCCGGATAACGCATCAAAAGCACTTGTATGTGTCAAAAGCATTCGTTGGGCTGAGCACATGTGCACCAATACGTATTAATGGTTCGTAAGATTATTTATCAAAACTATTGTAATGAATATGCCTATATGAACGTAGTAAATGTCATAGCAGTCAATGGTTGAGTGGTTGTGAGACGCGGTATGCGTAGTAGTGGTCAAAATAGAAGCTGGTTCTCGAACCCAACAGAAGGCAATATTTTTAAGATAGAGTGAATTTACACATGCGGAGGCCGTTCGAAAAATGATATAAGTTTTTTACGAACTGTATTTCTCAACTGTCATGAAATTGTGTACCAATAAAAATTGGTGATCCGAAAATCTCATTTAACGTATAAAAATTAAAGTTTTACTCAAATCGACGTATTAAAAGTGCAATTACGTTTTAGCAACTGGATTAGTGTTTCTAAAACAAAGATTTAGTTTTTGTATTATTTCTCGCATAGAAAACCATAAAATTTTATTTTATTATAAAATCGGTCGATTTCTTGTGGCAGGTATCAGAAGTTAAACTCGGAAAGGATTTACGTTAATCTTTAGATTTATTGGGATATATTTTATCTGGATTTATGTAAACCAATTGCGACTGTCTTATTTCTAAAACTTGTACCTCGAAATCAATTGATTTTAGTTTTTGCAGTGTAAATTACACTGTTATGACTGTGGTATGCAAATTCATATCCCAAATGTTCCTGAATAATAAGTTTGATAACTACATTAATATTTTTACGATTTACGAAAAATTACCGCTTGTGTCCACACAAAAGAAGAGGAAGTTCACTAAGATGAAATGAAGAATATTACCATGGTGCGATATTGCATAAGCGGTGAAAAAGATAGACTAATAGCCAGATTGGTAATCATAGTGTACGTTAAATGATGAAACCAATTTAGGCGGCTGTAAATGGGAAGCCCAATTATATTATTCATGAGGTAAAATATGTGAATTTATGCTAAATGCTAATATGTGATGCTAAAATGTACGATTTCGTAAGCAACAATTTACCCGAATACTTTCCAAATAGTTATTATTTCGGAAGCAATGAATTGTTAATCCGATATCTGCTGTGGTAAGTCAAATTATGATTAGAAATATAACTTCCTTTAAAATTTGTATTGTTCCAAAGTATACATTGTTGTTCTACTTATACCTCAAAAGCTATACGAAGAGCTTTATAAGCTGGGTGACTCATGGAATACATCAGAAGTGAATCGCTTCCAATGGAAACTCATTTTCGGATTTCCTGGTACACGTGACACTGAACACCTGACAACAACTTCATTCGCGTGTCATATGACACATAGCTACCAAACAATAATCCTGGATGTGATAGAAACACAGTTAAGGAACGAACCATTACACTTACCTTTGGAATATAAAATCAATCGATTGCTGTTAAAACTGGAAATGTATAGAAGATAGAAGTAGCTGCCTAAATTAAACATCTGGAAACAATCAAGGCGGTAATGCAACTTGTTGCTTCAAATATTATAAAAGGGACCAGGTGAGATTTGGTAGTAAACTCATCCAAAATAAAAAAATATTCAGATAATCCAGGTATGAAAGTTTGGCACCGGTAACTTAGTGTCTACAACAGGGATGGTTCTATGGTGGATGAGAGAATTGGAAACGAAGTCTTATTTTACAATCAGCTCGATGTTATCATGTCTGTTCATCTCTATGATTCTTCTTACGACTATTATGCTGGTATATGTTTAAAAAGTTCTTCAACTGGTTCAAACATATTGTGGTTTTCGCGGTTAATATCGCAATCTATGCTCACAGTCAGGCATCTCTTAACAAAATAAGTAAACACTTCCAAACCCAGATTATTTGCATCGCTGTTCACTAAGACATTTTGGGGAACTGCAAAGCAGCTAAACTGATAAATATGTGCAAAAATATAGGGTGGCTGATTGCAGCAATGCAGAGGACATTTCTATTTGTGTAGCAACTATGTGCTACATTGTACTTTTAAAAAGCTATATTTTGTAAAAAAAATCTATGTTTTAAAGATTCATCATAATTTTCATTTCTTATTATATATCTACTTTAAAACAAAGGAAAACGTATCTATCTTCAATGAACGGTTATTTTTCTTATTTCTCGGGATTTTCTGTAAAGTATATTTATGTTGGAAAATAACTTTCAAATGAGATATGAGAATTGAAAAAAAATGTTTTGCTTGACAAGTATAGTGAATAACATACATACTAACAAGTACATATACATATACACTTGTAGAGAAAAATATCTTAAGGGTTGAAAATATTATTTTATTCACTTTGGTTTGTTTTGTAACCAAAAGCGATAAAAAAAATTATTCTCAACAAGAAAGTAAAATATTTAGTTTTGGCAAATGAATTTGTTGCAAAAAAACAAGCGGATTTTGGTTGCCTAGAATTTGGTATGGTTGTTTATCAACTGTTAGATATGTTTTGTATGTAGTCACATACTATGCATGGTTTTTTTTTACCAATAGCTAAGGGCAAGTACTAGAGACTGAATGTAAATAATTTTGTTTTTAATTACAAAATATGTTTTGTATTCCGTTAAAATATTGAAGTACATACACATATGTGTTTTCAACTTTTTGTATTTATGTGTATTTGTATGTGCTTTTCGATAACGAGAAATTACTCGTACGTATGTAGGTACTTTGAAAATACCGCGCAAAAAAATAATTAAATGTGTTATGATGGATGCTCTACCTGAAATATATGTATGTTGTATAATTCATCACATTCAGACACAAATTCGTTGAATCAAAATTTTTAATTAAAATATTTTAAAATTTTGGTATTTTAGTACACATATACTTTCTATGAATATATAATGAAACATAATTGCGGTGGAGTGAAACAGCTTTAAAAGTAATTAAATACCATAAATTATTAATTATTATGGATAAGAAAATTTCATAATTTAAGTGGTTAGTAATTCGATGTTCATTTTATAACCACAGAGTATCTACGTTTAATCTGTAAAATTTTGGTTCAAAAACCAGTGTTTTTCTATGGCTGTTGGCATTTATCTATGAACATAATTTGATAAACTTACAACAACTAAATTCGAATGTTAAAATTATTATACTTAAAACAAAATTCCATTCTCGACTAATTTAAAAAAAATCCTTTATCTTTCTCTTTAAACTTATAAAGAAATTTTCTTGATTATTTCTTCATACTTGGAAAAAAAAGATAACTGGTAAGTGGTGAATTGTGGATCATTCAACAAAGATTATTGATTGGGATGTAAGACAATCTACTTATACAAGGAATTTATGATTTACAATAGACTCCCTACAACATGTTTTAGCAGGTTATCTATTTCCTGAAAAAAATGTTAACTACTGATTTTTTTGTGTGTGGCAGCACTTACACCATTCATATTATTACAAAAAATTAGTTTTATATTTACGAAATGGATGGAATAGTATTGTGAAATATTAAAAACAAATTTCAAAGTAGTGGTCGGTCTATCCAAATTTATGCGTACCATTTCCAAATAACTATAAGGGAAATCACGTCGATATCACGTAGACATGAACCAACATGATATAATTCCGGATAAGAATAAAAGATGGCACTAGTATATGGAGTTTTTTATATTCAACGAATTATTAACGAAACCAAACTAATAAATAAAACAAAATTTGTTTTTTTGTAATTATGTCATTTCAGTTCTCGTTAAAACGTATGGTATGCCATCTAGAAATCTTCTCCGAAACTAATATTTAACGAAAAACATGGAAGATCAAATTGAAATTGGCATTTATAAGATGGAATCCCATACAATTGAAAATGTTATGAATAACAGTCGAACAACTGAGTTATTTTTACGTAAAATATTTACTCTCGAAAAACTTACTCGTTTAAAATAATAATATACTTTTGGAGAAAGGGCTTATTTCATGAAAATTGATGTGTAAATTTAGTACTTAATTTAAATTAAGCCGTTTTACTAAAACTTTGTTTCGAAACTACAATTTTGTTTTGTATTTAGGCCTTTTTTTCCAAATTTTAATAAATAAAAATATCGTATTAAATATACTGTTAATCCATTATAACATGAGTAGTTATTGGGAGGAGATCGAAACTTTCAAGCAAACCCATACAGAATTGCAAGCGGTATGTAAGGAGCTCTCCGGAATCAATTGCGACATATTCATTCAGCAACTACAATGGCGTCTTAACAACCTAATCGCTGACAATAAGCTATTGCTAGACAGCAACAAGGAGCGAAGACGGGTTAAAAGAGAACTCGGGGACACAACAGGAATCGTGCTAAGTGACATGTTTGGCCTTCTTTCACAACGAGAAGCACATGAGTATGAAGCCCACTTGGAAACAATAAGCAAGAACGAAAACCATTGACTGACGCTGATAAAGAACCAAACCAGCGTGATTGACAACGCTCTTAAACTAGTGAGACATAATTCAAACCTCACTATGACGTCCTTGAACAACCTAATCAAGGATCAGCAGCGGCTACGGCAAGAAATGCTTCAACTACAAGAGTATCAAACATACGAGCAAAGAATTCGGTCCGTGCTAGTGACCATGCTAGAATTGACCCTAGTACTAAGCAATCTAGAAGATACACAAAAGGGGTTGCTGGATGTAGTGTTTCATGCCCATCAGGGCAATTTACATCCGTCCATACTCTCCCTGATCAACTAGAAGATGAGATACACTTAATCCGCCAGCATATACCAGCATCTATCACAGTATCAGGTCACCATATACAAAACCTCATGCATGTTTACCGAAGCATGAACATCCGTAGCCGAGTGACACAGCGAAATATAATAATCGAAGTCATCCTCCCACTATCCTTCATATGGGACTACACTCTTTTTTCGGTGATTCCAATCCCAGACATTATTCAGGACAATACTCAATTACATACAATACTTACATCGTTACCACAGCAAACTATTTAGCTGTGGACAGTAGGCGTGAACATGTTGCATTTTTAACAAAAGAGGAAGTAAATTGCTGCCAAACACTGCAGCCCATGCAATTGTTATGCGAAATCTCACCAATTGTGAATACCTTGACCAATAAAAATCTATGTGAGATAGCCATCATGCAGCGAAGGCCAAGACTTGAGGCCTTCTGCAACATTATATTAATAACGGCAACTAATCATTGGATTAAGCTAAGCGTCCCAAACCAATGGATTTATGTAGTGCCCTACGAAACCACTGTAGATGTCATATGCGGCGCTAAAATCAACTCTCATAATTTGAGAGGATCTGGCGTGGTGGAATTAAGTGCAGGATGTATGCTACGAGACGCAGATCATCTGATAATCGCTGTAGGAACAGCCCATAACAACATAAACAGGGAGTTTCTGAAAAGTTCTGGACTTATACATGGGGCTAAAAATCTGCATTATCTCAACTCATATATTAAAAACAGGACATTAGAGGTGGACAATTTAGAACAACTAACCACTCCTGATTTATCAGATCTGGACAACCAAATAGCATCGCTGAGGGAAAACGAAGTTTTAATTGATGACCAAACTATCCATCATATCCACCACTACACCATGACTCACATAGTGCTTAGGAGTTTCCTACTAATAGTAATTTTTTGGAGCATTCGAAAACTACACGCAAGGGCAACGACTAACGAAAGGCCTGCTACACCTTTACCAAGGGCAGACGAAGATTGCACTTAAGGACGGCTACCCATCTTTGACGTCATAGACGGCTACCCGTCTAAAACTAGTATTAACAGGGTTAAAACATGTAATGGTGGCATATCAACTTTACATAATTGCAATCTTGCATTCAGGCTTTTTGTAAAATAATATGCATATAATGAACTCATTTTTTTTGTAAAACTAGCTATTAATTGTTATTAGTGTAATCATTGTTCTGTACTCGTATATAAACCAAAAATTATGTTGAATAAAATATAGTTCAAAACAAACTGTCAACGTGATATCTTATTTGTCTAACTAACATCAAACACTTAAGTTATTCACAATTAAGTATTGGTGAAACGGCTTAAGTTGAAATATGGCTAAATGCCAATTCATTTCTAAGAAAATTCAAAATTTAATAAGTTGTACGCCGTTTTACTAAGTGGATTTAAAGATAAAAAAGTAAAAATTATAATACTTTTCAGTTAAAAGGGCCTATATTTTTTATTATTAATTTTTTTTAAAAATATGGATGTTTAAAGATCACAACGACCTTCAAAGCCATTTGCAAATGGCTTTGAAGGTCAACGAAAGCCAAAACCAAGTCGCTATCCCAGGTAAGTAGTATTACGTGTGTAATTAGTAAGTTAATGTAACTTACTAATTACACACGTAATTCTTATTTAAATATTATATTTTTGATTAGCTAAAAATGATCCTGTTCCAAAACAGAAAATAGTGAAAATTATTAACGTTGAAGTAGAGGTATTCCATCCGATAATAACAAACTAGACAGAATCTTCAGCATCGTCCGGCACACCATCATCATTTTTAGGATTAGGCGATGTATACAAGACCAAATTACATGTTAAGAAAAAATATAATAGTGCAGAAATGCAGCTATGTTATATAAAAAAATTTAGTAATCAATACTTATTATAATATAATTATTTAATTACTGTGCATATATGTGTTAATCGACATAGTTTCACACAAAAAATATAAAGTAGGTGAAACGAGCGGCTGTTGCGTCAGTGAATCCGATTTGGATTATAGCGACGTTGATCCAACATTTGAGCCACCAGATTTACTTAAAAGTGATATTGAAAGAATGGCTCAAACATTGGAAAACAATATAATGGAGGAATCAACAACTAATTATCAAATCAGATAAACTCGCCATAACGGCAACGAAATTTAGGAAAAACAGTAACAGGGAAACCAGTGAAAGAAAGAAAAATAAGAAAGCTAATACCTTGCATTCGAAAATGTAATGAAAAAATGAGCGAAAGTCAACAAAAAATTAGTTTCGAGGAATATTGGGCGCTCGGTGAGTACCATTTAAGGCGTTTGTATTTTTGCGGTTTAATTTCTATCGAAAACAAGAAAACCCAGAGCCTTGTAAATTTGGGTAAAAAACGACGAAATCGTGAATATTCTTATAAATACAATTTAAAAGTAAACGAGTTTATGTACCAAGTTTGGCAGAAGTGTTTTAAATATACCCTAGGTGAAACCGATACATTTTGAAAAACTGTTTTTAAACACAAACTGAATTCACCAGGAATTACCGTAAATTTGGACGGAAGAGGAAAGAATGCACCATCTAATAAACTTACACATGAAAAAATTAATGAGGTCAAAGATCATATCGAAAGTTTTCCAATATACGAATCTCATTATTCCAGAAATAAAAGTACGGTTTCACTCTCTAAATATAGTGCGATTTTCAAAACAATGAATATTAAATTCAAATCACCAAAAGCTGATACATGTAACACAGGTGACAAGTTACAAATGCAAATAAGATTGGCTTGTGGTGATGAGATAAACGAATTGCGAGAAATTCAAAAGGAACACCATATTAAGGCCGATTTAGGATTTTCCACAAAAAAAAGGATATAGCTGAAGCGAGAAGTAGTAGTAATTCAAAGAAAGTGTTGATATTCGATCTTCAACAAGTATTACCTACACCAAAACTTAACTGAAATATAGCATATTATAAAAGATTTTTGAGTGTATATAATCTTACGATTCATGATGGAACCACCGGAACGGCATATTGCTATATGTGGCATGAAGGTTCAGCTGGCCGTGGATCAAATGAAATTGGATCATGCTTGTACGAACATGTTATTTCTCTTTCGGAATCGTATAAATCACTAACACTATAGCGACAAATTCAATTGTATCTTCGATGTTAATGGTAATGGCAAATATCAAAGACAGGATTGAGTATATTGATCACAAGTTCCTGAAAGTTGGCCACACGCGACTGGAGTGCGACTCTGATCACTCGATTATTGAACGACGTAAAAAAATACAGGTATACAGATCCAGCACCATCGTGAGTGGTACCAGTTTGTGAGAAGTTGCAGTTCTAAAAAAAGGCGATTCGAAGTAATTATGAATGCTTAAATGAGAGATTTCAAAAATTTCTCCAATGAAAAATTCATATATTTAATTTGCCAGTAAACCAAAACATAACTTAATACTCATTCATACCCTCTAAATCCAGTTATCATACTGAACATTTCTAAGCCAGTGTCAATAGTTGAATGTCTGTATGTTTTTTCACAAATTCAATTTATACCTAAAATCATCCTCCTGAAAAGTTATTAAAATAAAGTTAAGCCCTTTTTCCATATGAGTCGAGGTTTGAACTAATGGTATTCATTTGGAGATATTTGCGCATCAATCAAAGGACTCATGCAGCGAGTACAATCGGTAAGTGGTGTATTCGAAACACTTTTTTTTTTATATATGTAGCTTTAATTGGGTGCATGGCGGACTTTTAGACAGTCCTAGCTCCTTATAACTGTCAGTGCTCCTGCACCCAACGCGCGGTCCTTCAAGTAAAGGTTGATAGCTGCCTTAAACTTGTGCGTTTTATACTCAAACGGAAACTGAAAACCGGATAACGAATTCCACTTCCTGGATGTTCGATGAATGAATTCGCGCTTTGCACCTTCACTTCGAGGTTTTGGCAGCGTCTCCGTAAACCTATGCGCATTGACCGTTCCTCGTGTTACCCGTCCTGGCGTAACTAATGGTGGTATTTTCTCCTTTAATTCTGCAGAACATTTACCATTTATAGAACACGCAGAGCTCTGCAACATCTCTGCGGTGTTGTAGGCTGTCTAGATCTTTCGTAAGTCTGGAGTTTCGTATTATTCGTATGGCACGCCGCTGAACTCTATCCAGCAACTGGAGAGCAGTGCCATATGCTACACCCTAAACTTGACAGCAAAATTCAATACACGGTCTAATAAAGGTTATATATATCTGGAGAACTTGATGCGATTTAAAAAATCGTCTGCATCTATTGAGGAACCCGAGTTTACGTGAAGCTGATTTGGCCAATGCGATAATGTGTTCATTCCATTTTAACGAATAGGACCTTAGTATATCAGAAGCATCTAAAAACCAGTTTGATTTAGTAATAAAAATTGAAGATACATCCCAATGAATTGGCCAGTGATATATTACATTCGAGATATAGAATAGAGCCACTTCGATTGATGAAATTTGTTATCTTGTAATTCTTTCCATATTTATGGTTAATATAAATTTAATAAATTGTCAACTATAATAACAAGTATTGAAGTTGGATAAGACTTACTAATAGAATATTTTAAACAGATTAAATGGCATCGACAAATATTCATTGTTTAATCATAATAAGTAGATACATTTATGGAAGTGTCATATTGTTCATTAAGCCATGCTACATTGTATCATTTTTCATGTAACCTCGTCATCAGTATAGCATTTTTTTATGTATTTTTTAATTTTGATTAAAGTATTTAATTACCAGAATATTGTTATAATAAATAATCAGCTAATAAATAATCAAAATGCAACAACAACCAAATCAGAGTGTTTTTCTATGACCTTGCATTAAATGGAGTCAAGATTTTGAAGAGTTTAATATTTTAAGTTGAAGAACTAAAACATTACAGTCAGACCAATTTAAATTATACAAAACCTATTGGCTAAGCCGCATAAACTTTTAATACTAAAGCTAAGAAAATCAATTGTTAAAATCAATTTATTGATTAGAAAATTTGTTACGAATTACTATGAGATTACAGCAACTGTCTGTCAAAGTATATTTCAGAAGGATCAAAAAATTTAAGGGTTGTTGAATTTTAGCAAAAGAACAAAACGTATCCTGTTGAGAACGCATTGAAAAATTACTGTTGAAAAAATACCTGTGATTGTCATATCTTGTAAAAGTTGCCAACTTCATCTTAACGAAAAAGTATTCAGGAAAATTTATTAGTCTTCGGTCAGCGTAAAACACAACAAGGGTCAACTTATGAATTATTACGACCAATAGATTTGTAACACAAAAATTAGAATGAGGTAGTGAATAATATCAATCGGCTATCATCAGCACAAAAGCTCGTCTTAAGTCATATGCAGAAAGTTTATGAACAAACTATCTTTTTATCTCCAGTCACTCAGGCTCAATTAGCCCATTATGACGTCCTTTCCCAGGCGAACACTCTCAGTCCCGGAATCTATTTGTTCTTCTAATGAAGTCCAGGATATCCGGTATCCTCAAGGTCTCAATTGGTCCTCAAATAGGAATTGTGAGCCGAAACAGTGCAGTCTATGGAAAGAGTATGAAGAACATGAGCACAAAAAGTGCTAAACGGTTTCTTTCTCCCCGTCCCCACACTGTTCGCAGAAAGAGGTGTTTCGAATTTTTATTCGAAACATATGAGTATTCAGGGAGCAGTACCCCGTGAAAATGCCCAGCTTTAAAGTGCGTCTATCATAGTTTAAGTTAGACTGGGATCTTTGCTGGTTTACTGATCCAAAGATGATTTTGGATAAACGACAAGAGATGAGATTATCCCATCTCTTTTGGTGCAGATCTCCAAAGTGATAATCAATTTCTTGTTTAAGAGATAGTGACGTCACTCCTAAAGCGGGCTGAGGTCCCACAAAGGTGGATGTCGTACCCAATCGGGCCAATTTATCGGCACAAAATATTCCCTTTGATACCCATATGACTGAGTATCCAGTGGAATCTAACTTTATTCAGCCTGCCTAGTCGATTAAGGGTACTTATCGTTTCCTAGATAAGTACCTTAAATCGACTAGGCAAACTATCTCCTACTATAATTTATGGGTTTAGCATAATTGTTCCAAAAATCATTTTCGATATGCGACAAGAGATGAGGTGTCCCATCTTTTCTGGTGCAGATCACCAAAGTGATTTGGTTTTATCTCCCTTAAGAGAGCCTAAAGCCCCAGAAAAGTTGAAGCTGCACCCAACCGTTATAAGCTATTTCGTTTATATCCATATGACTCTTCACATCTTAATTCAGACTGCCTAGTTGATTCAAGGCAATTACCGTTTCCGAAACAGTTTATGCATATACGAATTTTCGCCTGAAATACAGTAGCGTACCTAAAAAGGGGAAGAAAATTATACCTCAGGATTTAACATGTATAACCCATCCAACGAATTCGTGAAGTGCTGTTTCAACAGATTTACCTTTCTGGTATGCATGTTGTTTGGCACGTAAAGGATTTTTTGATATTGTAAAGCCGACACTAATTGAAAGAGGAAAATTCGTAGTCGTACCTGAACGAATGGAAAGTCTTGATTTTTGTAGTACCTTGTTTCAAATTAACTGAAAATTGAAATAAAATAAAAATTCCCAATCTAAAAAATTTTACTAAAAACTTCGAGTCTTTAATTCTCGCCATAGCGACGATAGCGACTCATTTACTTCTAGAAATATCTGTCAGGTTTAAACTTCTTAAGAAGATTACTTACAATATGGGAAAGATAATCTGATATATGTATACTGTTTCAGGTAAAATCAGGTTTAGGTCGGCCGATTTATATTGCCTTATGATATTAAGATGAGCCAAGCCAACATTGTAATCCTTTTACACACAATTGCTTTTTATGCTATCCGGAATATATTTGAGTCAACGGCGATAATCGAACACGAGACGGCAGCATGTTAAGAAACTATCTTAACCACTCACAACCTAGCATTACTAATAATTCTCAACACAAAATAAATTTTTTATTTGAATAAAATACAAGATTTGAAAGAACTTTGTATGTAAAGATTGAATCAACATGAAACCTAAGTAGAACTATACTTTTATCATAAGGCTAAGATGTATCTATAATTAATATTAAAATGAATAATCATCAAAATATAAATTACCATCTAACATGTTTAAAACAAACTTCACTTTGGTTTATGTTCTATAGTAATATTGATTGCGTTAATTTGGGAAATCAGAAGATTTAATGTTAAAATTAGATTTTATGTTGGATCCAATGTACACATAATAAAATATAAAGGTTCAGAAAATTTTAATTAAAAATCTTTTGTTTTGTTGTTTCTTATGTAGAAAATTTATTTTAACCAACTTTTTTCTTTTTGTTGAATATGTATATGAAGCTCATAACATATTCAAAAATAATAAAATTCATTATTAAAAATATAATAAAATTGAGTTGGTCACGTGTCGTATCTTAAAATATTTGTGTATCTATAATTGAAGTCGTCCGATTACGATAATACTGGCAGCATTTTAAAATACTGAGAAGGCGGTAATAGAAAAACATTAAAATCGCTAGAAATAATTCAAAACTTGGTGGCTCGAATTTTAACAATCCCAATTGAGCCCAACACTCACTACAGTGATTTATAATTTATCAGAACGATCAAAACATTAGTATTGTATAATAGTCATAGTTTTGCAAGTTAACTATTAGCGGCTTGTCGAATGGGCTAACAAAAAGTTGAAAACATAATATACTCAATGGGACAAAGAGATGGTGGTTTATGCTCATTGAAAATCTCATGATGTAAATAAATGGTTAACGGTATTATTTGAACGAAACTTTCAATAATTTACCTATAAAGACCCAGCCAGTGCCACATAACTAGACTGTTAGACTCAGGTATATGGCAAAACAAGAAACGTTAAACATAGTCCTATATAATCAGCTAGTATAAAGGAAGATTTATGATCTGACACTATATTGTGAATTACTCGTAACAAATATCAAAGTTTGTGTAGACGTGCCCGTTTCAGATATATTAAGTTGGCATAGGGTGATAAATATATTATGTTCGTAAAATTTCGATAAATAATAAAACGAGATCACGTTACTATAGCCGCCAATTGATTAGTAGAGCTATGGTTAAATAAAACTAAAGAACTCAAATAAACTTTGACAGTTAAAGATGACAGTTTGACAGTTAAACGTTCAGAAAATCGAAAAAAACGTAAATCAAGTAGTCTAGTCTATATTCAGGCTTTTAATGATACAATATTCCTCGCCACGACAATATCAGTCCATAAGGACAGAACCAATAAAGTCCACATAAGAAGGACATAATTTTATATAGTTGGTGCAGTCATACAAGCGGATAATAGTTTCGCTATGGCACATGCCATTTTCGACAGATTTTGAATCACAAAAACGACCAATCTCGAACAACGCATTTTTGCGAGGAAGCCAGTGAATGTCCTCAACTCGAGTTGACTGAGTACTAAAAAACATCTTGGTTCTATCGAGGCCATTCGCTTAGACTGTTGAGAAACCATTCGCTTACACTGTTTTTATTATTTCAGCGCTCTACCACTACTCTTCGATGTACTTTTTTGATCTCACAGAATAATTTTGATTCAATAAATGGCCATTAAGGGCCTCAATTCTGAGTGATATTTTGGCTAATTGGGTGTCCCATAAAATACAAACCCTTGCAATATTTCGGTCTTTGAACCAAAATAAAGTGGATGCCAAACATCTGGGATTTTGATATGCGACCTGGGCGTCCAAAGATACCTATTCCCGCTCCATCCTTGATTCCACTCATCTCGATCAGGGAAAACAACTTTAATGTATTCCAAGTCTTAAATTCCATTAGAATTTTCAATTACCTCACCAATTTGGTCGTTAGATTCGGTCTATAATGCAGATCTCCAGTCATTCAACCAACTTAATATAAATTAAAGACCTAAAACGCGTTTACAACTGCGATGAATCAGCATTCTTGGTTGTTTTCAAATTAAATTATTTACCTGTTGCAAAAAGCTTATTGTCTTACAACATAGACAATGAGGAATGCTACAGGTTATAATGTGATGTTACTAATCAGAGAAATACCACTGCGTAATGGTTATATAGCTAATGTATTTTTACCATGGCTTTGTCAAACTGAAGTGGTCTTATCTTATTTACCTTACACTGCCAAGTTTTTAAGATGTTCAGAATATCGACAAAACATACCAAATCTGTTCGAGAAGGTGTTGTGTGATAGTATTTTGCCCCATTCTCGACCAAGAACAATCTTTAAGGCATCGACCAAAGTATTAACTAAAATATACGACATCGACCGTCTCATATATTTTAGTTAATACTTTGGTCTGTAGAATGGGTCATATGTTAAAATCTATTGCGTTAAAGTCCGGAAAATATGGTGGTCATTGTTGTTAAGAAACGAAACTGAGAACTATTTTTTATTAAAAACGTTGTAGTTTTCTGGGTTAATGAGATAGTGCCGAACCTTGTTGAAAGGTTTAGTTTTTACAGAAGTATTTATATACCTAATGTACAAAGCATCGATTAAAATATTTATGAGAACGAATGGAGAGTGTCCTGTGGCAGATACCGTGGCACAAACAATCACTGATACAAGCACTTGCTTTCGCAGAACAATTAGCAGGTCTAATTATATCTTTATTTGTACTCTGACCAAACACAATCGTTTTGTTTGTTTACACATTACTGAACCGAAAAAATTCTTTATTGCTCTTGCAATGATGCACTTTTTTGTATTTTGAAACCCTTCAACCGTAGTTCAGGTTTTAAGATGGCGCTCGTAGCAAGCACAAGCTTTCGCACACCAATTAGCAGGTTTAAATTCTCTTTTTAGATGTTTCGCCAAATTAACTGCGCTTTGTTGCTTCACCTTTTCAACCATTGGGGATAAGCTAAAGTGAAGTTTCGGTGATAAGATGATTTCCTACTTCATCCAAGTCATTTATGAAACTGAGCTTCGCAACGATCGTGGAATCTATAAATTTTAAAATTCTTTATGGTGTCTAAATAAATGTTTACTTGACTATTTCAATTTTCTAGTTAGATATTATAAGTGCATATACATGTTTTTTATTTTGTATTAAATATTCCAACAAATAAAATTAGAAATTATGTCAATCACAAGCATACATGTCGGTTATAACACATTGATATGTATCAGTGACATGTGAAATAATTAATTATTTAAATGAAAATTATTTTTCATTGAAGTTTTTAATTATCAATTTGTAACTTATGTCAGTATCATTGTCACATACGAATATACGATGAACACAGAATCGTTTATTGTTGGATTGTATTATTTCTATATAGAACATATCAGTTGGTGCCCACTTGTAAATCGAAATTAAATCTACGAAGTTAAAAGGCCAAAACCACCATTTACGTTCCACATTGGAACAATACATCCAAGTATTATAAGCACTGACTATAAGTATGTATAGTCTGTTATAAGTACAAAATATCATATATAACAACTTTGTGAAATCAATATTTTGCTGAAAAAGATAACACAACATCACCTTAGAAATAATATTTTTACCTCTTTCCATTCACACCCACAAAACCAAATACATATTTATTTATTTCTGTTCATATGAACGAGTAGTTCTACAAACGGTATAAGGGAATACAGCACAATAAGTAAGGAAATTAAAAAGGAAATTTTGTCTTGTAAATTTTTTCCTCTTTTTTTCTGATACGAAAAACTTTACGGATTTTCTTTTCTTGTATTTCCATTTTGATAATGTTGATTTACATCACCGCCAAAACAAAATAAAAAAAACAGCCCACAAACAAATACACGGAAAGTTACAAAAACAAAAAAACAAAAAAATATGGAAAATTTTCTATTATTTTCTTAACATTATCGTAACATATATATTATGTATATGCAAGAGAAGAAAAACAATGAAAATTATACAACAGAAGAAGATCTTCCATTAGTTAATTCAACATAAAAAATGTGTTTTGGGAAATGGCAATAACAAAAAATATTTAATTATTTTTGCCATTCCATTTAAATGAAATTAAAATTAATGAAAATTCTAGATTTTGTTGTAATTTATTTTGCAAATTTACTTAAATTCTAAATAAAATGTTTATCGAAATTTTCATAAAACTTTAATTGATTTGGAATTCATTTCGATTTATTAGTTTACTCTGATTATCTTTTAGTGTGGGCCAAACTGGGTAATTGAATGAATTTTGTTTTTCTTTGCGAATCGATTATACAATTATTTGATTTGTGGTTTTTGTTTTTATTTCTCCTCAAATTAGAGATAATAGTTAATTGATAGTTTAATAACTGTGAAACACGCAACAATGTCAAAATCGAATTGGAAATACGCTTTTCAAGAAAATTATTTTCCAAAAACTTTTAATTTATTAGGTGGTGGGATGAGACAATTGGTGGTTCTGAAATTAATCGAATTTATAAATAGATAATAATAAGTATGGATTGGTAGGATGTGATTTGACTAAAAGGCAGGTTGTATTTATGTATATACCGTGTAGATTTTCTACACCTATATTATATCATACATAGGTGTTTCTGAATTATTTGATTTCTGGAGTGAAATACGTTATTATTATTAATATTTTATTTGAACAAAATTACTAGAGACTAGAGTACCGTAACTGTGGATAAACAAATTAATTAATCAACAAGAGTTGTAAATTTGACGAAAATCTTTGATTATGAGTGAAATGGTTGGTATTTCAAATATTTAACACCTTAATTGCGATTTTGCTAAAATTCGAAAATGTCTTCTACCTTTAATTTAAAAATATTAACTGTGACCTGTAAAAAGGTGAAATATTTATAACTCATACAATGAAATAAGAAGATTTGAAGTGTCGGTTCTAATAAACTAATTTTCCAAATATTGTTACAATATGTGAAATGGAAGCAACATCAATTATACAGATTCAATGGACTCACATTGCTATTCTTTATTTCAAAGATTATTCATACGTCAACAACAACGGTAATTAATAACTATAAGATTATTCAAATACTAAACACAGTATCTTTATCAAAATTTGATTATCCAAAGTTTATTATTAGAGGGGACTATAATATAAAACATACAACTTGGAGTTCCAGGCTAATTTCTCCTGGAGAAAGGGTTCAATGCCATTCATGAGCAATGCTTTGTTCAATCCCATTCATGAAAACAACTGCGAATATTTTTCTCCAGGGGGGCCAACGGATGCAGGAAAAATTCCAGATCTAAATGATTTCTTCATCACAAAAGGTATTTCATCCAGTTGCACTAGAGTCGAAGGAATTAACGACTTAACCTCTGATCACATTCCTGTACTGTTATCACTAAACGCTATAGTCATCAAGAAAAATAAAAGGCAAAACCTCACTAATCGAGTATTAAAAGTATTGACGAATTGGAACAGCAAACAAACAATTTTACTGGATACAAGCCAGTCTAACTTCTCCAGCAATAAAGGATAAAGTGGAGATCGAAGTCAAATATCCGGCTGAAATTAGAGAAAGAAGAAATGCAAGGAGAATATTGCATCTGACCAGAAATCCCGGTGACAAGACAACTTTAAATTGTGTAAGTAACAAAATCAATATAGTAATCAAAAGCTTCAAACAGGAGTGCTTCGGCAACTATCTAAGCGGGCTAGTTCCTGAAATAAATAAGGACTAGTCGTTATAGAAAGCAACCAGAAAATTTAAACGACCTGTAGTTCGAATACCGCCTATAAGAAAAGCTCAAGTCAGTTTGGTTCGATAAGACAAAGAAAAAGCGGAACTATTTGCTCGATACCTAGCAACAGTGTTTCAGCCCCAAGACATTCAATCCAACAGTGACGTAACACCTGCTTATCAACCAAATCAAAATTTTAAAAGGATCACACCAATGGAAGTTGCTCAAGAAA
The DNA here is from genome assembly GCA_963932295.1 of Tipula lateralis. Taxonomy (NCBI): domain Eukaryota; kingdom Metazoa; phylum Arthropoda; class Insecta; order Diptera; family Tipulidae; genus Tipula; species Tipula lateralis. Next base: position 40,571,992 of record OZ010736.1, read on the forward strand.
TCGACAAAAGTTTGAACCAAGGCACATGAATTAATCCATGTAAAGAAATCATCATGATTACACACTTATTTAATGCCTGTATGAGATTCAAGTATAAACCCTAATGCTTCAAAACAGCCCGAATAATTATGCTGAAGAAAACTGGTAAACCAGATGAAGAAGTAACATCATACAGACCAATTTCACTGCTTCCGACCGTATCAAAGCTGTTTGAAAAACTACTGAAACGTCTAAAGTCAATGGTAAACTTCCCTGATTTTCAATTTGAGTTCAGAAACAACCACTCTACAATAGATCAGGTCCATCAAGTCTATTCCAGGCCTTTAAAAGGGTTTGGCACGAGGGATTGATATTCAAAATGCTACCACAAAACTATTTCCAGCTGCTTGAATATTTCTCATACCTTTCTGATCATCAATTCAGAGTCATCCATGAAGAAACATGTTCTGACTTTTATCCAACGTTAGCGGGAGTTCCGCAGGGAAGTGTTTTGGAACCCTCTACGTTCTCTACACTGCGGACATACCTACAACGAATAAAACATTCATCGGTACCTTTACCGATGACACCGTAATTATGTCAGTAAACGAATTACAATCAAAGGCAGAGGAAAATCTGCAACGAGCAATGAACAACGTTACTAAATGGACAAATGACTGGAAAATCGTGCTTAATGAGCTTAAACCAACCCATGTGACATTTACACTTCGACGCAAAAATAACAATCTACGCTTATACCTCAATGGAGCGCATGTGCCGCAGGCTGATTTGGCAAAATACCTTGGTCTGCATTAAGATTCAAGGCTCAACTGGAAACATTACGTGAGACAAAAAGCTGAACAGATACGATTAAAACCACGTCAAATGTACTGGTTAATTGGACATCATTCCAAAATGAGCCTGTATTGCAAAAGGCTAGTCTATCAAACTATCTTCAAACCAATTTGGATGTATGCCGCGCAGCTATCGGGTTGTACTCATAAGCCTAATAGAGACATTATACAACATAGTCAAAATAAATTTCTTCGAATGATCACCAACGCTTACCGATTCGTGACCAACCGGGAAATACACAATGATCTAGAAATTCAATTGATAGACGACGTCATCCGCGAATGTATCATAAAACATTATCTACTTTATCTTTTGGTCGGAACGAACATGGCGAGAAAGAGACAGTCTGATATTTAAATGAAAGAGACAAAAATAAAATGCTTTCAAATGTAATGTCAAACATTTTATGTCGGTATATTGAGGATAAACAATAATAAATAAATAAAAAATGTGAATTTATAATTTTTAAATAACAAACCAATTTATTAAAAATAAAATAATTAAAATTTATTTAAACATTATTTTATCATTCTAAACCAATTATGATAAATTATTATAAATTTATGTTCGCTCCAAATATCCACAAATATAATCACGTATAATGTCAACAACTTAAATTATTTGCATATAGATGGCAGCAACATTGTTCTGTATTTTTTCCATAAACCATAATATCGCGAAAAAAATAGTCGAAACGAAGGAACGCAAGCATGAAGTCGACTTTAGTTCTGATTTCCATTCGTATAGTACACACTGGTTGAACGACCGGACAAAGTGTATATGAAGACATTTATGGAAGATATTCCATTTATATTGTTCTCTTCGAAGAGAGCGATCTCCGTTTCCTCATTCTATATTTTATAAAACACTTCTTCTTTTTTAGATAGTAGTTATAGTTGATCAATTACTTGGATGTCAGTTTTCATTATTGCTCAATCCAGTTATTCATGCTGCTGTTTGCTCCATTCACCCATCATATCGAATTCCGATTCGTTGTAAGCATATTTCCTAAGTATCTGTACTGTACAAGCTTAAAGCAATCAAGTTCTTATTCGTTTCCGTGAATATTCCATAATTTTCTAAATCATTGGAAAGCATTGTCGCTTTCTGCTTGACTAGATATCTATTGTTGGTTGTTTACGACCAATAGGTAGCAGCAAAGCTGTGAATGCAAGAGGTCTGGCAAGCTAACACACACTGAGATGACAAACTACCACCAGCAAAAAAACAAAATTGTAAAACATACAAAGCCGAATGAGGTGAGTTGGTGGAATAGCGATACCAAGGCAATCATCGGATCAAAAATTTCAGTTAGATAGATTTCCTGATGCTTTGCAAAAAGCCTTTGCAGCAGTAATATATTTAAGAATGACGAATGCACACAACGCAATAACAACTAGTTTATGGATAAGAAAATACTAACAGTTCCAAAATTGGAACTAAGTGCAGTACATCTGTTATCCAATATCCAGCCTTCTGAGGTATATCCAAAACACTATGAACTACCAAGATGCAAAAATGTTCGCTCGGACAGTCTCTACAATAACATTGAGGTAGATTATCTCTAATCTCATTTTAGAGATAATCTACCTTAGGTTTCAAGGAACTTTGTACCAATCGATATAAATTCAGCTGACACAAAACTCAATATGATGGACGAGCTTAACTTTCTTGCGTGAGAACCAAAGCGCATGACAATCGATACACTTGTTCGAGTCATTTCAACCACAATCCGATACTGGTAAAAATCGAACAAATCACTTGCATCACAATAGTTGCTGAGTGGAGGTGAAACGCTGTTAATGAATTAGCTGACAAAATCTTATGTGTATTTGCAAAGATTTAAAGACAGTAACGTTTATAAACAACGAAAAAAAAATTAATGAAAATAATAATACCAGAATAATAGTTACAAGTATAAATAATAATTACCAGTTAGCCAAGAGGTGCTAATGATTCTATCAAAGGAAAGCAAAATAAGCAGTGATATGCATAATTGAAGATATGTATAAGAGAATAATATGTCGCCGGATGTAGCTTAATGGTTAAGAGAGTTTCTCATCACGCCGCGGTCTCGAGTTCGATTCCCGCCGTTGACCAAAAATTAACATGCAACCGGATGACATAAAAACGCGTTTGTGTGTAAAAAAAACATTCGTTGGGCTTGACCACCTACAATGTGCACCAATCGTTAAAAAATTGGTTCGTAAGGTCTCAGTTAAGACGCGGTAAGGGCCGTTTGCGGCCTTTAAGCCAGTTATTTTGATAAGAGAATAACACTCTGTGGGGGCTCACAAAGAACATTGACAAATATCCAGCTCGAAGGTCCACTGTTAGTCAGCTGTTGTTGTTTTGACTAAGGATCCAGCTCGAAGGAACACTGTAAGATATCACTTCAGCTGATATCTATTGTTATTTCAACAATTCTGAGCTTACTCCTGGTGGTGGTCAATACCAGAATGAAATAATTTTGAGCACGGTTTAAACGATACTAATTTTATTGAGTGATTTACATCTTATATATAAATTTATTTTTAATTACACTTACAACATGAAATATAATTGAAATATAAAATTTGAAAATTTCTTAAAAGCATTTTACACGGTGAGTATATTTTTTATGTCATAACAAAGAGAATAAATATAAAGAGGAACATCTTATATGAATTGTGGTTGCATATAAACTAAAAAATTTAAAATATTTCTGAGTTGTTAGGTGATGGCAAACGAAATAGGATAAACATACATTTTTGATTTCGTTTTCTGTTTGAAACAGAAAGATTCTGTTTGAAATAGATTATTATATGAAAATATATCTATTCCATTTTACAATCGAATTATAATATGAAATAGTAAGCAAAGTTTTGAAATAAGCAAAATTTTTTTTTTTTTTTGGTTTCGTTCGAAATTGAAGACGAAATCAAAAATATATGTTTATCCTATTTCGTTTGCAATCACCAAATAACTCAGAAACATTGTTTAGTTTATATGCAACCGCGGTTCATATAAGATGTTCCTCTTTATATTTATTCTCTTTGGCCATAGCATAAAAAAAAGTATTTTATTGTAATTGAAATATAATCTTAATTCTAAATGTTGTTATAACTTTCATGGATTGTCAGTATAAAGCTTGTTTATGTCGAACAGAGACAGAATCAAAATAAATTGTACGTTACTCAAATGTTATAAAAAAAATTATCTTAGTCTGTCGCAATATAAAGATTTATATTTTTATGATTTATATTAGCAATAAAACTGTTATAATAGTTACCAAATACCAATAATAGTGGTGATTAGGATATTTCAAACTATTTTTGTACAATTTAAAACCATCAATATGATAACATACCTCTTTAAATAAATTAGTGAACCGATTTCGCAAATCTTTTTGCTCAAGGGATCGTATAACTGAAAGATTACTATAATCAATTGTTTTTCGTCATATTGATTAGTAGGGTTTGTTATTGAACTTTTAACAGAATCGTGTATATCAAAAGGCACTGTAGTAGGGGTCGCAGCTTAAGAATTAGGAAACTCACAATAACTCTTAAGGTTCACTCCTAGATTCTGGAAAATATAAACCTTGCAACTTAATTTTTCTACAACCGTTTACTCCGTGCTTTCTTTTGGGATGTTCTTGTTTTAGCCATTGGAAAGGTTTTGATTTCCTGACAAATTAATCTTTGTACTACTATCAAACGAAACGAACTTACACACAAACGAAAATTTAAAAAAATAATGAATCACATCCGGTTAATCCTGTTGTAATATAATATTATAAAACTATTTACATAATTGTAGAGTGGAAAGCTATTGTAATATAGATCTAAAACCTTAAACTAATGATTAATTCTTTATTAAAACAAGATACCATTTATTTATTAACCAAAGATTTGTTTAATATTATATTTATAACAAAAACAAAAATTCTGTTACATAAACTAATCTTTTCAACACAACATGTGGTTACCGCATCGCAATTATAAACATACGCTTTAAGATATATTATTAGTGGTTCGGTTATTTAAATATGCACACACTCCAACATATAACATTAGTACAATTTTTTATTATTATTTAAGTTTATATTCCTCCCCCCACAAAAATTAGCAACCCCTTAAACCATTTTGTTGGTACATAGTTCTGTATTCTCAATTATAATATTTAGAAACCAAATAGAGTTTTAAATAAATTATTAGAGGAAATTTGTAATAAATCAAAAAGGTTGTTTGGTTGCTACCGGTATACAATAAACTGTTCATGCCTAATTAATAATTCATTATAATGACCCGTGCTGAGATAAATATAAAAGAAAATTTAACTTCAGCCATGAATAATTAAAATAAATTAGCATCTACTCACCACAGATATCCGCAATCTAACTAAATGTTAATAATCGTATGTACGAGTATATACATGTGTGCTTATACCTAGGCACATACATACAATATTATGAACACATTATTGCCGACATTTAGAACTATATATTTAACTTTATAACTATCGAAAAGCTAAATTTATTTGTATAACAAAGCTCACGGAAGTATAATTATCGAATAAAAAATTAAATTAATTAACCCACCGCCAATGATTGACAAGTTTAGATAGTTGATTGATCAGTTTGTATATAATTAATTTATTGATTGACTTATACTTAAAGCTGGAAGGGAGGAGCTTTAAAAAGTACTTTATCACTCCACTAATACTGTTATTAACTCTATAGCTATCATTGATTATGTCAATCAGCAATTGATTTTGTGTTTGATTATTAATGAAAGAAAACTGTTTGGTTTTTGCTTAAGGGTGATTAACTGATAAACAGGTAAATACATAATTTTCACTCTAGAAAAATATAAAATTAAATTTTAAAACGAAATTTTTAATTTGGATAGTATTTGGGGATATTAATTAGCGAAGGTCGGTCTTTCAAATGATTCTATATAAAAAAAGCTGTTACGCGTACGTAAATAGAATTTTTTTTTTATTAATAAGAATTTCAGTCTCACGAACATGCATAGAGCAGTTACTGTTTGAAAATTGAGTCGTACTTTTCAAATTCTTTCTTTGGTTAAGTTTTTAAAGTATAAATAAATAGTTTTATTTATGCTCTAAAAACTCATACTGGGTTTCAATCGCAATAATTCGGTTCGAAAACAAAAGTTTCTTGGGTTTTATAGAAAATTTCATTCCAGTAACAATTGAGCTGGTTTTTTGAAAGTCGTAGAATGCTGTGTGCCTCATAAGACTTTTCAAATTTTGAAGCTTTCGCTTTTTCCTCATAGATGCAAGGTGAAAAGTCAATTTACGCAACAACTTTTCGTTTACTTTTCAATTTGTATGCGTACAGTTTGAATAATAACGTAGTATGCTAATATAATTCAAAATATAAAACAAAACTAGTTAAAAATATATCAAATACACAAACTATTACTATGTTTCCATGCTAGGTTGAAACAAAGTAGAGTTAGGGTTGGCATTCATGGAAACAGAGTTTAGGGTCGAGATTCGATAAATATTTTTAACTCGACGAAACTAGTGAGGTTTAGTAGAATTGAAATTTAAATTGGCGACGGTTACTTTGGTTGCGATTTTGTGACCGAAGGTTTTTTCCTATGCACTAACACGGTAATTTAACTTTCTTATTTACTGTGATTTTCCCCATTATTTACAAAAATACAATTATTAAGTATTAACGCACGATTAAAATTATTTACTTCACTGATCTTCAGATGATAAACACAAATAATGACTAATTACAAACAAAAAATATAAAGCTGTCAACTCAACCTAACTCAGTTTTTTTTTCATGGAAACGGTCGACGCCATATTAAATTAAAACCAGTTGGGAATAAGTTAAATAAATCTATATAAAAACTTCTTTATTTATTTTTTAGAGGAAAGTTGGACAGGAAGCTCAAATAGCCACAGAAGACTGGCGAAAATTAAAAAAAAATGGAGCAACTTAATAAATATCTATAAGGTATAATATTAAATATGCAATCTAATTACTGATATAGCATTTTATTTTATTTTTAGACAATAATTTAGCAACCTACAGGCAGAGGAACTGAAAATACAGGCCCAAAAGCTGCCACTTGGTCATTTTTCATTTTAATGCATTATTATTGTTCAGAGCGGCATAATATAAATCCGCCTAACAAAATCGATACTGAAGAAGACATTGTACCATCTTCTAGTGAAAATACACAACCGTCAACTTCGAAAAGTCGGAAGAGAAAAACCAATACGCATGAAGATTTCAAACTGCTAAAGAAATCCACATGTCCAGTTTGGTGGAAGTTTCTAGCTCAAGTGAAGACAAATAATGACACGTGTTTGTATTGCATATAAAAACATAATAATACAACTAGTGCTGTGGTAAATTGTATTAAATTTAGAAAAGTATTTTAAAATTTTTTATTTATGATATTCTTTTTAAATAAAAGACTGAATTAATAATTAAATTCATATTGTTTTATTACATTTATTTCTATAGGAAAATTCAATAATGTAGGCCAATAATCACTGTAACAACGTTCTACGAAAACTTAAAGCCATTTCATCATCAGCCGTTTCTGCATTATTATTAGAATTGTCGAAATATTCATCTAACACTTCCTCAAATGGCTCCAACTCAAAATTCTGATTAATGCAAATACTGTGCATTACACAACAGGCGGTTATAACTTTTCAATTCTTGTGATTTTAAAAAAATCGCCCGCTATCGCGTTTTTCATTAGTCCAAACGCATTTTCCACAATGCTTCGTGCTTTACTATGCATTAGGTTAATTTTTTTTTCTACTTCGGTTAAGTTGCCTCTTCTTACAAGCGGTTTGATTATAGCTACCGGTTCTAATGAACATGTGTATCCACTGTCGCCAAATAGAAAAAATCCATGAGGTGGGAATGTTTGTTTGTGGTATATAATTGACTATCACGTAAACCCCTCTGGCCGTGTACGGAACCCGGGTATCCACAACAAATGTAAATATTTACCAAAACTGTCGCATACAGTCAGTAAATTAATTCTGTAATCCAGTTCACGATTTATATATTGACTGTGTAACGCAGTTGGTATACAATAATTTTTATGTGACATCCTTCGATAGCACCTAACGCTTTCGAAAATATGGAAGTGCCAGATCGTCGATTAAGATGTTCGCCAATAATACTATAAGAGTACTATAACTTAGTAATTTTATTACCTTTGGTGCAAGCTTCACAAACATATTAAGAATTGTGTGTACTATTGTTCTCACAGTATATCTTGATATATCGAAACTTACATCGGTGACCCTATAGCTCGCTCCACTGGCTAACCAATATAAAAATACAGAAACACGGCATTTTATTGAAAATTTTAAACCTTTAAAAGTTTGATGTTGAACGAATAAACCGCATATTTTATTAGGCGAATCAGCAGATACTCTTAAATGTTTGCTGATATAAACACTATCATAACATTTAAGAAGTTTAGATTGCTATAAGGCGCAATCGGATACTTTTATGTAGTGACATCTATACAAATATTGCATCAACTACTGGGTCTTGCAAAAGTTTAGTTCGAAAAGTCTTACGAGGCACACAGCATAAGTCCACTTTTTAAAAAAACTAAGTTAACTGTTTTTTTTTCATGAGCTATAGATATCTTGTCTCCATAGTTACAATCACAATTAGAGTTCTATCTTGACATAAAGTAAACATAAACAGTTTTGCTGTACAATTCTATCGCACAAATATTTCTTTTGAAAGTGGAATAAGTCCATTCCTAATAGTTATAATTAAAACCACTTTCTTATTTCGATTATCATTGATTATTACTACTTTATTTATTGCTACTAATTAAAGGTTTAAATAAATAATATAATTTGTTAAAATGAGTTTCTATATCCGTGGAGAATACGACCTTCTTTTAATTTCTTCTGAAAGTGATGTTGGTAAGTAAGAGTAAACATTTATTGGCTGGAAATTCACTACCGACATCCAACATATCTCGGGCATTAATAATGTTGTTGCAGACACCTTATCACGCATAGATCTAATTTCTTTTCCTGAAAGTATAGATTATGCGCAAATAGCAGTTGCACAAATCAATGATGCAGAGCTTCGAGAACTTCTTCGTGACAATTCGTCATTAAAATTCTAGCAAGTTCCATTAAATTTCCATCCTAATAAAACTATTTATTGCGATACTTCGACTGCTATAACACGACCTTTTATTCCAATTGAATTTCGGAAAAAGTTTTTGAAGCCTTTCACAATTTATCTCATCCAGGAATCAAGGCATCAGTTAATTTATTGACAAAACATGTCATCTAACCATCTATCTCTAAAGATTCAATAACTATGGCTCAAAAGTGTATAGCATGTCAGAAGTCGAAAATTTCAAGGCAAACCATTTCTCCTCTCGGCTCTTTCAAATTAACTTCGCAAATCTTTGCAGAAATACATCTAGATATCATTGGTCCACTTTCGGTTTCTGAAAATTAGCGATACTGCGTTACATTGATAGATCGTTACACGAGATGGGCTGAAGCCATTCCAGTGTCGGATATTGCTGCGTCCACTGTTTCTTTCGCCGTGTACTCCGCATGGATTTCCCCAGACCAGGAAACTCAGTTTAAATCCAATCTGTTTACCGAATTATCCAATTTGCTTGGTTTCAAATGCATTCGAACAACAGGTTATAATCCAAAAGCGAATGGAATGATTGAACGTTGGCATAGAACGTTAAAATCTGCTATCATGCACCATGAACGTTCTGATTGGACGACGATACTTCCAACTATTCTGTTAGGATTAAGATCTACGTTCAGCGAGGAGTTAAAAACCACTCCAGCCGAAATTGTGTTAGGATGTCCATTGCGAGTGCCTGGACAGCTTCTAAATTCATCGATAGATAAACAAATTCCACAATCTGAATTTGTACTTAATTTAAAAAAACATTTCAATGAAAATAGGCCAACACCAGCTTCCAGACACTCCAATGTCAAAATTTTCATTTTTAAGGAGCTTTTGAGTTGTGATTATGTTTTTCTTCGTACGGATTCTCTGCGAAGATCTCTTCAAGCACCTTACACTGATCCTCATTTGGTACTTAAACTTTCGGAAAAATTTTTTACAATTCAAGTAAACGGGAAGTCAATTGTTGTTTCATGCTTAAACCATGTTTTATAGAAAGTAATATCGATAGAGAACCGATTCCAGCGATACCCACTTCGCCTATTAAGAAGGAATCGATTGAAACAACAAATCAAAATTCGAAATTTACAAACAAATCGGCAAATCAAAATTCTAAATTAATGGACAGTTTACCATTGGCTAAAAAAGTCAAATTTAATGTACCATCAGATTTGCCTTCTTCATCAACCACAAGGTTAGGTCGTAATGTCAAAATTCCTTTGCGTTATTTATCCAGTTTCAATTACAGAAATATTTGAATTATATTTTAATTTTGAAAATTAATAATTTTTTTTTGCATTTCATCAAACAGTTATTTTCGGGAATTTTTCCAAATTCTCTGGGGGTATTTGTGGTAATCCATCTCGTTTTCTTTTAATAAATACCTTACTGTTATCAAATTATAATTTCCACTGTGTTGTTTAAATTTATTTAAAATCATGAAACTCAGTGGAAATTATGGAAGTGCACTTATTTTTTTAATCTAGTAGTAGCTCTAAAAAAATAAACCAAGTAAAAGAAAAAAAGTTTTGTTTTTTAGAGAAGGAATAAAAACTCGTGAGGACTGACTCGCAAAAAGTTTTTTCTTTAAAAATAAATATATTAAAAATAATGTAATTAATTGTATATTATCTAATTAAATTTAGATATTGTAATTTTACATATATGCACTGTTATATAAGAAGTTTTGTGTAACCTTTTATACATTAAAACATAATACATAAAATAGTGTTGAATTTGAGCGAGTATTAATTACAAAGGTGAAAAGAATTTAAACCACCAAAATTCCAAAAATGCTCTTCTAGAAGACTAGAAAAAGTAAAAGGAATAAAGGCGACCTGCTAAAAAAATCGAAAATAAGCATTGTAAATGTAAGAAATTGTGTATTACAGAGAGTGGTTGAATTACACTTTTTAATTTATTTTGGGAAATAGCAACCAAAATACATTCTTGTAAGCATCCACTCAGCGAGTGTCAATAAAAAGAATACGAGGCAGAAATTTTAAGGGATCAGCCACAGATTGTAGTAATAAATACTTTTTAAATATTGAAAAGGAAAGCATTGAGACAAGCAAAAATTTCTTTATAGATACATTTGATATAGCTATAGGCAGATTACATAAGGCTCTCATAAAAAAGATAATAGGAAATGACTTACGTGAAAAAATTAAAGGGTTTTGCAGAAAGAGTGATGAGAAACTAGTGGAAGTCGCAAAAGATCATATAAAAAGTTTTCTACGCTGTTAAAGTCATTACACGCCTTCTAATAATCAAAATATAAAATACCTTGAACTTAAGACAAATGTACAACTTGTATGTTGACAAGTGCAATGAAACCCATACAGCATTTCTCAGCGAGCAAATATTTAGGAATGTTTTTAAGACTAATTTTATTTAAATTTTCATCACCCATACAAACACAAGATCATATCATAGTATACAGTGATATGTGTACCGGATGTGGTTTAGGATTGTTCAATCAGACCATAATGACATAAATGTTATTGACCACAAATTTTTACTGTCGGGTCATTCATTTCTTCCAAACGACAAAGATTTTTCAGTTGTGGAAACAGCATTAAAAAAAAGGACCAATTATACACTGCCCAAGACTATTATAATGCAATAAAGCTTGCCGAAAAAAACATCTTCATTTTGTATGAACTGAAAAGAGAAGGCTTTGTCTCAATCGAATCTTTAGAAGAGGTAATATCAAACAAAAAAAATACGGACGGAGAAATGGAAAACTGGCTTAAAAATATGTTGGATGAGGTTCAAAAGAAATGAACCTCACAAATTTTTTTATAAAATTAGTATGGAAAAAAATGCTGCTTTAAAACAATTTTTTTATTCGGAAAAACAGAAAGACCAAAAACCCCAGCAAAATTAAAATGGTACCACTTTATAAAAAAACTCCTATTCACCATAAATACTTCAATATGCTAGCTCGAATTATTTTTAAATTGATTCAAGCGCAAACCCTTAAATATCTCAATATATGAAAAAATGGAGTTATACCATTTTCGAAAAAACCAGCTCAATTACTACTTCGCATACTTTCATTTATTTTGAAAAAAGCAAAAGGCAGTTTATTCACAATCCAATGATCGAACCTTATTTTGGTTAGAATCTCTCTCTGCTATAGAAAAAATCGAAACACTATATTATACCGACAAATAAAATTGTATCATTCAATGCTGCAGTAACAGTTAATAAATTTTCAATCGAATAATAAATCGATTTAAAATTTTCGATGTTATTGGATATCCAGTTTTTCGAAATATGTGTTGTGAAATAAAAAAAATATATCGACCACCGGGATATTTGTTGGAAGATATCGGTTACTCATGTAGGATGGAAGCAATAGTAAGTTAAATTAGTTTGAATAATTACATAAGAGTAACGATAAAAAAGTTTCAAGTTTCCAGCACTGCACGGATAGTTCGTTTGGGATCTATTTTTCGAAGCTCATAACAATAAAAATAGAAAATATTATTCTAAGGTTTGCCTGTTTTGCATAACTAGAAATGATGATCAAAAACCGTTGTTCGAAGTTGAAGAATTTATGGAACAAATAATTTTTTAGAATGGAGATCAACAAATCAAATAGGATTAAAGTAAATACTCACACGTATATATAAGCAGTTAAAAATCATTAATTAGAATCATATTATTCTTAATCTGGTGGTTGTAAGTTCTGGTGATTAAAGTAAACAATAATTTATTTCCAGTGGCGTCTATATTCTTTTTTATGTATTTAAAATATCCTCATTGGAAGGTCTATTTTTGGCTTTGCGATACCTATTATTACCAGCCAATTCATTATCATGCTGCTGCAGGATTGATTGCTGAATACAATAATCATAAAAAATGAATGGTGGATTGAATGGAAAACTGCCTAAATCGTAAGAGTGCATAAACTCAAACCGTTCCCAATTCACTTCCGTATTATCTCCGTTTTCAATCTGTACATCTGCAGGACGATTAAATAACTCCTAAAATTAATGAAATTGACATGGATTTGAATACAACACACCAATGATGATATAATATAATAATGCATGAATAAATTATTCCATTTTATTCTCAGCTGTTCTGGAGTAGAATCCATTAGTTGTGCTGTATTCCTCATTATTTTGAAATATTAAATGTTACAAAACGCGGTTTACATTAGTATAAAATATTATCTTACGTCCAAATTTTATTTCTTTTATTAGTAACTAAATAAATTATATATAAAAAAATCTCATTTATCAAACGCTTGATGGCGGCGCCATTCACAGTAAAACATAGTTTTTTATGATTCATAGAACCTAAAAGGTAATTCGACGGATATTGTACATACGAGTACTTCTCGCTTTAAAATAAATAAATATTTTCTTGTTTACTTTTTGTTTTTGAACATGATAATTACATAGCATCGCTCTTATAATTTGGTTGCGTGCCGAACAATGTCAAAAGTATTACAAAGAAATTGAACAGTTCTTTAAAATTGTCCAAGAATTTTGATTTTTTTCTGAATCAACTGCTTCTACAGAATTTAATTTCTTAGATCATTAAATATCATTAATTTAGAAAAACAATTGAATCTTGACCAATTTTGTTTAGGTTATGTTTTGGTTATACTGTAAATTGTGTTGTTTCTTATATAGAAAGCTGCAGCCCATTCTATTGAACAAACACACCCTTGTGAAGCGAATGTCCATCATTGACGATATTAAGATAACCTTTATTGCTAGCGACTAAATAAATCGAAAAAGTAGATCTGGACCAAATTTTATCCCATTAAAGTGTATCCCATTAAATATGTATTCAAGCTAATGCCAACATATGTATATCGAAATAAATAAAAGCACATATATTACAAAACCAAATAATTTTATATGTTTATGTAAATTAAAACGATAGACATAAAAATTTCAAATTCCATATGCTAACAAGATTATTAAAGAAATGTACCAATCAAATGGTTTTGAGTCATAAATCTCATTTTAATTTTATAGATTTGCACAACCGCAAAACGATCCTTATTTTTTTGGCCTCAATCCGTACAAATGTACATAACATGACATTTGAAACCACCGCAATTAACATTTAATCTGAGGTTAAATTACAACATGCCAAAGATACACTTTACTCACATTCGTATGTATAAATAGTAAAGTAAGCATAACATGCTCGTATATGGTGTTAACCACACTATATAATTTCCGGTACTATGAAAACTTCACTATATGATTTACCATTATATATTTATGTGGTAAATATATTTATGAATATATGGATATTGGATAAAAATAACTCAAATAATTGACATTGTTTATTTAAAAATATATCTACAATCGAACAACATTAAAATCACATTTAAATAATTCTCAAGATGATGAGTAATGTTACGTCATCAGTTTTTCGGTGTTTTACGCTATCAATCATTCCCCTTAGACATACATATGTAAATCTTATCTGTTTAGCATGTGAATATGGTATATCCATTTTAACCCACAATCGAATAGTGTATAGCGTTTTTGAATGAAAATGATGTATCGAAATCAAATATACAGTAGTTTAGGGAAGCCGATCAACCTATATATTCGTATACATATACTTGTATCTTATTCGAAAAATCGATTTCGAATGAAAATATAATTTTTTTTTGTTAATACCAAATGTTTTTGCTGAGATTAAATATTATGATTACACCACACATATTACATTGAAAAATGAAAAATTTGTACTTACTATGCAAAGTGTGTTACAATACGCTTCAAGCATATCGTGGAAAAAGTTTAAAGTCGGGTTGGGATTCTGAACTTACCTGCAATTATAAAAAAAAAATTAAATATAAATGTTTTTGTTTTAAATTCGTGGAAAGTATTTATTTTTTTTATTAATGTGAATTTAATCCGATTTGTAAACAGTTAAATCTCATAACAAAGTGCCTGGAATTCCATTTTAATTAAAAGTTTTTATTTAATTTTTGTTAATTTATATAAATAAAACCAGTCTCTTTAGACAGTCGAATAAACAGCAGACTTGTTTCATGTTTTGTATAACTAATCAATTTAAGCAAGTGGCTGCATTGCCTTTTCGTGACGACCACTACAAAGAGTATAAAAACAAGCTAGAATGCGAGTGCTAATGTGCCTCTACTACGGGTTGTCTCGTTGGCAATATTTTACTGCACAAATAACGCTAAATTTAAATTGTGCGTAAATTTTGCGACATATTACCAATGTCAGTGAACGATATACACTTGGGTACCAAAAAAACGAACATTGCTCAATTTTCCACAAAATTTCAAATATAACCAAAAAATCCATATTCGGGTTTATTAATACAGGTTCAAAGTCTAATTCAATATCTATCCAGTGGTATCTTTTTTGTACTTGTACCATGCCAACAAAGTGATTTTCTGTCAAATGCATACAGCAGGCTTTCGAATTAAATTCTAAAAATAATTCAACAATATCAATACAATAGCATGCCATGATATATCTCACTCGGAATTGTGATCATTCTGATTTCAACGCTTAGCCTAAACGGTCCTTTATCAATTACGTCTTTAAACGGCGCAAAGAAATGGATACCACACCATATATCGCCGCACAAGTGTTTGCACTAATTTATGCGGACAGAACCAAAGTGATGTGGCTATACAACTAAATTTGAGTCGATTATCCGTTCGTCGAGTGTGACAGAGATATCAGAAAACTGGTGGCTTCAGACGGCGAAGCGAATCTGGCGGACCTCGTGCTGCAGCTCAGCGTGATTACAGATTTCTTGTAACAACTTCGTTGCAAAATCAACTTCGAGAAGTTAATCAAGAACAAGAATGGAGAATAGTCCTGTTCTCTGATGAGTGCAGGATGTGTATCGTGGATCGTGCATGTTCTGGGAAGGCATATCACGAGAGGTGACGACAGATCTTGTATTCATCAAGATAATAATGGTTGTCAATCAAGAGATAATACAGGCTGTCAATCAAGAGGAATGACTTCTCAATAATACATTGAGGAAGTATTTAAGGAGTCCGTCGTACCTTTTGCCAAATTTATTGGTGAACATTTAGTATACCAGTACCTTCAAGAGGCGAATGTATCTGGTATGGAGTGGCAGCTCGAATCCTGGATTACTGAACATTTATGAGACGAGTTGAAAAAAGGGTTCCAGCCAGAAGTGTTGATCCAAAAAGGCTCCAACAACCGCAACAGGCGATCGTAGAGGAATCGAAGGCGATAAATAACGATTTTATGAAAACATTGGTGGAATCAATGCACCATAGAATGGAAGCTGTCATTTAGGCCAGGAGAATGGAATATTTCTTATCAACAAAATAGTTTTTTTCCATGTTTTAATTCTATTTTTAAAATTCACAAAAACGTGTACCTCAGATGTTTACCCCGAAAAATCAGTTTGATAGAACATACAAACAGAAAAAAGGTAGCGCTGGCAAAACAAATATTGGATTTATTTTGATATTTTTGAAAAAATGTATACTCCGTACCTTTGTGCTTTTATAGATCAACAAAATAGAACTCGAATAATTCATAAAAATGGGTTCTATTTTATACTCACTTATGGCATCTTTAATGTTGGACTAAAAGTAAAATGTATTTCTATTAAAAATATATAGAGATCGATAAATTTTTCACATTAATCACATGAATTTAGTGCATTGACGAGAGAGTAAATGCTACTTTAAAATACTTTACCTCTCTCTCGTACTCTTAGACGGGAGTAATATAGGAAACTAAATAAACTCTCAAACAGTAACATCTTATCAGTCTATAACTACTCTTCATTCTGAAAGTTCAAATCATCTCCTTCAACAATTACAGATAAAATAGATTCATGCGTGGAAAAGATGTTTGGAATCGATAGAGGTAACGAAAACGAGATTAAAACAAAAAATAGGTGAGCCGGTTCCCGAATATAAATTAAAGTCATATAAAGACCAATACCTCGATTCAATGTGGCCGATAAAATGTGAATGACGGTAATGCAGTGTGTAAAATTGGTATTATTGAATTCGAAAGTGAAACTCTAGCCATGTAAAATATGTCATTTGAAATCCGCAAAAAAATGAATGCGGATTTTATACGATGAATTAACTTTAGTTGGTGCTAGAGGTAGTTGGTTCGAATCCCGATAAGGACGAGATGCGGCTGTAATGGCGTAAGGTAAGACGTAAATAAGCGAACTGCGAAAAAATAGGGAGTGCCTTGAACCCTAAAAACAGATCGTGAAGACAAAAAAACAAACACATATTACAGTTGTGACGATTCATACACATTAACACATTTACACGAGTATACTTTTGTGAAGTTTCATGCAAATGTCTGCCAATGTACTGAATTTTAACAGTGTACCACAGACATACGGACTAACAATTTTAAAGCACGTTAAATCTTTAATCATAAATAATAGTAAATATGAAGAAGGGGCAAACATGCGAGGAAGTGTTAGTGATATAGAGAAACGGGTCCTGTCGCAAATATTTGGATATTTTAATCTCAATCTTAATGTTACTCTTAATCTCGAGTACAATGAATAAAAAAGTATTATATTATATTTTTTATGTGGAATTGGAATTTATGAAATACTAGAAATACTTATTTAATATCTTCATTTTATATAAATATGTAAAATAATTTATTTTGAATCCATCGAGATATGTCTAAAACGCAAATATTCCCCAAACGATTATTTCATGCTCGAAGATGAATCACTATTTTGTGACCAGGAATTATTAGTGAACCCCAGATCTTATAGCTATCACTACACCGTTAATCGCAAACCGATCGTAGATTCAAAAAAAAACTAACATAATGAACGCAACTAAGCAACATTGTAACTGGACAAACGATCTACCTTTTAAATTTTTCTCCTTTCTTTGAAAATAATTTCAAAAATATTCACAAAGATAATAGCAGTTAGCTGCATATTGCTTAGTATCTTTTTAATTTACGAACAACATGGATTGAGGAGGAGTTTTAAATTGTGTATGAAGAATATTTACTTTTACAGATGAGAATTGTTAATTTCAAAGAAGCGCTGCTGAATTTCGGAATCAATTATTTCATTTTATAAAAATAATATAACAAGTAAATTGGTGTTTCGAAATACCATATTTTAATTTTACATTTTCTTAAAACAATCATTTAATTCTTCAATTAATTTTGTTTCCAAGATCTTACAAACAATAGTAAGTCTTAGTAAGCCTACTGTATCAATAGTATTAAGGGAACCTTTAAATATTCAAGAGTTATTTAGATGCTTAAATAATATTAACTTTAATTTATTTGAATTCCTGGGAGTTATTTTATCAGGATACCTATCAGAAGAAATTCACTAATATTGTTAGGCCAGTCAAAAAATCGAACACCATTCATTATTTTAATATAAGGTAAGGAACACAGTCCTAATTTTATGATGGT
This sequence comes from Tipula lateralis, assembly GCA_963932295.1. NCBI lineage: Eukaryota > Metazoa > Arthropoda > Insecta > Diptera > Tipulidae > Tipula > Tipula lateralis. The sequence goes on from OZ010736.1 coordinate 40,590,445, forward strand.
AAATTTAAAACAAAGCTTGAATTACTTCTGATGGTACTTCTAATGATTCAGTCTCGATCATTACTTATATTTGAATCATACAATGAGGATAAATGGAGAGCAAGAAATTAGGAAGTACCGTAAACTGGGGTGAAATTGATCAGACGGGGTGACTTTGATTGCTTTGTTACCAAATTTTATAATTTAAAAGAAAAAATAATTCTCATAATTATAGAAACCTCCGTTGCAATTTTGTAGTTCTATATTACTAGTGGCTTTGTTTCACGCAGTTATAGTTTATCGTTTTGGTGGTTGGACATATAGTTACAAGAAACTATTAATTTTTTTTTATTTCGTGTTACAAACAAATAGTTGGTCTCGTATAATATCTAAAGTAGTGAAGAACTGAGGCGAATTAAAACGGTAAGTATGAACTATGTAATTGATATTAGTGTGATCATATATCAAATTCGTGGACTTAGTTTCCCGTTATTTGAAAATTATACTCGGAGGTGACTTTGATCAATTACTTGGGTAGAGATTGATTGCATGATCAATGACACCCCGTGGATCAATGTCACCCCAGAAATACAATATCTAAATAAATATTTGTAAAATTTATTTTATATTTCAGTTTTTTGTTTTAAAATGCCACAAATTCATGTACGCAAGCTAAGTGCTCGAAAATACTGTGATTATACGACGGACATATTAGCTATAGCAGTTGAAAAAGTACTAGCTAAACAAATATCAATTCGACAAGCAACAATTATCTATAAAATACCTTTCGGTACACTGCAAAACAAAATTTAAAAAAACACACTCTATCAATTGGAGGCCAAACGGCTCTACGAAAAGAAGAAGAAATTGGCATAATACGAAATGTTGAAAGGTGTGCAGAATGGGGATTTCCTTTAAACATATTCTCGATTTAAGAATGTTCACCAAAATATATTTGGATTCTGCTGGACGCAATATTACCAAATTTAAGAATAATTTGCCTGGGAAAGAATGGGCATATTCATTATTAAAGCGTCACAGATTTCTAATCGGGCAGCGAATTGCAACCAATATTTCTAGAGCCAGAGCGGAAGTATCGCCACAGGTCATTACAAATTTATTTTGTAATTTAGAAAACACAATTAAAGGTAATCTTTAATCTTTATTCATAACTTTTTGTTAATATAAAATATATCATTAGATGTTTTCCCTTCACATATTTTCAATTACGATGAAACGAACGTAGCAGACGACCCAGATAAGAAATTACTATTATATCAGAGAGGAATTAAATATCCAGAAAAAATAATGAACAGTAAATCGGCCACAACAATTATGATATGTGGTTCAGCATCTGGTGTGTTGCTCCCACCATACGTAATATATAGAAGCGAGAATATGTGGGATGCCTGGACCAAGAATGGCCTAAAGGGTTATCCATAACAGGACTTCACATGGTTGGATGGAAGCTTCCTGATTCACAGATTGGTTCGAAAGTCAGTTTTTACCACACGCAAAAATGCTGGAAGGTAGAAAAGTACTCATCGGAGACAATCTTGCATCCCATTTCACAAGTCGAATTCTTCAACTTTGTCAAGAGCACAACATTGCGTTTGTATGTCTACCACCAAACTCGACGCACATATGCCAACCGTTAGATGAAGCTTTCTTTGGACCCTTGAAAAATGCGTGGCGAACAGTATTAACTGAATGGAAATTAGGCATGGAAGATCGTCAACGCTCAAAAAAAATGTTTTCTCTTCTCTTTTGAGTAGGACATTAAAGGAAATGGATAATAAACATGCGATTGACAATGAAGAAGGATCCATCTCTAAATCCATCTCTATTTGAAAAGCGGGTTCAGTGCTACCGGAGTTTATCCTTTTAATGCTCAAAAAGTATTGGATAAAATCCCAAGTGGTTCATCAGTAAATCCTGACGCTATTCTAGAAACATCGTTGGTTTCATTTCTAAAAACACAACGATTTGCATCAAATCCCCGCACTACAACAACCAGAAAAAAGAAAAATTAGAGTTATTCCAGGCAAAAGCGTAACCTGTTTAACCAGTGAGTCAAAAAGTAGCGATAATCAAGATCAACAGGTTTCTGTCATGGATACCGACGTTTCAGAAGAAATAGAATCCCAAATGGAACCAGAATATATTGAAGCGGTACCTGAAAATATAATGATTGGTACTTTTATTTTGGCCAAATTTATGTCAGGAAGACGAAAATCAGTTCAGTACAAATATATTTGTGTAGTTAAGGATGTTATTGATAGTAAGCAATATGAAGTACTTGGACTTAAATCGTTCAATGGGAACAAAACGATGTTCAAAACAGCTGTGGAATCCGATATATCAACAGTCGAACTTGATGAAATTATTGCAGTTCTACCAATTCCAGAAATAATACAAAAGGATGAACAACTCTTATATCAATTCAAATTTGCTGTTGATGTAAATGAGATATAGAAAGACATATTGTTTACTTTTACTTGAAGTTTTCATTTTTTTTTAAATGTTGTACATGAAGTGTATAGTACAATTTTGAATTTAATAAATTTTATGTTTCTTATAAAAAGATTGTTTTTAATTCTTTATTCCTTCCTATTTTTATGAATTTGATCGAAATGTCGTTTTTCGTGCCTTAAAATGGGCGATCAAAGATACCCCTAATAAAAGAAAATGGAATATCTCAGAAGTTTGTTGACCGATTTCAAAATCGGTCCGACATTGATATGGGTTATAATGCGACGAGCAGTTACATGATAAAACATTGAGGTGATCAAAGATGCCCCAAGTATTGTTTGAATTTGATCACCATCTAAACAACCGTTATTAAGTTGTCAGTTGCTCTTTCCTGATTACCCAAAAGTTAAAATCAATCTATTACATAGCATAGACAGTTTTAATTGATAAAAGTTGAATTATTTTAATACGTTCGAAAATTAAGCGCATTTTATCTTTATTTTCTATCAATTTCACCCCATTTTACGGTACGTATTCTTGGATGCGAGATAAATATAGTCTAGGTTTTACTCAGTTTCAAGTTTGGTTTGGAGATTTTCAGACTTTTTTGTGAATTTCTTTTTTATCGATTACTTTTAGCGATGACTTTCTTTTTATTACTGCCTTAGCGGATACTTTTATATGGTTTAAATATCTTAAATTACAGCTTACATTATGGCTTTTTGGTACCTGTAACGTACCTGTAACGACCTGCCAAATTGTGTTGACGTACCTGTCAAATTGTGTTGACTATACAGGCAAGCCAGATTTTGATCGAACGAGTGTTAAACAGTTTCAAATTAACATTATCAGAAGAAACATTAATTATTTGCAATATTACAAGTATTTATTGAATTCAAAATTAGTTATATATTATTTAACTGCATTAATTAAATAACCGAATTCCTTAACGATATGACTCTTTTATTCGTTTCCAGTACTCGTTTTACATCACAAAATCCAACAAGGAATTAAATTTGACAGGTTTTAATCTATTATTTAAATTGTTAATAAACTTCATAATTTGCTTATTCAGATGTCAAAATGTATCCTGCTTAATAACATAATTTAATCAAAAACTAGTAGGATCGAACGATAGATTTCTTAATATAACAGTTTACATTTCCATAAAATATAAAAACTAGAAATCGATATAAATATTTCTAATAATAATTTTATCGTAATATTTACTTATATGTATGTACGAGTATGTCATAAAATAATATTTAAATGTTCAGTCACACAAAAATTTCATAATATTCGAAAACTACTATGTACATACACATTAGTCGATTCTATTTCAACATAACTGAGTTAACATGAAGATGCATAATATATTATTAGGATTATACTCATAAAAAGGGTTTTCCAAAAAGGGGTGTCATTTTGATATTTAAAAAAACGAGTATTTTTTAAGACAAATCGTATGCCAATATATATTTGAAAACGATATCAGCCTAGACGTTCAGCACCATATCCTTTTCATGTAATTTGCCACTGTATGGCCTCGATAACTTCACGAATTACATCTTTAAGTCTAAAGGTGTTAAATCACTTAAAAAGTCTAAGGGTGTTAAAATACTAGAGCTCACTGGACAATTGTGATCATCTCTTTCCAAAAATTAACTACAAAATTGCGATTGTTTCGTTGCTTCAGTCTCATTTTCGAAAAATTAAGGTCCAATCAAACCGCTAGCACAAAAACTGCACAAGTGACACATTAAGGATGAAGAGGTTTTTCAACAATCAATCTTTGATTTTCTGAGCCCCAATGTAACAATTCTGCTTATTAACGTGGCCTCCATAGTGAAAATGGGCCTCATCATTGAAGATGATGTTTCGATGAAAATCCGAACCATTTTTAAGTTTATGGTGGTCGACCGGCCTGAGCTCTTGTGTTAACTTAAAAAAACCGGTCAAAATCTTTAAAATCTAAGTCTTTAGGCAAAATGAGGTGTTATACACTGTTGGGCGTGTAAATTACACGATGTAATTTACACGGGTTTTACATGTAAAAACGTGTAATTTACATAAGGTTATTTTTTACATTCTATATATAAAAACGTAAAATATGATTTTATGTAAAAAAACTGACGCGCCATCTCTTATTAAATCTAATTGTAACTAAAGCACCATCTGTTAATAAATCTTCTAACTATTTTACGAATAGGATTTGTGAAATAATTAACTACATCAGTTTTGACGACTACATACTGAATGTCACAATAATTTTTGATTAAGATTAAAATTATTAAATGGTTAATTTCGTTAAAAACGGTAAAAAAAAGGTAAAAAAAATCGCTTTCCAACTAATAACGTGGATCTGAAAAGTAACTGTTAATAATTAATAATAAGCCAATCGAACGTCGGTCAATTTTTTATATTTCAAAACAGATGGCGCTGCGAATGGTGTTGTCTTCGTTTTTTACGTGTAATTTACATTTTATGTAATTTACGCTGTTTTTTACATAATTTATATAAAAAATGTAAAAAACGTTTTTTATATGTAAAATCCCAACAGTGGACTCGTTTATGAAATATCTTTATTCAAAGATCGAGGAGGAATCCACAAACCTATGTTTTCTACAAAAAAAAACTCAGAGAAGATTTGCTTTATGCGTATAGTTGCCCAAATAGCAGGCCATTCAAAATGATCTCTCTTATTGGAAAACCCCTTACAAGTTTATATATTCCTATATGTACATAGTATATAACATGGTAGCATTTTCGTATGCAGTCATGTTATAATCATTGTTTATAGTTAGTTATTATAAAGTTTCGGAACGTCTAACATTTGAACGATGTCTGGATCATATGTATACTGATATTCATGCAAGTAAGAACACATTAAATTTGAATTTTAAATTAATTCGAGTTATCTTCGTTGTTATGTAGAGAACAAGCGTGGTTTGCAATTCAAAATATTTCTTCAAGACGATCGATTTTGAATAATATATTTTTTTGAAATAAGCTAGAAAACGAAATCGAAAATAATAGTCTTGTTATAGCTAAATTATACTTTCTTATTTCAAGAAATCTAGACTCGAAATAATTAAATCACAAAATCGATATCCTAACCGTCGAAGCAATATAATAGTTTTATATTCGAACGATTCAGTACACATGTACATATGTATATAAATAAATGGTTACATATTTTTATGATTCCATTGTAATAAAACCTATTCAGGATTATTATACAACATAATATAACCCCTTATCAGTTAAGGCAAAAAAACAAAAATGTTTTAGATAAGCCAATTTTGGTCTGAACAAATTTTATTCAAACAATAAACATATCCTATATAGATAACCATAGGGGTTTGATAACATTTAAAATTCATAATTAATTTTGATCTTGCATATCCTACATCATCATTATTATTTATATTACGTACACATAATTATAATAATTTTTTTTAAATTTATGAAATTAAAAAACTTTTCTGTATTGTTTTGACATATTAATTTAACTTGTACAGCCAAAAAAACAATGTACATATTTAGCTTGGTTATGTTAATGAGTCGATTCATATGTACTGATAAACATTGGTATGAATGTAAAAAACAATTGGCTTCATTATCAAAATAATATTAGCGTGGTTAATTAATTTAATATATGTTAATGATTTAATTAATAAGCCTCGAATTCGTCAAAAAAATACAATAACAGCAACCAACAATCTATATATGTTCCACGGAACCATATCGCACATTTTGTGGGTGTATCTATAAAACTGCCTATTTTGGGATTTTGAAAATTGATTACAAGTTACATGGAACTGAAAACATAACTTAGCCAACATTTCGTTTTATTATTTATAGATATGGCTGAAATTTTAAATACATAAGCATGTGTTCACTACATTACAGCTATTTAGCTGAGTTGATTCTCCAATTTTTTTCAGAATTATTGTTTTTTTTTCAGAATGATTTCAAAATGACTCCTTTTATTCAGGGAAAACTCTTTCGCGGTTCGCTTATTTACGTCCTTACTTTTACACCATTACAGTCAATTCGAGAACATACGGCTATAGGTCCGATTTTCCTAACCATCTGCACATTCAAAGCTCCATGCCAGCCTATAGTTCTGGCATGAAAAATCCTGCCCCTATCGGGATTGTAACCGACACCTCCACCCCTACTGCCACAGCTTTAACCACTGCGCCACCTGGGCGGTCAAAATGATTCTCAGAACTTTTTTGTCACGATCAACTGTTGAACTGTTTCCAAGCGTATATTTAAAAAAACATGGCTTTTATTTGCGTCGTTTTCATTTTGGTGTCATGTTGTCTCTTTTACTCAATGTTCGTTCTGACAAAATGATAAAGTTAAACTATCTCTTGTAAACAATGTAGAAACAAAAAATTGTCATTTTAGAGTATAAATTTTAAAGTAGATGGATTACGGATGTTCTTTCTTCCTGGAAAGTTACGGAAGTTATTATATTACTGAAACCAGGTAAACCACCCAATGAAGCTAACTTTTACCGTCTTATATCCCTAATCCTTATCATTTCAAAGCAAATGGAGAGGCTACTCTTGAGGATAATGAAGCCAACAACAGAAAATAGAGAATTAATACCGGATCATCAATTTGGATTCAGATGCAAACATTCAACAATTCATCAGGAGGTTCACAGAATTACAGATAGTATAGAAAAGGCATTAAGAGATAAAAAAATTTGTTCGACGTTATTTCTAGATGTGACAGCAGCTTTCGATTAGGTATGGCACGAGAGTTTAATACATAAATAAATGTTATGCTTCTGGGACCATATGTTGATCGTTTGAGATCATATTTAAATGTTTTGGATCATATTTTGATATGATCAAAAAAACTAAAAGGCTTTTTAGAGTAAGACAAGAAGATGAGTATTCTGGACTGAGAGAAGTAACGGCAGAAATCCCTCAAGGAAGCGTTGGGCCCAGTCATATAACTACTATATACAAGTTATATACCACAGTCCGACCACGTAAAAATAACAATGTTTGCTGACGAGACCACTACTAGCAATAGTGCAACTATGTGAAAGTGAACCAAGCGATGGAAAATCAAACTTAATAAATTAAAATCTGCCCATGTCGACTTTACAAATAAATCATTGGATAATCCACCGACAATCAGTTTAAACGATGTGATGGTGCCGTACGAAAACTCTGTTTATACTTGGGTATGACACTAGATGTTAGGCTTAAATGGAAAGAGCATGTGAAGAAGAAAAGAAAAGAGCTTGATCTTAAATATAGACAGTTGTACAGGCTAATTGGACGAAGGTCAAAAGAATGGCATTCAGCTTTTGGAGTTGTACTAAGAACACTAACATCAAACTTATATAAAACTTCCAAAATAAGGTGCACCCTGATATATTCGTTGAGTGATTTTCATAGTTATTTGGAGATTCCAGATATAAAACAGGAAATACAAAGATTTGCAGCGAAGCATGAATCAAGGCTAATTGAACATGTCAATGCGGAAGCCTCTCAGCCATTGGAAAATGGACATTTGGTTAGGAGACTAAAAAGAACCAAACCCTTCGAGCTCGTTAGTATGTAAGCAGCTACCTACCAACGAATAGGCATTGGTGCATTGCTGGATTAACGGTCACCACATTATACTTTAGTCTGGAAAGACTAGTTTTGAAAAATTGAGTATGTAATTGGCCGAAAAAATTATTTGAATGGAAGTATGAACACAGCTTTAAACTTACAGTATTAATACAATTATTTTGAAGAAAGTTCGATATTACACATTATAGAACCACACATTTTATAACTCAACATTTTAACCTCTTGACTTCGTTTAGGTAAAACGTCTTTTATGATTAAAATGTTATATCAATTTTCCAAAGAAAAGAAACCATATTTATTAAATTAATGTAGCTGCCTGCGGCAGTTACTTTTTGTTACTTAAGATGTTACTTAAATTTCCACATTGAAAAATTTTGAATAGTATTTTGCTTTGAGACATTTCTTGTAACGATTTTAAAATAACATGGAATAAGATGAATAGCAAAGAAAGCACCTATCTCCTTTATATTCAACTTCCGTCGTGTAATATTATCAGCACAATGTCCAGTATAAAAATAATTAGTAGATAAATATTTTGAAGCATTTAATGTTGTTGGTATGACCAACACAAAATAATTGCGAAGTACCTAAATTTTTCGCAGCTTAGGTAGCTCAGAGTTCTATTGAACTAAGAGTCACAATAATTTACAATTCTTTACCATCATCAACGCGAATACTTTGTGCGAATTGGAGATGTTGCAGAACTCTGCGTGTTCTATAGATTAATAAATGGTAAATGTTCTGCAGAATTAAAGGAGAAAATACCACCATTTGTTACGCCAGGGCGGGTAACACGAGGAACGGTTAATGTACATAGGTTAAGGGTGAAGCTATCGAAACCTCGAACTGAAGATACAAAGCTCGAATTTATTCATCGAACATTTAAGAAGTGGAATTCGTTGGTCGGATTTCAGTTTGCGTTGAAATATAAAATGCACAAGTTTAAGGCAGCTATCAACCTTAACTTGAAGGATCGCGCGTTGGGTGCAAGAGCTCTGACAGTTACAAGGAGCTAGGCCAGTTTAAAAGTCCGCCCTGCACCCAAATAAAACTTAACGTAAAAAAAAGATATCACAGAATTCGTAAATTGGAATACCACAAACATTTCGGTAAATATAAACAGACAGGAAATGGTTGATTTATACGTCGAGCTGGTTACGATAAATGGCTTTCCATTTCGTGAAGTGCACTACGCAAACAATTGGACCCGATCAACAAGGCATTAAATTTAACCGTTAACCACCGTAACATTCGTAAACATATTAGTGCAAAAGCTGAAAACATCAGAATAAATATTGCAAACGAGGTTCAAAAGAACTTAATCTCATTAAAAGTTGATTGTGCGACGCGACTTGATAGGTCCTTAATTGGGGTTAACATTCAATTTGAAAAAAAACAGTAAAATTATAATACGAACATTAGCGGTTAAAGAGTTACATGTAAAATACTTTTACATCCGATAACGCTCGAAATATCATAAAAGCATCAGAGCTAATAGGTGTAGCACAAACAATAAGTTTGAACTGCGAAAATGACGACGAAACTGAAACAATGGACGAATATGAATGTGACAGTGATTATGAAGAAACGGACTTTTTTGATGGAGATGAAATAGAATCGAAGATGAAACTTACAATTCCAATACTTAGTTCTGTCAAGTGTATGGCTCATACGCAATAAACTGGCGACAAACGATGCTCTTAAAATCAATAATCATTAGGAAATAATCGACAAGGCTCGAAATGTTGTGATTAAACTGCGAACACCAAGCATATTGTCGATATTAAAAGCTCGGAATTTAAAGAAGCCAATGAGAGATATAATAACTAGATGGGTTCGACATATAAAATGAGCGTTTATTAGAAATAAAAACCTTTTGCATAGAAATGTGTCGCGCTATTAATGATCTATATTTAAATGAAAAAGAGTGGATAGAACTCGAGCTCATGCAAACAATTCTTAAATATTTTTATGATGCTACTATTCGTCTACAAACAGAACAACTAGTGTTGAGTGAAGCTTATGCAACTGTTTATAGGTGTATTTTGCAATTAAAACAAAATAAAGCCCCACTTTTGTATAGCCTTTACAGCAGCTTAGTAAAACGGTCAGACAATTCATTTTCAATCTGTGGTCCTATTATGGCAGCCGTTTTTCTGGACCCAAGGTACCAAGCGCTTTTAACGCCATCTGATTAAAACGTAGCCAAGAAACATTTGCTAAAATTATATAATACAATCATATGAAAACTATAATTTCAACAATTGCCGAAGTATCTTCTTCTACTGAACAACAAAACGAAGGAGAACGTTTAAATATATCTAGCGAAGAAGCTTCGGTTTTTGAAGATGTTTTAATTTCATTTTTGAAACCGAAATCAAACAATCCCACAAATCATTTAAATACGCGCTCAATTAATCAAGCACATCAAATTTCTTCAATAATGAACAACTTTGAAAAAGTAAAGATGCTTCCCAGCAATACAATTATCAATAGTTTAGAGTATTGGAACAAACGTGATGCAAACGATATTCTATCGAGCTAAGGTAGTTCTTGTTGCTCCGGGAACACAAGTCTCTGTGGAAAGGCTATTTTCCATTTTAAAATGAATATTATCTGATAAAAGAAATAAAATCGACGAAAAGGTCCTCGAAGATGTGATATTTTTTATTTTTAAGTTAACTTCACCTTATTATTTATGAAATTGAATTAATAAAATAATAAACTAAGATTGAACGCATATTTTATTTTAAAATTATGTAACATGAAAACCATGACACTTTTAATTTCAGGATCATTCCAAAAATTCACGGCGCAGGCTTTTGTGAAGGTCATGATTGATAATTTGATATTAGTTTCAAAACTGATATTGATTTATACAGCGGATCAAACGAACTTTCGTAAGTTCTATGTACCAATTTTGTAAGTTCGATGTACCAATTAATAACGGTATAACTGAATGAAACTATTTGCTTTTTAAGTAACATACCAATAACTGTAACGATAACGATATTTAATTCCTTGAAATTAATAACGTTACAATTTTTTTTTGGGTATGCCAACACTGGATTTTTCATAAGCCATTTCTTGCACTATATTAGGCGAAATAGTTTCCGGCAACTAAGTAGTTGAGTTAATCGTTATTAGAAAGACTTTGAAGTATGTTTACATATTAAAGAAGATGAATATGAAAAAATATTATTTAACGTTAAGATTCATATTGCCGTCAAAAATGTAAGTGAATAGTAAAGTTATAAGATAAAAACTAAATTAAAGTTTTAATTATTTTTCTTTGGAAAAAGCTATTTTATTATTAAATAACTACTAAGTATCAATCAGTCCTGTGGATGGGGGCAACCATGTTTCGTAAATATTTCGAACGAAACATGAGATCCATAGAATACCACCACAATATCCAGAGCTTGTCGAAGGAGGCGACTAAATCTGGTTGGATCGCTGGGCTGACGACCCGCATCCGTAAAAAACAATAACAGTTAAAAATGTCAACAAAAACACAAAAATCGGATACCGCCTAAATAACAATGACCCCCCGCTTAAGTACCCGGATACGAGATTGAGGATCAGTACGTGGAACGTGCAGTCACTAAGAAAATCTGGCGCGTTGGACGGCCTTATCACATGTATGAAGGAGTATCGGCTGGAACTCGTAGCGCTCCAAGAAACTTGATGGCCTAAAAGTGGAGTCCATGTGTCCCAAGGCTATACGTTGCTACACAGTGGAGATGACCTCGGAAATCTTGGAGTTGGCTTTCTCATTGGGCCGCAGGTAAAAAGGCTGTGTTGGACTTCCAAGCAGTCGATAATCGAATGTGTAAGCTTCGCTTGCACATGAGATTAACCAACCTGTCAATTGTATGTGTACAGGCACCCACTGATGTGAGCCAACCCCAAGATAAAGACTCATTTTACAATAATTTGGATAATCTGATGGGCTCTATACCTGAGCACGATATCAGATTGGTGATTGGTGACTTTAATGCTAGAGCTGGCCGAAATCAGACCGACTTATGTAACAACATAGGTCCGTACTCCCGACACGAAACTGCGACCGAAAATGGGGAAAGAATGATGTACTTTGCGATCGCTCATGATCTCCAAGTGGCAAGTACATTTTTTCCCCATAAAAACATCCATTTGGAAACATGGATACATCCACGTAAAACATCCCGAAGCCAAATTGACCATGTGTTAATTTCCAAAGAGCCCGGCTCGGGTTGTCCAAGACGTGAGATCGTATCGGTCGTCAACCAAATTCGTAGGCAGTGACCATTTTATGGTTGCTGCAAAGCTACGATGGAAATTTTCGTACAAGTCAAGGAGGACAGGAGAATATACAACGCGATTCCCTGTGAAGGTCTGATAAATGGAGAAACGCAACGAAAATATCAAGATCTTGTCAGCAATAGCATTTTACGATCCAATTACCAATCTGATGATGTGAACAGTGTCTGGGAAGTATTGAAAACCTCGGTTGTCGATGCTGCCCAACACACTCTCGGTATAGTGAAAACTAAGCCCCAAAATGATTGGTTTGATGAGGAGTGTCGTCTTGCTGTTGAGCAACGCAATATAGCCCACAATGAAGCGCAGACTCGGTTTACAATTGCAAGGAAAAACAAGGCAGTTCTTGCCTAGGAGGACAGCTAAACGCATTTGTAGAAAGAAGAAGCGCGAATGGTGGAAGGCCAAGGTCTTAAGAGTACAACAACTCAGCAGTGAGCACAATTCGCGTGGTTTCTTTAAAGGAATCACCGAATTGCAGCACACCTTAAGATCTCGGTCAACTGCCATTCGGGACCAGGATGGAAACCTCTGTGTTAACGTCGATGCGGTACTCGATACATGGCGTGTTCCACATGTATCACAAGCTGTATTTGAATACTCTCAAATACAGACTGCGGAGATGTTCATTGAGGATCCATCCTATGAAGAATTCACAATGGCCATGCAGAGATTAAAGAAAAATCGTTCACCAGGGGTTGATTGCATTAATTCAGAGCTCTTGATATTCAGAGGGCTAACTTTGTGGAACTGTCTTTTCGAACTTGTTCGATTGGTATGGCGAAATGAAGTGATGCCTGATAAATGGAAAGTGGCCGCGTTATGCCCAATATTCAGAAAGGGTGATCGCATGAAATGCGAGAACTATCGCGGTATAGCTCTCCTTTGCACAGCATACAAGTTATTGTCATACATTATCTTGGGAAGAATTACTCCTTTAGCGGAGAAAATTGTCGGTGACTACCAAGGAGGATTCCGTCCAAATCGGCCAGTCACTGATCAAGTTTTTTCGCTACGGATGATTCTTTCCAAGTACTACGAAACATCAGGTATTCCTTGATTTCAAGCAAGCCTATGACTCGATCAATCGAGAGAGATTATGGTATGCGCTTGAATATTTAAGAGTACCAATTAAATATGTACATCTGTGTAAAATGACAGTAACGCAGTCACAATGCTGTGTCAAAGTTGAGAACAGGCTATCGAGAACTTTTGCAATTACTTCTGGTGTTCGACAAGGAGATGCGCTGTCCCCGATACTTTTTAATCTCCTGTTGGAATACATTCTTCGTAAAAGTGCAACACCTCAGGACAATATCTTATTCCGACAATCCAATCAACTTCTTGCGTATGCAGATGATATCTGTGTGATTGGATTAAATGGCAACGGAGTGAAAGAGATACTTGATCCACTGGAATAGTTTTCGGCTTCCGTTAGTCTCAAAATCAATGAGTCCAAAACCAAATACCTTATCTCTGGTTTTCGAGACCAAGACGCAATTGATTTCAGTAGTGGAAACCACACGTTTGAAGGAGTGATGAGATTCAAGTATCTTGGATCTCTCATTACTTACGATAATAGTGTGGGAGAGGATATCAAGGTTCGCCTTGCCGCTGGCAATCGGGCTTTGTATCCTCTACGTTCACTGCTGAAATCTTAATATCTTGCAAATACGGATAAACTGAAACTGTACAGAGTGTTGATCAGACCCGTTGTCATGTATGGATGTGAGAGTTGGACCTTGACGGATGTGTACGAAAGATGGCTTCTAACATTCGAGAGAAGAATCATGCGTGTGATATATGGCCCTAAACGCGACGTCGATGGCACATACCGAGTTCTATTCAATCACGAGATCAGGAATTTAATGCAAATTCTTGATATCGTGCATGAAATCAAAGGACAGCGAATACCCTGGCTCGGTCACGTTACGTGCTGATCCGAAACGAATGATACAGCGATCTTTAAAGGGAGAACCGCCTTTCGGTAGGCGAAGAGGTCGCTGTCGGCGAAGATGGCTCCATGGCATAGAAAGCGATCTGGCATCTTCCAACTGCTTGCAACAGTATGAAGATCTGGCTCGTGGTCGAAACCGTTGGAGTCAGATTGTTGACACGGTACGGGCCAATAATGGCCTGTGAAAACCGAAAAAAAAAGTATCAATCAGCATTGTTAAGAAACCCGTTTGAAACATCTATACAGTTAAGATACTTAGAAAGTACAATTCTATAAGATAAAGAGCGTTAACTTTTTACTCACATTCATTCCAAATTTCGTAGCCTCAACTTTATAAAGTTGTTCAAACAAAAAATAAATGATAACTTTTAAACTTACATTTATTTGTTGTTGTATATTAAAGAACTTTTTGATCTTCCTAGCAAACAATAAAGTTTTGTATAAGTGTTGTTTTTCTCTTATTTTAAAAGTCAAGTTAAGAAGGACAAAACATGTTTAATAAATACAACAAAAAATTATTTTGATTTACGGAAAAACTGTGTCTATGTATCAAAACGGAATGTCAATAAAATACGTTATTTTATTAGCTTATCGGGAAAACACATCGATATTATATTAAATTAGTCGACAATCAATGTGTCACACCCATAACATCAACTTGTTGTATTCAAATCGTACATTTATATTAAACTAAACCTCCATAATAGCAGACTATAAGATATAAGAGGTGAAAGGACTTAATAAACACTTATCAATGTTGGCAGAATCAGGTGCCAAAAAAAATAATTTTCAAATATCAAAACACTTAAAATAACTGTAATTATAGTTAAATTAAATTTTATATTCAAGTAGTCTAAAGAGACTGCCAACAGTAATAATTATAAGCATTGTGACATAGCACAGCTGGAATCAGATCCTCATGGTTAAAAATAAAAGTTAATATCACACAATTTTCACACTCACACAGACCCGAAATAATAGTGACGTTCTAAAGCTCTTTAATCCCATTCTCGCTACTGTATATTAACCACATATGTACGAGTACGGTTTCTATATAAAATGACAACCATCAATTTTATAACAGAATTATACTGTCGCTTTTAATATTATAACAACACATACAGAAACGCACACAACCATATAAAAACGATGCTTTTGAATATTTTGCTACTTACTCATAACTTGAAAAATTATTATAATAAGAAGAAAAGCGATATCGTTTATGTCAACTCGGAAAACCGATAACAAGATGTCATTTTAATGATATTGTACGTATCTATTCGGTTTAATTATATAGATTAGAAAATACACTTTGTTGTGAAAATGTATTTAGGGACGCGTCATTTGGAGCCGAAAGTTCAGATGATATACAAAATAGGTGACGTGATTATATATATAATATATATATATATATATATATATATATATATATATATATATATATATATATATATATATATATATATATATATATATATATAATATATATATATATATATATATATATATATATATATATATATAAATATATATATATATATATATATATATATATATATATATATATATATATATAATGCAGATTTCGTGCGGCGTCTTCTATACATGTATCCGGCTTCGTGTATCTCGGTACTATGAACTGTATGCACCTATATGCAATGTTCGAATTATCGACTTAAATTGAGCTTATAGGTGTTCGTCGCAAAATGAAAGAATGGTAAAATCTAAAGTTCAGCGAGTAAAAGGTCAATATATAGGTTAAATATTAAATAAAAAGATGCTAGTTAGTGCAAACAAAGTGGATGTGACAATTTATGGTCTCTCTTTACATATCAATATGTGAAAATATAGATAAATCTGATTAAGCTTCCATCAATAATCTATTCCAATGCTGAAAGACATTAAATTGGCCATTCATGTTAGACCCCAAGAATTTTGATTTTAATTGATTCACGATTATGATATTGCAAACGAGGAGCAGGTATTGCGAGATACCTTCAAATAGAATATATTCAACTTTACATAGATATTATTCTATCACATACACGAAAGGGTTAATGCGTTTTGGTAATTTTAATTTCTTCACTAGTTACTAGACTAACATCGAATGATAACGAAGGATAGATATCGGCCAACAAATGTTAAGATTTTTGTCCCTAACATAAAGTTAAACGAAAAAGTAAGGTAAAGATACCCTTAATTTGTTTCAGCTATAGAAAACTTCAAACCTCTATCAAACTAACGATGCTGAGCTTTTCCAATAGAAAAAGTTCTAACTAAGAAAACGCAGAATATACATCTCCATTAAACATAAAACGTATTACACGTCTAACAAATAACTATCAAAGTCTAGCATATTAATGTGCAAAGAAAAAATGGGGTTGAAACATTTGATTTAAAGGTTGAAAAAACAACAAACCTAAACCTACTAATAATAATATTTTTAAAAATCATTCAATGTCCACCCCGCTTAAACCGAGGATTTGAAAAACCAAATACTTTGTTTCAGAAGATAACTTTTAACATCAATAATCGTCGTAGCATTGATTTTAAAAGTTATCTTCTGAAACAAAGTATTGACATCATGCCAATGTTCGTCTCTCATAATACCACCAATGCTTTTCTAAAATATCAAGGTACACTGCCTACAATACATCATGTAGGATTCAACATCAAACAACATCAAAATGATGGATGATTCAACATCGTTTAGAATGCCGTTTAGAAAATGATTAGAAAACATGAAATGTAAGACAGGAATGGCAACGCTATTGCCAAATAAACAATCAATCAATACAGATATGAAACACACTATTAAAGGTAACTAAACCTCTAAATTAATCACGGCAGTATTTTCCGCCATTACACAAATGCAATGACTTCTTATTAGAAATCTTAAGGAAAAAGCTGGTAATAATTTTCAGATCATTTTGAAAAAGTATTTGCGAACGTTAATCGCTAGAAACGACAGACCAAAACCACAAACAACTATTATACAGATAAACAGACAATATGGAGAAATAATGTAAACTAGACTAAAATAAGGAGAAATAATTGTACCCAGGGTGAAAAGGTTATATTTGATGGTTATTCCTTTAGCATTGATATTTTTTTTTTTTTTTTTTTTTTTTTTTTTTTTTTTAACGGTTTTTACAGGCCATTATTGGCCCGTACCGTGTCAACAATCTGACTCCATCGGTTTCGATCACGAGCCAGCTCTTCAAACCGTTGTAGGCAGTTTGAAGATGCCAGATCGCTCTCTACGCCGTGGAGCCATCGTCGCCGACAGCGACCTCTTCGCCTACCGAAAGGCGGTTCTCCCTTAAAGGTTCGCTGTATCATTCGGTTCGGATCAGCACGCAGAACGTGTCCGAGCCAGCGTACTCGCTGTCCTTTAATTTCATGCACGATATCAGGAATTTGCATTAAATTCCTGATCTCGTGATTGAAAAGAACTCGGTAAGTGCCATCGACGTCGCGTTTTGGACCATATATCACACGCATGATTCTTCTCTCGAATGTTAGAAGCCATCTTTCGTACTCATCCGTCAAGGTCCAACTCTCACATCCATACATGACAACGGGTCTGATCAACACTCTGTACAGTTTCAGCTTATCCGTATTTGCAAGATATTTTGATTTCAGCAGTGGACGTAGAGGGTACAAAGCCCGATTGCCAGCGGCAAGGCGGACCTTGATATCCTCTCCCACACTATTATCGTGAGTGATGAGAGATCCAAGATACTTGAATCTCATCACTCCTTCAAACGTGTGGTTACCACTACTGAAATCAATTGCGTCTTGGTCTCTAAAACCCGAGATTAGATATTTGGTTTTTGACTCGTTGATTTTGAGACCAACAGAAGCTGAACACTGTTCCAGTGGATCAAGTATCTCTTTCACTCCGTTGCCATTTAATCCAATCACACAGATATCATCTGCATAAGCAAGAAGTTGATTGGATTGTCGGAATAAGATGTTGTCCTGAGGTGTTTCACTTTTACGAAGGATGTATTCCAACATGAGATTAAAAAGTATCGGGGACAGCGCATCTCCTTGTCGAACACCGGAATTGATTGCAAAAGTTCTCGATAGCCTGTTCTCAACTTTGACACAGCATTGTGACTGCGTTACTGTCATTTTACACAGATGTACATATTTTTTCGGTATTCCTACATATTCAAGCGCATACCATAATCTCTCTCGATTGATCGAGTCATAGGCTTGCTTGAAATCTAGGAATACCTGGTGTACATCGCGAGATGTTTCGTAGTACTTGGAAAGAATCATCCGCAGCGAAAAAACTTGATCAGTGACTGACCGATTTGGACGGAATCCTCCTTGGTAGTCACCGACAATTTCCTCCGCTAGAGGAGTAATTCTTCCCAAGATAATGTATGACAGTAACTTATATGCTGTGCAAAGGAGAGCTATACCGCGATAATTCTCACATTTCAAGCGATCACCCTTCTTGAAAATTGGGCATAACGCGGCCACTTTCCATTCTTCGGGCATAACTTCATTTCGCCATACCAATCGAACAAGGTCGAAAAGACAGTTCCACAAAGTTAGCCCTCCGAATATCAAGAGCTCTGAATTAATGCAATCAACTCCTGGTGAACGATTTTTCTTTAATTTCTGCATGGCCATTGTGAATTCCTCATAGGATGGATCCTCAATGAACATCTCCGCGGTCTGTATTTGAGGGTATTCAAACACAGCTTGTGATACATGTGGAACATTAAGTAAATCAGAGAAATGTTCACGCCATGTATCGAGTACCGCATCGACGTTAACACAGAGGTTTCCATCCTGGTCCCGAATGGCAGTTGACTGAGATCTTAAGGTATGGTGCAATTCGGTGATTCCTTTAAAGAAACCACGCGAATTGTGCTCATTGCTGAGTTGTTGTACTCTTAAGACCTTAGCCTTCCACCATTCTCGCTTCTTCAGTCTACAAATGCGTTTAGCTGTCCTCCTAGCAAGAACTGCTTTGTTTTTCCTTGCGATTGTAAACCGAGTCTGCGCTTCATTATAGGCTATATTTCGTTGCTCAACAGCAAGACGACACTCCTCATCAAACCAATCATTTTTGGGCTTAGTTTTCACTATACCGAGAGTGTGCTGGGCAGCATCGACAACCGAGGTTTTCAATACTTCCCAGACACTGTTCACATCATCAGATTGGTAATTGGATTGTATAATGCTATTGCTGACAAGATCTTGATATTTTCGTTGCGTTTCTTCATTTATCAGACCTTCACAGGAGAATCGCGTTGTATATTCTCCTGTCCTCCCTGACTTGTACGAAAATTTCCATCGTAGCTTTGCAGCAACCATAAAATGGTCACTGCCTACGAATTTTGTTGACGACCGATACGATCTCACATCTTGGACAACCCGAGCCCGCCCTTTTGAAATCAACACATGGTCAATTTGGCTTCGGGATGTTTTACGTGGGTGTGTCCATGTTTCTAAGTGGATGTTTTTATGAGGAAAGAATGTACTTGCTACTTTGAGATCATGAGCGATCGCAAAGTACATCATTCTTTCCCCATTCTCGGTCGCAGTTTCGTGTCGGGAGTACGGACCTATGTTGTTACATAAGTCGGTCTGATTTCTGCCAGCTCTAGCATTAAAGTCACCAATCACCAATTTGACATCGTGCTCCGGTATAGAACCCATCAGATTATCTAGATTATTGTAAAATGAGTCTTTATCCTGGGATTGGCTTACATCAGTGGGCGCATGTATACAGACAATTGACAGGTTGGCTAATCTCATGTGCAAGCGAAGCTTACACATTCGATTATCGACTGCTTGAAAGTCCAAGACAGCCTTTTTTACCTGTGGCCCAATGAGAAATCCAACCCCAAGATTTCCGAGGTCATCTCCACTGTGTAGCAACGTATAGCCTTGGGACACATGGTCTCCACTTTTAGGCCATCGAGTTTCTTGGAGAGCTACGAGTTCCAGCCGATACTCTTTCATGCATGTGATAAGGCCGTCCAACGCGCCAGGTTTTCTTAATGACTGCACGTTCCACGTGCCGATCTTCAATCTCGTGTCCGGGTACTTAAGCGGGGGTTCGTTTTTTTTGTTGTTTTGGCGGTATCCGATTTTTTTAGTTTTGTTGACATTTTTAACATTTTCACGGTTTTACGGATGCGGGTCGTCAGCCCAGCGATCCAACCAGATTTAGTCGCCTCCTACGACAAGCTCTGGATACTGTGGTGGTATTCTATGGGTCTCATGTTTCGTTCGTAATATTTACGAAACACGAATGCCCCCAACCACAAGGCACATAGCATTGATATTACGATAAATAAATGTTTGTAACTATATAAATTTTGTATAAAATATTATTAACTGCCCTGAATGAAACTTATCGCATTGGCATGAAACATTTATTTGATTTCATGTTTGTATTTGAACTTAGTTTTATAAATTTGATTGAATTTTATTTATTGTAATATCAATGCTAAAGGAATAAAAGAGATAATAAAATTCAAATAAAGTCTTTTCACTCAGGGTACAATTATTTCCCCTTATTTTAGTCTAGTATACATTATTTCTCCAAATAGTTTGTTTATCTGTATAATAGTTATTTGTGCCAAAACAATAGCCATGTTTCTTGACGCACAGTGATCCGGATCAGATCAAATTTTACATGCAAAGCAACAACAAAATGTGATCCAAAAATTTATTTGGATCACAAATTTTGATCAAAAAATTAGTTCTTATTTGAAAATATAGGAGAACTAATATTTTGTTTTAGAGGTTGACTGTAATGAACTAACAACAAAAATTTTGAAAAAGATTTAAAGAGAATATAACAACAATTATGTTGCATAAAGGATTAACTTAAAAGTTTTGAAATTTATACAATGTAATTGTTTTTGTAAAATCTTTTAAATCTTTATTTTCCATTTTTTTGCCAAAAAAACTAACGTTATTATTTGTATTATTTACTACTGACAGAATGACAGCTAATTACAAAATAACATGGATGATTTTTACAATATAATTTTGAATAGTACCTTTTGTCGCTGTAGTACCAACCTCCAACCTCTCATCAATATTTTATGAATTGTTTCGTCGTTTCTTGGCACAAGATCTGATCTGGATCAGATCAAACGTCAAGAAACACGGCTAATATAACATTGGAACCTATTTCAAATTTTCGATCCAAATGAACTCCATACAGTCACAAAATCGTCTATTCTATATATAAAAGTAGCTACGAACCATGAGTTAAAACCTAAAAATGCTTCAGGATATGATCGTATCACAAGGGAAGTGTTGCAAGAGCTACCGAATAAAGGTATGCGCCTTCTAAGTTAGTTGCCTCGACTTGATATTTCCTGAACACTACGGATATACCTACAAGCACCAAGTAATCATTCGCCGACGACATGGCAATACTTTTAACTCATAAAGATCCTAACAAAAATACATAAATCTATCAGGATAATACTAGCACGACTCAATTAAGAATTAAAAAATCGGATTCAAGGTGATCAATTCATTCAAACGAGCTGATAAAAAATTATGTTAAATTTCAACGATGATAAATTTAAACGTCATACAATTGGAAATTTACGACAATTAATAAATTAAGTGAGGTTTTATGAATGGATAAAAATACCTACTCCAATGGTCGTAGTGTAACGTAAGTATAGTAAATATGTATGTCATTTGATATTTTAATTTGCATGCACCAGTGTATACACACAAATATGTAGTTTGGTTTGAATGCATGATAAATCATTCAATATAAATGTTTTTATCTGGTTCAAGTTCAATATCTAGTTAAACCGTTGTTTTGTATCAATGTTTCTTATTTGATATTGTTCTACTTTAAGTTTATTTGTTTTCAATCATTGTAAACTGAAACTATTAATTGTTATTTATTTACTTCTCATTTTATTCTATCTTATCGATTTTCTAATGGCGAATTTTATTTTTAATCTGAGTTTTCAGAAACTGGAAAAGTTGATGCTGGAAGAAATCCGGTTTCGAATTTTAATTTCATCGGATGGGATCTCGTAATCTGAAGGAACACATATCTACTCAGTAGTGTAATGCTGAAAATAGATGGGCAGAATTGCTGCCGGCACCACTGCCTACAGTGGTTCCCGCAAAGATATTTTCAAAATTATTTTTCGTAATATAGTAAAAAGATTAGGACCAATTTCGGAATCGCATCTACAAAAAGATTTGGTTAGGAGTTCAGTTGGTCCTAAATGTCGATTGGTGTTTGAAGTTGTGTGGCATCTATTTATCACCACCCACTGAACAATGGTGGGAAAAAATTACTTAAGATTTTTAAAGTAATACTAAGATGCCGTATGGAACAATTTATGACAAACACATGTATCTCAAATCCCCACCACATGCAGGCTCATTGTATTATAACTAGAAAAAATTGAATAGTTCTAGGTATAGTTATATGCGACAACAATTATATATTTTTTGCACTGGATTTTAGAGCATATAGGAGCCAGAGCGAATACTGCAGAAAAGTAAATGTTAAAATATTTCCAATTGAATGGTGTTACCAAATGATGAATTTCCATGTTAATTCATCGTTGGTCCTGCTTTGCCATATCCAGGGCGACTTATTCCAAAAGACAAACAAAATTTCAATAAACGAATCACATTTTCAGCACGCTTAAAAATTGAAAATACATTTGGTGCAGTTAACCTAACTGCCAAATTTGGAATCCTTAATAATTTTAATAAGTTTAAATGACTGAATTTTAATTGACTCGGCAATTTCAATGTATTAACCAGTTTTATCGACCACATAAACAGCGGAGGGGAACATAATCTTATTAATCTTTTCCATCTTAATTAGCATCTAAAATTTCGTTTTGTATTTGTATACATTTTACCGGTGACACTTGCTTGTTTGATTGACTTGACGGTTGTTTTACTTTTATCCCAATAAACAAATGTTGCATTGGTGTTTCTGTTTGTAGCCAGAAATGAAGGTTTAGCCAAATTTATTAATTTTGACATTTGGCTAGTAATAGATTCTATGGCTGTGTCTAACATATTTTAAACAACGAAGAAGACTGTGATGCTTGCGATGAAACATCTCTGAAAGAACCATCGCAACTTTGAATAATGTCTTGTTTATGAGACAGGTCTTTTTGAAAGTGACTGCTTTCATGTACTTTTGTCAGTTAAGACAAATTGGGGTAATGAATGATCGAATCACGACTTTATGATAGTTTAAAACCACTTCTAGTCTGTTTCTTGCAAAATCAGTTGCAAAAATCTACAATGATCTAAATATTTACCCTCAATAATATCACATTAAAGTGATATTCCACCATCTAGTCAGTTTTAAAGCCTGATATTATGAACTCGTAGTTTTTCGTTATTTGATTTTTTTATGTTTTGGAACCCGAACTCTTTTGATGGCATAATGAACTCTTCAGAGTAATAAACATTAAATATTTCAATCAAGTGGTACTTCAATTACACTTAAAGTATAAATATTTAAATAATTAAGTGCTCTCATGAAACGATCGACGGTATGTTGAAACACTAGTAGGGAACTTTGTTAATAAGTAGATGCATGTTGATCTTTGGTCCCTTCCACAAATATTTCATTCACATAAAAGTGGCCTCTTGTCGAATAGTTTTGTTCACATCTTTCTAGGTTTTTTTACTATAGACGTTTCTAATATCTGGTTTGTAATATGAACTGGGACGAGTTATTTTTTTAATATTAAAGTGTTAAGAGATGTTAGCATGAATTTTATTAACCGAAGCAGTTAATAAATTCTTGTCTTAACAACACAATTCTTATACGCACAATTTAAAATGAAGTAGCACATCAATGGTATCTGATAAAATTTACTGTGATAATAGTTTAAATCAATTAAGTCAGAGTCAAACTTAATTTATCTAATTCATTATTGCGGGTGTAATTACACTTATCAGTTTATATTACTTCTGGGCTGCAACCTAACTCTTATAAGTGCTTTCTGATTTTGCTGAATTGGTAAAGGTTCGCACTTATAATGCTTTTATCATTTGTAATGATTATTGATTTGTAACTTTGTTTAAAGATAAAAAACACTTGCCGCTACAGGCTAGTACCACAGACAGCGACGAAAACTTGTCACTCTACGGAAAAAATGTCCATATTCAAAATTTAATCATACCGCGGGGAAAATACATTAGTGCAAAAAAAACAGTCCCTCACTCCCCGCTTTGTAGGTGGGGCGGGAGTAACTTTTAAACTAAGATAGGAAGTCATATTTTTTATTGCAGATACGGATTCTACGACTAAAAGTACGTATGATGTGAATGAAATATTTTGTTCGGTTCATGATAAATGGCGTTGTAATCGACGAAATGAATTTTTTCAATTTCTTCTTCTTAGAACACACGCATTCGATTCTGCAATACGTTTGAAATAAAAAACATCACGTTTTCAATTGGAAATACTCGAAATTCAGTGAAATAAAATAATAAAAGGTGAATAAAATAATTTTAGCTTAAAATAAGTGTTCAAAATGATGACCTGCGACTTCAATGCACTTATTAATACGCATTTCAAATGATTTTACACAACTGAGAAGTGTGTTTGGTTGAATTTCAGCACACGCATTTCTGATTCGCTCAATCATGTTCTCACGTGGTGTTGGTTCTTGTTTGTTAATTTTGTCTTTGAGATAGCCCCACAAACATAAATGTGGCGCAGTAAGATTTGGTCATCTGGCAGGCCAATTTATCGGACCAGCTCTACCGATCCAACGACAATTGAAATCACGATCAAGAATTTCACGAGCCACCACCGAATTGTGTGCAGGACAACCATCATGTTGAAACCACATGTTCCGTCTCACTTCTAAGCTCAAATTTTCAAGTAATATTGGCAGTTCATTTTCCAAAAAGTTTCGGTACATTTGATCATTCAAGTTGCCTTCAATAATGTGGGAGCCTATGAGTTTTAGGCCTATGAGCTTTAGGGGCCTATTAGCAGGCCTAATAAATTGTTTTGATGACGAATTTTATTTAAACGTATTGCAGAATCGAATGCGTGTGTTCTAAGAAGAAGAAATTGAAAAAATTCATTTCGTCGATTACAACGCCATCTATCATGAACCGAACAAAATATTTCATTCAAATCATACGTACTTTTAGTCGTTATCTGCAATAAAAAATATGGCTTCCTATGTTAGTTTAAAAGTTACCCCCGCCCCACCTACAAAAAGCGGGGTGGGGGACTGTTTTTTTTGCACTAATGTATTTCCCCCGCGGTATGATTAAATTTTAATTGTGGACATTTTTTCCGTAGAGTGGCTATTTTTCGAGATGTTTGATCGTCTCAGTTTAAAAGAAACACCCGATATAACAGGATAAAGCTATATTTCTATTATTTTTCATCTGTTTTCTTAGAAGCTCATTGTAATTAAATCTCCAAAGTTAATAATACCCAAACGAGTGAAATGAAATAAATTGATTTACGCCTAAACTTCTTTGGGAAATACTTAAAGCTTATTAATAAAATGAGTCTTGCAAGAACAGAGTGAAATTTAAGAACTAATAATAGTATTAAAAAAATTGCTATACGCAAATCTGCGAAGAAACACTGTGAGATTGACATGCTAATTATAATCGTGTTTTTACAAATATTGTGGTTGTTGCTGAAATAGTATGCACTATTCTCTGAAAAGGATTGTTCATAAATCCTGGTATTTTTCGGATACAAAGTTTATAAAGGAAATAAGCCATCAAATTACTCAAGGCGTCTATGTTTGAGCTTTTCAGCCTTAGACGTTGTCATCTATTCAACAATATTGGTTTCATATTGCTTGAAACTACAACATGAATAAAGTAAGTGAGCTATAATAAGGCACGGTAAGCAATTTTATGACAAAATATAGGTAAAATAAAATTTACTATCGATTGGAACGTTGTATAACTCTTTTGTAATACGTTTGATGCCGAGCTATTCATAAAAGAATCACTTGTTAAGTGATTAATATACCAATCATTTGATTTTGTAAACTCAAAGCTTTTATTGTAGCTTTAAGATTTATTATATTGCTATTAAATTTCAAAAGCTCATTCGATTCATGTATTTTATTGCCATACGAATCAAACCAATTGAATAATAATTTATTATTCGCTTATCATAAATTTTTTTATGTCGATGTTCAAATGTGAACATTGTCTCCGAATTTCTCGCATAATAGATTTTATAGTAAACATAATCGTTGTTGACATATTGATTACAAAAAAAATTATAATAAATTATGGATTGTTGTTATTCATTCTGTTAACATTTTTGTTGGTTAGAATAGGAATTTATGTACCAACATTTTTGTTAAAAAAAATATTTTTTTCAAAATTTTGGAAATTTTATATTAAATTTACAATAAAATGGTACGCGAAATAATGGGTATAATAAGCTTTGTATACGAAAAAATATTGTAGAATGGCGTCAAGCTTTATTGATTTAGTTTTGTACTTCTTTCAGCCGCAAATCTATTGTTTGTCCGATTTTTATAGCATGATTGTTTTAATCAATGGACAATAACCAATAAAAGATAACTTTATGTTACGTTATATAATTTTATAGGTTTTCATTTTAAAAATTAATCAAAAAAAATAATTCAATCAGCAAAATCAATAGACAAATGGTTTAACTTAATAATTTTTTTTTCGAACAAAGGAAACATTTCATCTATTTCTTGAAGCATTTATCTAACTCAAAGTACATAATAGACAATGGCCGATAGTATTTTATCTAAGAATTAAATAAAATTTCAACATTTCATATCAACTTCTAAACTTATTTTATCAGTATGTACATAGTTATTTTATTTCATAGTTATTTCCGAAATAACTTCAAAATTAAAATAAAAACTATATTTTTATCTCTTATACCCTTCCACTCAATACAATTTATTCTTTTCATATTATGTACCTAACCAGTATGATACAATGAACTTCTTATAACATCTAAAAACTTAGTAAAAAGAATTAAAATATTCTGATCTCATTGCTCTTGTTGAAGAACTTTTTACAGCTTTAAGTATTACAAACAGACAGATGACTGAAAATCCTAGAGATTAACAAAATGTGAATGTTTTGCGTCATATTATCAGATTATGTGTTTTAAAAAACCATTTTATGTTAAAATTAATACTTTAGGCAGTGTAAAATTAATTGTTGCATAACTACAGTTCTGTTTTTTTATGTACCAGTTGAACAAATGAAAACTACAAATACGGATAGAAAATATTATATTTACGTATATAATCCTAAGGACATTAAATATAGTGTACCCCAAACCAAATACATATGGTTTAGTCACATAAAACATACATATTTATATATATGCCTGTTGAACATAGCACTCCCACGTTGAAAAAATGAAACAAGGTTAAACCGAAGTTTTAATCCCACTCATGTGATATAAAGAAATGGAAACTTGCATCTTCTGATTAGAAAAATACTCATAGTTGAAGTATAAAATGAAAATATGAACCCTTATTGGCGTGTTGCATCCAATAGACACAACCATCTTCTACCCACTACAGATCACTAAGGAGCTATGCAATGAACAGAAGAGTTAATATATACTGTAATTGGTAAGAGATATCACAATGGTACATGTTGATTCGAGCATGAGTGAAGGGATTTAACATAAATGAAGCACTGAGAATTTACAAAATAGTTTTTATATTGGTAACAGATTTACGGCCCGACTATACCGTATGTTTCGATTAAAGTAATATCGCTTCCTATGAACTAAAAAAACTTTAGTATTAAATTAAAAAAATATTTTGTTGATCACATAAGAGCCTATGTATAAGATCGCAAAATAATTTTACGGCGGGACACTATGAACGAGAAATAGAGAAGCTCAACTTAAACAACAATCATTACGGCATTGTGAAAGACTCAAACATCAATCATAGATGCGAAGGTTCATGTATTGGAAAAGAGCCAAGAAGATATTGACAACCATTGTGTAGCTTTCAGATACCAACGAGAGAAGGTGCTAGGAAACAATTATGAAAAAAACCATCTACTAACTTTATCAATCCACACAACTTTACTATGATGATTTTGTTTAGACAAATTCAAAATACACAGGTCGATGCAGTATTAGATTCACACCACCCAGTCACCACTTCAAGGCTTTAGCGATCAAAAAACTTATAGGCAAATTAGATTTTATGGTGAGAAATCTACCCACTGAACTTATGCTGCCGCCCATCGATGTCACTGATGATATATTAGCCTTATACCAAGAAAACAACCAACTTTAGGCTACAAGGAAGGTATTTGAGGTAAAAGAGCCGCTTCCATACAAGGAGACATATCTAATATATAAGAATACCACTTCCAACCATCTATCGACATCGAAAACGCGTACGAAAGGGTGTGGAGACTGAATAATCCAACAACTAGAAAAATTGAACATCAAAGGACACATACTTCATTTTGTATGGAGTTATCTAAGAGAACGCAGTTTCCAAGTGTTATTAGGAAACGTTAGGTCACAAACTTTCGAACAGGAGAATGGAGTTACAACTGGTTCATGTCTGGCAGTCACTTTATTTCTGGTCGCAATCGATTTCATTAGCCATATATTGGCCGGCAAACTTCAACTTTGGTGTAAAGAAACCGGGTTCTCGTTAGCACCAACTAAACCTAAGTTAATGCAATTCTGCAGGAAGCGAAGATGTATCCCACCACAAATTATCCTCAATGGAAATACGCTAGAGAAGGTCAAATCACAACGGTTCTTGGGAATTATCCTAGATACCAAGATGACTTGGAAGCCGCATATAGAGAACATCAAACAAGAGTGTCATAAAACACTCAATGCACTAAAATGCTTGAAAGGTATACATCGTGGGAGTAATAGAGCCACTTTATTACAAGTACTACACAGTACCATCATATCCAAAATAGACTACGGCTGCGAGTTCTATCAAAACGCGGCCAAATCGACGCTCGAGCACCTCAATCCTTTTATCAACGAAAGCATAAGGATAGCTACCGGAGCTTTTAGAACCTCTCCCACCGTATCGCTAATCGCAGTAGCAGGGATTTTAAATTTATCCGAGAGAAGAGAGCTAGCCCTCTTGAAGCTTTTTATCAAGCAAAAAGCGAGCGAATCTTGACTCTCCTTACTATACTTATCCCAATTTTTCAACCCAAAGTTTGAGACACAAGGGATCAGAACTGTGTCATCGGTATAACATTTCCACAAATGTGTTAAGCACGAGAGCATCTACGCAACACCCTCTTTGGAAAAATGTAAACATTAACATAAACAAAAAGCTCCACCATTTCCTGAAAGTCAATACCTCACCTGCAGAATTAAAAATTAAAAGTATCAACTTGCTGAAACTCACAGTTGATCATCCTCTCGAAATACAGGCAATATGAACAGTCTCTTTGGCAATACTCGAAAGTATCCAAAAGAAATCGAAATCCCCTACTCCGTGAAACACGAGAGATGATTCTCAACTCTTCGAAAAGGATCTTTTTGATCTGGATTCCCGGCCACGTGGGAATACCCGGAAACGAAGAAGCCGATTTTGAAGCCAAATCCGCAGCCCAAGCAAAAAACATCGATTTAGAATACACAACGATGGAAGACTTAGTAAAACAAGCATCAATAGCCATTTGGCCAGCCAAGAATAGTAACTGGTTGACTATGCATCCACAAAACCAGCTGGCAGCAATTAAAGATCGACCTGTTGCGTGCAAATCGTTGGACTTAGAGTCAAGACGAGACAGCAGTGTTATTTGCCGGCTACGTATAGGGCACACCAACATCACGCACATCCACCACATTCTCAAAACGGAAGTATCCAGATGCAATCTATGCAACGCACAGCTAACAGTGAAATATTTCTTGATCGATTGCTCACGTTCACAGAGAATTCCCAATTCGATTAATCTGGCATTAGCGGACGACAGTGACCAATTTATGAGAGTGATAAAATACCTGAAGGAGATTAAAATATACGAAAATATTTAGAAATTTATAACATAAACAGTAAATTAACCTTAACATAATTGTAATCTATATCTATACCAAAGGCGAAAATGGGTTAGTGGTCGTTCGCTTATAAATAAATAAATCAAAAAAAAAAAACCAACCATCTATATTCAATCAGCCAAAAATAGAACTACTCGTAACTGAATTACATCGAGATACATATACCACAATGACAATTTCCGAATGACAAGCTTGTATCACTTTCAACGACTTAAGGCTATGCCTTAAAGATATGACTTAAGGATATGACTAACTCAGGTCATTCTCAACGACTTATGCGAACTACTTCTGTTCGACAAGAGCGAATGAACAATCAGTGTGAGGAAGTCGAAAGAAAGGTAACGAATAAACCTGATACGTGGATTTAACTGAGAACCTACTTAATGGCATATTGGTTACTCGGAGGTCCCTCCATAGCTCACAGTGAAAAAACTGTTTTTAATGTATGGACCAAAACTTTAAAAAATTCTGGAGGTGCTCTGACCCAGATGATTATCATATTCGGATGTATTATGACCTAAGCTATCAGAAAATCATAATGGCATATTGTTTACTTGGAGGTTCATCTATAGTTCACAGTAAAACGACTACATATAATAATATTTGTATCTATAGCATGTCTATAGTTAACACAATATATATTAAATTCGTATGTAAAAAATTTGCAGATGTTATTTGAAACCTTAAATATATATTTTGCTGGTTTCAAAAATGACAGCAGAAAAAAATCTCTTTAGCGATTGTACTGCCTCTGGTGGTGAGTAGAAAAATTTTTTTCTATTGGATTTTTTTCTGCTATCTTATATAGCATCCAATGGATCTACTCACTACCAAAACTACGGATGGTTTCTATTGTTTGTGGTCAACAGCCATTTGCTATATTAAAATATCAATTAGCGGTATTTAAAGCTTAGACTCTCTTTGCACACTGAAGGGAAGAACAGTAACCACACCAGAAGTACTTTCATGAAGTATACACTGGTTTTGAAACACCAATATTTAGCACTCTCTTCTACATAAATTTGCATTTATTTCACCAATAACACAAATAACGATTTAAAATCATTGAGTGGTTGTAGTGTATTAGAGTCGATTAACTTAACATAACCTCAAATAGTCTAATTAGCTTCTTGGAGGAAAGTTTCCATTTGCGTCTCTGGGAATAAGCGATAATTAAAATTTTATATCATTAAATTGTCTCAATGGCATCTTTTTTTCGCCATCTTGTGCACGGAAAAAAAATTTAGGCTGAGAATCACCAAAAAACAGTATAATAATCATTAAAAACTGCTCCAGCCGATCCAATGGTGATTAAAATTAAACCGCTTTAGTGAATTTTTTCTGTAGTGAATATTACAAAACTGACAAATGATATTCACTAAATATTCATATTGAATATTTGTGACGTCATAAAACAAATTATTAACTACGAGCATTAAATCTTTAATGAATTTCATTGAAAAATAAGTCAAAATCAGCATTTATTTTGATGAAAATCTCTTTTATTATGGCCAATAAAAACAAATGGTGAGTAACATGTAATATATATATATATATATATATATATATATATATATATATATATATATATATATATATATATATATATATATATATATATATATATATATATATATATATATATATATATATATATATATATGTATATATTAGTTTAGATTTATAATGAAATACATAGTTGTTGATTTATTTTCAACGAGACCTTTTATCTTAATTTATTACATGATCGGTCAAACTCTATATTTATATAATTTATGTTCGACATAGTTTGATGATTCTGTATCAATCACTTCGGTACTATTTTTTTGAGGTATTCCATATTCTATATCTATATATTCGATTAATAATCAGTTATTGAAATCTGTAACATAATAGAGCGTATTAAATGACACGACATATTTTATTTCATACTTACCCACATATATAAATATATATTGTATCAAAATACTTATTTGAATATATGCAGGAACACTTCTGATATGCAAAACCACTTTAAATTGAAAATTGTTAAACTAAATAAATTAAAAACGACCGAAATAATAAGAAAAGCGTCTTAAATGACAGTTAAGTTGAAAATATTTGATAAATATTCTATCACCAAAAGTTTTTGATGTTTACAGAATTACTATGAAAATCAATCCATATTTTACTGATATGCACTAATTTTTCCTGACGTATGGACCTTTTCAAAAATTTATATAATGAATTTCAGAAAATGTTCTTTATGAATATCGATAGTCAATAAAAATTCATAAATTCATTTAATCAATATCACTCAAAAAGAAGTTAAAATCACTAAAAATTTAATGAACATCACAAAAATCTAGTTACCAAACTACAATAATGATATTAATCAAAATATTTTTTTCCGTGTGGAAACCACTTATCGTCTAAGTATAAATCATTCATATCATGCCACAAAAACAGTTCTAAGATCGTGTGCTCATGAGATGCATGAGGATTTTCTATTTCCATAAGAAAGTCCTAGTTCTTAGGAACAACGTCTAATTGATTGTTCTCAATTTTCATCAATACTTTGTTTCGCAGTATCGATCATTTCAGCGGATTCTTAACATCACTTGATTAAATCCATTTTTAAAATTATATTATTAATATTCAGCTTAATATGGGGATTGAAGTCGGGATAGATTCAATATTTACAATGATGGACCGGTAGCGTTGGGCGTTAACAATGGGCGGTAACAAAAATACGTTCAAAATATCTAGCTATCATACTTAAAATATTGTAATCTAGGTGTAATCCATGATGTTGCAATCGGTAATATTTGCTTGACGCATTGATTGTGTACCTAACCTGGAGGGGTGACTTATTATTTCTTGCAAAAAAGTCTTAAACTCTTAACTGACAGTCCAAAATTTATAAATAAAATATTTTTTGATCTAAAGTCTTATTTGTGTTTGTAGCTTACCAAAATTGACTATCATAAATTGTTGACAGTTATTTCTGTCAAAATAAAACTTCGTCCAAATTAGGAAAGGAGATCACTTCAGAAGCTGAAAATAGTCACATCACAACATTAACCATCAAAAGAAACCAAAGGATAGACACACGGGTGTAAAGTTAGTGAAAGAAACTACTAAATTCACTTAATTAGAATTATTTTGTTATACACAACAACTAAAGTATTGGAACTAAAGATATAATACTTTGAAGATATCTTTTGGAAAAGATCCTTTACGACAACATTTTCGGAGAACAGGAAAAATGAAGGGTGCATATAAATTTCGCCTAAATTATTGAACTCTATTATTTGATGAAAACAATCGTCAAACCTTAAAGCAAAATCATAGGTGTTTGCGCAGATAATTCCAGAATGATTATACAAGCATTTTTGAGCAACCATCTTGTCAAAAAATCAACGATAATTGTTCATTAGCGATAGGCGTTGTACATTTTGGTGGATCGAATTAATTAGTTTCTGTTATTGTATTTGTGTTTAATTCGTATATCGTGCCAATTTCTCTCGGGGTTTCCACTGATCGAACTATTGATATAGTATTTTTAATTCCTGTATACTTGTCAGGAGATGCATATAAGGGTACTGTAGAGAAATTTAGGTTCCACAATCGCACTTAGTTCTCAAGTCAATTTAAAATTTATATATTAGGCTTTTAAGTAATCATAATTTTGATGTTCATTCAACTGTATAATGTATATTTAACTACGTTCCACATTTGTTGTGGTACATGTTTTATCCATTTATGTAATCCACCATACCCAATCAAAAACCATATGTATTGAATATAAAATTATACCCATATACTGATTTATTTGTCTTTACGACTTCTTACATCCAATTGAACTTTGTGACAACGTTTTTCCTTCCTTCAACACGAACATTATAAGAGTAGCAAAACCAACATACTTCATTCATATAGGTACATACATATATTATGTATGCACAATAAATATTTTATTTATAATATTTCATAAAGAAGAACCAAATACTTATACGTTTATAATTTTATATCAAAGAACTTGTTGAAACAGTATAGAGTACATGATTCTATGAGAAAGGTTAGAAACGATTTTTTGTTCTAACTTTATTATCTTCGGTGACACTAAGGTGGTTGACATATTAACCTTCATCATATTAAAAAAATATATATATTTAAAAAAATTACAAAGTGTTAACTTACCAAATTCAGTTGTTGTAAAAATGTCTGCACTGTATCCACTAACGAATTCTCCAGTATTTCCGCTGTTAATTTCATCACATCGAACGTGTAATGGCGTTGTTATACAAAATAATAATAAAAAATAAAACATAAAAAATAAAACATTTTTATGTAAATTAATTGTTGAAAAATAATTGAAATAACGACGATAACGATTGATTTGATGATGAGTTTTGTTTTGATTATTTCGGGTGCAATTATGCATGATGATGCTATTGTTGGTATTGTTGTTCATGATTATATGGAAATCCCCGTTTAATGGGGTTCCAGGGGGCATTGAAGCCCCTTTTCTCTTCATGTCGCTTTGTCTAATTCTTCATCCATATTTGGTGCGCTCCAAATTTGGGGCTTTCGCTAAAAATGTAAAAATTAAAATTCTTATAATTATTGGCATATTGACATTTCCACATTATCGAGAATTTAACTATAAAGCTTTTACTACAATAGATTAATAAATATTTAAAGCTATTAACATGCATAAATTAAACATTAACTAATTATTGACGATTCAATTTCATTCATCTCTTTACAATGAGAATTTTGAAAAATGAGCTTTTTGGTTGATTTGATTTACAAACATTTAAACTAATCCCAGAACAAATTATAAACAATATTCCCAAACCACATTTTCATCACCAACCTTTTTACGGTTACAAAATATGTCAAAAATAATAAATTACCAATATGTACTTGTATTAGATACAAAACATGTTGTTTTGTATCTAATACAAGTACATATTGGTAATTTATTACTTTTG
The DNA here is from genome assembly GCA_963932295.1 of Tipula lateralis. Classification (NCBI taxonomy): domain Eukaryota; kingdom Metazoa; phylum Arthropoda; class Insecta; order Diptera; family Tipulidae; genus Tipula; species Tipula lateralis. The sequence continues at coordinate 40,625,797 of OZ010736.1, forward strand.
ACATCAACCATGAAATGGTTTAAAAAGTTTGAAACATTTTGGAATGAGTCTCCTAATTGTTATTAAATTTCATTGGCCACATATGTAGACGGATACATATAATTTACACAATATTTAAGGATTTCAAAAGATAAATTTGAAAGTAGAAACAATATAGTACAACCTAAATCAAAATCTAACTTCAAATCATCTCACAGATATTGGTAAGTATATATATTGAACAGTGTTTACTCTTAATTAACCGTGGTCATCTCGTAATGTGTAATGCTTATTTATTAGGATATTTCAACGTTCATTCTGTTAACAGTGTTAACATGCGAATTAAAGTAAAAATTAACGTAATTGAGAATTTTTGTGTTTGTTTTGCCACATAACCGAAGTCCAGCTACACACGCTGAGCTAACTACCTTATTTATATTTTCAAATAAAAAACAGCTGTTGTAGTAATATTGTAAAGTTTAATCTGTTAACAATAAAGCAACACGAACCTTACATTTATCAACGGGAGCACAATTAAGAATTTAATTTTTAATAATTAATCAAAAATTAATCCTTTTTCCAAACCATAAAATAAATTTCAATATTTGTGGTTGTAGTTATGTAGGATAAACATTTAATGAAGTTGTGAAAGCTCTTTAAAAAAAAATAAAATAAATAAATGTTTACCTCTTACTAAACGAACTCTATTCCACATTCATAATATTTAACTTTAGTGTTACAAATTTGCTTTAAGTTTTTCAACTGTTTTTTTTAATATTCATATTATCCTGAAGATGACTTTATAAGTCGAAAGAATCCCTTAATTTGAAAAGTGAGGCACAAGTCCCACAAGTTTTCATAGAAAGTTTATTTGGTATTTACATTTTGTTTTCGTTATGATTGGAAAATTATATCGGCGAAAGGGTGACCGCGATTCACTATGCAACTTTCGACCCTTTTTAAGGCATTTTTAACGACATCCTTGCAACATCTCAGGTTGATGTTGAATCGGTTGAGGCTTATTCACATAAACTTTTGATTTTAAAAAACCCCATAAGAAAAAATCTTGTGCTGTTAAATCTGGAGATCTGACTGGCCATGCTAAATCGCCATTTCGCAAAATCGTGGAAAAATCTCATTCAATAATTGAATTATTGAACGGGCTGTGTGCCCTGCGAAATCACATATCCTCAAGTCCTTGCCCTTCCATTTCAAGGACAAGAAAATTTCGAATCATGTTTTGGTACCGTTCTGCAGTAACAGTAACTTCAACACCTTGGTCATTTAAAAAAAAATGGGGATCAATGATGTTTCCAGCATGAATACCACATCATACAGTTGTTTTAAGTGGATGCAATGACGTTTGATGCATTGAGGATTATGTGTTCTCCTAAACCAACTGTTCTGTTTATTGACGTGGCCACTGAGATGAAAACGAGCTTCATCGCTCTTTATCAAATTAGACGAAAAATCTTCAATTTCACCAGACAGCCTTAGGATTGCATTACAGTGCTCAACTCGTAAATCAGGATCACTCGGTAACAATAGGTATTTGGACAAATTGAATTTTGTACGGCAACATTTTCAAATCAGTAATATGTAACTGGGAACCACGTTTTCGAATTGATGTTTCTGGAGTCTCTGCAACACAATCGCGCAACATAGCCACACTTTCAGCGTTACGAAACGTCCGTTGCCTTCCAGAACGAGGTCTGTCTGCTGTCGTAACTATTGAATTTCTTTTCATTTGCTTGGTCATTAGCAAATTACAAAATCTTTGATAATAATTTGATAATCGGTTTACAACGTATTGTAAGGATACAAATCAATAGAATAAGGTATCAGGATCCTTTGAATGTGGCAATACCAATGTATAACTAATTCTAAATCCGTATAAAACTCGGTTCTAGGTTCTAGAAATGATAGTAAATCTCGGCATAAATGAATATACTTTTGCACATAGAACAATAATTCAATAAGCTACTTGTCAATATGAGTCAATATCCTAGGATCAGAGATACACAATTTTAAAAAATAACCCAAAATTTTCGAAATTTTGAATTGTTCGAAAAATTGAGTAGTTCTCATCATAATAAGATGATCTTACCTCGATATAATGGTATTATGCCAAATCACATGAAAACAAGAACCAGACCCTCTAGACATCTGTAGGATCAACGATACAAAGTTATGATGCAATAAAATTGACACAATTTTAAAGTTTCGGAATCCATAGCAAACCTCGTCACAATTTAATGTCCGTTCCCTCATGAAATGAAAATTAGTTAAGGTATTCGAAAATATAGGTCGAAACCCTTGAACATCTCTAGGATCGGCAGTACAGACTTTTTTGTTTCAATTTATTTGCTGATTTTTATAACATCGTAGAACATAATCATGCTCTTTAAAATTGGTTATATGTTACAACATACCACGTTTAATGATTTTGCAATTTGAAAATCTACTAGACAAGTTTGAGCCTTCACTCAAAATATCCAAACTTTCAGTTTTTAATCATCGCTTAATTTTAAATTTTGGTATATTTTTCAATTCTTATTGGAAAAAAATAAATTTAACAGTGTAATTTATTGTTATTATTTTTAGCACCAACTTCACGCTCATTTATTTCGGGCAGTAATCACAACGGTAATCATCTGACGTGACCAAAAAATCTGAAAATTTTTTACAACAAATTTAAGTCATGGTCAACAAAGCTCCAAAATCATATAAAAATATGAAAATTTTGAATTTGATGTTCGAAGAATTTTCCAGTAATTGAACATGATTTTATTTGTGGTTCGAAAATCACCTAAACGATTAGAAAAATCATATTCATTACTGCAAGGAATGGTAAAATTATAAACATCTATTCAACAAATTATCTTTATACTATTCAAAAAAAAAATTATTTCTTAATATGTATTTCTTCTTTTAAAAATATGCAAGATGCCTTTTGTAGTATTAAGGGGATGTTCCTCGTAAAAATGTAAGAGAACGAAGCAAATGTAATTCAGTTATATATATATATATATATATATATATATATATATATATATATATATATATATATATATATATATATATAGCTATATATATATATATATATATATATATATATATATATATATATATATATATATATATATATATATATATGAGTATAATGTATTTTGGGTACAGTGTTAAATACAATCTATGTGTTCCCTTGACCTTTTCAAATATAAAACAAACATCAGAATTGTTCATGTTAATTATGTTGTTCCAGTCATCTTTAATAAAATCTTTACTCATAAATATGATAAGATTTCAAAAAGTAAGATTTCAGACAACCCAGTTACAGTATAATTAAAATTTTTTTTGTTTCATGACAGCAATGTGCAGGAAAATAATTTCTTTTATTGGCTGTGTTGGAACTTCCACAAACTTATCTGCAACCAATGAATATAAGAGAAGCTCTGCTTGATTTGTCAATCTAATCTATTTTCATATAACATGTATTATTTTCCAGAAAAGATAAAATAAATTCAATCGTTCATAAAAAAAACAAATACATTCAACCCACAAAGATAATAATACACATGTGCATATCTGGCATAAATGACGTCATCAACAAAATGTATATATTTATATGTATATGTCATGTCGTTGTAAAAGTTAAAGCATGTACCAATAAGAGCGATTCTTTTATTTAATCTAATCGCTCAAATTTACTTTCAATTTTGAAGCAAAATATCCGTAGCTTTATTGAAATATATTTGTATGTTAGAAATAATATTTTTTGGCACATAAATAAATCATAATTATTACTATAGAAAATAATTTTAATTTCATTATAATAAAATGATGCGACGTTTTTCGTTGCATCCATTAAAAACGAAACCAGAAAACATGGGATGTCAATCTTAAAGATAAAGAGTGTTCCATAAGAGCTGTACATTTTATTTTAATCCAACCGCATAATTTCTTTTACCCACAGCGATCTCTTCGTCTACCGAAAGGCGGTTTACCCTTAAAAAATTGCTATATCATTCAGATCGGATATAGTATCATTGCACGTTATCAGAAAATCACATTAAATTTCTGATCTGGTGATTGAGAAAAACTTGAACCACGTAATTCAAAATTTTGAACAGTCGACGAGAGATGAGGTTGTCCCATCTCTTCTGGTACAATTCGTCAAAGTGAAAGTCGATATCTCCTTTAAGAGATAATGACGTCACTCCTTAAGTGGGCTTACAAAAGTAGAAGCTACACCCTAATGGGCTAATTTAACAGTCAATCCATTTCCTTTGATACCCACGACAACGATAACGGAGCAGCCTGACTGACTGATTGTATTTATGCGGTGATAGTTTGGTTTTTGCTGTAGTTTTAACTGAATTGCCATTTCATTGTTGAAATTTTTATCAAAATAATAGTTCTGATCGCCAAACTCATCGAGATTGACGCCCATTTTAGAGTTGTCATAATCGTCCATATCAGGGCGATTAATTCGGTTATGAGTAGATCGTTTTCACACTTCGTAGACTTTAAATGAAAATACGCATCAAGTAAAATGTTGAACAATCGATAAACATCGTACAGCGTAGCATTGAGAAAAATAAAACTCAATCCATTCGATGTCGTTCTCAGCAACTGGAAACCTATCCATCCATTTTATGAAAGATTTTGGTTTACGTGCTTATTAAATTCAACTGGTTCAGAGATTAAAGCCACCGATTATCTCACTTACCACCATTGGATATGGTGATATCCAAACAAAATTGCATATTCACCTATGTAGCTCAGTTTTTAGTCGAATGGGTACGTCAATAAACAAAATTTTGAGATTTGAAGTCAAGTCAATCCACAAGCCTTTGCTGAAGCACCATTACATATAGAGAAATTCACTGTTTGGTGCGCTTCATTCCAATGCACCGACAAAATCATCCATTTAAATATATTTTTAAGCAAAAAAAATTTAGTGATTAAAATTGAAAGCCCAACCATGTGTATTCTTTCACTCGATGTTAACCCTTCTGTCAATGAATAGGTCTAGCTAGACCTTTTTGAAATTCAAATTAATATTTTCAGTGAAATAGTGCAGACACATACATGAAGTTTTACTAATTTGTCAATTGACATGTTTCCTTAAAATGACGAACACAAAAAATAATAATTTATGCAAGATAATATAAGAAATAACGGTTTTTTAATTTCTATACCACTTTTACATGAATAGGTCTGGCCAGACCTAGTTTTTTTCATATATTTTATACGAATAAATAAATAGATTTTTTCTCCAAACAATACGAAAAAAAGCTTTATTATTTTGAACTTTTTTGTACGAAAAGTAGCCCTTTTCGGGATTATTACTGATTACCATAGCCATTGTAAAAAAATATCAAAGGAGTGAAAGAACAATTGTTGCAGATCGCAGCCGAGTAGTTCATTCAAGTGCATTAAGCTTTTCAGAATACAGTTGTAAACGTCAGACAAAATGATGGCCATTGGTTTTTTTTACAATATGTTAGATGTGGCCACTCTAGCATCATTCATCATTTATAAAAGTGTAAATGATAGTAGTAAAACCCGAAATACTGATGCTCGTCAAAAATTGATTCATTCTTTGGTAGAACAATTAGTGACACCTGAGATAGAGAAAAGAATGAATAATTCGAGAGCAATTGGTTGGTTTTACGTCAAAAACACAGTGGAATAATTTTTCGGAGTACCTTTAGAGCAGAAAAAAGCCCAGCCAAACAACAGCGGATTGTCAAACCAAATAAAATCGTGTCAGATTTGTAGAATCAACGACAAGTTTAAGAGAAAATTCTTTTCACATGTGCTGTCTATGTCGATCCAGTGTGCCTAAAACATAACGTGTAATATTGAAAGTGTCATAACTGCTCAAACTAAATAAAAAAACAAAAGTTGAATTCTATAAAAATATGGAAAAACAGTGTTTTTATTATCTTCCATATAAATTTCAGGTAGTTTCATAAAAAATATATGAAGGTCCAGCCAGACCTATTCATAGACGGAAAGATGAAAACATTTCATTGACATTAGGGTTTAAGTTACCCTATATAAATGCTTAATATACGTGTAAAAACAAATCTTTTCCATTTTCTCCACAACCAATAATTACTTTTTTAGTTCTACATATTTATAGGTAATTAGATTCTGAACTGTAGACATACCTGTTTGTAATATTATATTACTCAATGGTTATGCTTTTACTATGCACAGTTAGTCACTTTGTACAGAAATGAATCAACTAAATATTTCTAACAAGTCGTTTTTTATCTTACTTGATTTAGTTTAAACACGATATAGCAATTTGATAGATTTCTATCGCTATAAATATATATTTTACATCGATTTTACTTAGACTGTCTACTACTCGCTGGTTGAAACATAAAATCTGGCGTGAAACATAAATGGATCTCTCCTTAATTGGGTAAATTTCCTAATAGAGTTCTAATAGACCCATATCAATTCTTAAGACGGTTGGTATAAATTTCTCCATGCAATAATTACTAAACTGCGTCGTTTGGTTTTAGCATTGTTGGGTGTTGGTTGTGCTACATCAATTTTTAGAAGAATTATTCATTATCTAGATTATTTTTACATAAAATGGAAACTACTTGCTCATTCTTTAAGGAATTATTGAGACCACGAATTTAGACAACGTAATTGATATGATATGATATGATAGGAGAAGTACAAGCCAACCAGTTACGGTGAATCTGAGATTGTTACCATAATCCTGGAGTATATTCAGCAGAGTTCCAAATAGATATCTGAGAATTTTTACTCCAAAATTATGCGGGCCCAGTCCCTGCTTGCATCTCAACATATAAGGTTTAGGAAAAGGAAACAATCACAGAAACGACTAAGGTGATAATCCACAGCAGAGTCATTGCTAACTACATATTAGTAAATTATTATATATTGTTAGTATAATCATTTTCACATTTGGATTTGAGTTTGTTATTATTGTTAGTTGGATAGGTAAGGACCATTCTAAATTCATCATATGTACTCGTATCGCCTCAACAGTTAAACTGGAGTATTTTAAAAAACATCTTTGGGTCATCTCATCATATGCTGTATTTAAAAATGTGTCCCTATAATTCCCAATCCATCACCATCTAACGCGTGGGGAATATAAATTTCGTAATGACCCGACAGCATTTCTATATACAATATGATGATCTAATACATTGTCAATTCGTTTGTAAGGGAAACTATTTAAATAAATAAATAGTTTAGTGCGGTCATATTTAGCTAACCTGATCGATCATTCCATTCCACACATTCTATCTTTATGTCCGTTTTAAGATTTTACAACAAACAATCACACAATACACAAAAGTAGAATTCTTGTATAACACACTACGGTTCAATGAAAAGAATCACCAAAGCGGCCGTCCGATTCAGAAAGTTTAATAGTTTGTAATAGAATTATTATACAGCACAAAGAAGCTGCTTATTAAAGTAAAATAAACTCTCTGGTCGAGACCACCGGTCAAGTGATCCCCATCCAATGTTAAGAATGTCACTCAAGAAATCTTATTCATTTACACTTATATGAATAAAGAAAACAAAATTATTAAAATAATTTAGTATTTTACATGGAAATAAAGACAAAAGTTATTTAAGAGTACAACATACCATGGTATATGAAGATAAGTCAAGGTATGTCTCAAGTAGATACCCAAGAGCAAAATTGTGGACTTTATTGACAAAATAAAATCAAGAGAAATGTTAACCGTTCCTTTAAAACACGATTATCCTAATATATGAACAAGCATCTGCTAAATCGAACTTCAACATTTTAGCCAATTCAAATCTCGCCAACAAATAGGTAATTTTACCGATCATATATATTATCGTCAATATAATGATCTTATAGTGGTAGTGATCGTAGATCGTATTTAAACAATCTTCAGTCCTCTTTAACATTAATATACATGGCACTACATTAAAACATCAATAGTCTTTTAGATATAATCGTTAGTTCAAATTTGATATAAGATACAAATATGAAAGCATCATTTCAAAAACTGTTGAATAGCAAATCCATCAATATGGAAGGTTTTCTGTATTTACCGATATAAATGTATTAACATACTAACATGTGTATTATAATATTTAAAAACAAACTGAAAAAATTAAAAGTTAATTAACAAACTTCATTTTGTTGTTCAGGATCAGGACTGATCTGTTTCACTGTCTTCAAACATTATATCTCATGAAAAGTGGTTTGGGCGTTAAACAGATTCGCGCTATAAAAGAAGAAATTTCGCGTTGTACTGAAACAGATTATTTATTTCAAATCGCGTTATATCGAAACGCGTTGTATAAGTACCGCGTTAAACTGGGGATACTTGTATATTTATATTTAAAACAATTTGTTGTTCTTTTTTTTCCGTGCAAGTGAACACCTGCACAAAATATAAAATAAAACAAACAAAAATTCTCTAACCAACATAGGAAAGAGCAGGATAGGAGTTTTGATGGACGAAACGAAAAATATGTTATATACATACTATTAATACATAGGACGTTCAAATGTAGATTGTAATGTATGTATTTGCGTTTTCAACATCAAATAATGATGTATATATATATATAACACACACAATACACAATACCAACGTATATAAATATAAAATGTAAGTAGCCAATTACATTGAATGTATATATAGTTGCTATTACAATGATCGCACAATGGCAGTGATCGTGTTAAATTTAAATCTCCAAAATCTCTTTTACTGTATGCTTTGATACATACATGAAACAAAATATTAAAAATTGTTTAAAGGAAAGGGGAATATATAGCGTTCTATATGAAGAGCGAATTATGGGATGGGGAATGAGGTAACTAAACGAGACAGAACGAAAGACATATCGCATGCGATCGTTTCCAACGGAATATTGTGATGTGGATATGAAAATGATGTATATAGAATACAAAGACAAAACGTTATATACTATAATATATAACGGAGAAACAAGAACAGACTATATATTATATAATAAAATAAAATATAATACTATGTAATAATATATAATGAAATTTAATATAATTATGTAATATAATAGCGATACTCATCTGTAATTAGATTTTCAACTAGACACACACACACACACAACGCTTTATTTTATTTAATTTAATTATAGAAACACCGAGCAGACAAAAACACGTCCACTCGGTATGAAGATCCACACAACACTCCACCACGAATTTAGACAACGTAATTGGACAAATATTTCGATATAAAGTCACTCTCGGCCGCTTATTACAGATATATGCTTGACAATATGAGAACGAATTTCAGAAATGGAACAGGATGGAGTGTTGGGCCCTCTTAATGTCAAATTGCATTAAAATGGCAATTACCATCACCTGTTTCCATATCACACTTGAATATAGTTCGTGATGGTCTTGGAGCAGTGATATATTAATTAATCTTTATTAAATTATGACTTGCTTCTCAGCAAAGCGGTCTATCACAGTTATTGCACTACATGCACACCAACAAATTAGGTCGAATTATCTTATATATAATAACACTTTATCTCAACACTTTCTTTGTGAGCTAATTTATTTTTAGTTTTAAGAATTCCTTCCACTTTCAATAAATGCACATAATACTAACAAGATTGGTTGCGAATTAACGAATGATAGTAAAATATAATATATTATAAATGTCGGTTATGCGGAATGTGAATGTGTAGCCTAAGAACTTGTTGAATAAAATATAATGAAGATGGCTTAGAAACGACAGTGGCTTTATTATTGATAGTGACATCTAGGAGCGGAAGGCAACATTAGTTTTCTATATTTAGGATAATATGGTCGGGAATCATATTGACTTTCATTCACAGAAATCGATCTGTGGACACAAATAGATTTGAAGTGTGTTTGCTCCAGTATTTATATATACATATATATATATATATATATATATATATATATATATATATATATATATATATATATATATATATATATATATATATGTATATAAATATATATATATATATATATATATATATATTATATATATATATATATATATAAATATATATATATATATATATATATATATATATATATATATATACATATATATATATATATATATATATATATATATATATATATATATATATATATATATATATATATATATATATAAGGACTAATAAAATTACAGGTTGGAAAACTAAATGGAAGTTCCAGATTAGCAAAATAATGTGTTGCTCTGGGATTATAAAGTTTTGTCTAACTGTATTACATATAGTTGGCTTAAACAAATACCAAAACTATTATAATGTTACAGATTCCTGGCCAACCTACTAATGATTACAGATAGATGTTGCGATTTGGAGAATGCGGATTGGAGATTGCAGATGTGTAGATTAGAAATGTCCAAAGCTAACCAATAGTTTTGTAAAAGTTGGTTAGGTGTCTGTAACCGGGTCGTTCTTTCCTAACTTAAATACCCTCCTATCTTTACCTATCGTTTTATGTAAACTGCTGTAGGAATAAGCCCGGTGTTATGTTCCCCTAGCGTTTGGTTCCTATCAATCAATCAATTATACATTGATTTTTTTAGACGTTATAACGATCAGGTTTAAATTTTAATTTAACATTTTTAATATTAAGTTTAAACTAAATATTACAAACGATTACTTAACTAATAATTTACAACACACTTAAATATGCAACATTTTACATTACGTTAGTTATTTGCAGCTTAAGATGTCACAATAAAATATTTATAAATCCTTGTATGTAAATGAGAAGATGGATAACAAATTTTTTGTTTTGTTTCCATAAAAATTTAATCATGATTATTATAAATAATCATCATCAAAAAATTCGGCAAATAAAACGAAATTAAATATCAGCAGGGGTAACATTCCAAACAAAAACCAACAACTAATACACAAATATTTGTTCGAGTATATAAAAAATTTATTTTTTGTTCAACATACTCATAATTACACAATAAAAATATGAAAATGAAAAAACATATAATTTTCACTTTAACAAAGTTTATTTTATGATTTTGAAAAAAAACATAAATATTTTACAGACAAAAAAGAAACATTTATGCCATAGTTTAAAAAACATATTTTGTGGTTTCTGCTTTGTAAACCGGTCATGATTAAAGGATAAATTTGTGTAAGGGTTTTCTACTTAAAAGTCTCTTACACATCGATGAATAACCACTATGAAACTAACAAAAAAATGTAATTTTGTAAATGACAGCTATTGTGGTTAAAATCTCTTGTGGAAATTAATGAAAAAGCCTTGAAACAACCGTGCAACATAAAATTATTTTTTATGTTTAATCTACCTGAAGGTTAGCAAAAAATTCAAACCGTTCACTTTCAGCTAAATTTGAGTCTTGAACTCTTGACACAAGAATACGTTAGATCATTCAATATTTATTCTCCGAATCACAAGAATTCCATAATCGAAAAGACGGTTCGCGTTTCTAAAAGTGTCGACACTCATTTATTTCTGTTCGTACATTTATTAATAATTTTCTCATGTTTCTCCGACAAAATTTACATAATGGTGTTCGTACTTGGTGAACCAAATAATTGTTTTTATTGTGAAACCGTTTATTTAGTGAATAATTTGGTTCATTCGATTCGGTACAACACATAAACACATGTTATATTTAACATTATCCAAAAACTGATGATTCTGTAAATTTAACCAAATATGTATGGAGAAAGAGGATCTTTACATTAAACATTAAGTTTAAAGTTAGAAACGAGTGTCAATATAATGGTAGTGATTTGTGAGTTTTTTAATAGTGAGATGGTGATGGGTTGAATAAACAAAGGAACGTATCCCAGTTTTCTAACTTTTAAGGAGTACCTGAGAGTATTACCATAACCAATTTCAACCACTTAATATGTATTATATCTAATAAACGGAATCGATCACTAGCCAGTAGCTGGCCACTTCAAAGTGTGCCGGAATAGCACACGGAACTTGACTAAGCGAATAGTTTTTTAATTTCGAACTTTATATCAGGATTTGGATTAAATTCCTAATCTCGTGATTTAATAGAATCGCCACTTTTACACTTATTTGTCGAAATGCATTGTTTAGGCCCAATTTCTAATTTTAACCAATACATATTTTATGAACTATGTAAATTAGTTTGTACTTTTTTTAGGTATATTAATAAATACATATTATTAATATTCAAGTTATTTGGACCCGTTAAGATATCTTAAGCTGAATTCATACTTCAATTTCTTCGTTCATTCATTCATTCAAACAATTTTTTCGGCCAATCGTAGTAATCCAAAATGACAATTTGTTGTTCTTACATTTTGTCGCAAGAGATAGTTTAAAGGCCGATTTAGACTTTACAACAATGTTGGCAACAAAAAATGTTTGGAAAAAGAAGCGATTAGTACAGTTTTATTTGAAAACGAAGAACATAAATATAAACAAACATTATTTTGTTGGTTTTTTATTTTTTTTGAGCTATTATTTGAGCAAAAACGTAAAACATACTATAAAATATAGTGGGGTCGAGTATATTTTATGGTAACAATAAAAAAATCCACAACAAAATTGGCGATTTTTATAGAACAAAACGAAAACATTCAAATTATATTTATTAGACGTTATATGTTTATAGTAGAAAATTAATAAACCACAATGTCTTTTTGTATTATAGTTTTTATTCATAATTAAATTTAATTTATTTTAAATTTTGAATACTAGATGATTAGAGGACCATTAGAGCTACACACGGATCAAAGAAAGAACTTTGAATAAAAACTAATAGGTATAAGGCCTTCAATGATTTGGCTACGGCTGTAAGAAGCGCAAGACATGATGAGTGGAAAAAAAAAGAAAGACGGAACAGTAGTAACTTCGAAGTGGTCAACGAGAGTTTATGTCGTGAGATAACGTGATTTATTAAAATTGCTTTATGATAAAAATTATCATTTCACGAATTTTTATTACATTGCAAATAATATCGAATAAAATCTTTTGAAGTTTGTGTAAATTAGACGGTTTTTTAAATAATTGTGGTTGTGCGATACCTGATTAATGAGACTGAAACATACGCATTGCAGTATTTGTTACTTCTCCTTATATATTTATATGTATCTAAAGCTAGGTTATCGAAACTAAACCACCCCATGGCATCTTGAATGGATGTATTTTGACTCCGGCTAAACGTTCTAATCCTAAATTGTTTTGCTACCAATATGCTCTTGTTGGATTGTTACCAACTTTAATCAGGCAACACTCACTTTCATTCAAATCCAACAGATGCTAATTACACATCCATACACGTTATAGCTTTGTATAAAAATTAGTTTATGATATACCGTCACGGTTTTAGATTGTGAACATTTCGTAACATATGTTTATATACGTTTTATTACATGAAATATATGTATAACCAGAGCTATCTTTGTTTTAGTCGTGTCTGGTATAACTCATTCATAATCCTTAAAACCATCTCGAAGAATACATTTTTATTTTTACTTGAAAACACAAAAACTAACTGACAAAAAATATATTCAAATGAAAATAATTATAGCACGACGACATTTTTATTTTATAATTTTCCCTTTCTATCTCATAGGCATTTTTTATACTGTGCGTAGCTTTTTTGAAGCAACATATCTGCCTTAACTTTAACTTTTAAATCGGCCTTAACTTTAACTTTCTGTCTGAATGAACATTGAGTAAAAGTCTGAATGAACATTGAGACAACATGACACCAAAACGAAAAAGAATCAAATAACAGCCATGTTACTCGGAAATAAAATACATATAATGTGTGTACATGCGTGCCAATGGGATTAATTTATTTTAGTTACTGACAAAATAAATTCGAGAATCGTTCTGTAACTTAAGCATAGTATGAATCGTCAAAACAAAATTCTCGAACGAATGAATGAATGAAGAAATCGAAGTATGAACTCGGCTTTATACACGTGTTATAATACAGATATGCTACACTTTATTCGCCGATGAAGTATGATCATTCAATATGTCAATCTGTCGTTATTTTTTAGTTTCTAGAGTTGACAGTATACGCAATAGAACTCTGCTTTCTACGGTTGCATTTCAAAAGTAAACAAACTAAAATGATCATAACATTTTTATTTCGTAAATTTAATAGAAATCGTCCCCAGTGCAAGCATCGGCGTTCTCGTTACTTGATGTTCTATAACTACCAGTTAATGCAACCACACAGAATTTACGTTGTAATAATTTATCTTAAACTATCCCACTTTTACGAATGATGCATATTTGGAGGTATCAGTTGATACTTTCACAGTCAAGTCATTTGTAAACATGTAACATTCTAAATTAAAAAAGATTCGACAGGTAGTAAGTTGTTTATGTATTTGAAAAGTGTAAAGTGCCCCAGTTGAAATTTCGAAAATATATTATAATAGTTCGGTGAACGCCGCATGTTAGCTTGAATTAAATATGATTGAACGTCAGTTGATTAGGGAAAAAATGAGAGTAATAAGAAGAGAGCTTGGTATATTCAGTTACTTGGGATAATATATAAACAAATTACTCACATAAAGTGGAATTTTTCTTTTTTTGTTGGAGATGGTATAAGGATTTATGGTTGCTGATTGCTTTCTACCATTTATGCTTTTGAAACCATCATCGTTCAAAATATAACGCGGAAGTGGGAACCACATTACAATTTGTAAGTCATTTGGCAGGAAAATAAATTACTCCTAATTACTACTACTTCGAATAGAACACTTTCGATTGCACTTTGATGAATGTTTCCATCCTATTTCAAATTATGGTTAGGCTTGATGAGGCTGAAAGACTAGAGCAGCGATTGCGGTTTTTTTAGATTCTGGATATTGGAGACAGAAGTAGTCTTCGGTTAAACGGCCGATTATCCATTTTGAAAGATACCGGAAACCACCAATTACTGATGCAAACAGATGGAAAAGATTAACAAGCAAATTACAAAAAAGTCAATAAATTTTTGATTAATGGACTAACGTAAATGTAAAATGCCGATATATATATATATATATATATATATATATATATATATATATATATATATATATATATATATATATATATATATATATTTATATATATATAATATATATATATATATATATTGCTCATCTGACACAAATTTACCGTAGTCATTGAACATGTGGCAATTGCATATGTAGGTGAAATTCGATTATTTTATCAAGATGAGTTTATACCGTAGGGTCTTGAGTTTCTTTTGTCATGACAACCACAGCAGCTGTTGATAAAAATCTAATTAAATGGTGGTTCTAAATCATGGTAAATTATTTATGTTACTGAAATTTTGTATTGGCAAAACTTCTTATTAGAATTTATTTTGTCTAGTAGAACATTCAGTTGCTTACAATCAGTCGTTTAGAAAGAACCTTTTTTGTTGGTTTATTTTTTATCACTACATTGTCGTGGTACGGCTTCATTTGAGATTTTTCTCTATCTGAAACTTGACGATATTATATTACTTGTTAAATACGAAGTTTTTCGAAGGAGGAGAGTGTAACTTGCGTCCGGTGAGAGGTCTCCATGTAGATCGCAGCTTTAAATAGCGGCGATAAATCAATTATCATCAGTGTTATAGGGTTGGCCTTATTTTGCCGCGCTTGATAATTCTATTATGAAATAAAATGATGACCGATCGCAGTGATTTCATTACTGTTTTATAAAAGGGTTTACTACAATTACGGTTTTTTAGTTAATAATTAAACTAAATAACCGTAAGTGTTTAATTTTTAGTTCTTTAAGATTTCTGAAAATTTACATAGATATAAAATAATATACATATATTTAAGGTTAAGAAGCGAATGAAACGAAGTTCTAGTCAAATACTAAAGGGTCTGCCATCTAAAGTTTTTTTTTCAACTAGTGCTTATTTCGTGAATGGTAACACTTAGCTCATGACTGATTTGACAGATAATTAGTTTTATCCTTCCGCTGAACGAATATGGTTGTGTATACGCTTGAACAACGCTGGGAAATATTGCGACATTAATTTGAAAACCATGGTAATGTTGCAGAATGTGTGCGAAAATTGCGTATACGGATTTTGGAAGAAGAGAAGCACCGTCAGCCCCGTATGTTCGTTATCTTGTGAAAAAAGTGAAAGAAAACGGGAACCTCATCGATAAACAAAAGCGTGAAAAGCCAAAAACAGTACGTACACCCGAGAATATTGATACTGTGGCAGAAAGTGTGCGAAATGCGCCATCAACATCAATTCACCGTCGTTCTCAACAATTGAACATTTCGAAGACATCATTGAGGCGAATTTTGCATCAAAACCTTGGTATGACGCCATACCAAGTCCAATTGGTTCAGGAATTGAGGCCAACTGACCGTCCAATGCGTTTTCGCTTCGCTGAGTGGACATGCGATCGACTTACAGAAGATGCCGATTTTGCCAAAAAACCATCTTTTCGGATGAAGCTCATTTTGATCTTGGTGGTATGTAAACAAGAAAAATTGTCGCATTTGGGAAACGGAAAACCCGCACGCATACATTGAAAAGCCGGTACACCCAAAACGAGTCACTGTTTGGTGCGGACTTTGGTGCAGAGGCATAATTGGGCCATTTTTCTTCGAAAATGAGCAAGGAGTGGCCGTTACAGTCAATGGCGATCGTTATCGGGCCATGTTGAACGAATTTTTGTTCACAAAAATTGAAGAGGAGGATATTGGCAACATTTGGTTTCAACAAGACGGTCACACAGCTGAAGTTACACTCGATGTTTTGCGCCCTGTTTTTGAAGATCGCATTATCAGCCGCAGAGCTGATGTCGTTTGACCACCTTGGAGCTACGATTTGACACCGTTGGATTATTATTTGTGGGGTGTCCTCAAAGATAAGTGTTACGCCGACAAGCCAGAGACAATTGACGTTTTAAAGGACAATATTCGTGTAGCCATTGGTGAAATACAGCTGCACACAATCGATAATGTGCTTAAAAATTGGACCGATCGTGTAGGCTACTGCATGGCCAGCCGAGGCAGCCATTTGAATGAAATTATCTTCCATTATTAACCGGAAGGATTGTACTTTTAAATAAAAAAAGAAATTTGAGAAAATATTCAGTAGTTTTTTTTTATAGCATTTTCAAAAAACAAAAAGTTATTTGGCAGACCCTTTATAAGGCCTTGCAGTTCCAGTATCCATATATTGTAAGTTTTAATTTTTAACTGTTACAGGTAAAAAAATTGACATAGTATCTGTTTTATTAAGAACTTCATTCACTTTACTTAAATCTCCTTCACAAATCAATTTTTTAGAATTATCTTCTGTTTAAATTTATGGAACAAAATCGTTTTATGTATTAAGGGAGTGTAATAACTTTTGTGTACGAGAAGACATGTTATGGATAGTTTCGGTTTGGTACTGTTTGCTATAGTGTTTATTATAAAAAATATCGGTTGAACGAACCCTGACAAAGGCAAACAGATTCAAAACCAAAAGTACCATATGATCAGTATCGAAAAGCAAAACATTATGTCAATCGGGAGTATGTTGAAATGAAGTTCGATTTCGACGGTAAATACATTTTAGCCTTGATCTTTGCTTCTACTTGGATTGCTACATTACGAATATTTTACTCGAAACTTAGGTTTTTGCTATATAGTGTATAATAGTTTTCTTTCACTTAAAACGAAACGTCTTATACTTTGTTTTGTGACATTGGGAAAATTAATTTTTAAAATATGTAACAAAGAAAAAGGAAAATACATAAAAAATTTAACAGCAAAATACGGTAAATGTGTGTGTGTGTACATATATTTTACAAACAACTAATTTTTTTTTGCTTACTTTTAATCGACCAAACAAATTTAGATTTTCCTTTTCCCATTTTCGTGTTTTTACCATATACATGCTCTAATTTACCATTACACAAATAACTGTGAGAACTTAAAAAAAGCATCAGTAGTAAAATGAATAAAAAAAGGAAAATATTAAGCTTTTATATGGCAACAAAATAAATTGAGTTTCATGCTTTTCCTCCTTGTTTATACAACAACAAATTTAGTGACACGATTTAAAGAATTTTATTGGTATAAAAAACCTTTAAAACTCATTTTATTGATAACTTGGTATTTTTATGCTTTAGGTTCTTGTTATTGGTTTTATCTTTTATTGATTGAAATTTAAATAATTTTCTTATTCCCTGTTATTCTGGAAATGAAAAGCAAAATGTAATAAATCTAATTGATTTCTCTCACTGGCGTACTGTTACAAACCACACGTTTTCCTTTCTAATGTGATCGATAACATATGGTCTAGTTGTTGGAATACATAATTAATCAAAATTTTCCAAATTTGTAAATTATCGATATAAAAAGTCGTTAGGTCAAATTGTGAATACGATATTTACGATTATAAATCTTAAAATTTATTCGGCTTTTTAGCTATTGTGCGCGAAGGAAAAATGTTATTGTGTACAAAACGAAAATAACGTTTCGAAATGTCAAATTTATTTCGCGCGAAAGATTAATGGAATATTTTAACCTAGAACTGTTAGTCACGTAATTTGTTTATAGTTATATGTTATATACATATATGTATGTATATGTACGAATAGGAAAATTTATTAAGAGCTTACATTAAAGTTACATGTATGTTGACTTGTCACATATTTGTTTACAAGAAATGGTTTATTGTTGGAGTTAAGAGAGAGATGGTGAACTGGTGACACATGCTAAATATATAAATACATAGAGGTTTTGTTTTCGAATGTACGACTAATTAAGAAATACCGACAGCAACAAAATGTACCCTACTATAAAATAACAAATTATAACATCATAATATATGATTCAAATGAACATTTTTGAAATGTTTAATGTAGACTATACTAGGTAGTACTCAATTGTTGTATTTACAAATTAATACAAAAATGTTGAAAGCTTTCATCTATTGCCTTTACATATACTATTACGTTTCGTCTTATTTATTGTTGTACATTTACAACCAGTGAAGTTTTTATTACATGTATATTTTTAGAAAACATTTCTATTGTACTGTCGTACTTTAATCACTCGCTCAAATAAATATCAAACGATATACAAAGCATATGTCACAATATGTCAGATGCTTTTATATCATATATACATATTTATATATACATATACTTGTAAGTGTTTATGTTTATGTATTTATATTTTATTCGAAATTTGTATATTATTTTAGTTCCATATCGCTAGAGAAGCGATGAGATATATTATAGTAATATGCTATACAATACGTCTAAAAGCTATAAATAGTTATTTATCTATATCCATTAATTATATACTGTGTTCCATTGAACGATTTTATCAGATCGTACTGGCATCAAAATCTCTGTTGTTTAATCTCTGTTGTGTCTATAAGTACATAGACACATTTGTTTTTCTCAATGGAGGATTCAAAAATTAAAAACCCCTAAGACAAGGCCAGTTTTATATATAAAGATGAGAAATGACGATGGGTAAACTAATTATTAAAATTGATACTTTGTTGCTGGAGCAAATTATTTCGAAATCACACCACGTTAGAATACCACCAACGGCAATTAGAGTAAAGGATGTAATATGGTCAAATTTGATAATTCCGAAAATAGAACGAGTCCAAACATTAAACATTTTCCATTACACGGAATAGGAAGAAGACATTAAGATGCAATTAAATTCAAAATTATTTCTATATCTACTACTGAGAAGTAGTTTTCGAACATAACGGCAAAAATCCCTTGGACGGTATCTCTAGGGCTGACTACCGCTGAATAGCTTAATTTATCTACTCTAAATCTAATTTCATTTAGAATTTCCTGAGATATCAATAAAGAAAGTTTGAACTCAACGACAAGAAGTAATATAAGTATTTGACTAGTAAAATAATCAAGAAATAATGCTATTGCAAGGAATAGAGAGCTACAGACTAGTACAAAATTAGGATCATCGATATCGGTAAAATCTCTGAACCAAAAACTAGCTTGAACAATAGAAAAAATAAAATGTAAAAAAACCGAGAGACCCGTGATTTATAATAATATAATAGATGTATCGTTGTTATCGTCCACCATGCGGTCAATAAAAGTATCACACCATTAGTGGTTGCACAAAACCAAGTTGGTTCACTTCGTATCGATAAAATTACTGATAAGACCATGCCAAATAACGGTTGTGAAGTTTTCGACAAAATCGAAAAAGTAACAAAAAACCTTATAACAGCTCGAATATGAAATTTTCGACAAAAAACAAGCTATTTATTACATGGATTGGCAACCAAATGTTAACTATAAAATAGGCCACCCATCTGGTATATCAAAAATAGTTCATTTCAATCATAGCCAGCAACAAATAATGTTTCGTCCTTAATAGTAAATGAACCTATACTTAAGAAATATATAGAAATAGAGTTTATAAGCGATTAACTATATTGAATATTGGCCGACTCACAGAGATGTTCCCGGATAATGCCATATCTCATTTGATAGCTTAAGGTATGCTCTGTCAAATGAAATCAATGACATTGGCATACGGAGAGAAATAACCTTTTGTTATTGTATGTCAACATTGGTGATTTATATGAGAGTTGAAATTTTGGAGGTTCACTGTAAGTTCAACAAATACCAATATTAAAGAATGGATTTTCAAAACGCTATGTTGAAGAAATTATATCGGTCATAAATACATGCGGCTTTGATTCAATTACGGCGATCATGGTGTTTTAGTATCGATAACCAATATTTAAATTTAAAATTTTCTAAAATAAAAAATTAATTTTTTGATTTGGTCTCTAAAATGATAGATACTGGAAAAATTACATCTGAAATATATGATTGCCGTACAAATTTATTATTTGAAGTTTTCAAAGACATCAATTGTATTGAAAAATTTGACCAGACCTCCGTATTAAACGCGGAGTGTCAAATCACGTACTAAATAAATAAGTTATTACCCCAACCTACATCGGTGTATCAAAAATGTACTGAAGAACAAATAGTTAGGCTTAGAAATTCGCAGAGCTATTACCTCCCATTCGACATTTTCGCTGTGAACGAAAATACTCTTCGTAATGTTCAAAGTTCGATATCATTTGGAAATTTAGCATGTTCTAGTTGTGGTGGTAATTTAGCTATAGAAAAAATTATAAGTCATTATGGCGTAGCTATTGCCGATGTTCAGTCCTACGATAACGTAAATTATAGTATAAAAGTTTGCGAGGTTGAACAACAAATTTTATTAAGTAATAATTTATTAAAACATTATACCGCAATTGTTAAAAGGCCCAACAATACATGGGAAATTTTTGATGACCTAAAAACTTTCCAATAGTATCAACAGAACAAATGAATGTCAACCCCGCAATTTTATTTTATTGTAAATCCTAAATTAAACTAAACGATAAAACCTTCAAAAATTATAAAAATAATATAAATTAAATAACATATGATGAATTTAAAAATAACATCTCAATTTAACAATTTTTTTTCTCTCTGTATCACAAGGACATAAAATACACGAGATATGGCATGACCCGGGAAGATCTCTGTGAGTCGGCCAATATTCAATATAGTTAATCGCTTATAAACTCTATTTCTATATATTTCTTTAGTATAGGTTCATTTACTGAACTATTTTTGATATACCACATGGGTGGCCTATTTTATAGTTAACATTTGGTTGCCAATCCATGTAATAAATAGTTTGTTTTTTGTCGAAAATTTCATATTCGAGCTGTTATAAGGTTTTTTGTTACTTTTTCGATTTTGTCGAAAACTTCACAACCGTGCAAAAAATACAAATTACTGGGAGAAAACAAAATTCCCGTTAATATATCGAAGTTCAAGTCGTCTGAGATCAATATTTTATCATACAGTCACATGCGATAGCTTAATAATAGTGATTTTATGAACAGATTTTACTAGTTTTGGTTGGGTTGTACACAGTCCCAAATACACATTAACCAAAGATGTTAAACCATTCTAAATAAATATTAATAGCAAAAAATTTCGCATAAGCAAAAAATGTCGTCTGGTGGACCACATCACATTTTGATATTTCGTCAATATAAGATAAAACGTAAGATATTGTAATTTATGCATTTAATGCCCCTATAATGAATGTCACCTACAAGTCACCGAGTGACGCGACCTCACTGAAATTAAGTTTTGGTGTTATGAATGTCACGATGAGCGAGGATTTGCCACTTAGCGTCACTTACAATTTGGCCGAAACACATAAGTTTTCTTAATTATTATTATATTATTATTTATAAATAATAATTAAATGGAAAAAAAAGTCCAGACTTTGCTCAGTATTCGAATTTTGGAAAAATTTAGTTATAAAAATAAACTTAACTACAAAGCTTTAAATTAATTTCTGTTTTTTAAACTTTAAATTTATTATTTTGAAACACCAAATGGCCAAACGTCAAACAAACGAAATCAAGACAAAAAATAATAGTTGCCAACTTAAAAACAACAAAATATAGATAATGACGTATTATGATGCGTTCGTCACTCACTCAAAATAAAACGACAATCATAATATCGTCACGGTGACGAGTGAGGTGAGGTGACATACATAACAGGGGTACTTTTCAATATATGTTACGCTAAATCTTAACTAGCTATTCTACAAAATCCGCACTCTAAATGTTAACTTAATGTTTTAAAAATAAGTGAACTTTATCAGTATCACAGCATGTTAAATTCAGAAATATAAATGTCACTTTTTTATTTATTTCTTTGCAATCTGTTTTGGGGCTCAAGGCACTCCCCAGGGGGTTATAGTTGTGTTCATTCACACCACCGATCGTGCATCCTGCCCGTTTCGGGATTTGAACCCGGTGCCTCCCGCTCCAAATGCTGTAGCTTTAACCACTGCTCCACCTGGGTGGTTAAATGTCCCTTTCTTGAAGGAAAATAACTGAAAGTAGTATAATTTATTGTTATCCTATAAAATTCTCAGCATTTTAATAATCGTTGTTAAATCTAACTAAATCAATGACAAATTTATAATAAATTGTTTTACCTGCATCACTTAATATCAAAATATTGCGAAGAAAGAGTTCTCACTATATTTGAAGGAGTCAAGCATAAATTAGAAACGAACATCGCAAGTAACAAGACAGAATTTCTTTGAGTCAATAATGACAACAGTATATGTAAATTACTTTCAACGAAACTTGTTTGGAGAGTGTGATCCTAGTTTTAATTGAAAAAATGGTTAGTTTATTGGTAATGCATCGAGCATTGATTCAAAGTGAATAGAATTCTCAAATAGAATTATTCGTCATCGAAACAAAAATTTAAATTACCGGGCGTGTTTGAACGTCTTAAAAACACCATATTTCTGCTTTTTCAATTCTGGGTTAATCAAGCAAATAAAATAATGCTCCCCCACAGGAGAACCAAATTTTCAGGTCATTCTGGTTACATTAAAAAATACAGCGTAGTATTTATGTCAATTTATCGTTACCCAAGGCAGTTAGGACCACAATGACGTCAAAGTGGATTTATGAAATCTCTTTGTCTTTCTAATAGTGATATTATTGAAAAATAAGTCATTTTTAATAAAACCACTCTCAGAAAGAAAAAAGTGGATTACAAACTAAGCCAGTTATTCTTTATGTAGGTTTGACTCAATCCCAAAAGATCTACGATTGTTCATTTCAACAGTAAAATAATTTGTTGTTTTTCATTTGTCGCATAACTCGCTCGCGTCTCGTAAACAACTGTAAGCTCCAGGTTAATATGTATCATGTGCGTGTGAAGTTATATATCTGTGGTCAAAAGGCAAAACAGCATATCTCAGCTTAAGTCATTTTTGATATTTTTACAAAACAATAATCTTTAAAAAATAAGTTAATCTAAATGTCTATCTCTATCATGAGCGCGAAATTATTAAATGTGTGCAAACAGCTTATTTCAGTATTGTACATAAATTCAAAAGGCAAAACAACTTATTTCCAAAATAAAAAAAATTATTTAAAAATAAATTTTATCTTACATAAGTACTTTTTGGATTTATAAAATTTATCAGTTCAGTAATTAAAATAATTTGGGAAAACAGCCTGTTTGTACTTAAACTTTTTATTGTTTAATAAAATAAAAAATAAATTACAACTTATTTTAAATAAATTAATTTGTGTTTTGGGAAAAAAACCTTTTAAGTCATACATAGGATAAAATAACGAATTAATTTTCAGTTTTAAAAAACAGCTTATTATTTAAGAAAATCGGTTTTAACTGCTTATTTAAAAAAAAGCGGTTTTATTTAAGTAGTTTTGGCAATTTTACGTTTTTGTGAAAAATAGTGGTTTAATTAAGTCTAACAGTACAAAGTGAATAATGAGTCGTGAGCCAAAGTTGATTGGTACTAGCTTCTAAGGATTCTGAGAAGAATAAAGAAACTGGATAGGAAAGAGGTAAAATAATGAATTGTTATTGTAAACTGTATATATTTCTTTTATTTTTCTTAGGCAAAATGAGTCCATGTTCGAGTAAGCAAACAATGGAAATGAACTTTAAATCAAAATTGCGCTCTTTACAGAATCTCATAGTTTTTATCCATCTGTTTCACAAGAAAATGCTGCATCTTCCCAAATTGGTAATATCGTTGAAATTAAAAGTTTAGATTCTAAAATATCACCTCAAAACTCAACTGCTCAAATGAAAATGACATCCTAGAGGATGGTGTTGTGTTCGATTGTAGTGACGCCGATCCAAATTATGTTCCAACCGATGAAGAAAATAATAGTGATGCGTCAGTAGAATCTCGCTCAATTTAAGGCAAGAGTATTTAAACCATAAAGGGACCATTAAACCATAAAGAACCATCAATATTTACAGATTATTGAGGTCTAGCTTGTTACAACATGCGTCAATCAAACATTTCTGGAATGATAGAAATTGTACCAAAAAAAACAGAAACTTAAATAAAATCCATAAGTAGCCAGAGAAACCGGGTTTACTCATACAATTACTTCGTAGAAGTAGAAACTATTCGAATACGTGTTTGTCAGAAGTGCTTTTTACTTTTATTTGATGAGACAGATAGATTTATTAAGACAATAATACAAAAAAAAATTAATTCGGCAGGCATAGTATTACCAAGCGATGGACGCGGACGCCACGCTCCTGCAAATAAAATTTCTCAGGATAAGTATGACGAGGTGCTCAACCACATAAACAGTTTTCCGCATTACGACAGTCACTACACTCGGCGTCATACACACCGCGACCTGAGCATATCCGTATTGTACAAACCGTACACTGAAAAAATATCACAATCCCATATCTATAACAAAATATGCAGAAATTTTTAAAACATTTTGAATTTAAAATTTAAAAAACCGCAACTTGATCGCTGTAACAAATGTGAATTGCTTGAAATGCAAATAAAATCTTCAAAAAATGAAGATGATAACCAAAGATGATGTGGCATGAAGCCGATGTGAACAGAACATGATGTGGCATGAAGCCGATGGTAACAGAGACGGAAACGAAATTGCTTCATGTTTATTTCAACACCGTTTGAATATTTCCAGTGATGTTAAACATATAATATTGTACGATTCATGTGCTGGACAAATCAAAAATTCATTCGTCACCACAATGTTCCAAGTACTAATTTAAACCATTCCACATTTAGAAAAAATCGATCATAAATTTCTTACTCCTGGTCATACCCATATGAAGTGTGATACAATGCATGCGTTAATCGAAAGGAAAAAAAGAGGACAACGGCTATCATTCACCGTGATTGGTTTAATTTCGTCCGATCGGTAAATTCAAATTACTTCGTAACCGAGGTATCAAGGGACATGATCTTTAACTTTTCGGGACTGTTAAAAGAAAAGTTTATGTGTAGAAAAAATAATACGAAGGGTAACAATTATTATTATACCTTTTGTTTTATTGCTTCAAATTTTTCAATATTAATTACGTTTTATTTTTTTAGGTGAACGTTTCCGGTGGAACGATGTTACTTGACTGAGATATACCCGTAAATTAGGACAAATTGAGTATAAAACCACTTATTGCCGGGACTCAAATTTTAATGTGCTTAATATTAACCAACGGGGTATAAATTAATTAACTCGATAGGATCTGAAAGTGTGCTACACTTTTCTGGTGAAAATTAGTGAAAAAAAGAAACAAGATCTCTTGGACATGTTATCACTAATAAGCAAAGTTCATTCCTTTTACCAAAATTTGGAAACTGATGCTTTACCGGATGACGACCCGGATTTGGTTGAGGAATCAGGATCTGACGATTAAGCAAGATCTAATCCTCTGTGGGTAATCCATGAATTTAACTCTATACCCGTAAATTTTGAAGTTTTAGTTTTTCACTAAAAATGGCTTAACAAGTTTAAGCAAAAATATGATAAATAAATTAAAATAACAAACCAACTTACATTTTAATTAAATTTCAAGATTTTTTTTTTTAATTATGGCTTCGAGGCCGTAATTTCAAGATTAATTAGCAAAATAATTACTAGCGACATAATTCAGAAAATGGCTCAACATGTCACTTTTGTAAAAAGGCAGTCATATATACTTAAATACTTTTTTATTTTTGTACAGATTTTTTTAAATAGTATTTACGCCCTCTTGAAAATGTTATAAAAGTGAAATAAGCTGTTTTGCCTTTTGACCACAGATATGTTAACCGTTTTATGGAAGAATCTTGAAAAAAGTATATTTAATGAAGATTGAAGACGAGCAGTTATCATTGCACCAAATAAAAGAATATTATCTAACAATATAGTGAATCCTTTCCAAAGAAAATTAGAGTCATCGTTACTAACAGCTTCCGTTACTAAAACGACTGTTGAAACGCTTTAAGATGAACAGCCGCACTATTAGAGCAGATAGTTAACAAGAAGAATCACCAATATACAAAAAATGAAGAAGAAAACAAAAGAAAACTTTGTAGAAGAAAATAACTTTGCATAACTTAATTCATAATAATGTTATTCCATACTTTCTAACGATATTGAAATACGAAAAACGGGTTATTTTTGAAAAACAATTACATTTTATAAATATTAAAATTCTTTTTTGGTCACTAATCTGTACATATTTATTCATAAAATTCAAAAAATTTATTTTTTTATTTACAGTTAAAATAAGAATTTTTTTTTTATTTTGATCTTCTGAAAAACAAGAACAAAACTTTTCTGAATTAATTATACATTTCATAGATTACAAATGTTAAAAGATATAATAATACAAGATTAATGTTCTTTTGAATAATTTATCTATTTAATTATTTATTTAATTGTCTTTCTGTTTTCAAAGAAAAGCTATTTTCTTATTGCTTTGTAATGTATGTTGTGAAGAAGAGATTAAAATTACATATACGAGTACAAAAACGGAGATTAAAACTTGAAATCAGTATAACAACATTTTTGATTTGTCCGTTGTAACGGAAGGTAAAAACACTTTAATATCTAATTGCGAAAGCTTTAAAGCACGGAGATGATCTTTGTTTTTGTTATACATTAATGACTTGTTGGATAGCACTGTGAACCCTAACCACAGTTTTGCCGATGATGCAACATTGTACTCTTCTATTTCATTCGAGCTCGAGCCTTCTCCTTCAGAGTTAAACGGTAAACGGGTGGAAGTTGTCACTTCGCTTATTTACGATTTGAGTTCAATGTTTGAGTGGAGAGTAAAAATCAGGTCAAATTTAACGAGAAAAAACAAAAATATGCACGTTCTCGCGTAAAAGAAGTCACAACGAATACCCTTTTGTGGTAAGGCCACGTTATAGTGGGTTGTGACTCAATTCGTCTGCTTGGTGTTCAGATAAGCAACAATTTAAAATGAAATGAACACATTATCGCATTGGCCAAATCAGCTTCACGTAAACTCGGGTTCCTCAATAGATGCAGACGGCTTTTTAGATAGCATCAGGTTCTCCAGACATATAAATCCTTTATTAGACCTTGTATAGAATATTGCTGTCAAGTTTGGGGTGGAGCATATGGCATTGCCCTTCAATGGTGTGCCATCCGAAGTGGTGTGCCATCCGAATAATACGAAAATTCAGACTTACGCAAGATCTAGACAGCCTACAGTACCGCAGAGATGTTAAAGAACTCAGCGAGTTCTATAGATTAATAAATGGTAAATGTTCTTCAGAATTTAAGGAGAAAATACCACCATTTGCTACGCCAGGACGGGTAACACTAAGAAACGGTTAATGTGCATAGGTTTACGGTGAAGCTGACAAAACCTCGAACTGAAGGTGCAAAGCGCGAATTTATTTTTCGAACATCCAGGAAGTGAAATTTGTTATCCGGTTTTCAGTTTCCGTTTCATCTATGTGGCCGAATGTTGCCCAAATCTCTTGTAATATGAGTTAATTGAAAAATTCTAAAATTTAACTCAGCACCCCAAAAGGAAAAAGTGGTATTAACAAGTATCCACGGTCTCCGTTTGGGGATCGCATCATATTGATAATATGGGCCATATATAGGCACACTTCACCTATATTGCCGAATGTTGCCCAAATCTCTTGTAATATGAGTTAATTAAAAAATTCGAAAATTTAACGCAGCACCCCAAAAGGAAAAAGTGGTATTAACAAGTATCCACGGTCTCCGTTTGGGGATCGCATCATATGGATAATATGGGCCATATATAGGCACACTTAACCTATATTGCCGAATGTTGCCCAAATCTCTTGTAATAGGGGTAAATTAAAAAATTCTCTGATTTAACTCAGCACTCCAAAACCAAAAAGTAGTATTAACAAGTATACACGGTTTTTATTTTGGATTTAATTTAAATCATACATTAATAAATCGAATTATTCGTTATTATTTATTACATTCAGGTTTATTCTATTTTGTTAAGCTTTTTAAAAAATCAAAAATATAGACATTTTTAAAATTTTGAGTGAAAAATATTACACAAACATCTAAAAAGAAAGAGACAGATACATTATATACACCAATACATATTTAAATGTAATTGGTTTCCAATACGATCTACGCAGCCGCCATATTATCCCATTGACATTGTATACATATACAATTCCAATAGGAATATTTTTTGTTAGAAACTTCACAGGCTCTTGCTAACCTAAATTGGTGTTTTTGACTATTTCGGTGTTTTGAGTAAATCAGTGTTTTTGAAAAAATAGATCGTTGTTTTTCAGCGTATCGGTGTTTTGAATAAATCGGTGTTTTCGAATAGATCGGCGTTTTGAGTAAATCGGTGTTTTTGAATAGATTGGTGTTTTTGAGCATATCAGTTTTTTTTTTAATAAATTGGTGTTTTGAGTAGATCGTTGATTATAAGCATGTCGGTGTTTTTGAGTAAATCTGTGTTTTTAAATAATTCTGTGTTTTTGAGTCGACCGGTGGTTTTGAACGTTCTGTTGTTTTTGAATAGATCGGTATTTTTAAGCATTTCGGTAGTTTTGTGTAAATCGATGTTTTCAAGCATATCGGTGTTTTCAGTAAATCGGTGGTTTTGAATAGATTGATGTTTTTGCGCATATCGGTGTTTTTAAATAGATCGGTGTTTTTAAACATAAATATAAATATTGAGAAATATAAAATAGTTCAAATTTGTTTTTAGAATTAGTAATAAGAATATTTGAATGAAAATTATTGTATGCATGTATCGTTCGATCAAATCGGCGCATTTGGTAAAAAGAAAGGAAATTCGGTGTTGAATGTATATTTGAACCTCGGTGTTATTAAGCATTCCGGTGTATTAGAGCAATGGGTGTTTAGTATCGGTGTTTACCACATTGACTAATATGAATAAAAAATGTATATTCGATATAGCAGCAAAGAGAAAAGTTGTATGAATATTTAAATTTGAACTTAACTCGTTCTCGGGAATTATTTAAAATGAAAATTCGTTATGAATGAATGTGATTTTAAAATTTATAACATTTCGTTTAAATAATTATTTCATTCATACATATGTTTCTAAAATTCAGCAGATAAAATTAAATGCATATTTGAGTGTTAAGACTTAATAGATTCAATTAGCAATAGCAGATTAATGTTCCAACCAAAATTAATGTTAAAAAATAAATAAAGTAAATATTACATAATAAACTTACAATATACAGGGTGTCCCCGATTGGGATGCTGATCCGTTACGGGCTGATTCCTTGGTTCATTTCATGAAAAAAATCGTATGGCAGGGGGGGGGGTCAATTTTTGATATTCTTTGAGATACAGCGCGTTTAAAAAATTTGGTTCGGAAAAAAAGTACAAGAATGAAACATTTAAACAAATGAGTTGCTAATCGTCGCCTCTTATTTTACTAACGAAAAAAAATTGTTACAATTTTTACACTACCATTATCTTTTAACAGAAAATATTTGTGGGTAGTGTTTTCACTCATAAGTAAAAAACTATAACACATGGGTACAAATAATGTATTGGGGGATTGTAGAGGAGATCATAGCGGATTAAAATTAATTAAAAAAAAAAAACTCAAATTTATGAAAAAAAATATCATTTTTTTTTTATTTTTTTAACTTTAAAACGCCATAGCTCTTAAATGGATACAGATGCGAGATAGCCAATCTTAAATATAGCCTATTTAGTTGTCCGTCAAATGAGATTTTGTTAGTTGCTGTCCGATAAAAATTTTGTAAGTTACAGCTTAATATCCGCTTGTACTTTTTTTCCGAACCAAATTTTTTAAACGCGCTGTATCTCAAAGAATATCAAAAATTGACCCCCCCATGCCATACGATTTTTTTCATGAAATGAACCAAGGAATCAGCCCGTAACGGATCAGCATCCCAATCGGAGACACCCTGTATATGTATGTATCTGAGTAAAGGAATGTTAAGAAAAAGCATTAATGATAACAACCAATGGTAGAGGGACTAATAGGTTAAAAGTATTCGGTTAATGATTTAAAAGTACCGATTGATACCGACATTCAAAAGTATGGATTTTGCCCATCACTATCACCTACCGTAGATCGTGTCTTTGCTCCGTGATGTCAAGCAAATCCAAATTTTTCTTTCATATAAATAATTTTTTAACATGACACACACGAATAAACGTACACAATACACTACTGACTAATGAGGACTGGGATAAAATGTACTTATGTGCTACATATAATGTACGTATATGTTACATTATATTATGTACCTATGTAACAAAATTCTTTTTTTCTTTCTTTTAGTGAAATATTTTTTTGGATTCATCTTGACCTAAATACATAGTATCAAGTCTTAGAAGGAAACAAAACTAATATGTGTGCCCAAATCATAGGAGTATCATAAAAAGATATGATTTCGTTACCTCATCAAAATCATATTTGTAATACTAACAAATCTCAAGTTTGTATTGAATCGATGTATGTATATAAACTTTGATAAAGATTTATAAACTTTTTGTTTTATTTATTTATTGAAAATAATCAATATATGAGCGATAAAGTTCTTTTAAGATGTTGGACATAGTGCTGTTTATTTTAAATATTCATCGCTTAACTCTTTGAGCTTTTGATATTAAGAGTACGAATACGTGATACCCTTCGAAATACTACGTAATTTAAATGAAATTAAAGTAGGCAAATAGTAAATCGAACTTCTAGCGGGTGCTAACGGTTGGTTTATTGAAAAGCTAATATTATTATCAATGTAGCTATACAAGCGGCAAAGTCCCTGACATTAATATTTAATAGCCAAATTCGGTTGTAACAATAAACTCAGAAATAAATAAAATTAAATGAGCTTTATTATATGTTCGAAAGCTTAAGAAATACATATAATAGGAGAAATCAATTGTATGAATAAATGAACTCAAAATGTTTGTCAATTAACACAGGGACGTTCACTTGATTAAATCAATTTCTGTGGTAGACGATATGGAACGCAGAAGAGATTATTTTACAGTATCAGTATAAGTTCATGGCTGGAAAGTCTGATTAAGTTAATAACATATCTCTACACTAAATTCAAATTATCAATAATTTTACTCGAGTTTTGTAACGTTGTACATAAGCCCACATAAAATTTCTAGTCATCAATTAGTCTATTATTTATCATGCTACCAAACAATTTAATATAAATTTACCATTCTTTTACCTAACCAGTTAAGAAGTGAATGTTGACATAATTTCTACTATGGGAACATCACGACTGTCACGATTTTCAAATCGACCATCACTTTCGACATATCGAATATGATTTTACAACACCAAACCTCTGGTTTTGTACGATATGATAAGTGTGAGATGGAAGGCTGTAAACGTGACAGCGATGAGATTTTTGCTTAAACTCCGAGGTGGCATAGATTGACAGATCAGGCGCTGAGTTGAATCAATTTCGTTGATATAGGTTGTAGATTCTTTATGTAGGTTGTATATGTGTTGTGAGTTATATTGCAACAGTGCTAGCAAATTACAGATAGTTTTCAATTGTGACGTGACTGTTCATTGTATTTGTGAATTATGAATAATTTGTGTATTTTGTTGTGAACGCCAAGTGTATAATAAATTATGTAATAATCGGTAAAAACCAGAATAATGCCACAGAACTCGAAATTAAAATGGTAACATTCTCAAGTTAGTCAAATAGAATAGAATGATTTTTCGAGCAAAAGCCACCAGTGGCTAACTTCAACTTAACACTATCTTTTGTACTCATGAGATGATTACCAAAATTTAAAGTGATGTATGTAAATACTAAATCTTGATATACTTAATATTGATATTTCTTTAATCGAAAGGGTGCAGTTTCCATGCTGCTAAATATATAAACGTAAATTCAAGCTCGATACACAACATCAAGAAAACTACATATATCCTAATTTTAATCCGACTCCTTCCATTTCTATCATATATAGTTGAAAATAATCTTACATTGAGTAAAAGGTATCGCAGGGTTACCAACTTAAAAATAAAAAAAATAATGAGCTCACTATAGGCAGTTTACATAAAATTTGAAACGATGAGTTAAACATCGAGATGTCACCATTCAAAATATTAATGATGAATGTTTAGTCTTGAAAGACATTTTGATGTGTAGTAAACCAAATAAAATGAAATATTATAAACAAACGAACACAATAAATCACAAACAATAATTATTGGGTTTTGAACGTTGTACTTTTCTGGTACTTCCCCGAGAAGAGGGAATTGGGGATTGATTTTATATGAAGTTTGAGTTTAAATATTTTTTTCTGGCATACTGAGTTAAAAAGCTAGTGTTAAATTGGGAATAATTTATCCTTCAAATTTTTGTTATGGAAAAGTTATTCCCAATTTATAAATATTTACATCGAACTTTTTCCGTCAGTAGGCCGGAAAAAATATATGTATTTCAACAAAAATTACATATAAAATATGTCATAATTAAATTGGAAACATTCTCAAAATAGGTAGTCAAATAGAATAGACTAATTTTTCGAGCAAAAGTCACCAGTGGCTAACTTTAATTTAACACTAAAGACTTTTTCCTATCTCTTAGACTGAACTTCATAACATAACCACAAAACCCTGTACATTTGAAATAATTACAAAATGTACAAGAACAAGAACAGGAAAATATTGAGTATACATAAAAAGTATTAAATTAGTTGTATGCTGATTCCCATTTAAATTTCTCTCAGAACACTACGAGACAATAAAAACAGTTTATCACAACCTAATAAGAAACTTTTCAATGCACAAACAAGTTTGCAAAGCTAGAAGTAAGAGTTGGTCAGAATTAAGATATAACATCTCTTAAAATAAACGGATAGAAGAAACCCGTCAACTTCTCTATTTGAGGAAGTAGGCGACGCATACAGATAGATAAAAAACAACACTGTAATGTTTTCTTAAATGTGACAAGTAGGCCATTGATCTCACAAAAACTTAACCAAAAGGATCTGTGAGAGGATTTCAAAGTTTTTTATAATCTATTGGAGCAACTGGCAAACTATTCAATCGTTCTAAAGGCAATCTAACCTTTATAATGATTGATCAGTTTGGTCTAGTTTTCAAGTTTCTACACAGAAATTCTACACGATTTGTATATGGTCCTATTGTTACAAATAGCAGGAATTATATTTTGGATTAAAACCAAAAAAGCAATTGAAAGCAAATAAGCTTCATTGTCAATGTCCTTAGACGACTTTATATCCTTGAGTAAAAGGAGAAGAGAAACCAGCTCAATCCAAGGTAATCGCCAATTGGTTAGCTTTCTGGTACGCCAAGATTTAATTGGTGGCCGCTTAAGATTTATATTAAACGTAATACACTTATTATCAAATGTGAAAAAGTCATTTGTCACCTTTGAATTAAAAATTATATCAAGATGTTGTCAGTTGTCTCCTTTTAACTGTTTATTATTTTTCGAGATATTCTTACTTCTCAAATTGATAAAACTACCTCGTTTATTTTACATATTATTTCTCTATTTGAAAACTTGAATACATCAACTAAAGTTTATTTCAAAACTTGAAACGGAAGAAACAGGAAACAGAAAAATCATGCCAGCAATAATATTCTACGATCTAGTAACTAAAATCCCTTGAAGCCCACCACATGGAGAAATAAGGAAAATGATCACCCGGAGTTAACTGAATTGATCTTCTGTTTTTATTTAAGTGATCGCTTAACGTATACAGCATAAAATTACTAGATAAAATTATAAGTCTCAACCGAAGTGGGTTCTCAATATAATTTCATCATTACATCATATAGTTTTATAATATTTTAAGTAATATAACATTTCTCTTGATCAACGCTAGCATTCCCTGAATTTCAGACATAAAAAGAAATCGATCAGTCGACAAAACCGTTGCATGAACATTGAAATATTTAGAAGTAACTAGTTCACAAAGACATTTTCAATCGCATGTTGAAGTTTATCTTTTTGAAAAACGAACCCAAGACATCTGTATAATGGATTGTTTCCTTTTAGCCCCTTTACTGAAATCTAGATATTTTACATATGCGAAAAGCCTTCTTCGAAAGTTTACTAAATATTAAGTCCTCGTACACTGCAAATTCTATGACTTATTGTGTTTTGATGTTATGTGAAAGCATGGCTTTTATAAACACTGTTGCCGTTTTTAAAATTGGGATAAATTGAAATTCTATAGAAATATGTCGTTATCGGGCATATTTGTAAGACTAGAGTTATTCAAGAAAAGGAACGTTTCTGTTATGTATGGTCTAAAAAAACTTATATAATACTGGTACAAGAGATGGTTTACTGTTTTCAAAAAGCTAGATTGCTGGTACAATCAGGGTGACATGTGAGATTAAAATGTTTAAAGTTTTATCAAAACTACTCTAATTAATCAATCATTTAACAAAAGAAATACTTTTATATTTAACAAATTTTATTAAAACAGGAAAAACATAAATTTTTTTTTATTTTTTTTCATTTCATACCAGAGCATATACACAAACACCATATACTAACAATTATATTTCAATATTTTATATACATATCATACGAGTACAAACACACATGTATTAAATGGAAATAAAATTATAAATTTATTATACTTTTTATTTATTATGAACATAAAAACATAATTAAATCTTTAAAATAAATATTATTGTAATATAAACAATAATTTGAGGAGCGACTCTGTACGTAATCGTAAAACGAATTGTTTTATTTATTTGAAACAAATTTTATTTATATTTTAATACGATTAATTTGATTCAAAAAGCTTTATTCAATTTGCGGTTAATAAAAACGCATTGGTTGGCTTTTTGGTTTATTTCAGGAACTGAACAATTCAATGATGTGTCGGTCGGTAAAGTT
Organism: Tipula lateralis; assembly: GCA_963932295.1. NCBI lineage: Eukaryota > Metazoa > Arthropoda > Insecta > Diptera > Tipulidae > Tipula > Tipula lateralis. The sequence continues at coordinate 40,661,594 of OZ010736.1, forward strand.
ATTTTTTGGTTCTAAACATAATTTTTATTTGATTTATTATAAATTTATTTTTAAATCGCTTAAATGTGGTAGATCTTGAACATGAATATGCCAGACCTTCGAGGTATAATTTGCCATGGCACATTACAATAATATGCATATTAGATAATCGAGAGGACATCTCATCAAATATTACTTATAAAAATGTGTTCCTATACCTTCCCAACTCATAACCACTTAACACGAGGGAAATCGTAAATATGCGTGATGACTCGACAACATTAAGAGTTAGTAACTAAATAAAGAATACTTTCATACCAGTCTTTACTCGTAGCAAATATTATACTTATAACTTCCTTCCAGTGCGTAAAAACGTAAATATTGGCGTTAAAAGATTTGACAACTTCATTATTTCTATTATATTCTTGTAATCAAACTATACTTACGTGTAAAACATTAAGTGATCTTATAAATATTTAATTCGGAATAAAATATTTAAGCGAAAAATATTTTATGGATTTCACAGTTTGGTAGTTCACATGTCAAAGATTTTGACATGTGTTAAGTGATTTGTTGATTAATGATTTTTCAACTATAATTGCAAACCCACAACGATTTCGACCGCTAGTCACACTTCAGCCCGTTAGATGTCGATATTAAAAACATAAGACAATTATTGAATTATATTGTAATCTAAGAAATCTAAGATCATGATGCAATTTACATCTGTAAATAAATATTTTATGAAAACCGATTTCCTATATTATGCGGTGTTCATCATTGTACGCCGATTCAATTTATGATTTATACAGGATATACTTATCCTGTTATTAATCTTTCTTGCGATATTAAAATAAAAGAAATAAAATATAAAGTCGTCGGTTGTAGCTTTATAGTTAAGAGAGTTTCTCATCATGTCGTGGTGTCGAGATTGATTCTCGTCTTAAATACACAGAATAAAGATAGATCCAATTGTTAATTAGAGCAACTATTTTGAATTCGAGTGGAATAATCTAATTTTTTAACTACTAATTTGGCACCCAAGATGTTCGAGTTCATTAGCTTCGAAATTTAATAACCTATGTATGTGACATAGATGTGTATGCCTATGCATAGAGTTGATTTATTTTTGTCAAAATTTTAAAGATAATAATCCATTAGGTAATTTTAAAGTATTGATTTGTAGTACAAATTGGTTCATTAAAGTATTAAATACTTGAATGGTATACCATTTAAAAGACATAAAAACTGTTTTTGAAACTATCTCATTCTTTCACACCTATCTCTCATGATCTAGAGCACAACAAATCTACAACATTTATGAATCTTTCATACTCTGATTGAGCTGGAGAAATAATGTTCCTTTTTACGACCAACTGAATGCCAAGCGATTCTAAATCGTATGTTATGACTTCCGAGGTTATAACTATTTAATTGATAAAATAACTAATTTACCGCACTGCAAAACAGAAAACTATTTTCACGCATCAAAGATCATGTCCTGAATCCTGATTTGATGATAGAATAAAAAATTTCATATTTGAAACACAAATTCAATTAGTTATTACAGAAATAGTACATAGGTATTCAGATTCCATTCTGTAATTCTGTCGATCAAAATTATTGAAATATTTTCTTGATCGTGGGTTTTAGAGGTTTTTCATAATTACTATAGTTCATTGTTGTAATCCTGCATTTCTGTTATTTAAATTTCGAGGACACTTTATGAAATCCGCTTAACAGAAGAAAAGGCAATTCCATGACTATTTAGTGGGTGGTATTTAGCATTTAGGGAGATTTTTCTTAATAAAAGTGAGTAAAATTACAGTAAACATATTATTTAAAAATACATATATATATATATATATATATATATATATATATATATATATATATATATATATATATATATATATATATATATATATATATATATATATATATATATATATATATATATATATATATATATATATATATATATATATATATATATATATATATATATATATATATATATATATATATATATATATATATATATATATATATATATATATATATATATATATATATATATATATATATATATATATATATATATATATTTATATATATATTTATAGTTACTCTACAGTTTATAAATCTTTTTTTTATTTTTCAATCAAATCTCAATTAATTATTTTGTTCTGATTCTGTAATTTAAATGAAATTTTGTTTATTAAAATAAATGGCAAAATAAAATCTAACAGAAAATCTCATATGTACCAAAAATTAAATTAAAACATATGATATTAATCTAATCAATTTGGTCTTGCAAATTGGATTGATGTCATCAATAGAATTTGAATGAGTAGGGGTGTTCCCAACCAGATGGTATATATTTAATGTTTACTTAAAAATTGTCACTTAAAAAATTATTTTAAAATATCACAGCAGATAACGAACCGATTCTGGTCAGTTATTTGACTATTTTTTGTATATAAAATTACGCATTATTAATTAAAAATAAATATGAAAGTATTGTATATACTCATAATAATCATTTGACTGTAAATTTGTCACAATTTGCTGAAACGAAATTCAAACAGATGACATGTAAATATTTAAAAGTATTTAAAAAATAATTTTCCAGTTGGTTGGTTACCAAATATTTATGCTATTTTGAATAACTGCTCATGAAAAATAAATCAAATATTAGACAACGCAATTTCACATAAAACTGTTTGTTTATTTATATTGTTTTACTTTGACAAATAAGCATTCGCCTGCAACAGAACAAACTTTGTAGTAAATTACAAAATTGTATGGCAACAAAATCAAGTTTTTAATTAAATAAGATCACATTCACCTACCAGATCGAAAAGTATACGCAAAACTTAGACTTCCACAAAAAAAGATAAAATAAACTAATAGATTTTCTAACCTCGAAAAGAAATAGCTGATATTCCTATAGGAAACAAAATGTATAGAAAACCGAAAAATGTATATCAGTGATACGTTGAAATATAGGTTATCAGTATCAGATGAAATATGTCAATGAACTTTCTCATGAACGATAATATTATATAATCTATAGACAAACTTCACAAATGAAATTATAAATATTATTATTGTAGTAGTGATATTAGCTTTGCAAGAAGATAATGGATAACTGAGACATCCTTATTTACTCTTATATCTTACTACTACTTATTAATAAGAATAAGTTAAAGCATTGACTATACTTTAACTTGAGTTCAAAAATAATAATTTTCTTATATCATCATATTTATATTATTATCATCATAACACACAGATGGCAGTGCCTTCTGTTTTAAAATGTGAAAATTCTACTAACATGTAAATTTTCCAACGATCAAAATTTAGTTTCAGTCTTCGTTACAAAATACTTATAACAACCTCACTCAAGACCATTTCCCTTTGTAATGTGTACTGATATTTATTTTAGAATGATCCCTGAAGTAAATTTAAGATAGGCTACAATGTCCTCAATATTTACAAAACCAAATTTAGAATAATAATTTATCCTCTTATTGTATCCACAATTGATGTCACTTACAATTTGCAGCACGAAATCCAGTATGTTATTGCAGATAATATAATACTGATGGGCTTGGAACTCGGTTAAACTCCTTCACCAACAGCGACATATATACCCCATTGTGATGTTTCTTGTTGTGAGATATAACGAAATTGACATTCTTCCCAAACTAGAGCAAGAACTATAAGGCAGCGGACATACTGGCAAGTCAAAAACTTTATGAAATAAAAGGTCTCATAAAACCATCCGGAACAATACAAGTCTTGTGAATTAAACCAACAGCTAGGTTTTTAGGAGATATTTGAACCAAAAGTAGCTTGTCTTGAAATAGAGATACATAAATTCAATTCAGATAACCCTAAAAAAAAATTGAATCAGATAACCCTTCAAAGTTGTACAGACCTTATCAACGACCGAACAGACATATATATAAACTAATGAAGGTTCGCCATCTCATTAATTTCAAACCCAGGTATCAACCAGTTCCTCAACTCAACTGGTGCCATACAGAAGTATAATTTGTTACAGAGTGAAACTGACCCACCTGCAAAACGTAAGCTTCTGAAGATAGCAGGAAAGAAAACTGAAAGTAATAGACGAAAAGTCACGAGACTCATCGGAGTTTTCAGACCGCTTAAAACTTCAAATCAGTTGTTTACATCAAAATTAATGTAATATATGTATAATGTAAAAAATAACCTTGTGTAATTTACACGTTTTTTACATGCAAACAACCGTGTAAATTGCATCGTGTAATTTATCCGCCCAACTGTGTTAATAGATACATACATGTATTCTTCATGTAGAGCTTTGTCAATATAATATTTTTTTAGTTTTGCTTCAACAATTGTGTGACTCTACCTACTAAAGTTTCTCTTTACTAAGTTTTAAGTGGGCATAAAGCTATATACAAAGCGATCATACAAGATTTATTAAAATGGCATTGCTATATACAAGTGTTTTATACCTATTCAGTTTCATGCAGTATTGCCAGATTGTCAGATTTAACTGAAAATCTCAGTTTTTCTAATAGGACAAAAGATTTTCAGTTTTTCTAACAAAATTCAGATTTTGGACAGTTTTCGTATTAATAATTTTCATTTTATTTTTATTCCAAAATAAAGCAATTCCGAAAACCAGCTGTTTATCACAATTCTGCCTACAAAACGTTTACTATTTCTTTTGTTTATTTGCAATTGTTAAGAAGAATTAAGGTATTAAAACTATTTTTCATTCCAAAGATAAGGACAAAAAGTTTCAAATCTTGATAATCTTTGAAATCCTAAATTCAAATTTCATCAGAAATGTTTCAAGTTTATTTTAGGACATGTGAATCATTAACCGTCTATTTCAGAGTGAGCTACCTTAATATGACCCCATTTATGTTTTGAAGTTGAAAGATTGTACATGAATATTTTTGATTGTTTTATTAAACGGGACTGAATATATTTACAGTGAAATGTCCAAAAACCCGATTGTACGTTGTCCAGTAAAACCATTAAAAACGAACGATATTAATTTAGGAGCTACAATTTTAGCACAATAAAATTTTAGTAGTAAAATTATTTTTTGGTTTATTTGTTTGTCAGATTTTTTTTTTCGAACTCAGTGTTTTTAGATTTTTTACATTAAAATCAGTTTTTTGTTTAGTTTTTAATAAAATAAATATGGCAACGCAGGTTTCATGCTCTAAACCAGAGACTATATACGTATTCTACGAGTATTACATTAATAGAGAATTCTATTGAAAAAATTGGCCACCAGTGTGTTTACAGTACAAAGCATATGAAATTGTACTTGTGTTCTCCATTCGTTTGTTTTAAACAAACTACTGTCGTGTCTACATTTTGCTGTGAATTGCGATATTGTTGAATGCTGGTCAACAGAAACAGTTCAAAATGTAAATGTAACCAAAAGATTATACAAAAAAAGTGGGAAAAGGAAATTTGCATACACCAGAACATATAAACATATGTTTATGGTCCAGAACATGTGTTTATAATACAGGATTGATCAGCTGCCATTTGCTTTGGTTACACGCTAATATATTTGTTTTAATATTAAATGCACCTTAATACTTAGAAATACTAGGTTTTGTTCAATTTCTATACTCGCAACTTCTCATGCTCAAATTATGCTGTAGGGGAGCTATCATACAGTGATATACGCATCCAAATCATAGTAGATATTTTAATTAAAAAAATGTAAAAATGGGTTTGTTATTTTTCTATTGGCAAAAGCACCGATAAGACATTATCTTCATTTTATGCCGAGTTCTAAATGATTCAAAACTTTTAAAAAAAATGACATTATTAAAAATAATAATAATAATTTATTACAACCATTCTGTCACTAAAATTTTGATATATATTGGAGATATAGACATAACTTGCGTCATGATAGTACACCATATATTTAAGGCTGCCGCTAATGGACTTTGTTTAAAAATTCTATGGATTCAACCATCATATAAAATAGTCCACTTCTATTCCCTCCAAATTTTTAATATATTTGATATACCCTAAAATTTAGTCGAATTATCATCACTCCAGCTCAATCTTTCTCAAAACCACGAAGTATAATACATTGCAGGCTTGTAATAACTTAAATATCAACAAGATAAGGTTATATAATTATTAGTAAATTTTTTGGCGGGAAAAATTTTGATGTTTAAAAATTTATTTGGATAAAATATGAAATTTGAGACTAAACATTTGTTTTCTGGCATAAACTGTTAAACCAAATGTGTTTATATTTGGAGAACATATTTATAGGAAATTGGTGCAAATAAATAAATTTAGAACTATAAAAGATGGTAGGGTGGTTCGTAATAACGCAAAACTATAAATGGAAGTAGCTTTTTCAAATCATAATAATTTATTTATATAATATTTTCGCGTTTTTATGAAATAAAATAAATATTATTAAATAATTATACCGTTTTGAAATTCAAAGCTAAATACGTATTTTTCAAACACACCCACAAGTAAACCAGCATAATAATAAAATAAATTATTAATACAAAATAAATTATATTAGGCAACTGCAGTAATTATAGTGCTTATTTATGGAACTGAAAATGGTTTAAGGGTTCAATATTTATTATTATGAAATTATGTTATATTCACGCCAAACTGTCTCGACTCAATGAAAAATTTGAAAATTTGAGTGCGCACAAAAGTACGATAACAGAAACGAAACAAAAAGATAGGCCTGTTATCCTTTTTAATCCTATTATTTTTCGTTATACTTGAGATGTTTACATATTTAATAAATTTTAGGATAAGGTGTATAAACACCAAATTGCAGTCGTTTCAATTCCACGAAAATTAATTTGTATTTTAACATAAATTATTTGGAAAGATAATCCGGATTCTGATATCGGCAAATTTGCTTACCTAGTGTTTAGATTCTATTGGTTTGAATTTCAACCTCAAAACCACACTTCTACTCAGGTATGATGAAAATCAAAACTCATCCTGAGTATTGTATGTAGTTTATATTTTATACTAAATTCCTCGAATATTACAATTTTTTTTAAAATAATAAATATATTTTTCAATCAATTAAACTAAAAAATTTAACATCTATTCATGACAGGTGCACGCATGCCAAAATCAAAGTACAGATAATCTTTCATGTTCGAATCATTTCTCGCCAGGAAGTTTTGTCCGATATACGAATAAGTTAAATGCAAAATTTTGAAACTGTAATTCTTGTATGATTCGTTCCAACTACCACGAAACATCTTGTAATATACACCCAGAAAGCATAATGATAATAATGTCTTCTGATTCAGATGATATCTGAAACGCTTATAAATACAACATCTGCTTCAGATGATATCTTATTCAGATACTTGATCCAGCAGATCAGTATTAAGTAGATCAATTAATTCATTAGTGGTAACCACACGTTTGAAAGGATGAAGGGATTTAAGTATATCTTAGATCTCGCTTTACTCATAATAGTGTGAGTGAAAATATAAGAATATCAAATAACAATAGACGGTTTGACTGTGTGTTTTGACGGATGAGTACGAGGGATGCCTTATGATATGTCGAAATATACCGAGTTTTAAATCACAATATCACTAATTTAATACATGAAATCAAAGAACTGCCGATACGGTGCGCAAAGTAAACCGACCTTTTAAGAGAGAGAGAGCAGCCTTTCGTTAAGCGAAGAGTGCACTGTCAGCTACAATGGTTGACTGTTTACTACAATATTAAGGACCGACTCATGGTCCACACCAATGAAGTTGACACAATACGACCATAAAAAATTCTTGTTAAAAATGGATAAATAAGAAAATTATGTTATTACAGAAATAAGCCGCCTATAAATCACTTGATCATAGTTCCAAATAAAAATAATTCGTTTCTTGAATTTTGATGGCATTATTGATGGCTTGAATAAGCGTTGTCTGAATAGGTCATCCAAGTCACACCAATATCCAAGTAGCTTGAGAAGTCCCTGCCATGGGAATTGCGTGTTTATAGAAAAAAATGTATTTAAGCTTTCGGACGTCAAAACTCGTTAGTAAAGTTAAAAAAAGCCCAGTTAACACTTTGGTTGCCATTGTAATAATGAGCATACACTTGAAATTCCACCCAATCATGTCAATGTTGTTCTAGACACACTGAGAAAAAAACCATAGTAAAATAAACTTAAATTTTGGGTTACAATAACAAAAATTCTGGGTTATTTTGCAACCAAACTAGCGCTTTGTCATCAGAACATAATTTGATTAGTTTATTTGACCTAATGCTAGGTCAATTAAATATATCTAAGTTTAACTTAAAGCTACGGTTTTGAAAACAATGCATAGGTTATAAATAACTATCTCATTTGTTGAAATTTAACTAAAAGCTTGGTTATTTGAACTGCAAGCAAAGTACATTTAAAAAAATAGTTTTGTTAAAATAATAATGGCATGGTTTTTGTTAACCCAGACCCATTGTTTTCTAAACGTTAGCATTGTTAAACAGCTTAGTTAATTTAACAAAAACCAAAGTTATTTTTTAACTAAATTGCTTAGTTAAAACAATAATTTCATTGTTTACTTCAGCCAAAATTATAGTTTTTGTAACATAGGTAATATCCTAATGCTTTTTTATTTCAACCAACCAAATGATGATTTTAACCAAGCAAAATTATTTCAATGGTTCTCCACAAAAAATTGATTTTATTAAATAGAAAAGTCATTTTTTTCATAAAACTCAAGTTTAAAAGACAGTTTTATATTTTTATTTAACAATAATACAATAATTTCAAAAATAATCCATATTATTTATGTCATTTATTAAAGTATGAACTACTGGTAAATCATCGTCATATTTTGTGTTGAGTTTAAATGAACACAATCAGATATACATCCAGCAATTAATACACTTAATTGGGTAGCATAAATTTAGAATATTGAATAACTCAAAAGAGTAGTCTAAAGCTTTTCAGAAACCTTCAAATTTAAATTAATTTGAATCAAGAATTACAAAAAATTCTTAATAATCGTGATTGTCCCTTGCTATTATTGGCTGCATGTCTGGTCTGAAATGCTTTGTTGCTCCTACACTTTTCATTTCCTGGATAAATTTAATTGGGATTCAAGTATGGTTGACCTTTCATACTTGATTCTTGTAGTAGTCTTGTTTTTGGTTGCCAAGATAAAGAATTGCAGGAAGTAAATAAATCATTTCTAGATTTTATGCATCTGAAATTCAAAATACCGAAATAAATATTTGTAATTGTTGTATTATTATCTAATTTAACCTGAAGATATTTGAATCTTTTGAGCGAGTATTTCATTAAATGATTTGATAATAAATAGATTTTTCTTTTAGAGAATTTCTATAAATTTCTGGCATTTTTAAAATGAAAACCTCTCAATTAAGATTAATTGATTGATGATTCGGAAACAATATTTAGAAATCTGATGATACCTTAAAATAAAAATAAAAATTTGAAACTAAGAATATGTATAGTAATAACTAAATAATTCAACATACTAATTCAGGAGCTTGTGGGTATTGCTATAGTGGCCATTAGTCAAATATATTGATTAAATTATAATCTTTATTTAATGAATATTATTCTTATGAGTTTGTTCGATTTATCCGATATCCAGTAATTTGTGTTAATTTATTCAGTACCTTTTCCTACGAAGCATTTGATTAAGATCGACTCTTATAGTTTCATTGATTTGAAACTATACAAGTTCATCCACAATTGTAGAGTTTAGATCAACAATTTTTGGTTTACAAAACTTGGTTAGTTTTTTCTTTTGATTCTGAAATCTATCATATGGTATAGTTTACCTTCGGTGGTATAAAGCCATATCCAATAAAAATGATTTTCTAACTAGAACTAAAAAAGATAATAAACTTATTATACACATATAAATGGTAATGCTTTATAGCAAATCTTTGTCAGTCGGAAAATGTGAATAATTTCGTCTGTTAACTTTTTGCACTGATCTATACCAAAACAAAAGTTTTTTAAATTAATGTAGTTAGAACAATTCGTTCTATGAGCTTCCGATAATCCATTTGTTTTATAAAAGTCTGTATATCTGATCGACCAGTTTCATTTTGAGCAAGCATTTCTTGTAAAGACTGAAAATGAGCTTATAAAACAGTATGAGCTTTATGATAGTACATATCTGTTATAATAGTATAGAAACTTTTACTAAATTATTTAAAATCGAAGGTTTCATAATAAATACAAAATAAAATGGTTTACTTACCAATGAACTTGTGATATACCATATAAAAACAAGCTAAATATTTAATTAAAAACTTCTAATTCAAAATACGTGGTTTTTGTATAATTTAAAGACACACACAATATCAACTTCAAGTGGAAAATGTATGACAATAATTTTCTAGATAGACTTCAGTTATGGTTTTGTTTAATTATTCTAGAACATATAAATACGAAAACTGCGTTTTTAAAATTGAAATAATCTAAATATTTAGTTTTGACTTTTGAATGGTTAGTTTTAACTGTGCCATGTTCAATAATAAATAATTTTACAAAAATTTATTTTAAATATAACTTGTGCTTTGTAATTTATTACTTTGCATTTTGTTAATTCATTTTATCAATTCACTGACTCACAAACTGTATTGCTTTCAAAAACAACAAAACCATTTAAGTTATATTAACTAAGCATTGGTTGTAGTAAACAACGCTAAATATCGTTTATTGTAACAAAAACTTAGTTAAAATAATAAAAAACGTTTAACTTGGCTTTGTTAGGTTATTTTTTTTCTGAGTGCATACATCTGAAATTCTGTAATCCTGTGCCAGTGTTCTTATAGACATACATCCAAAATAGCATCTAATTATGCCAGTGTTGTTGTAGACATACATTCCAAAATCTTTCACATAGGGCCAGTGTTGTTCTCAACATACATTCTCTACAGTATGTGTTTCTATGCAAGTGTATTTGGAAAGCAAATCTAGTACAACACTGGCTAGGTGAGATAAAATTTGAGATGTGTGTCCGTAACAACACTTGCATGATTGTGTGGAAATACGAATGTATGTCTATAACAACACTGGCACAGAAAACCAGAATTTTGAATGTATATCTTGAACAACATATGCATGGTTGGGTGAAGTTTAACCCTATTGTTAAACATAAACTGAAACCTATTGTTTGTTTTTATTTTTCCATCGGATAGTAAAAGCTTTAGAGGATCAAATTTTAGAAAATTGAAAGTTTTTGGACCTTTTAATTGAATAGATTTCACTTAAATAATTGGTATTTATGTTTGAGGATTAATTTTAAATTTAAAAAAATTACATAAATTATGGAATGGCTAAGACTAATTTTTAGTCTGAATTTATTGCTTTGAAAACAGTCTATATGAGACGTGTCGCATTAAGATCATGAAAAAGCGCGTTTATTTGGGTAAACGATAATAAGTGAGTTACGGCTTTCATAACTTAATTATTATACCAAGAATAGTGGTAAGCGGTTAAAACGCTGTTTCTATTTGTATGGATGGTATACCTGATTTGACTATCACTCCTTTCTGACATGAAGAACTCATTGTCCAAAAATACTTACAAGGATGGAATATATTCACATTCGTAAGTTTGATTTCCATATCGATGTCAAAAACCTAATAAAACTGATTATTCAATAAATGCACCAGAAACTATATTGTTAGTGATGACATTTATTTATACATCTCGGTTGCATTAACGACATGACATAGTTGAATAACCTTGAGTGCCCTATTAAAACGAATAAAATATCCTACACATGTCTGTATGCATAAAAATCTTTAAGATTTATGTGTTATTTTTATCATCGATAAAAAAGCTCAAATCTAGTTCGCAGTGATAAAAAACGTCTTTGTGAATGAGAAAAATACTGATGTCAAGCGTACGAAAATATCGACTAAGACGCTTCATTAACATAGTTTTCCACTAAATTGAAATTAATGATTTGATTCTTTAATTACATTTTTGACATAAAATTCGAAACCTTTTAGATTTATGAACACCCAAAACTATAAAATAATCCTATTTGTAAATGTGTACGTAGCAAATAACACAAACTATTGAATAGCAACTATACGATAGCACCCCTTATGTGCCTGGACAAAATCAAAAATCATACTGATGTTTATTTTTATCTGAATCAATATCAATCAAATTAAGCTTTTATTCGAAACTATATAAAAAAACAAATCAAATATTTTGTTGTTGAAGTGAACATTAAAGTCATAAAAGTTTGAAATATCCAATACCGAAATTTCAAATCATTAACTTGCTGCTACATAACGTAGCTATCTGTATGTATAATTTAGTAATGTGGAACACACGATTTGATTTCTTAAATTAATTTTACCGTTCGATATGTAAAGGTATACGAGTATATATGTTTAGGAAATAGAAATAAAGCTCTAACTCGATATATAACAGCTAGTTTGGCAAATGTCCAATATATTATCAACATTAATCTCTTGATTGAATTGGACTACAACTCGGGTTGCACACTTTTAAGCCATTATTGGGTTTCGTGCATTTCTGTTAGAATTAGCGAATTAGCATGCTAAGAGTTGTTATTTTTGTAATTTAGTACTAAGAATAGAACATGTATGCATTAACCTTCATTCTACAAATAATTTTGAATTAATTATCGTTATTTAAATAAATATTATATGATTAAGATAAAGATAATAAAATATTTATTATTTCGCATTATGACGAACTATTTATAATACATATATACATATCGAAAGACACACACATAGAGTACATATAATATGTATACATAATATAAAGCAAACAACTCTAACCTTACACACGAAATAAACTTTCACACTTAGCTCGTGTATGTGTATAAAATTCATGTAACAAAAAGTTTAAATAAAGCACGAAAAATACTGAAAAAATTATCAAATCAATACAACCGCAGGAAAACTAAAAATATTTTACAAAATCCAATTTACTATTTTTCTGCATTATTTAATTTTTGTTTTTTTTTTTTATTTTTAAGTTAACCTAAATCATTTTTCTACACAAAATAAAAAAAAACAAAACAAAATACAAATATTTCTAAATAAAACACATAATTATTTTTATTCTATACTAGGTTTCCATCTATATATGTAAACATGTATAATTTAAAAATTCGTTTGCTTATTTAATTCTACCTTTTAAAATGTAGAAAATTTTTATTTATAAAATTTTGGTTATTATAAAAATCCTTTAATTTTGTGTTTAAATAAATATTTCACATATTCCTTCATGCAAATGATTTTCGGTTAATACTTTTTGTTAATTATATTTATTTTTAATTTTTTGATTAAATTAGAAAATTATCAAAGTAAAAAAGAAAATTTAAAATAGAAAAAAAACGAAATTAACTTTTTCCAAAATATAAACAAAACTTACACAAAAAATTTATTATTTATAATAATAATAATTTTATATTTGATTAATTCGATTACAAAAAACAAATTACATAAATTATTAACAAAATAAAATAACTTCACTTATTTATTTTGGAAATAATATTTATTTATTTTTTTTCCTTCACATAAAACTCTTAATTTGTAATTAATTTTTTTTGTGTCGATCAAAATTAAATTTCACTTTTAAACTTGGAATAAAATTATTAATTAATTTAATTAAACAAAAACTTTTTCAAAAAATTTACAATATCGCGAATAAAATTATCTTTACTTGGCGACCGTTAAAATTATACTAAATGCCTTATGAATAAGAAAAACATTACAAAAGGAAAATTAAATAAATAAATAAAATATTTTCCTTTTGTTCCTTTATTCATATGGTGGTGTATAGTTGAGCAAAATTAAATAGCATATTGGTAAAATACTGCAGAGATGGAAAAACGAAACGCATGCGCGATAGCCGATTTTTCATCAACAAAATGTGTAGTTTTCTCTTTTTACCGCTTTTATGTTTTTAGAAAATAAAAAAATATCGAGGAGTAATACATAGACTTTTGGGGAAAATGGATCACACTAGAAATAAAATATTTACGATAAAAATTTGTAAATAAATCACAAAATAATAACAAAATTGAAAGAAACGAGGGTCACAGAACCCAGAATCGAAAAGAAAACTAAGTAAATGCATTTCCAGTTTGACACCAATAAAAATGCATGGTAAAAAAATTTATAATTTCAAAAAAGTATATAAAAAACCTCTCCTCAAAATTGCCCCCTTCCTAACTATATATAAAAATATACGCATTTATCAAACATGCAACAGTTTTGGATCAATACTAACACACACACATATACAGACATCATACAAATAAATGAATTCATTGATGTCTATGACACCAACTGTTTGAGACATACATAAAGAATCTCCATGTTATAAAGATAAAAAATACCATTTGCCACTTTGTTCGTTTCATCGAAAGCTTTCGATCGATACTTTCGCTACTCCATCCATATGCACGAGTTAAACATAATTTATTTTTTCTTTGTTGGCTTGTGAAAAGAAATTAAAAGGAAAATATGTTTAAGATTTTTGTTTACTGATTGCGTGTGTATCAAATTGAATTTGTTGGTTTGATTTACGTTTTTTTTGGGAATTTTATTTGCGTTGTGTTATTTTTCTAAATTGATTGATGAAGATATCTAGATCAAAATGAAAATATAGCTCTCGACTTATTTTGAAATTTTGCTAATTAATTATATTTGAAATAAGGAAATTTCTTATTACGCGGTCGATATATTTTCTGCCAGCCTACGTTATATTTATTTTTGTAAGCGACATCTCGAATGGCCAAATATTATATCTGTAACATTTATTGTGCCAAAATTAATTTTTCTGTTTCAAAATATATATTATTGCAGTATTCTATTCATGCAGATAAACAATAATGTTCTGATTTATATTTTGTTGTTATCTTGCACAGTGTAGCGTTCAAAATAAATATTTGCTTCAAATCAATTCAAATAGTTTAATTAAATAAATTTTATGAATATATTCACTAAATTATTTTAAAATTAACTTTAATTTATAATAATGGATATTTTGAACTCTACTGTAATTAAATATTTTTCTATCCTTATGCACAATCTGTTTTACTGTCGAAGCCCTCCAAATTCTTTAGACGATTTATTTTTTCTTAAATGCTATTTTACAGTGTTAACAGATCGAAACTGTAACGATTCGACTCATTACTATTTGTACATTGCATATTTTCATTCCAATTTATAGTACAGACAATAGGGTTGATTCAATATGAACACTTTAACGACTGCACCATTTGGTCGAAAATGTTTGCTATATTTTTCTTTCAATTATTAAAAAAACTAAACTAATACTTGAACTTTTTTTTAACCCATCATCAATTAAGCTCCAACATTGGGATAAGTGTGATATCACTTTACAGTGTATAAACGTCATCTGCGGGCATTGCATTGTTCGAAGGCAATATATAGTGGCCGGAAGATGGTTCAACTGGATTCTGCAGATCATTAATCTATTTCTATGCCTACATATTTGTGTTGTGTTATACTTTACCTCTGATAATATTACTAATCAGAAGATAAAAATTTTCCATTTTACATCCAGCCCCTTATTGGGATTCGATCCCGGTGCTGCCCGGTCCAAATGAAACAGATTTAGCCAATGTGCCATTTGGTGGATATATGTACCTTGTAGAGTAATAAAAACATAAATTGTTTAATTTAGTACCATTTGTTTAACAGTTGTACACGCTAACATTGGGCCATAACACGTCAAGATTAGTTGCGTTATCGCAACTTCGATTACGGGTTAGCTTAGATAGTAACCCTCGTGCTGTTTCAAATAACAAAACGTACCAAATTGCTATGGTTTTAATTGTCGCCAATTATTGCGCATTTCGAAACTGAAAAAACAACTTTTAAATAAATTTGAACATTAAGCTATCACAAAAACCACGTTTGAAAACTGCATTTCTTCATTTTTAAAACTCCTTACGATATCTACTTGAATGACCTTTTATCAATCTTTCTGACGTAAAAGAACAAGATATTGGTCAGATTCTAGAGATGTCGGTATAGTTATATGATTCGAAAATATTTCGTACTGAATAGTTTATTAAAGGTTTAGAGTATAGAAGCCACAATGCTCGTATTACTCAAAAATAAATCCAAGAGGTCTTTGTCTCCTTACCAGGATCTGGTCCTTAAATATGAGCAATCGACTATCCCCTTTGATATGTTTAAGGCAAGAAGTAATGTCTTAAGTATATTGATATTATACATAGAGACATATTAGAGAGGTCTGACTACCGTTACAAACTTAAATTACGCAATACAAACCACATCTCAATCAGACTCAGCAATGAAAATCAAAAGGGTCGGAACAACGGATTTAAAGTACGTCAGATGAACGTCATCTGACGTACTTTAAATACATAAAGTCCAACTGACGTGCCTAGAATCATTTAGTTCCCTCATTAAAGAAAATGTGTATTTTTAATCAACTTAAGACATCGTGGTGGACTAAAAAACTTTCCATTTAAACCGATGCTTTCAAAGAAAGAGAATGCGAACAAATTTAATATAAATTATTAGTTTTAGTATGGTTTCAGTAATTCTATAGCTTGTGGGTTATTCAACTATGGTCACAAAAATATAATATATAAAGGCAAAATCACAAGATCACAGCTTCACTCTCTTTCAATGATTACAAAATCACATCTCTTTAGTATTTGTAGTGAAAAAATATCAAAAAACTAAGAATCAACGCCCTCTTCAGAAGTCAAGAATCTGAAATCTAGTTAGATCAAAATATTGACGAAAATGAAGAAGGGCAATGGAAAAAATCATGCATCTTTCACATTAACTAGAAAGTGATTGGGTAAATCATGCAGCTATAGAAACTTTAAAGCATGTACGATAATAAGTTTCGGTTATCAAACCGATAGTATCATTTACAACATATATATATATATATATATATATATATATATATATATATATATATATATATATATATATATATATATATATATATATATATATATATATATATATATATATATATATATATATATATATATATATATATATATATATGTATATATATATATATATATATATATATATATGTATATATATGTATATATATATATATATATATATATATATATATATATATATATATATATATATAGAGAGAGAGAGAGAGAGAGAGATATACAGGGTAATCCGGTTTGGGATGCTAATCCGTTAAGGCGTGATTCCTTGGTTCATTCTGAGAAAAAAATCGTATAGGGAGGGGGGTCCATTTTTGATATCCTTTGAGATACAGGGTGTTTAAAAAATTCGGTCCAAAAAAAAATACACACAAATATTGAACTGTAACTTCCGAAATACTTATTCGAGAGCAACCAGCTTAGTCTTATTAGACTAGTAATTGTATAGGCTACGTTTAAGATTTTTGCTATTTTGCATCTGCTGCCGTTTGAGAGCTACAATGTTTTAAAGTAAAAAAAAATATTTTTTTGATAAAATTCAGTTTTTCTAAAAAACAACGGTTGTAATTTTTTTTTTACTTTATTTTAATCCGCCTTGATGTCCTCTATATTAAATATTTTATTAAACATTTTATTGGTTAAAAATAATACAAAAATTAATAAAAAGTGCTCAAAATAACCTCCTTGTAATTGAATACACGCTAATGTTCGTTTAAGTATAGCTTTGCTTCTTTCAATTCTTGGTAATTCTTCCTTTATTTGTTCAGCTGCTGTGTATATTCGTTGTAATAATTCTTCTTTTGTTCCAATTTCTTTAGAATAAACAAGTTCTTTCATTGATCCCCACACATAAAAATCTAACACAGTTAGGTCAGGGGATATTGCAGACCAATGAATTGGACCATTTCTTCCTATCCAATTATTTGGATATCTTTCGTTTAACCAACATTTAACATTTATTCCGCAGTGACTAGGTGCACCATCATGTTGGTATGTGTGAAAGAAACCACTTAATATAGGAACATCTTCAAGGAGAAGTGGTAAATCATTTTGTAAAAATTGCAAATATCGTTCACTGTTTAATGTAGATGGTAATATAAATGGTCCAATTAAAGTATCCCTAGTACACCAGCCCATACATTTACGTTGGAGCGATGCCGAAATGATGTTTGCTTTTTTGCATGAGGATTTTCAGCAGCCCACGTGTGCAAATTGTGAAAATTTGTAATACCATCTCTTGTAAATTGTGATTCATCTGTCCATAGGATACGTTTCACAAATCTATCGTTCTCAATATTTCTTTCCATTAATCAATTACAAAACTCCAACCTTTTATGGTGGTCTGTCGGCAAAAGTTCTTGAACAGGTGTATTATGGTATGGATGTAGATTTTTCTGGTGCAAAACTTGTATATTCGTTGGAAAGAGACGTTCAATTGTGAAGCTAGCCTCTTTATGCTAATAGATGGATTTGCATTAACTCTATTAATTATTTCTTCGTCCACATCTAACTGGTATTGTGAGACTGCATGTGGTTCCGCCCGCGTATTTGAAGTTGTTATGACATCTTGCAGTCTTCGATTGATATTTGAAAATACTCTTGGATCAGGAACGCGCCGCGTTGGAAATCTACGTTGGTATTCATCGCGAGCTCGTGATGCATTATCATATCAAAATCCGTAAACAAAATGGATATCAATATACTCCTCACCCGAAAACTGTGCCATTATACTAATTTACGTGACAAATTAAGAATGTTTAAGTCACAACAGTGACACAACACTAAGCAATTTCTCAAAACTATTGAAAATGTTTAATTTTTGTTTGTTCAATAATTAAACAAAAGATTTGATCATCATAGTCTAATGTTTTACTGATAAAACAATTTGTTTACAATATTAACACTATAATATCTCCTAATTAGATTTAGAATACATGGTATAAGTAAAAAAAATTGCTCGTCGATACAAACAATGTATTAGGGGTTTCTAGAGAATATCAAAGCGGATTAAAATAAAGTAAAATAAAATTAAAATTGCAACGGTTATTTTTGAGAAAACCTGAATTTTATAAAAAAAAAAATATTTTTTTATTTTAAAGCATTATAGCTCTCAAACGACAGCAGATGCAAGATAGCTACTCAATCCTTAAACGTAGCCTATGCAATTACTAGTCTAATAAGACTAAGCTGGTTGCTCTCGAATAAGTATTTCGGAAGTTACAGTTCAATATTTGTGGGTATCTTTTTTTTGGACCGAATTTTTTAAACACCCTGTATCTCAAAGGATATCAAAAATGGACCCCCCCTCCCCATACGATTTTTTTCTCAGAATGAACCAAGGAATCACGCCTTGACGGATTAGCATCTCAAACCGGATCACACTGTAAATATATAAATATATATCTGGCTACCTAGAATTATGAATAGAGTTAAAGAAAATAAACTCCAGGAATTGATATCTTCTGTATTTATTTGCGTCACTGCAGCTATTTTAAGCGTAATTGATTTCAATTCTGTTTCTACGAAATTTGTTTGTTAAACAATAACAAGGTATCGAAACTGTTGATCACATATCCTGTGCTTTTGTCTTTCATATTCTGTGCATCAACAAGACATTTATCACAATTTTAAAGAAGATTTTTTTTCTATTTTATTTAATATAATATAGGCAAAACCATTCATTACTTTTCATTACAAAAATTTATTTTATAAAACAAAAGAAAAATAAGTTCCGCCTGTTGCTGTAGAAAAAATTAAATTCAAATCTAAAGATTAAGATTAAAGTTCGGGTTGGGATTTTCCCCAAAGCAACAGAAAAGGATTTATTTATTAATTAACAGTTTACCAATTTCGTTTGTTTTATACAAGTAAAATAAAAATATCGTTTCGATTTTCATTAGAGGTTGGAGGTTGTTTCAAAGATATTCTATTAGATAACTGGGTTATGAATAAAAAAATGAAATGACATTATTTCAATTTACTTAAAATTAAATCACTTAGAACAACTTATAACAAAAACATTAAATCACTACACAAGCTCTAAGCAGTTCATCAAAACCGATTATTTCAATCCTCCAAATAAGACATAAAATATTTTTTGTTCTGCATTACGAGCGTACTTAACCGTTTACTGGTGGAGATTATGACAATAATACTTACCGGACACGATGACTTAGCACAGTTTATATACAATTCGGATTCTCGATCATAGTCAATGTAGTGGAATCTTCAATTTTTGCGCTTATACGTTTGAGATACTTTCGTAATTGATTGTACAGGACTATGTGCTCGCTGTGGTGTTATCTTTTTCATCATTTCGTCACCATTATTTAAGCAGAAATCGAATATCATTCTGGTAAAGGTATTAAAGAGATTACATCTCTCGCTCTCCAAAACTAAACTTTAACATAAAATACTACAGTCTCTGTTTGTACCTGGTTCCTTTTTTACCACTATTATATGGTCCACTCCACCATTACGTAAATCAAATAGTCCAAAATAAACTGCCCGAATTCACTTTATCATTCGTTACAATATTGTGTACAATGATGTTACTCAGTTTACTTTATTGCTAGTGCCGCGTGTAGTAGGATTACTATAAATCCTACTACACTCGGCACTTATTTTATAAAGTTGTCTTTTGGTTCACTTTGTCCATTTTTAATAATAACCCAGTCCATTTTAAATAATATCTCAATAACCAGAGTAAACTTGTTATGGATTTTTCAAAATACAAAATCTGTAGTTTTTATAATACAATAAACACATATCTAGTTTCGTAACCATGATTATGAAACTATCATTTTCGAAGTAAGGATACATGACACACTACAGTTCTCATTTCAATTGACAGTTTATCATATTTCATTAATATTCTTACGTTAACTGTGTGGTTTAAAATATTTTTGTTTCGCACTCCACCCAAATTTTTCTATTTCTATTTTTAGTTTTATTTTCCGTTATTTTATCGAATTCTGTATTAATTTATTTTATTTGAAAAGTTCAATTTTTATAAACAAAAATAAACAAATACATGAAAAAACCAACATTTATAGTTTTCACTATTCACTAACTGTAAAACTTGGCACTGTCGTCACAAAAATGCCATGAGATGAGAAAAAATAGCTCATTCTGAAACCATGTTTAAACCAAGTTGCAAACCATGGTTAGCAGTGACACATTACAACAAAATCATGGTTAACTCCACAAAGCACTATAATATAATAATATTATAGTGCTTTGTGTTAACTCACAACTGTAGTTACGAAACCAAATATGTGTCTATAGTATAAGTGGCACATTTCAAACCAATCGTAATTTTCATATAATCCCAATCTCTAAGTATTTCTTGTTTATGTATTTGATTGTGGATCGATATATGATCAAAGGTCGATCCGGCTTTCACAACCCGTGTGTAAATTATTTCCAATAGGATTTCCTTCATCAATGTAATCCTTATGATAAAAGGAGCACCAATACAAAATGTTATAAAAAACTTGAAAAATACGTGCGAAACAAAGCAACACAATATTGAACCATAGATTATAATTCAGTCCTACCCCGCTAAAAGAGTTTAGGGATGTTGATAGTAATGGCTCAACCATTTCAATTATTAATGAACTACTCTTGTTTCTAATTTGATTCTGTGATTATGGCCAAAATTTTGGGAATCATTCTAGACCGTTAACGAGTGATGATTTATATTTCTTGGTAATCCAAGCAAGTTCCATTTTTAAGTACACAAGCCCGATTATCTGAACTTTTACTTCATGGAGATAAGATTATTAAAGGTGCCTGGAGAGTTAATGGCTGTCAAGTGTACATTTATTTCATGTACGGGTATTTATGATAGGATTTGGTGTTGATTATGCCGTATTCAATTTTAGTTTTATGGACATTTTTAATTGTAAAAACTTTGTACGGATTCGAACTATCAGTCGAAAATTATAATTCCGCGAGATTGGAATTAAATGAGTCTTGAGCGTTCCTAATCATATGGTTAATCTTTATGAAATATTTGATTTTCAAATATTCTCAGTAATACTTAATAGTAAAGTAATACTCAGTAATACTTAATAGTAAATATTTATCTAGTAATACTTAATAGTAAAGATGAAAGTAAGTTGTTCAGTGGATAAGTAAGAAAAAAACCATGTTTTGACAAAACTCGATTTTATTATTCAACATAGTGGCCTTCAAGGGCGATACAACGAGTTTAGCAATTTTCCAACTTTTCCATACCACTTTTAAAGTACGATTTCTCTTTCTCGTCAAAATAGGCCTCAGTTTCGGCGATTACTTCACCTGGAGTAATTCAAATCTGAAAAATATGGAGGGTGGGTAAGCAATTTGAATCCCATTCATTCAATTGTGCTATCGTTTTGATCGATCTGTGAAACGGTGCATTGTCTTGGTGAAACAAAACTTTTCTTTTGCAAATGTGGCCGTTTCTATGCGATTTCAGCCTTCAATCAATCCAAAAGTGCACAGATATAGTCGCTGTTGATGTGGTTCCTTTTTCAAGATAGTCAAATATTATTACGTTCACATCCCAAAATATAGACGCCATCACCTTACTGGCCGATGGTAGAATTCCACATACTTAAAATTGACTTTTTTCCATTTTTTTCCAAAAAAAAGGCTATCAAATGTTTTCAAGCAGACTATTTGTATCGCTACAAAAGATTTATTGATTTATTGCTTATAATTTGTATAAAGAAAGAAAAGCAAAAGGAAGCAACATGTAAAAATTATTACCTCCATTAGTAATATAAATCTCTTAAACTGTTTGCTGAAAAAAAACAACATTTACAATGCTGCCCATCCCGCATGGATCAGACAATATTTTTAAAAAACTGTCAGGTTTGAATTATCTAGGGAGTGATCCAATAGGAAGTGTTCAGTATTCACTGACATTTCATCAAGACTAGACTTACACAAAAACAAACGTTTACAACTTGTGGAAATTTATTTCAAAAATCAGTTTCATTGGACGAGTGGAAACGTCGCAGCTGAATGGATCCGTCAACAAATAAAATTGTTGTGGGCTGATGAACAGCCAGAAGGGATTCACGGGCTTCCAATGTATCCTAAAAAGGTACTGTTGGTGCAGGTGGTATCATTTCTTTAAAAATGCGGTAGGAGATCGTGTAAACGTCAATGCTTGCCAAAAATTCAAGATATTGGTGTAGTTGACTTGTAGATGATCCATGAACAGGATGATGCAACGTGCCACACGGCAGGATAAACCATCGATTAAATGAAAGAAAATTTTAATGAGAACATCATATAAAGAAAGGAATACGTCAATTGGCTTCCAAGATCTTGAGACCTGACGCCGTTAGATCAATTTTTATTTGGGTATCTGAAATAACTTGTTTATATCGGTAAACCACAATCGATTTCTGCATAAACCGGCCGAAATGCTCAAAAGAGTGCTGGAGAATTTGACCCATCGAATGGAACAGCTAAGAGTCAGTCATGGATAACATTTAAATGAAACTATTTTTAAACATTAAATGTCATAATAAGAGCTGCAGTGCTAGATTAAAGTCATCTATATTTGAAAAAATGAGTTAAACCTTATGTCTAATGAGTTAAATGCCTTGTAAAAAAACTGAACTATGTCAGACTACATTTAAGCCACAATAAAATTCATCTTTTAATGAATAGATGATTTTTTTTAAATATCAATTATTATTTTTTAAACTTTAAACTGCAAAAATATGTTGGTTTTGTAGTGCCTCTATCGCTTCTCAACTTAGACGTTCGAACCACTAATATTGGTGCAAATTATAGGTGGCCTAACGAAGGGTTTTACAACCCCACTAGAAATAGTCTAATGGTGTTAAATCACAACTTCTTGGAGACCATTCAATATCCCAATTTCTTGAAATACTCGAATCTCCAAACTTTTCTTGCAATAATTCAATTGTTGCACTTGCTGTGTGGCACGTAGTCCCGTATTGTTGGAACCAAATGTTGTGAAGATCAACTTCTTCCAATTTCGGCAGTAAAAAGTTCGTTATTTTCGATCTATACCAATCTCCATTAACGGTGTTACCAATCCTTAAAATCCTTTATCAAAATCCGCCAGGATGTGCAATCGATAAATTG
This sequence comes from Tipula lateralis, assembly GCA_963932295.1. Classification (NCBI taxonomy): domain Eukaryota; kingdom Metazoa; phylum Arthropoda; class Insecta; order Diptera; family Tipulidae; genus Tipula; species Tipula lateralis. The sequence continues at coordinate 40,685,704 of OZ010736.1, forward strand.
AGGTCTTTAGCAACACTGGCCGGAACGGCAGCAATATTTGCATTACTTCGACCGGTTCTGTTTTCTTATTGGCACTTGAACATTATGTAAAGAAAATGTTCACTCCAAATTTTCAACAATTCGAATAGCGAACACACATGGACGATTATTACGACTATAAAATGGAAAAAGCGCACGAAAAGTTGCAATCGCAGAACTATTAATAATAAATGATTTGTAAACGTTGTTCTAGCGTATATCTCATCTTGATGAAATTGTAAACATTACTGAATACAATGAAACAAAAAATGACGGATCATGACATATTATTCATAGTATGAATAAATTGTTTTGGTTAGCTAGTTTATATATGTTGGATAATTATGAGATAATTACATTCATGCGATACTACGGCTATATACCATACCTAGAATTGTTATTATGGTTGGCCTGCAAACCTATATCATATCATATATCAATTCAAGTGAACTATAATAAAACAAACCGGATTGTTTTAAAATTAATTTAAAATCAATAAAATGTCCATTATGAAAACTATAAAATATCATTTTTGATGATATGAATTACAATAATTGTCTATTTGTCGACTAATTTACCACCATTTTATAAAAATGTTAGTAAAATATTCACTGATGAGTCCATATGGATGATAAGGTGTGACTATTAAATATTTTGGAATATAATCTACTTTCTTATAATGAATCCCATGACAAAACTAAAAATTAATTAACAAACTATAGTCAAATTAATTAAATATTTACGTTATGTGTATTATACACTGCAATCTATGGTAGGTATTTTTATGTAGAGCGATAAAAATTTACTTACATATGCATTTTTTCCAAGTACAGTATTAGTTGTTGTAATATACTATCGAACTATTAAATATTTGTTGGAGACACACTGTCTTTTATATTATATATCAATTAATGATAGCTTTCATGCAAACTATTTCTTTGTTACAATAAGTTTAACAATTGAAATTTTTATATTTAATACAATTCTACAATATTTTTTATTAATATTTAAACGCACTTGATTATATACAATAAAATAAAAATTATATTCGCAAACAATTTCTACAATTTCATATCAGTTACTGTTTAAGATAATTCGTTTACAATTCAAATTTTCTAAAACCATATCAACACTATTTTTATGACCCTAAATTATGCAGTTCAAAACCGCGAGATTAAAATATTATTGTGGTGAATAATAATGTATATTTTGGTGTTGCTTAATTGATCTGCCACTTAAGTATAATTAATATTAAATTATTATAATTCAATAATTGGTGTTTCAATTATTATAATTATTGGTTTCATATAAATTGTATTGATTTACATTGAGAATTGGCTTTGACTTCAATTCTAAAAGCGAAATTTATAAAAAGAAATTAAAATTCACTAACACAGATATAAAAGCATATCGGTTGATGTACATTCATATTACGAGTAAACTAGCATTATCAATTATCGTAAAGCTAAACTCAAGTCTCTTGAATAATTATTACACATTTACAGAAATATTCAAAATATTTTTTAACTGTGGTGTGATAATTCTGTATAAGTGATAGATTTGGTTGTCAATGTCATACAAAATGTAGATAAAAGTGACATTAGTTCATTGTCGATTACAATAAATCACGCTTTAGATTTTTATTTTTAAACAATCTGGGTACTATACAATGCGCAGCATAGGCAATATAAATTAAAAAAAAAAGATGTGTAAAAACAAAGCCCTCTTGATATATAAAGCCGGAATGCATACTCAGTTTTTGAAATGAGCTTTATTTAGTGTATCAATAATTTTTGTTTTATCAAGAAATTCATACGAAACGTACAAATTTCTTTTTCAGTTTTAAGCTAGTGCAAGTTAGAGCACCTTTGTGAAGTTAGCCCATAGAATTTCATCCCCGAAAATGAAAAAAATTGCATGTGGTAATACAGTTAGTAAAAAAATACTATCACGACATTACAATTCGATTATACATATTTTCAAAAATGTTAGATAAACAAACAAACTAAAAAAATGTAACTGAACAATATCAATAACCAATCTATTATATTATAAAAAATATATTATGTGAAATATAAAACATAGAGTTCGTTAAAAATTAAATCTAAACATTATTTATCATCTATCTTACATTACTCTCAGCCCCGAAAAATGTCTGTCGCGACTTTTTTAGTATTATTTATATTAATTGATCATTAGCACAATAAAAAAATATCTAAAAAAAACCAAACCAATTTTCTTTACTTCATGTACAATCAAATATAAAATATCCAAACGAAGAAAAATTTACTATACTGATAGTTTTTATATAACCAGCCCAGAAAAATTAACTATCATGATAGCTTTGATATACCTAATCAGCCTAAAAAGATTACTGAAACGATAAAAAAATAATCATTTGATTATTAATCGTTTGCTATAGTCACTCAAACATAGAAACCATTCGTTGGACGGACCAACTGATTATTGATTTGTGTTAGGAAAGGTTTGAACCAGTATATGTGATTTTTGCAGAATTTTTCTATGATGGGTTCTTGCGATATAGTCCCTCAAACATAGAAACCATTCGTTGGACGGACCAACTGATTATTGATTTGTGTTAGGAAAGGTTTGAACCAGTATATGTGATTTTTGCAGAATTTTTCTATGATGGGTTCTTGCGATATAGTCCCTCAAACATAGAAACCATTCGTTGGACGGACCAACTGATTATTGATTTGAGTTAGGAAAGGTTTGAACCAGTATATGTGATTTTTGCAGAATTTTTCTATGATGGGTTCTTGCGATATAGTCCCTCAAACATAGAAACCATTCGTTGGACGGACCAACTGATTATTGATTTGAGTTAGGAAAGGTTTGAACCAGTATATGTGATTTTTGCAGAATTTTTCTATGATGGGTTCTTGCGATATAGTCCCTCAAACATAGAAACCATTCGTTGGACGGACCAACTGATTATTGATTTGAGTTAGGAAAGGTTTGAACCAGTATATGTGATTTTTGCAGAATTTTTCTATGATGGGTTCTTGCGATATAGTCCCTCAAACATAGAAACCATTCGTTGGACGGACCAACTGATTATTGATTTGAGTTAGGAAAGGTTTGAACCAGTATATGTGATTTTTGCAGAATTTTTCTATGATGGGTTCTTGCGATATAGTCCCTCAAACATAGAAACCATTCGGTGGACGGACCAACTGATTATTGATTTGAGTTAGGAAAGGTTTGAACCAGTATATGTGATTTTTGCAGAATTTTTCTATGATGGGTTCTTGCGATATAGTCCCTCAAACATAGAAATTCGTTCGTTGGACGGACCAACTGATTATTGATTTGTGTTAGGAAAGGTTTGAACCAGTATATGTGATTTTTGCAGAATTTTTCTATGATGGGTTCTTGCGATATAGTCCCTCAAACATAGAAACCATTCGTTGGACGGACCAACTGATTATTGATTTGAGTTAGGAAAGGTTTGAACCAGTATATGTGATTTTTGCAGAATTTTTCTATGATGGGTTCTTGCGATATAGTCCCTCAAACATAGAAACCATTCGTTGGACGGACCAACTGATTATTGATTTGTGTTAGGAAAGGTTTGAACCAGTATATGTGATTTTTGCAGAATTTTTCTATGATGGGTTCTTGCGATATAGTCCCTCAAACATAGAAACCATTCGTTGGACGGACCAACTGATTATTGATTTGTGTTAGGAAAGGTTTGAACCAGTATATGTGATTTTTGCAGAATTTTTCTATGATGGGTTCTTGCGATATAGTCCCTCAAACATAGAAACCATTCGTTGGACGGACCAACTGATTATTGATTTGAGTTAGGAAAGGTTTGAACCAGTATATGTGATTTTTGCAGAATTTTTCTATGATGGGTTCTTGCGATATAGTCCCTCAAACATAGAAACCATTCGTTGGACGGACCAACTGATTATTGATTTGAGTTAGGAAAGGTTTGAACCAGTATATGTGATTTTTGCAGAATTTTTCTATGATGGGTTCTTGCGATATAGTCCCTCAAACATAGAAACCATTCGTTGGACGGACCAACTGATTATTGATTTGAGTTAGGAAAGGTTTGAACCAGTATATGTGATTTTTGCAGAATTTTTCTATGATGGGTTCTTGCGATATAGTGCCTCGAACATAGAAACCATTCGTGGAGTTGTAGACATTAAATGACATCACATTGGCATGTTTAAGGTCTTACGCGACCAGGCTGGAGGTACATCTAACAAAGCCCAGTCGCAAACGGAGCCCTTTGGATACCTTGAGACCTCCAGTTGTAAGTAGCCTCACCTGCTTAAACGGGTCTCTGTGCAGGTGGACCAAATATCTCTCCGAGACTCTCAATGACTTGAAACAAAAAGAGAAAGCTCAAACGGTTAAGATAGGGCTCCCTCAAAAACAGCAGGGGGAGGTGACTTCAAGGGATCTAAGCTGGGGACGAGTGGAACTCCAGAGAAATCAAGCGCTGCTGAAGGAGGTTTGACTTACGTCCGCCAGTCGAAGCAGCGCTACAGAAATAAATGGTTGGTGTTTTGGATTTTGAACAGGTGGGCTGCAACTCCTGAGGGGCAGCTCATGGCTGAGCAAAAGGGATCAGTGGCATGGACCGAGGAAATGGTCGGCAGCGACAACTAAGAGAGGGACCATGTGTCGAAAAGACAGCAGTCCCAGGATGAGCTAGAGCCCGTCGGCACAAAACGGGTCAAACTGCAAGAGGAGAAGGAAACTCCTCACAAGGTTTTACCTCCTAACAAGGCTTAACCAAAAACCTTCAGTGACATTGTGAAGGAGCGTGTGTTGCTAGGCGTCATAGACAGGAGTCATGAAGATAAGAGCATCACCATGGGAAAATGGAGTTTAGTGAACAATGCACTAAACTCCGTTTTCCTAAAAATCCTGAGAGAAAATCCAGGACCCGCTCCATCCTGCAGAGATGCGGGCTAGTATCAAGGGCGCGTTAAACTTATAGCGTGCTCTGATGCCAGATCAGTGGAGCTTTATAAGAAGGGTGTAGCGGAGGTAGGAGAGGAGTACCAAGGTGTGAAACTAGGGCCTGTAAGCAGGGATGAAATTCCTAGCATGAGCACGCGTCTGGTTACCAACCGAACAGCAAGCCCAGAAAAAATCCTAGAGATTATAAGGACTAGCAACCCCAATCTTCCGACAGGAAACTGGAAGCTCGTGAGGCAAGAGGGTGCCAAGGGGGACTCCAGATTATCGACTATGGTAATCAATACGGAGACCTGGTGTCGCTTGCTGCGACTAAGAGAGAAATCGACTTCGTTTTCTGGTCGATTACTCTCAAAGTATACAAACAGGACGAGGCTAAAACACGAGAGGCTGACAGTCCGTCCACAACTGATGCAGTTGCACCAGAAGAAGAGACAGCCCAACCACTGAAGCTCTTGAAAGTGATCACATATACTAGATCAAACCTTTCCTAACTCAAATCAATAATCAGTTGGTCCGTCCAACGAATGGTTTCTATGTTTGAGGGACTACATCGCAAGAACCCATCATAGAAATAATGTGGATTTAATACTAGAATTTTGACTGTTTCCAAATAAGTATCCATACATACAGAAATATGTAACTTGTTAATTGCAATATGATTACTGTTTATATTAATTTTGGTGTATACACAAAACTGGTATTATAGGTTTTTATACAGTCACTATAGCAATTAAACAAAGTTGTTTACTTATAGTGACAGTCATTTTTTGGGCTGAGGGTATCTAAGCTATCATGAGAGATAATTTTTCTGGGCTGAGTATATGAAAACTATCATGATAGTAAATTTTTCTGGGCTGAGTATATGAAAACTATCATGATAGTTGATTTTTTCGGGGCTGAGAGTAAAAAGTGTCATGATAGTTGAGATCAGTGTTGCCATCGCTTTTTTCTGGGATGAATTCTGGGCTAACTTCACATACATAGTTAGAGCTTTAAAAATTTTATTTCATAAAATGACAGAGAAAGGATGAAATTAGATCTGAACATATATAATTTTTTTCAAATCAAAATAAATCACGATCAAAATTCATTATAAATTGAACTATCCCAAGTAACAATTTGTATCCAAAATTTGGTCACACTGACCAGTTTTTGTTGGCTAATTAGCATTGCTATTAATGCTAAACGTCAAGATAACGTCAAAATGACTGACAAAAATGTGTCACGCTGATCAAAGTGGGGAATGATTTTAGCTTTCTCAAATGCTAAATTTTTAGGCTATAATGCTGTGAGCTTAACTAAAATACTGTAAATTATAATAGTCATTTACATAGCTAAATAGGTGTTGTAGCTTATTTGAAATATTCATGATAAAATAGCATTGATGGCAAACTAGTCTTTTGAACGGCAAAAGTATTATTTGGCATAATAGCATTTCGTGTAGTCATTTCGTCAAACAAGCATTTAAGTATTTTACATGGTTAAGAATCTAAAATGACCATATGGTTATAAAAAAATTAAATTGTTTCCAAAAATTACATTTGTCAAAGCATATTTGTGTAAAATATTATTTTAGTATTTTTATTCTTATTTTGTTTTTTTATTGACACTTAATTATTTTTAACACTATTATTTTTAAACGGAATGAATTTATAATGATAGTTTCTTCTAATAAATATGCTCATATCTTGACCTAAAATTAGTTGGGAAGAAAGTTTGATCAGGTAGTTTTTAAAAGTAGGTCTAAAATGTATATCGTCCCGTAGAAATACGTCTTATTTATTGTATCCAGAAAATAGATTTTTTGTAGAAATTCCAAAATATTGAATAATTGGGAGTGCTTTGTAAATACAATCGATAGGAAATTGAAAAATCTAAATGAAAATGAATAAACGACAGAGAAGAACTAAGAAAATATGTAATGCAAAAATCTGAAAAGATGGCAGTTCTGGCATATAACAGAAAAACATGGCACCCATAATAGCATTAGCAGGAGCAAGAATGTCAATATGTTATAACAATCACGTAGATTGCTAAATATTCATTCTGCAGCTAATTATTTAATCTGGGGACAAAAATACAACGAAAAAATGGTATTTTGTCACCAAAGATTTATCAATAGCTTTTATAGCAAATTATTCGTCGGAAAAGCAAAATGGGGTTTCCCTATGACTAAATAGCTATCAACATCACAAAACTGCTATTAAACAAATAATTTTTCAAAATGCGCATGGCATATTAGCTGTAGAAGAGGCAAAAAAAATCAATATGGCAAAATGGTGACGTGCATAGAATGCTAACTAGTCATTCTACAGTTAATTAGCTATTCTGATGGAAAAGTTGCTATAAATGATTCTCAATCAACAACATAACACAAATTAATGGTATTAATAAACTTTTTCTCACCTTTTTTGATATGAATTATTTTTCTAAACTATTATTTTCAAATTTTTTTTATTAATCTTAAATAAACGTGTATGAAATGTTCCCAGTATATTTTTTTTAAATCTGAATCAGTAAAATCTAACAAATTAAATATTAAATGGTATGCATCAATGGGACGAATACTTAGCTTTCTTTTAGGTTTACTTAAAACTCAATGCATACAAATTTTGATTTTACCTGCGCGGGTGTATACAGTGCATTAATATTCATGATACGATCCGAAACAAATATAAAATAAGTCCAGAAGAATGCATCGAATCTGTGAGAAAATTGTCCTTTAACTGCACCGAATTTCCCAAAGTATATACTTTATTCTTGATATCAACAGCATATTTCATTGGAACTATATCACCAGTAGTAGTTAAAACCAATTATTTTCCTTTGTAATTGTCAAAGATAATCCACTTCTTATTTCGATCTTTTAGTAGGATTTAGTCCTATCTGGTAATTAAGGGAAAATGGTAACGATGCTATATAGATAATGATAATTATTAGTATTTTCTACATTTCCTAAAAGATATATATGATTGATCTCTGCCATTCGGCAGGCCACTGGGTCTAATGGACTCGCACCACTGCGCAGTAAATTGTTTATTTGGATTAATTTACTTTCAAAATCGTATACACTAAATGTATAGATAACGGTCCAAATCGTGCTACTGTTAAATGACACAAATTATGAATATTACATGAAATAGAATCTACACCAAAAAGATTATGTAGTATGTCGTTGTCGAAGAGTATTTATATTTTTTAAGAGTAAAAGTATTTTTCCATTTAGATTTTGCTGTAACTTAAAAAGTAAAAATTACAAAATACAACTTGGAAATGATGTCAAAAATTATGAACAGCTAATTTGCTAAAATAACCAAGTATTGACCAATGTTTTATTATCCTGGTTCTTGTGTTATTTTTATTCTTGTTAATTTGCCGACATAAATGCAAATTAGCAACAATATAGGATATTACCTTTTATGGTAACTTATTTGCTATTTAGCCAAATGGCAATCATAGTGACTACTGTGCAATTATTGTGGGAGTAAATTGCTCCTATAAAAACTTTTTAGTAATATCCAAAAATCACCTATATTTTTGGTCAAAAAACGTTTTCCTGAAATATGTATAATGTTAAAAGGCTATTAACTATTTAGTCATAGAAACTGGTCAATGTGACCAAAAAAGTGACAAAATAATGCTATAAAAGCTAAAAAGAAATTCCATTGTTACTTGGGATATTTTTATAAATTTTGTGCTTTTTATTTCAATATAAACGATATCCTCTAAAATATATTTTACTCGCTCTAATTCGCTCTTTGTCATACGACAAAAGTCAAACTCATTTCTAAATAAATTTAGAATAATAAAATTGACGAAAAAACACATAATTGAACGCGAAAATTTAAAAAATTAGCAATTAATTTAGTTTAATGAAATTATGTATTCGAAAAAATTAACTAAACCCGACATAAATCAGCTCAAAAGAGATTTTCAACATGCAGTTGTCAGTAAATATTATAATCAGCTGATCAATGTTTACATTTCAAAATGAACACATAACCTACATAATCACAATTTCTATTTTGCTACCCATTTATTCGCAATCACAGCACAACACTTCACTATATTCCCAATCCTATAATACAGAGAATCATTAAACATATGTAACAACATAAGAATAATATTTATTTGCATAGTTATGCATACAAAACCAATTGTCATAATGACAAAAATGTCATAACAATGGGAGAGAGAATATTTATTTTATATTGAAAGACAGTTCGATAAAATGCCATTAATAGCGTTGCTGTATTATAAAAATTATGCAAACCATCAAAATAATGTTAAATGTGTTTATGTAATTTTGTGTATTGATAATATAACTTTTTTTATGTAAATGCAATACAAATCGCAACACAACTTAAAATTTAATGAAATTGATTTGGCTTGGTGTAGTGTCATTTTTATTTATTCTCTTTGTGAGCATACTTGAAATAAAATATAGTTCTCGTAACCTAATTATGTATCTGTCTCTGTTTGCATTTTAAGTTATTTAAATACCATATTTTCATTGAATGAATAAAGGAAAATGGAAAAATAAATCGTAAAATGATCAATTTCAGGATGAAAACTAAAATTTCTGTTTTCAATTAAATATAAACTAGGTTAAATTTGAACTTCTTTTATTCAAATATTTGCTATATAGTAAAGACTTACTTTTCATACATTTTGTATTAAACTGACGTTTATTTTTGTGTTTTTGTTACACTAAATAAAGCTCGTTTTGAACATTCCCGCTTGAATCAATCAAGATCGCTTTAGTAAAAGACATGGTGATTTATTATTTGTCCTCATCACTACCACAAGCAAAAACTAACTAACATTTGTATCAAAATTAGTTAGTTTTTGTTATGGTAAAGTGACTCCTTGATAAAAAATATTGGTTATATAAAAAGTCTACGCGGTTTTTGCCACTAGATGGTATTGATTCCTACATATATTGGGCAACACTCACCCGATGGTCTTAAAAGGTGCCAGTTCAGGTTCCATTATTTTATAATTCAATGCTTGTGTAAAAAGTTATATTGGTTTGAAAATCAGTGAAATATCTCAAGAAAAACGCTATACGATAGTGTTTTACTACAAAAAGGACAACCACCTGCAAAAATATACCGATAAATTTGTACCGAGAGTGGTTTCTCGATTTCGTTCCGGAAATTTGAATTTCAACGATACAAAGAAAAAGTCTATGAAATGTTGAAATTAGTGAAGCAAGACCAGCAAACAAGTGATCAGGCAATAAAAAACAATCACATGACTACTTAAAAAGAAGCTCAATGTTTGGGTGTCACATGAATTAACGTTAATGAAATGTTGCTGAAACGCAACGAAATCGTACAATTTTTGAACAGACGATGAAAAATGGGTGAAATACGTAATTTTCTAAGTCTGGATTGACAGCAAACAAGATTTTATTGAGTGTTTGGTGGTATTGAAAATGAATAGTCCATTATGAGTTGCTGCAACACGGAGAAACTATAAATTCGAGCCTATACTGTGCACAACTCGATCGTTTGAATGAAGCAATCCAGAAAGAGCGACCACAATTGGCCACCAGAAAGAAATTTCTTTTCCATCATAACACCGTCTGACTACCATTTGTTTCGGTCTTTGTAAACTTTCTTGATGGTAAAATATTGGCAGACCGAAGCACCACTGAAAACAACTTGACTAAGTTTTTCGACGATAAACCGTAGAAATTCTACATCGATAAAAATTGGAAAATTTTATGACAGGCAAAACATTTTTTCTCAAGCAAACATTTAAGTGGATGTTCTAAGAGTGAAATCATTAGCCAAAAAGTAAAACATTTTATTGGTCTTATACAATACAATCGAATCCTATATTGGGTGATTAGATGAAACATTAAAGAATTATTTATTTACGACCTACAATAAAAGTTACTACTGACTACTCTAGAATATACTGCATCGGATTCATCTAAAGAGGAACATTTCCCAAAATGAGCACAAAATAGGTATACGAACTGCAATTGTTGTGGCTGCTATCGCACACTTAGACCAATTTTGATCCGTTGTGATACCACTCTATACGGCTATAGACATTGCATGCGCATTGCATAGCTCCATGTCAGGCCTATAGTACTAACATGGAAGATAGGTCGGCCCAAGGATTCTAAACACGACAGAGGATCCAGATATGTTCATTTTTCACCACCGATCGGTGGCCCAAACGATCGAAGGTGAAAAACCCATTTTGCATCCTGTCTCGAATCGGATTCGAACCCGGTACCTCCCGCTCCAACTGCCGCAGCTTTAACCACTGCGCCACCTGGGTGGTGTATGAGTAACTTAACTGATTATGAAAACGTTACGATTATGAAAAATGTTTGAAGCATTTAACATTTATTATATTATGTTTTAAGTTAAACGGCTTTTATTTGGTTTTATTATGTTATAGGTTTTTGTGTACACTTAATACGCTTGGGAAGAAAACTCAAAGAAAAACTGCTGCTAAAGAAAACCAATGATTTTGCTGACGAATGTGATATACTTACTGAAAAAGTCTTTTCTTTAAATATAATAATATAGCCGCGTTTCATGACTCCAACTGATTCAGATCAGATCACATTTTTCATGCAAACCAAAGACACATTTTGATCCAAATTTCATTATTATTAGGAGAGGTAAGAGTTGTTCGAATGGGTTTACCCGCTCACAACCCAAACCTAAATCATATTGAGCATATGTAGGTTATGTTATGGCATATTTTTATTTTTTTTATTTCAATTATTACAACTGATTACAATTCATCTTGTAATTTTCTTAATTTAGTCACTTGTGAATGTGAAGAGGGGTTAACCCCATTTATAGATTATTTACTGAAGTAGTCTTTGCACTGGTGTCCTTAATCTATTGAATCAACTGGTTTCGTTCTCTGCAATCGTCTTTCTGTATGTGAAGAGACCAAAATACCACGAAGTTCATCGTTTACGTGTTGATAAATAAATTTTTCAATAATTATTTCAAGTTTTAAATTTCTTATTGAACCGTCTGTATATTTAGAGTCCTATGAGAGTCATCATTTAAAATGTACCACGGAGCGTTTACTATAGCTCGTATAAAAAAAAAATCTTTTTGAAAAAAAATTATTACTTTGGTGTTCATTTTCTTTGTGCAGCCCCAGAGCTGTATTCCATACAGGCTTTAGCATCTGTTGATATAATAGCAATTTATTTTCGGGTGACAATCCCGAATTTTTCACCAGCAGCCAATACATTTTTCGATATTTGATATTAAGTTCATCTTTTCTCTTTTTAACGTACATCCTGTAGTGAATGCATAAATGTCATAATTATAATATGCATGAACGCAGCCAATAACTGGATGAAGATGGTAACACTTTAACGAGTTAGTTGATGGTTGACCGGGCAAGAGTGAAGACATATTGAAAAATAAATAAAATATTATAAGTGAATGTAAATGATAATGAATGACGTGTTTTATTATAATAACTAAATCAGGAAATCTACACATCCCTAAGTATTTAACCTTATTTGCATACGAAATCTGCTGACCATTAATGATAAGAGGCTGGTAGCTGACTTAAAATTAGTAAAATTCACATGCGTGTATTTTGATTCATTAAGCTTTTTGAGGTTTCGTTGTCGATTCCTCGACAGTGTCTCCTAATGAGAGAACTGCATTAAATGTGTAGCAACTGAATAATACTTTGGTAGTACTATTCAGAGTTATGCTACGATATTATTTGACCTAAACAATTACCATTCGACATTATTTAAGACACAATTCGATAAAGAATTGTCTTTCGTGTCAGTTAATGGTATATTTTGGCAAGGGCCAGTAGAATAGTAATTTGATATTTCTATATCTACACATTATGCTTTTGTACGATAGAGGACATCATTACGCATTTAGAATGTTTTTTTACTGTGTTTACATATAATTATGTATTTGTTCGATTACAATTATGTACTTGTGTAATAATCGACTATCGTATTTACCCAATTATCGATTGTGAATATTGATTCTATTGCTATGTATATGTGATGATATCCGGCATTCCCAATTAGTTACTTTTTACTCGAGATCCGAAGCAATGGGACAGTGAAGAAAACAAAATTAAATAGGAATAAAATTGTGAAGTTTAATTAAATTATTTATAACAAAATAATAAACAAAATAAAACAATAATATTTTTTATAAATAAAATAAATTTAATTAACAATCATTCAGTGAAATAAATATATATATATATATATATATATATATATATATATATATATATATATATATATATATATATATATATATATATATATATATATATATATATATATATATATATATAATATATATATATGTATATATATATATATATTTAAATTAAAAATATATATAAAAAAAACAAAAAAAAAATTTTATAATAACTTCCCACAATCGAATTTCCCGGCCATTTCTTTCAATACGTGGTAGTACCGTTTCACGTTTCAAGGCATAGATATTTCCAGGAAGTTCGTTTCATGCTGCAACCAAGCCAAATTCAATAAGGTGGGCGAATGTGGGCACCCACAAATATAGCATGCAGTCAGGTTCGTTTCATGTCGCAACACAAGCCTATCTTACTAAGCGGGCGAATTAAAGGCACCCCAACCATTTACGACACAGATATTCATAATCATCTTTCGGAGGGGAGGAATTCACTTTCGGGGGAGTTATGTGGCGTTCTTGAGCAACTCCAACAAATACAATTAGAATTATCTCACGCCACAATTAATTAATAAAATATATTTCGAGTTAAATTCTTGTAATTCACTAGTAAAGTCGCGTCACAACTTAACATATTTATACGAATCGCACAGTATGAACATCAAGTCCGGTAGCATATGCCTGATGAGATGGAATTGATCTTTTCGATCACAAGGTCGTTCAATGACGTCATCATCATCAGATTGAAACCGGCCTAGTGGATTCAAGATACAAGGAACAACTCGGATTTAGAATTTACTTCAACATTACTACAATTAGTTGCAACGGTACTTATTGAGGTAAATCTCTGGCGCAGAGCAGGTAAAGAATAGATTCCAAAACCCATGGAGACTCCTGCCGAAACTTTTTTTTTAATTTTTTTTAACTCGAAATATTACTCTTCATCAGTGGCCTTTTTATTAGATCGTAACCAGGAGTTTCGTTGCTTTTATGTTCTTAATTTCAGCTTTTACTTCTTTTAATGTTACAAGCCTGAATTCTCCAAAGTCATATGTTCTGGTCGTATCACCAATGTTTTTGTAAATGTTCTACCGACCTTGTTTGGTCGCATTAACAATTTTGTTGCTTTCTAGGATCCATAATAGTTGGTCTCTTTAGTTGGAATTAGAGAACAAAAGTATTTTCCAATTGTTTCATTTTTCACTGCTTTACCTTAAATTTGATGTATAAGTTGGTTTATCTTGCAGCGCACGTGTAGTCATTTCCTCGGGCTTTTCGTTTTTCCTGCACTATTTCTCCCTCTTACTATTTGTCATATGTTTTTGAAAAATACAAAATTTAAAGAAAACTGACTGTTTAAGTCAACATCGATCGCCACGGGTGTGGGTTACGTCACATCGCTAAGCGATTTAACATACTTATCTCGGAACTTTGAAAAGCTTAGTGATACGCTGTGAATACTACGTTGGTTTCGAACCATCTACTCTTTAGCAACCACAACATGTACCGCGATAACGATTTTGTTTTGAAAATATAAATGGCTGAGGTTTGAGGTTTGTACTGTATGTTTAAATATGTGGTGAGTCATTTCAGGTTTCAACAGTATTTTAGGGAATTATTGACTACTTCCCAAATCGTATTTTGATTTTATTTACATTACATATTATATAGTGGAGTGCCGATCACAGTATTTATCATTTATGCATTACAAATGTAATAATAAAATATAATTGTGGCCTATGTTCAGTGTGAAGTAGTCTTTGAATCCCTAGTCAGTTGAATGTATTTATTTTATATTTAATTAATTTTTTTTTTAAAATAGCACTAACGCATGTGAATGATAGACAATGCAGATAAACATGCGGTCTTACGAACTATGCGCCAGTTAGATAAGTATATTTCTACTGCTCACATCTTTATATAGAAATGAACCTCACATCTTCATATAGAAATTTTGAAATGAACCCTTACGCAATTTTGAATAAAATTAAGAAATGTATTATTTTGAAAGAGACTAGTAACTCACAATATATAAATATTATAATTCATTTTGGTCATAGTTTTTGTTTCATTGTTTGTTGTATATTATAATAAAAAAATTAATTTAATCAATATTTTTTTAAATAAAAAATAAAGTACAAAAATTAAATTATAATATTTGTGACTATTTTTTATTGTACACGAGTTGATATTGCAATAATATACCATGTTGTCACGAGATATTTAACATGCGACTAATGGTTAAGTTTAGGTTGGAAATACAATGTTTCTGTTATAACATAACTAAAAAAACAGTTAATTATTATTCATTCGGTTTAAATTAAAAAAATTATTAATTTATTATTCGATATTTCTAAACATATAGAACACAATTGCACATTTAATTTGATGATGACTAAGTTAATTTGATATGGTAAAATATGCAACATACTTCATTGAAATAAAGCGTATGCTAACGCAGCTTGTTATGTTACTATGCTTTAGAGTATTGTAATATAGTATATATTATTGCTGATAACGAATCACGATTCGAAATTAAAATGAAACTTTGTTCAAATGATTCATTGACAAAAACATTTTCGGAATTGTTTAGAGTAATTAACATTCAGTTCCATAAATCTAATTTGGTCTGAAAATAAACTCAGTTCGATATTGTTATAATTATTATAAATATTGTTATAATTTCGCTTAGTATGGATTCAAACCAATCGAAAATGATCGCTGGATTGTGAATAATTAAAACCACTTGTTTGTTTTCCACTATAACTTTTATTGACAATCACCACAATTCACTTTCACAGTACTTTTATTTTACTGTTACTTTTACTATTTCACTATTTCACTTTTTATTAGTTTTTCCCGATTTTAATTGACCGCTTTCCCAATTCAGACTGAAAGTCTATGCTATCTACTCGCGTATTTATACTTATTTTACCCGCTTCTCGGTCATAGTAGAATTTTCCATTTATTTATTATTTCGCATGTATACTGCGATTCATGCTGGTTTCCAAATACGAACATTTAGTACTTCTATTCAATCAGAGATGTCACCCTCGTCCGTAACACTACTCTCCGCCCAAACCTGTTCGTTCCGAACAGGATCCAATTCTCTTCCTCTATAGAGAGCGAATCTTTCCAAATGTACAACCTTCGGCTTTCCTCGGATGCCCTTCTGAATTCGGCAGATTACATCATTGATTTTTGTAATCACCTTGTATGGTCCTTCCCAGCTAGGTTGCAGTTTTTGTGATATGCCTCTCTTCCAGACTGACTGCTCTTTCTTAGATTTCAGATTCTTAGATTTCAGATTCTTAGATTTCTTGGTTGTCTTATTCTTTCTACTGACTGCTCTTCCTTACTGAGTTTCACAACTCCCATCGTCTCTGTAGTAATCTTATCTTCCAATTCACCACGAATATCCATTGAATGTCGCACTATAATTCTTCGTACGATTGGCTCACCGTTATTTATCTGTAGTTTAAGTTCAATTTTTTCACAGTTTAATGTAGCATGCCCTATGTCCAATATGAATTTGTTCTTCTTCATGAAGTCCACTCCCAAAATCTTCTCATCGACAATATCAGCCACCAAAACTTCATGACAGAAGTCCCTGTTACCAATTCGTATGGCCACTTTCTTCTTTCCCTTGATTTTTGCACCTTCGCCGGTTGCTGTTTGCAGTTTTAATCCTTCAATTGGCTGAAGTTCATTTTCTATTAAATCAGCCCGCACAATTGTCCGCATTGCTCCTGTATCTAGTGTTATCATACAGGCTCTTCCGTTGATTTCTCCATCTAACGTAAAGCCATCACCACCTCTTGTCAACCGTGGAACGGGGATGGCTGTCATGCTGGATTTTGTTGAAGAAGTTAGGTTTCTTTCTTTATCAACCATCTCATTTATTGTTTGCAATATTACAGGACGCTCTTTCTCTTGTGATCCCTTGCAATCTTCCCTTTTCCTCCAATACAATGATGATGGCATCATTGCCCGCTTACGTTTTATTTCCCAACAATCCCTTGAAATATGACCAGGTTTGTCACATATCCAACATCTAATTCTACCTTTTCCAGACCGAAACTTTATTGGTAGCCAATCATTTCCTGATTTGTTATAATTCCTTGAGTTATAATTTTCTAATTCTAATCGGACTCGTCGTATTTTAACATCTGGTACTATCATCTTATTAACAGTCTCAATCGTTAATGCACAAGCGATGGTCTCCTCAAATGTTGTTTTCGATGCTAACACTACCGCTCGTCTTGTTTCTACGTCACGAATACCATCAGTAAACGCATCAATTTTAATTCTTTCGGTGTATTCGGGCGCCATATTAAAGTGTGTTACATGTACCAATGTTTAGGCTCCATCCTGTATAGCTCACGCTTGTGATCAGCACCATATTTTCTTTCCAAGGCCTGCATGACTCTATCATAATCCCCGCGTTCAGATTCTGGAATGATTTGAAACATATCTGCTGCACCGCCTTTTAACGCCACTATGAGAGCTGCGACCTAGTCTTCCTTACACCAATATTTCTTACTGCTGCCGTTTCAAATTGCAATTTGAAAATGTTGAACGACGTTGTTCCGTCGAATGTCGCAGGCTTTAATTTAATTCGGCTGACTTTTTCCAGTTTCAAAAACCTTTCATCAGCCACTTCAAATCGTTGTTCCATTTGACATTTTACTGTATCCACTTTGGCATCTAAGGTAATGGATATTTCGCGGAACTTTTCACTGACTTCGGATATAAAAGCCGTTGAATATTTTCTTAATCTTCCAATCGTTCTAGCACAGTTTCTTGGCCGGTTCTCATTTCGGTTTTCAAATTTTCTTGGCCAATAAGCATTTCAGTTTTCAAATTTTCTTGGCCGGTTTTCAAATTTTGTTCTAAACCACTCATCATTTGTTGCATCGCTTCCATTAATTGCCCCATATCAAAATTTGTAGGTGCTGGGGTAGGTTTATTTATTGTTGCTGGAGCGATGGTTACTCCAGTATGTGATGCCCCTTCCATAGGATCCTCGGCATAAGGTACTCCAGTATTAAATTCATACTGGTCTGGATCGATGTTCTGTTCCAGCAAAGCTTGATGTAGTCTCTCCTGTAATTCTGCTTTGCTACCCGTTGTAAGAAAACCCCTTGCATTCAGCTCGGTCTTCAGCTCCGACACTTTCAACTCAAGTAGCTTCATGTCTTCTTATTCACAATCCCACCGCTGTCACCAATTGTTACGTTTTTCCCTAGTAGGGATTCAAACCACTTCACGGTTCGATCACTGGATTGTGAATAATTAAACTACTTGCTTATTTTTCACTTTAACTTTTATTTAATCAACACCACAATTCACTTTCACAGTACTTTTATTTTACTGTTACTTTTACTATTTCACTTCTTAATAGTTTTTCCCGATTTTAATTTATCGCTTTCCCAATTCAGACTGAAAGTCTATGCTATCTACTCGCGGATTTATACTCATTTTGCCCGCTTCTCGGTCATAGCAGAATTTTCCATTTATTTATTATTTCGCCTGTATACTGCGATTCATGCTGGTTTCCAATTACGAGTATTTAGTACTTCTTTTCAATCAGAGATGTCACCCGTGTCCGTAACAATACTGATGATATCCTATGAGTATGGTTGAAATCATTATAAACGAATAACAATTATACTGTACATAAAACCTTTTCGATATAATTCAGTATTTTTACACTTTTTTATGAATGGTTCAAAATAATAAATATCAATAAATATAGAGAAAAGGTTTAACCACAAACTGACTTTAACTGTTCAAGGACATTTTGGAGAAAATAGGGCTATTTACGATTTCTCAAAGGCAGAGATCATTTTTACAAACGTTTTATCTCCATAAGAATAGTTGAAAATTATTTTAAGTTTGGCTACGATTGATATGTAGTGAAAATAACATATATTTTCTGGTTACTTAAGTTTATTAGCTAGAGCATAGCATTTGAATAAAATAAAATTACTTTGTACATATGCGTACATACACAAAACTGCTTCATCGTTCTTATCGTTTCTTAATCACTTTGTTTACTTAACATTGTGTTAACTTTTTTTTTTTTTTGATTAAATCACAAATATTTTTTTTTGTGCTATATTTTAGTAATATTTTTATATGCTAGTATTTATTTAAAACTAAGATTGTTTCGGATGTTGCTTCTTTATCAAGTTTATACAAAAAACTTTGTGTTTTAGTTTAAAATTTAGTTGTGATATTAGTACACATGTCACAATAAACAATAAATTTTGTTTTTTGTTGATATTTAATTAAATAATTTACGGTAAAATTTATTGCTAATACTAATTATTTATCCCTGCTTGTGTTTTTTTACCTTAAGTGTTTCAAATATATTATAGTAAAGTAATAACACAATTGTTATTAATAATAGATTGTTGAAAAATTTTAAAAACAAAACATTAATTTTATTCCATTTTTGATGTTTATTAATTTAAAAAAAGTTGTCTTGCATACTAACTAGGCATTGTAAAAACTTAAGAGAAATATCTGTATTATTAAAATATTTAGTTATCTTCATATCATAACAATGACTTACTTCGTTTACCTCCTCGAAATGTTTTGTGCCAAATCATAAAAAAGAAAATTCACAACATTTTGATTCCGTAGAGATTGGCAAAGGTTTGTTTTTTGATTTATTATCTTCATCCAAAATAAACAGAAAATACAATTTTCAAAACTATTTTTAGAGTTTGGCTTCATCAACAACTTCTAGATGTGCAGTTAAATCAATAACGCATTAGACGATTTTTTATGGGTGGAATATATCACTATCAAATATTGAACCGAATCATACCATCATTGTAACTTCCCACTATATTACTGTACGTTCCGGCTGGCTATAGGTCCGATTTACGTAGAAACCATCTGCACATTGCAAAGGGCCATGCCAGCCTCTAGTACTGACATGGAAGATGGGACGGCAAACGGATTCTAACCTCAACTGGGTGTCAGATGAGTTCTTTCTCACCATCGATCGTACCGCCACAGACGGTCGATGGTGAAATTACCTTTTCGCATTCTGCCACTATCGAGATTCGAATCCGGTGCCTCCCGCTCCTTGCCGCAGTGTTCTAACCACACTTGCAATAGTCATAGCCTACTTTGTTGTCAAATTTCCAATATACGAAAGAAATTCATGTTGATAAAACAAAGTAATAGCAAAGAGAATAAATATAAAGAGGCACATCTTGGCAAACGATATAGGATAATTGTTAAAAACCTAATTGCCATTTATTTAATAAATGGCAATCAAGTATTGAATTTATTGATATTGCCTCCAGTTTGTGGTTTGTCGATTGTTTAAGCCGAAAATCTTCAATACAATAAAAATATGTTACAAATACGAAACAAACTCTAACAGTCTTACCTGGATTTAATTACATCATCACTATGATTGGTCGAAACTTACGAACAATTTGTTTTTTAACCTTCTAAGTGTTGGTTTAAAGATCAAAAAATTGTAACCCTCGGCAGTGTTGGGAGTGAGTATTTATAATTTAAAAAACTATTGTATGTATAACAAATGCAACTCATATTTGGCAAAATATATTTAAAAAGGCAATTTTTAAGGAATCAGTTAGAAAAACCAACCGAGAGTTGAAGGGTGCCACCTTCTTATTGGGAGTGAAAAGCACGGGTTTTTTAAAACCAAGTACAAATTGATGGATAAATTGATAGTTCGGGGAAAATCAACTAAGAGCAGCTCATAAGATATCATAAAAATTGTAAAATTTGCCAATACGTAACCGAATGTGGAATACATCAGAGCCACGGGTATGAAGAATTCCACATTTTCCACAAAATTGCAATGCATTAGTGATACACTACTATTGTTGATTCCAATTAGAAAAAGTAATTTTTATTTAAAATTTGAGTAATTTTATTTATATGTGTAATGATTTTAAAGAATATAACCATCACGAGCCTGTGAAGTTTCTACCAATGTATACAATTAGGAAGCATTTATAGAGATTTGTAAATCATTCGGAAATACTGGTGAAATGTGCCCATATATGACCAATATTATCCATATGAAGCGATCTCCAAACGCAGACCGTGGATAGTTAATACCACGTTTTCTATTTGGCGAGTTGAGTTGAATTTTTCGAATTTTTAATCAACTCCTATTACAAGAGATTTGGGCATCATTCATATGGGCACATGAAATGTGCCCATATGAATGATTCAATTGGAATTTTATTTTATATTTTTATTTGATCTTGGCTATATGATTATAATTCCAGTCTTATTTTATTTTCCATATTTAATTCGATTAAGACAGGAAATAATAATAAATTTTTTTATCATAATTAAAGCATATTTAGTTAAATAATTACATTAATTATAGTTTGAAAATCTTAAATATATTTGCCACATTGATTTTTAAATGTTTAATTTTAACAGTCTTAACAACTGATTTGTAAACTACACTCGCGGACAAAATTAACGCATATTTTTTTTTTGTAATAAAAAAAAATCAATTTTAATACTATTAGTGTCAAATGATAGCACATTTATATTTTTATCAGAAACCACCTTGAATAAAGTTTACTGCAAGCCAATCAATTAAATTTTTCAAAAATGCTTAATCAAAAGTGCATTGTGTTTGAAATCGCAACGATCGGCTTTTGTTCCATTGCACATCAATTATTTTTAAATGCAGTAAGTACCACTAGTTCCTGTAAATGTGTTCTAAAGCAAACACCTAATATAAAATCCATTGTAATATGGCACCCGTTCAAGAGCTGGAGGCGGTTAAAGTGGTCACATTGTATCAGGAAGATTATACACAAGTACAAATCGCACGGAAATTAGGAATTAATCAGTCTTCGGTTTCACGAATACTTAAGCGGTATCGTGAGACCTTAGAGTATAAAAGAAAGCCCGGACAAAGACGTAAAAGGTGCACAATCGAGCATGACGATCTATTTTTAAAAATGTATTCGTTACGAGATCGAAAACGAACTTCTACTCAACTCAAAAATGAGTTACTTACTGCGCGTTAAGTGAATATTAGTGTCAGAACAGTTAGACAAAGATTAAAAGAAGTGAACCTAACTTCAAAACGGCCCGTAAAAGTTCCACGGCTTCTTCCCCGCCTCAAATCCAGCCGTTTAGAATTTGCTCATACTCATGCAAATTGGGGAACTGGTCAATGGGCCACTGTTCTCTTTTCAGATGAGACCAGAATCCAATTATGGAAACCAGATGGACGTAATCTTGTATACAGAAGAGTTGAAGAACGCTACGCACCGTGTAACATGGTGCAAACTGTAAGCTTTGGTGGAGGTTCAATAATGTTTTGGGGTGGAATCAGTTGGGAGGGCCGTACGGAGCTGGTGGAGATTAGTTTGAGGATGAATGCAGACTGGTATGCTCGGAACATTCTTGGCAATCACGTTTTGCCATATGTGGGCTTCATAGGTTATGATAGTTTTGTGTTAATGCATGATAACGCTCCAGTCCACGTTGCTGCAACGGTACGACAATATCTCCAAGATATAGGCATTCGTGCACTTAACTGGCCACCAATGAGTCCTGATCTTAATCCAATTGAACACGTGTGGGACATTCTAAAACGCCGTATTAGAGCTAGAAATCCTGCACCAGATTCGACAGCAGAGCTGGGCATACAAAGCATTCTACTTAGTATGCCCAGAAGGATGGAAGCATTATTAAATTAATCAAATTAAATTGTAATAAAGCTAGTTTTAATGTTTATAAACCGCTTTTAAAATTTAAAAAAAAATAGTTCGACACATTTTAACATTTTGCAATGAAAAATAGCCGCTATAATTCCATAACGCCACATTTGTGCCTCTTTTGAGAAAATTATAAATTTGGGATCATTTGATACTAGTTCCACTGAAATTATCCAACGGGATTTTTTTTTTATTACAAAAAAAAAATATGCGTTAATTTTGTCCAGGAGTGTATGTCAAATGTTACAACCAATATATCTGTTTCATATAATTTTTTTTTTTAAATTAATCAAATATCTTTGAATTTTTTGATTAATTAAATTACAACTTTTACTGAGTAATATACCATTTATAAATCATAACAGTGTAAATAAGCAATCAGAGTTAGTAAATATTCCAATTGAAATTCTATATACATGCGATTGAAAGAATAGTGTCCAATAATAGTCCAATAATGAGTGGATTAATTTTATGTGGGATCCATAACTTTATTTAATATCACCGAGCCGTGGTCGTAAATTTTAAACTGATTTCCAATAATGGCATAAGTCTTTCGAGCCATAATGATACATCCATTTAATGATTCAAAAAAAATATATTACTGGAGAATTTGAGGTAAATACGTACTAAAATTGTAATAATCTTTTGTTTTATTTATTTAAAACTATGTGGGCATAAAACAAAAGAGGCTAAGCCTAACGGTGTAACTATGAACTAAATATCTCTTAAAATGACAAACAAAACAGAAATTTTGTTTTGAACAAAGTTATTAAGATGGGTTAGGTGCGAGTAAGATGCTGTGGTATCACAACGAACGGTCGACGGTCTAAGTGTGCTGTAGCAGCCACTCAACTCAACCTATTAAGATTGGTTTCATCTAAATTTTATTTCAAGTATTGTTGAAAATGATTTTTGTGTTTATCGAGGGCAAGGTCTTTTTAAGATTCACATTTCCTTTCATTCTTCCAATAAACTGATTAATCGAATTGGTTGTTTTTTCAATCTTCTGTCATTTTAGAAAAGAGTTGTGGCAATATACTATGGATTCGAAATTCAAATCAGCATGTTATCAATCTGTATATTACTAACATCTTTTGGATGGTGCCACAAATATAACGTGACAGTAAATGTGTTATTCATTTATTACCTGAATCATTCCGTAACATATGATAGAATATCAGCTGAACTTCTGCCTTTCGCAGACAGAGTAGTCTGAAATGAAATAAGTATAATGTCGGTAGAAAACTGCTATTTAACTTTGCTAGCTCCACGTTCATTAAAATAAACAGATATAATACTGAGGGCCAACATCTGTAAATCTCAGTTGGTTGTCTGGTTACACGTTAGTAGAACATTTAATCCTGCTAAGATCAAAATTTTAATCAATAAAACCAACTATGTATATCATCAGTTCAAAAAGGTTTTGTCTGATGCCTGAAACCGGAAAAATACGCAAGAATATCGAAATAAATCGAATTGATGAGATTTTATAAAATTTTTATTTAGTTTAATGTGATGAGCGTCTAACAACTGGTTATCAAAATAAACTAATATAAATATAATTTAAAAATAACTTAACACAAAACTAATAAAACGAATTAAAACCAACTCACTTTATAATAAACGTCAAAGTTATTATCGTTAAGACCACCTATTTCGTCGATCTTACTAAAAACCTTATATTATGACATCAAACATAGTACTACGTATAGAATCACAAATGAGTCTTAGCTAAGACCGATTTCCAGTCTTTGACTTTGCGCTGGAATCGATGGTAAGTTAATCGTTTTATTTATTATTAAGACTGCCTATATATGAACATACATTATAATAAAAACTTTAACTATAAAAAATTAGTACTAACATGATAAAACTTACACTGCAGTTCACTTGAAAAGAAACGACCGTTTTTTTTTAAATATTTTAAAATCGTTCCAAATTTTCCAAGATTTACTTTTACAGGATTAGCACTTGTTCAAAATTACATAATTTTTAAATAAAAATATATCAGTAGGCCAGAAGAACTTTATTTTATTTTATTTTTTCTTAAAAAGTGTGATTTTTGTTTATTTCTCTTGTATAGAAACGACCAAAATTATTCTCTGCAAGCAATTGCAGATAAAATAGGGAGAAGTAAGACTGGTAACTTCAATTTTACAAAAAAATCCAAGAGAATATGGCTCAAACAATAAAGGCCGAACTGTTGAGACGACATATGAAGCCGACAAGCGAGCCATACTAAGGGCAGCATCCAATTGCGCACTATCTTGCGCAAAAATTAAAGCTAGAGTTGGTGTGGAGGTCAGTCGAATTACAGTATGGAGAGTGATTAAAAAATCAGATCACCTTATTCGAAGAAAGCTCCAAAAGAAACCACCTCTAAATCAGGAGAGGAAACAGAAAAGGTAAGATTTCTCGAGGCAGCATATGACATGGGCTGAAAAATGGAAACGTGTCGTTTTTTTGTGCTGAGAAGAAATTTAACCTCGATGGCCCCAATGGGTTTAATTATTATTTTCACGACCTTCCAAAAGAGGAAAAGTTTTTAGCAAAACACCACAGCTGGGAAGGAGGCGTTTTGGTGTGGGGGCTATATCATTTTATGGTCCGGGAGATTTGTCATTTCCAACCGGAGAAATGACCGCAGCAACTTGAAAAGCCATTCTCGAAGAAGCATTTCCCCGCTTCAATGATACTTTTGGGCCATTGCCATGGATATATCAGCAAGAGAATTCCCCTATCCATACAGCTAACATAGTCAAATCATGGATACCGCAGCAAAATGTATAGCTTTTGCCGTGGCCTCCGTATTCTCCTGATCTCAATATCACGGAAAACGTGTGGAGTTGGCTGTCTCGGAAAGTTTACGAAGATGGTCGAAAATTCGACAGTAAAGAAAGCCTTATTAAGGCGATAAATGAAGCCTGGAACCAAATTTCTTTAGATTATTTAAAATCTTGGTATGGCTCCATCTCAAGCAGGTTGTATGAAGTTATTTTTAATAAAGGAACTAGTACACATTATTAAAACCATGTAAACTCAATTAATTTTTAAAACTAAATCGAATTCAATTAAATTGTTAGTCAATAAAATAACTTTTTATTAAGATTAGTTAATCGTTCTTATTTAAGTGAACATTCAAATTTACCAATATTTTAGAAAAAAAACAAGAAAGCAAAATTAATCATGAAAAAATAAATTTGTTTTTCCTTTTATATTTACTGCTTAATCCAAACTTATAATTCTGTAAAAAAAATATTGAAAAAGTTGGATCGATTTCGAAATATTAAAAAAAAAACGTCGTTCCTTAGACCTGGCAGTCTTAACGTTAGTATCGAGTTAATTTTACTCGTAACTCAGGCTCGATTGGCCCATTGTGACATAAAGTATAAAGAACAGGAGCACAAGAAGTACTTAACAGTTTCACCTTTTCCTCCCCCACACTATTCGCAGTTTGCGATATTCCGAATTTTCGACCAGATTTTGGATAGTCTACAAGAGAAGAGGTTGTCCCATCTCTTATAGAACCGATCTCCTCCATCAAATAAATTTTTATATAATACTTATTGATCACCTTTGGTTCATGAAAATATTTGTAGCTCTGGAGCCATTTTAAAATCGCATATCGCAGTGGATGAACGTATTACTTACCAAAAGCTGAATTTCATTTGATTCCAAAAAATAAAAATGCCCTAATTATAATTATAATATTGAATTTATTAAGCCAAAATTTATAAAATAATCAATTGTTAATGCGAGAAAAATATCTAAAGTAACCATAAATTTGTTGTATTACTAAGAATTAGCTTAAAGGCATCA
The DNA here is from genome assembly GCA_963932295.1 of Tipula lateralis. Classification (NCBI taxonomy): domain Eukaryota; kingdom Metazoa; phylum Arthropoda; class Insecta; order Diptera; family Tipulidae; genus Tipula; species Tipula lateralis. Next base: position 40,712,450 of record OZ010736.1, read on the forward strand.
CTGTTTATTCTAAATATCTTTATAACATACTTAACTGTACTATAATCATTTAATATTATGCTTAAGAATTAAACACTTATCTAAAAATATTTCTTAAAAATGTAAATATAATTTAGTGTCCGGGTGCTGGAATCTGTGCAACAATTCCTCCCCAAAATGTTCCATAATCCTTAACAATTGTGCCACTGAAATTATAAACGAACAAAATATATTTTAGTAGATTTATGCTTGTCATACATGTCCCAACATTTGATTGATAAAATCTATTACATAACTGCAAAAAATAATCATAAAACATAATCAGATAATTATTTTAACAACATATGAGACTACATAATACATAATATGCTGATATTCACTATGCTACAACAAATCGAAATTTAAACTACATATCGATAGTGAAAGGTAAAAGAGAATATACGTATGTACAAACGAGTACATACATAGTTTCTTAAATCTTGTTTCTTCTTTTAAAAAGAGTTTGTGAATTAAATCTTAGATACAAACGAATGATTAAATAATTATTACATATTTGCGTCTTTCGGTATACTGTAATTGAAACGTCGTGAGACATTTGTTGGTTTATTGGCCTGTTCCATTATAGCGAAAATATGTTTATGAATGATCTCACAGAATGATTATATGAGAAGTTCTTTAAATGAAAGTATTCATAAAAAGAAAGCAATACCATAAAAATAAAATCACAGCTCTATACAACAAATATTTCTGGAACCTACTAATTTTAATGATCATATTCTATCACAACCGTTTAAATCGCGTAATATGTTACGTAAATAAGTCTGCAATAAATTTGTATAAAATTATGTAATTTACTGCAACCAATTAACTATAATAACATAGTAATTTTATGAGATATTAATGAAGCTTTAACTAATAAACTACACTCGCCTCCTACAGTTCAAAAATGTCTGGGTAAAATCCTATTGATTGATGTAATTTGTTATTTTTTTTAGAAGATATTAATGCTTAAAATATTCGCACTAGATTGTCAATTTGTAACCTAGTTACCATTTATGAAAAATACTATAATACTGTGTTTAATAATTTGATTAATAAATTATATCTTGGATGAATATATAAATTAACTCAACCAAACTTTTCAATACACTTTCTAAAAATTTGAAAGTCAGTTGTTAGAAATAAAATTAAAATTGAATTTACAAGAAATATTTACCCTAATCCAAATGATGAATCAATTCAACATTAAGTTATTTTTTGTGGCACTTTTTGCCGGTTTTTACAGACCAACGTTGGCCCGTATTGTGTTAAAAATCTAATTGGTTAATATTTTGAGCCAGATCTTCTAACTCTTGTAAACAATTAGAAGATGCCTGATCGCTCTCTACACCATAGAACAATCGTCGCCAACAGTGACCTCTTCGCCTACCGAAGGCGGCCTTTACTTCAAAGATCGCTGTATCATTCGATTCGGAAATTCTTGCATGGAACTGCAATGGTATATTGCAACGACAACTATTATCTGAAACACACTCAAAGTCACAAACTCTCAAACTTACAACTCAAAGTCATATAAAATTATATGGCTACGAAGTGCACTCAGCAGTACATCCTAATAATAATGCATGAAGAGGCAGTGCCGTGGTTATAAAAAAACACATTAAATACGATCTGCATCAAAAGCTTGAAAGTGCTGAAATACAAGCGATTATCGTTAGTATTAATACCCGTAACCATAAAGTAGTGGTAGCCGCAATATATTGTCCGCCTAGATATAACGTAAAAGAGAATGCTTATACTTACTTCTTCAAGCACCTAGGTGAAAAATTCATAATCGGAGGTGACTTCAACGCTAAACATACGGATTGGGAATCAAGACTCACAACGACGAAAGGGAAAGGACTCCATCAAGCAATAATTAAATACTGCAGCTGACACTCTACAGGTAAACCAACTTACTGGCCCAGCGACCAAAGTAAAATACCAGACCTGATTGACTTCTTTATAACAAGAAAAGTCCCGGTTGATTATATACAAGTGCAGGATGGATTTGACTTCACGTCTGATCACTCCTCTATTTTAATGATAATAAGTGATACAATAACTGAAAGTGACAAACATCCAATGTTAACAAGTAAATATACTGATTGGAAAAGATTTAGGAATGAACTTGACAATAGCATTAATTTAAACACACAATTTTCATCAGAAAACATATTAGAGCAGGAGGTAAAAAAACAAGTCAAAGATATACAGCAAGCAGCCTGGAAAAGTACCAATTTTCAAACAAAAAACAGGTAAATGCTACCCAACTGAAATTAAATCACTAGTTATAAAGAAGAGAAATATCCGAAGGGAATGGCAACCTACTCGAGACCCAACCGTCAAAAATAGATTAAATAATTTAACACAACGAATACGCAAAGGAATACGGGAATTTAAAAATAATTCAATAAATTCATACCTACAAGCTCTCACCTACAATAAAGATAGAGATTACTCACTGTGGAAAGCAACCAAATATTTAAAAAGACCAGTTACGCATATATTACCAATAAGAAGTAATAATGGGCACCTAGTTAAAACCAAAGAAGAAAAAGCAGAAAGTTTTGCGGATCATCTCGATCACACTTTTCAGCCTAATTTAACAACACTTAAACCCCAAGATATATTGATTGTAAACCGTACAACTTTCTTGAGGCAGGAAATCTCATTAACTAATGCTAAAGAAGTAAAAAATCACCAGGGTATGATTTGATAACTGGAGAGATTCTTAAAAAACTACCTAATAAAGCTATTAGGAAGATGTCGGACATAATGAATGCCTCCTTCAGACTATGTTACGTTTCTTTTTCTTGTAAATTTGCAGAAGTAATAATGATACCTAAACCAGGAAAGCCGCCAAGTGAATTAACTTCATACAGGCCAATATCGCTTCTTCCAATTATGTCAAAACTATTTGAGAGACTATTATTTAAACGAATTAAACCTGCGATTGAAAAGTCAGGAGTCGTTCCGTCTCATCAGCTTGGATTTAGAGACAAACACTCCACAATCGATCAAGTTCACAGAATAACAGATTTAATAGAAAGATCCTTAGAGGAAAAAAAGATTTGTTCAGCCATATTTCTGGACATAGCGCAGGCATTTGAAGAAAACTTGACTAGATGGTCTAGTATTTAAAATAGAGAAAACTCTGCCACTTGAGTATTGCGAACTGTTAAAGTCGTACTTGAAAGAGAGATACTTTAGAGTTAAGCAGGAAGGAGTTTACTCAAGCATAAAAGAAGCTAAAGCAGGAGTTCCACAGGGAAGTGTCTTAGGGCCATTCCTTTTTGTACTGTTTACAAGCGACTTACCGCAGACGAATAATACAACTATCTCCACGTTTGCAGATGACACTGCAATTCTAGCTGTTGGTGACACAATCGGTGAAGCCACACTCAAATTACAAATAGCCGTAAATAATATGCAAGATTGGCTAGCTAAGTGGAGAATTAAAGTGATTGAATCGAAGTCTACTCACATTAATTTCACTAATAGATCAATAGAACTACTACCTGTGGTTCTAAAGCAAAGTTAAGATGGAAAGTACACGTGAAACAGAAAGCAGATGAGCTCCAGGTAAAATATAGAAAAATATACTGGCTAATTGGCAGAAACTCTCAGTTATCCATTCATAATAAACTTATGCTTTATAAACAAGTGCTCAAGCCAGTCTGAGCATATGGTATTCAACTATGGGGATGCACCAAAACCAGCAATCAACAAATAGTTCAAAGATTTCAAAATAAAGCTCTAAGAAAAATAGTTCCCTTGGAACACTCGTAATAGTGACCTTCATAGGAAATAAAGAAGTATGCTCGAAAACATCAGGAAAGGCTCCATCAACACCCCAACCATGAAGCTGTAAAACTACTTCATCAAGATGGTATTACAAGAAGACTCAAAACACAAAAACCTTTTGAGTTACAAGAATAGTCCGCAGAAGCCAAATAAATCAAAACATCGCTATGGAAAGTTTACATAGGAGTGCTTAATAATTTACAGTCAGAATCAAACGCTGTTAGTCTAAAATGACTAGTTAAAAAAAATCGTTCGGTTCGGATCAGCACGCAGAACGTGACCGAACCAGCGAACTCGCTGTGTATAGTGAGCGGCATCGACAACCGAAGCTTTCAATACTTTCCAGACAATATGCAAGTCTCAGATTAGTAATTACATCTCAAAATGCTATTGCTAACAAAATATTGATATTTTCGTTGCGTTTCTTCATTTATCAGACCTCCACAGAATAAAAGCGTTGCATATATTTCCCTATCGTCCCTGACATGTACGAAAATTTACTTCTTAGTTTTTCAATGAGCAAATAATAATAGTCACTGCCTACGAATTTTGTTGAAGAGTAATCCGAGCCTGTTTGAGATCATGAGCGATCGCAAAGTACATCATTCTTTCTCCATTTTCATTTGTATTTATTTCATTCGGACTTATATTATAATAAAAGTCGATCTGATTTCTGCCAGAGTTTTTATCGACTGCTTGGTCCAAATCCAATTTCAAAGATTTCAAAGGTCATCACCACTATGTAGCAATGTATATCCCTGGAATACAAGGTCTCCACTTTCCGTTCCTTGGAGAACCACGAGTTCCAGTCGACACTCATTCATACAGGTGTTAAGACACGTGCCAGGTTTTCTTAGTGACTGCACGATCCACGTACCAATCCTAAATCTCGTGTCCGAGTACTTAAGCGGTTGTTCGTTGTTATTTTAGCCGTATCCGTTTATTTTATTGATATTTTAAATACTTCAATTTTCTATGGATGTGGGTCATCAGCTCAGCGATCCAACTAGATTTAGTCGCCTGCTACGATAGTTATTGTGGTAGTACTATGGGTCTTATGTTTCGTTCGTAATATTTACGACCCATAGGGCCAAAGCATCAATAATGAAATATAATTTTATATAAACATTCTCACGTAATCTCAAACGAGTTCAGAAACTGTAGATTAAAACCGTTCAATGTTTTGACTCTCTATCGTCTATCAAATTAAATAAATTTAGGGAAGAGCAGATTTCAAAGAAGTCTAGAAAGGTTTCACTCTTTCATCAAACTATAAATATCGGTGAGTATGGAATATGGATGACACCCTGTCTATAATACTTCTGACGTTAGTCTGCCCACTACCAAATTATTACAGCAATGCTATTTATAAATAATAATTTTGACATTTCCAAAATTTAATATAACCCAAACAACCTCATTCCATTTAATTCGAATATTCCAAAATCGGTCACAGCTTCTAGTAACCAACATTTAAAGATGAACCAATTGCAAAATTGATCATTATTAAAATTTACATAATTCAAATGTTTCTCCTAGTTTGTTTGTAGTTATCTGTCAAAATTATTATGCCAAAATTATATCGAAATTGGAACAACAAATGAACTTATAGCAAATATGGAAGAGAAAAATAATTACAGTGGTATTATATTAATTATAAAAGACATAATTGTAACCGAATTCGGACAGGGTCCAATATATATAGGTCCGATTTACGTAGAACCATCTGCATATTGCATAGATCCATGCCAGCCTGTCATAAAAAATGGGTTGGCCCATGAGTTCTGCACTTCAACAGAGGGTTATAGATGTGTTCATTCATACCACCGATCGTAATCAGATGGTGAAAATCGCTTTTGCATCTCCTTTTGAGTTGTACAACTAATATTAGTATGATATAGTCAGTCTAATATAAGATATTACCGTTATTTGTTAACTATTTAATGAACTTATCGTTGGTGGGAAATGTCGTTAACAGGTTATATTAAAACGAATATTAGAATAAAGTCTCAATAACGTCCCAACCAAATTATTAAACGTGGTCATACCAATGAATGGTCTAACACACAGTCTTGTGTCATCCGAAGAATGTTGAAACTTTAAGTCAAGAGCATGAATTTAAGCAGAAATCGTCGCTTTCTAAAAACAGAAACCCTCTTAACCTCTAATTTTGTGCCTTTACGATGTTTAATTTATTTTAATTGAATTTTTGGGTTAAATTTTAAGTCCCACCGATAGATGATTTGGTTTAAGAAATAAAAATAATTTTGTTTTATCATTGGTACTAATAATATAGTTACCGCCCAGGTGGCGCAATGGCTAACGTTGAGAATTCATAGGTCAACCCATCTTCCATGTCAGTACTATAGGCTGGCATGGAGCTATGCAATGTGCAGATGGTTCTACTTAGATCGGACCTATAGTCGTACGTCCTCGATTTGGTTGTAATGGCGTAAGGAAGGACGTAAATAAGCGAACCGCGAAAGAGTTGGAAGTGCCTCGAGCCCCGAAACCGATTGTAAAGATAAAAAACAAACAAACTAGTAATATAGTTTAATTAGTGTTGAAAACTAAAACTAGCAAATGATAATAGGGTATGTGGTGCTTTGCCCCCAAACAGTTTATCTAGATTAAAAACAAACATTTAAAAAATTTAGCGAACAGATTTAATTTTGACTGCCGATGCTTCTTTGTTGCATAACGAGTATTTGTTTCTGTAATATTGATTATATTTATAATTTTCACCCTATCTTGAGTCAGAAAGGTCATTCCTATTATGTTGTGCAGTTCATAAATTTAAAACAAATATTTTCTGATTATGACAGCTTCACTGGTGATAACTGGTGTAAACATCTGCCAAAGCTATGTAGTTATTTCGATTCAAATGTGTTTAAGTAATTATTCAAATAGACTGACTGTGGGCCCAATGAAAGCTCGACAGAAAAATCAACCCAGTGAACATACTATTTTCGTCCCGAAGATTAGAGGATTGAATGCGTAAATGTGGTTCATGTTACATCACATACAACACGTGAAATAATAGAATTATGTCACCACGATTGTACGACTTGATTATTTTATTTAGTGACAAATAATTAGTAACGTAAAACGACTTAAAAAGTTATATAATTTGAATCACTTTAAAAACACTCTATAATGTACTCTTATTATAAATGGTGTCTGAGTTAATACTTTTATAATGATAAAATAAAAAATATTTAATCGAATATTTTTTTATGTCATTAATTTTAAACTTAAACAACTGTGTGAACTGTTTCTTACATAACTATACATACATACACACATATGTACATCTATAAAACATTCTTCAAAGTCAAGATTCAGCAAGAAAAAAAACAAATATTTATGTTACATAACAAGCATACATACATATTATGAAACATTGTCTGCTAGTTTGTTCGTATAATTGGATCAAAGCATTTCAATTCTGGACTAACCAGTCCATCTAATAACGCACATATGATTATGTAATGCAGTAATGTACATTCACGAGAGACCAGACTAGTTTTATACTTAATATGCTGTATTAGGTCTAATTAAACGTTTGTCATTAATCTATTATTAATTTAATCGAGTACACGACTATTATAGTAGGTCATTAAAAGTTAAGTAAGTTTTAAGCTTCATATAAATGATATTATGTAAATAGTTTTTATAAATGTTAAATTAAATCACTAATTAAATTATATGTTATATCACTACAATTATATATTATAATAGTCACTTACGTGAAATAAACCCGTCCTTGTTTGTGTTGCGGCGCTTGCCAAATAAATGTTGCTGCCGATTTATCCTTCGGATCGGCATGTGTTATAGATGAACATTCTGGTATTGTTTTTGTGTTTGGACTCTCTTGCCAATTGCCTATCCATTCGTTGGTATCGGCATCACGCGCTTGAAAGAAAAACCCACGGAAGTTGTCGTGGCCATTTACCGACACTATATCAAATGCAGAAATACATAAAAAGTGGTTATTAATAATGAAACGATAATAAATCAAATAATTATTTGTTACATTGAATGATTTGTCCGGGCGCGTATTTATCAGACGAGGCGACAATTTGATATGGTATAGCTTTTAAATCTTGTGTTCTTGCGGCACCATGATTTGGTTCGTTGGCACGTTGTTTAACACATGTATCAGCCGGTGCACCATCTGGGAATGCGATCGCAACTAATACTAAACCACTTAAAATGAGGATTTCACGAAACATATTGCGGTTTGATCAGCAACTTTTATGTATTTTATGATTTATCGTGTTAATTTTGTAAAACTTAAAACAATAATTTTATTTAAAAACTAAATTATTTTTATGTTTACACAATATTTATTTTAACTATTCTCACAAAATAAATATTTAGCCATATAAATATAACTTTTCACTAAACCAACATAAAATTGATGACTGAAATTAAATTGACTAAATTTTACCTCTTTAAATCTGTTACCCCACTATGTTGAGCTAAACCAATTTTAAATATTTTTATTGATTTTGTTTAGCTCTACCTCTCTACCTTACCTTTCCTTTTAATAATGTTTTTATTTTTTAAGATAGCTTGAACACATTTTGATTTAACATATGTACAGTGTTGGACGAAACAAAAACACGTGCAGCATAAACAGATCAAGACTTATGGAGTTTTGTGGTATTTTAATGCAATGCCTAACAATAGTTCCAATATTGCGCCGGTTGTAGCTTAGTGGTTAAGAGGGTTCCTTATAACTCCTAGAGTTCGATGTTCGCCGTTATCAAAAAATTTACAAAAATCATTCATTGGTTCGAAAGGTCTTAGTTGTACACAAAAGATTATGTAGTGACTAAATAAAGCACAATTATTTGTCTTTGGGTACAAAAAATCAAAACAGCAACATACTGCCGAAGGAAGCATTAACCCAAATAAATGTTTAATTACTTTATGGAGAATGCTATTTAAAGCAACATGAAGTTAATAAGCTTTTGTCACTCCAACATTTATCTCACGATTCAAGTGACTTAAAATTCAGTGAGTAACTCCTGCAGTCTTAACCGTACCTTCATATATTTAAAAAAATTTGGACAAATCACTCTATTCCCATGCTTTGAATTTGTGATCATTTATTTCGGCAATCAAGTTTGTCGATCGGCGATCGAGTTTTATTCATCCATTTGAGAAAGTAATTCGAATACCATAGATCGATGTAGCTTTTTTTGATCAAATAGGTGTTCCTATGGAAAGTCTTACCGTATAGATTAATTGTAGTTTTATGAACTACCTTTTCACCAAAATGTTTCACTAAATAAACACATAAACACCTTCCATCCTTGTCAGAAACCGCCCAGGTGGCGCAGTGGTGAAAGCTGCGGCAATTGGAGCGGGAGATAAAGATTTCGAATCTCGATAGGGGCAGGGATGCAAAAAGGGATTTTCACCATCGATCGTTTGGGCGGTGTGATCGAGAGAATCATCTGTTGAGGTTAGAATCCATGGGCCGTCTCATCGTCCATGTCAGTACTATAGGCTGACACGGAGCTATACAATGCGCAGATGGTTCTACGTAAATCGGACTTATAGTAGTATAACAACGGACCGTCGACGGTCTTAAAATTCTTGTCAGTCAAATCTAGGACATACTATAGAAATATTGATTTATACAGATTTCATCTAAAGGATGGTTAAATTTTAAGGGCCGACGTTGAATGTGAACCACACCTAAACGTCAAGTTTTTTTCTTCATTTAATTTGGCATTTCTCAATTTCAAACTAACTCAATTTGAACAATGGAAAGATACACAATCGAGCAACGCGTTAATGTTATTCAGGCATATTATGAAAATGGGCATTCAAATCAAAATGCATATCGTGCACTTCGTGATTTTTTCGGTCAATTTAATCGTCAAAATTTGCGTACAATCGGAAAAATCGTGCAAAAATTTGAGCAAACCTTGAGAAAATATTGCTGCTGTTTGTGATAGTGTGGCTAAAGAGCCGTTCACCTCAACTCGTCGTCGTGCCCAAGAATTGCACCTCTCACGCTCGACTTGCATTTACACGATTATAAAGACTTGCATTTACACGATTATAAGATGCAATTGATTCAAGAACTAAAGCCTCTTGACCATTCCAAACGTCGTCAATGGTCAGAATGATGGCAAGAAATGGCAACAGTGGATGATCAATTTTCGAAGAAAATCATTTTCAGTGATGAGGCAATAAGTAAAATTACCGCATTTTGGCGAATCATAATCCAATGCACCCACAAAGAGTGACTGTTTGGTGCGCTTTAGCCCATAATCATTGGGCCGTATTTTTTCCAAAACGAGGCCGATCAGGCAGTTACTGTGATGGTTTTCGCTATCGTGAGATGATAACGAACTTTTTATGGCCCGAATTAGAAGATGTGGATGTGGACGATACTGGTTTCAACAGGACGGTGCCACTTGCCACACAGCTAACGAAACAATGGCTCTTTTGCGCGACAAATTCAATGGCCATGTTATCTCACGTGGTGGCGATGCCAATTGGCCGCCAAGATAATGTGATTTGACACCGTTGGACTTCTTTCGTTGGGGTTATTTGAAAGAAAAGGTGTACGTCGATAAGCCAGCAACAATTCAAGAGCTAAAGGATGAGATAATTTGGCACATTAACGGCATAGAACCTCCATTATGCCTAAACGTCATCGAAAATTTAGACCATCGGGTGGAGGTGTGCCGCGGCAGCCATTTTACCGATATTTTGGTCAATACATAATTGAACCATACCATATTATCATAATTAAAAGAACTGACAGTAATTTCCTAAATAATTTGTGTTTTATTCAAAATCAACATCGGCCCTTAAAATTTAACCACCCTTCATGTGAACTTAACTGAGAAGGATCGTGGGTTGGCCCAAGAATTCTTCATCACCAATTGTAATCAGATGATGAAAAATATCTTTTACTCCTATTGGTTAAATATAAATACATAACTTCCAACCAAAATTTTTCTATGAGTCAAAACGGCACTTAAGTTTTGGTAAAGGGTTTGATAAAGCGAAGGTTTTACACTTAGCCACGTGGTAGTAAAACTATGCGTAACAGCTTCAACTGTTGAAAAATAGCAAGAAATGCTTCTAACTTCTCATGTAAAATAGCAAAACAATACCAGTTGTTAATTTAGCAAAGACAAAAACCCAACAACTAACGGGTTCTAGCGGTTTGTCGACTGGAAAGCGATTATAGTTAAAGAAACAATGCAAGACGTACAAATTTAACAACTTTGAATTGATGCATTGCGCAATATAGTTCGCATTGCGCAATATGGCAGACTATTACCATTCATGATAAATTTAAATACGAATCTTATAGTCCTGGCACAAATAACTATAACTACAGATAGCCAAACTATATGGAGAAATCATGTATACTAGTCTGAAATAAGGGGAAATAATTGTACCCTGGATGAAAAGGCAATATTTGAGATTTATTTTCTCTTTCATTCCTTTACCATTGGTATTACGATAAATAAAATTCAATCAAATCTATAAAACTTAGTTCAAATACATACATGAAATCAAATAAATGTTTATTTGATTTCACAAATAAATTAGACAGTAAATTAGTTCATCATATTTTATACAAAATTTATATACGAACATTTATTTATCGTATTATCAATGCTAAAGGAATGAAAGAGACAATAAAATTCAATTAAAGCCTTTTCATCCAGGGTACAATTATTTCCCCTTATTTTAGTCTAGTATACATGATTTCTCCATATAGTTTGGCTATCTGTAGTAATTATTTGTGGTCCTGGTGTAAAACGATTCAATTTATTACGGTTACGACTATTTGAATATATTACAGTGCCTAAAGCAGATCGTTTGTGCCTATAGATATTCTTCGCATGGAGCAATTGAATAAGTCGTCTGTTCTATTTTAAATTTATGGCACCCGAGAATTGCGGATCATATTCGATCGTTGGACAGACCAACGATCGGCTATTGACTTAATGTTCAGTTTGCCAGAAATAATGTGTTACCAAATAAAGAATGTTGGTTACAAAAGCGAATACCAGAACTTCGTTTGGCGAAAAGCTTACAAGATAAAACTCAGTCATACAAACCGTCACATATAGCACTGTATCTGCTCTATTTTACAACGCAAACATATGGGGTTTGATTATAAAACCAATTTTAGGCTTAATGCCATTAGATAAAATGGTTAAAGATTTAATTTGTTTCAGAACATCAACCTAAACTGTCCTTCATAATTCAGAAATATGTATGTAGTGATTGTTCAATTAAAGTATTAGAAGTGATTCTCTCGGAACGGTTAAAATGAAAAATATTTCAAAAGTTGTTGCATTTTGGAATAAAATAGGAAATTGTTTAGTATCGATGCATTTTTTTGCAAGATGGCAGAATAGCGGAAGATCGAAATAAGTCGATTTGAAGATCGAAATTTGTGACGAATTAATTCCGAACGAAAAATAATTCCGTAATACAAGGATTAATACGCCACGTTCCTATAAATTAATTAATCGAAATTTAGAACTGTTCTTGTAATTCATTAGCACTGTCGCGACACGATTTAAGATACATACGAATCGCACAGTGTACATATACATCAAGTCCGATAGCATATGCCTGATGAAACGGATTTGATCTTTTCAATCAATTGGTCATTCAATGACGTCATCATTGGATCGAAACCGGTTTACGAACTACATACACATACATTTCAAGCAAACAACTCAAAAATACTTTTCACAAAATCATAACGCCTTAAGTGTTTAATTGGTGACCCCCAACTGGTGAATGAGCCTAAAACAACATGACTCTTGATCCTTACGAAAAATAAAGTTTAAGTTTTATTTATTGGTGATACTCAGTTTTGGTTGAATACATTACCAAGCAAAATTTTAACAAGTATTTTGTGTGAATAAAACTGTCAAGCCAACATTAAGACTGTTACCAACATTACCAACATTAAGACTGTCAGAACCTTCCTCAACTTATTAAAGTTAAAATTCGATGTACACATAATTTCATGTAAAATTACTCTCTGTGGAGATGCTTCTAGTAGATTAGCGACTTCACACCGACAAACCAAAGACGATGAATTTCTTGGAAGTTTTAATACATAAAACGCCATATAAAAATTACGACCAAAATAAAAATTAATATACTTCTAAATTACACTTTATTCGAACCAGTTGTAGTGCCTATCCGAATACATGGTTATATAATGGAATGATTATATATCATCACAAGTCGAAGTCACAAATCGAGAAGTATCATTTGTAAGTTTAAGTGTACAAAGTGATAAGTAGTCAAATCAATTGTTATTTTTAAATTATTAAATGTTAATCTGAGTAAACTCTTTTGACTATCGAGCCAACCCTATCACGTTATATATTTGGTCAAAATAATATACTGGATGGCAACACCTATTCTTGCTCGTCGGTGTTTTACCATAAAACTACGAAAAACATGAACCGGAACCCTATTCTAATTCATTTTGGCTCACGTTGGCAAAATGGTTATTGATTTTTTTTTCGTTCTATAGGTACTCGTGTTTTTCGTTATATGATAACTTTACTGCCAGGGACAAAACATGTTTAGGCTTCAGTCTATGTGTACAATTTACTTCGAGAGGTAGACCATGAAAAACTCTTAGAGCCACTAGTACCATATCAATTGATTTATCATGACGGGTCTAAGAGTTTTTCGAGGTCTATCTCGAAGTAAATTTTATATCTCGAAGTAAATTTTATATAAAACCTAAAATCAATACACTAAAATCACCAACAAATTATATTTAAGTTGGTTCATGTATGTGTTGCATGCAATGGGATTAAATCTGCTTTTACATGTCGTAAGTTTTGTGTTGACAATTTCATGGAACTCTCAGTTAGATTTGATTAAAAGATTTTCAATTAAAAGATTTTTTACAACCGAATTTATTTAAAGAAACCTTTGAATGAAATCTTTAATTATTGTGTTATCACTGGCGTTTGATGATTCTATTTTCACAAAATATCATAAGATCAATTTACATGATTTTTTTTTAAAGTAAACTGTGATTAAGGTAGATTTATTTCTTTAGTTGTATCCGTCACTGTGTACTATGGTTCTGTAGACTAAACAAAATTATTCAACTTTCGTTGATATACTTAATGATATCAGTTCATAATCCTTGAATCTACTAGATACTCAATCGATTATGATTTGAAGATGAAACAGAATACTCTACTAATATTAATATATTATTATATTATAATAATATTATATACAAACACAAGGTTATTAGTAATATTAGTAGAATATATACATATATAATATATACATATATAATATATATATATATATATATATATATATATATATATATATATATATATATATATATATATATATATATATATATATATTTATATATATATATATATAAATATATATATATATATATATATATATATATATATATATATATATATATATATATATATATATATATATATATATACTTAGGGAAAGTTATGTACTCGTAATATGCCTTCAAGGTAGATTGATGATACATATTAGCATTACACTCGTATGATGTTTTTATACACCGCAAATAGTTTTAAAGATGTACCGTGATGAGATTGCTTGCTATCTCGGAAAAATATCGTATCGTAAAACTAAATTTATAATCTTTAGATAAACAGATTGATAGGAAATAATATATTCTAGTTGAGGCAGAACCTTAAAAAATACTGTTTCCCATCCCAGATACACGTCGTTTTTGGTTACAGAGACATTCTCATGCATAAAAGAATTTTTGTTATCTTTATTCACGATGTGTATGTAAACGATGAATCTCATCTAATTGCTAAAAAATTTACGGTTTAAAATTAGTTTAAACGTCTCAAACGGAACAAACTTAAATTACTTCTGATGATTTACAAATCTGAATTCAGAAATTTTCGTGTAATTTGTAATATTTTTCAGTTTGGTGACTTGCGACCCGATGAGTGATGTCATTAAATGACTGTGTAAAAAATGATCCTATCTCATCAGACATTTTCCACTGTGCTTGGTGTTAATAATATGTGATTTTTGTTTATTAAATAGAATTTTGTTGCAACGTTTAATGGAGAAATCTGACTCGGGGAAAAATCTACTCGATCGAATACGCGTGGCGTGTGTGCTGATCAGGAGCGCTTGAAGCATTGATATCTTGAAGGTAGGTTACGACTTGATAAAACCGTGAAAATTAGGTATCCAAGAAATATGATTCTATAATACATAAATAAAATTTTATTGAAAAAATTACCCAATTTATTCTTATTCGTAATATTTTGTATAATTTAAAAAAACTTTTCATATTTATTCCACAGCGACAGTATTTTTACTATCTTCATTTTTTGTAACATATCCCACCCAAAATGTATTATAGTTTTGAACAACCGTTGAACTGAAATAATTCAGAAAATTATTACTCTTCAACAATATATATATATATCGTTAATTAACTCACTTAAAATAAACATTTCCAGAATAATTGCCAGTGAATTTCCATGTTGAAGTAGATACATATTTAATATGAGCATCTGTATGAGTACATGCAGAACAGTCATCAATTGGTGAAACATCATTAGAAGTTTCAAAATGACCGATAGTCTTGCCAGTTTCTTCATCTATAGCTCTTATGAAAAATCCACGGTGAAAATTATCTCCCATAATGGTAACTATAAAGATATACAAATTGGTTAGTTAAGTTCGAGTAATTGTTAAGTCAATTAACCTTCAATTTCTGTGTCATTGTTGTATGTAAAACCTGTAGCCGTTATATTATAAGGACATGTTTCTAAAGCCTGTGGCAATATTGGATCGTGACCTGGCTCTCCATCATAAATACAAGCTTGGGCTGGGGCTCCTGTCGAATATCCAAACACCATTGTTATGTAGTTAACATTAACTAAAATTTCACATACTATTAACAATCTAAAACGCATTTTTAAATTTAGTCCACTCACTTCAAATAATAACTATAAAATGGAAAATATGTTGTTGTCTGGTAAATAAATGTTTATCAAAATATTTTGACAGAATTTGTGTTGCACAAACAAAGTTTATGTTACGCGTAAGTGCACGTAATGTACGTGAGCTTTAAATATACATAATTATGGATATTCTATTTTGTTAAACATTTTATTAATTTATGAATAAGCATTGCACATTTTAATGAATAATGGAAGACGGAAAGCCAAGTTTACTATACAAAGTATAATAACGAGAAAATCAATAAGGAAATAAAGTTAACTTCCACAACCAAATATGGCATGACATCCTTGCTTTGGCTTTATTAATATGGTAAATGAGTATCGTTAGAGCATCCGTCGTAGTCTTATGATTTACTAATCCGAACTGTTTCGTTAGAAATCATTGAATACATTTTCGGTTAATACTCATACCATAATCAATCTAACCCCTCAATAGTTTATGTACCTACACTGAAAAGTTGTTAAGAAAAATTAAATACAAAATAATTTTTAAGGCCTAATGTTTTATTGTCAACCAACAATGCACCAACCGACACTTGAAAGAAAAACACAATTTATAGAAAAAGTGGTAAATTAATCGCCTAAATGTCGAAAAAAATAATATACTGATATAATAGTATTCATTTAGGGTTTAAAATGTGTTTCGAATTTGCTAATATACGGTTCATTTAGGCGATAAAATAAACGAGAGCACAACTGTGTACAATTACAAGCAACTAAATAAGATTAATTCACCATTTATTAATCGATTAATAAACTAAATATGAATATAAATGTGCTCGTATGTTAGTATTCGTACAGTTTCTCGTTTATAAGCATCATTTAGATTCGATTTTCAAAACAATTTTATATAATATACATCAATAAGGATGAACTTGAACCTATTAAAAATTAAACTTAATGCTAAGATTATCAAATGTTCGATCTTGCCTATCTATAAATAAGTCTTTTGGCGTTGGTAAAGCAAAATTATCAATTTACTTCGCTCTAAGGTTCGTTCAACAGTTAACATATATATATATATACATAATTACCTAGTCCTGTTTATTATTATTATGTATGGATGGTAAAGCTACAGGTTGCTTTTATATTGCTTTAATTATATTTCAACGTGACTTTGATAATAGTAACGAAAAATCAGTCGAAATTGCCTGATGTGAATTCAAACTGATTAAGACTATTAAAACAATTTAATTTACGAGCATAGTAAGTTAATACGGTTGAACTGATAATTATAGAGAAAATTAATTGTTTGATAAATATAAAACCAATTAATAGGATTGAATTGGTTATTTCTGCGTTCATAGTGTAATCGATCGTCCCGTTTAGCGTTCATTATTGATATAATGGTTCCAAAACAAAGCATGTAAAATAACTGCATACGTTGCCGTATAAATAGGAGACGGCACAGACTCATCTAACTCTGAAAAATCTAGATATATTCGAAGAAAACGTCGAAAAGCTTTAAAATATATAATAAAAACAAAGCAATGTGTGACACAAATGATAAAGTAATAATAAAATACGGATCCTGATTAAATTACAAAAATTAATCCAAAATTTAATAATCTTTTAAATAACAAGAATCGAACTCATCATGTCAATCATGTTCGTCGTCTGTTGTGGGATTATACTTTCGTTCTTGAAGGCATTGACATTTTCTGTATACTGTCGAAGCACTCATGATATTATCTAGATGATTTTTTATATGTACAAATAATGATATTTGCAGTTTAACATATGTTAAATATAATATAATTCTATGAAACAATTCAAAATTCTTTGTTGGTTTTGCCGGATCTATTTTGAATCAAATTATTAACTTCCAAAACAAATAACTTCTAAAATCATTAATTAACATTAAAACGGAACAGTTTGGATTCTTTTAGGAATTAATTTTGCTTTGATATTGATGGCACAGTCAACTTTTCATTCTTTCAACTATAGAGTTTTTTAACTGTCCCACATACGCATAACACTTAGCTCAACTACAGTGTTACCATAAGCTCATTGCATGATGCATAGCTCTATATTCATCTGTAATAGCTTATCTATTCTTCACTCCATTCCTTCAGTATGTCTATCCTTCACTCCATTTTTTCAGCATCCCAAGAAGGAGTTATGATTGTGTTTATAGGTCATCAGTTATCACTAATTTTTTTAATCAGATGTTTATTTATTTACCTTCCCCTGTTGGAATTCGAACTCTTCCAGTACTTCCCGCTTCTTAGGAAACAGCTTTGGCCACTGCGCCAATTGGTTAGTAGTTGGATACCTTGTAATTAACTTGCATTTTCTTACCTTCAGCCACCAGTCAAGAACCGTGTTTAGAGTTAGTTTTAGAGGCACACATTTGTAAAAACTATTTAATAACATTGTAAAAACTATTAAATAACATTGAATAGTGATTCTGTACCAAAACATAAAGCTCTTACCAATTCCAATAGGAAATGCTATCCCAATTCACCATTTCGAAAATTTGGTTTTAAGTTTGTGATAAAACCTTTAATGTAATTATTACAACCAATTGCTTTGATTTATGTAAAACTCTTCCAAATTGCAAATTTTTCATTTTTTGAGTGCAACTCTTCTACAAATTAATAACAAAGTCACTAAAGTGAAATAACCCGAAAACGACCAACTTAATGTCAAACTGCCTTAAAAATGTCCTCGGTTTTCAAATGATTTATCAAATGTATTCGTAGATCGAAACAATTGAACCACGCTAACGTTATACAAAGGTGTCTCTTCTGCAAGAAATAAATTTCGAGCATGTTTTTGATCAGAAATTCTTAATGTTGTGCAAACGTGAAAACGCCACTGATTCTACTCTACGATAACTTAAGTTTATACAGCAATTGGACCAATCCTATAAGCACTTCTCATCGAATATTGAAAAATATATTTAAGCGGGGTGTCGTTGCACACCTACAAAAGTTAATTAAAATCTAAAACTGACCAATAGAGATTATTTGCTGCACCATATATTTATTAGTCCTCCACCCAAAATGAATAAACTTTAAAAAACAAAATTATTTGAGAAAAAAGCTTTGCAGTCACAACGAGATTCGTGGTACGAGAACGTTTTATCTGACGAAATAATCGGCAATTATACTGCATGCACCTAAATATTTGAACCATTTGATAACATGATACCAGTTGCATATTGAGATAACCGATTACATAGCCGTCTGGTATGCTTATATTTTTTACAAATTTTAAAAGAATTTGAAACATTTCTTCGGAATAAATAGAAACTTTCTCAGATACGTCTACTTCATACGATTCCAATGAATTATAACTTAATAGTATATTTTAACCTCATGACTTAGTATGTTTTTATCCATCACGTTACAGATATCCAGAAGAGTGCTACATGTATTCTACAGTGGGTTTTCATAAATAGTTGTTCAGTTGACAGGTGCTACATTCTTTTGTGTAATGTTAATTATGATCTTTACCTTAAAGATTTTGCTTTTTAGTACAGTGAACTTAATCCCTTTAATAACATCACAGATTCCGGCTGCGCTTTTAAATCTTCACGCGAAGAAGAGTTGTAGTAGAAGTAAAAATTTAGAAGCAACTTGCAAGACTCCATTCTTCAAAATACCAACAATTATTGGTGTGGCTGTATAAAAGAAATTTACTCCCAATTTTGCTGACTACAGTGCTTTGTTTAAACACCTTTTTAATAATTGAAACTGATTGTTTTTTTATCCTTGAAGTTATATATATATATATATATATATATATATATATATATATATATATATATATATATATATATATATATATATATATATATATATATATATATACAATATATATATATATATATATATATATATATATATATATATATATATATATATATATATATATATATATATATATATATATATATATATATATATATATATATATATATATATATATATATATATATATATATATATATAAATATATATATATGTATATATGATAATAACGCACTTATTTGAAACTAATAAATGGAGCGAGTATGGGTTTACAGCATTCATATGTCGTTCCCAATAATGAACCTTTATTTATTTTATGACCAGCTCATCCGGTCTAAATCTTTAAATCTCAGTTCTTTTGTTATGTCAAGAAGTTGTATGGCTTCACTGTTGGTATGTTGCAGTAATCTTCTTTCATGTTTGATGACAAATTCCTGGACTTTATTAATCTATTTAATACTAAGGTCATTGTGTAGTTCCTCGTTGGTTAAGTAGCGGTAAGCATTCGTTATTGCGCACGTATAAATTTGAATTGGCTGCGTTGAATCAGTAAAGCATTCCGTTTTGATATAAAATGTCTCAAGTCACTTTATAATGATTTGATGGGTAAAACTAACTTTTTATGTTAGTAAGACATGTAACACGACGGTAAAATATTTGTTTGGTCTGATAATTAAATAAACAAAGGCATACATTTCCCAGCCAAATAGTACAGTCTGCCAAAAGACTAATATTATAAAATATTATATCTAGATACGAGTATGTATATGGACTATATATGCAGATGGACGAATCATGCCATCCAAACTATATAATAACCTAATCTTATGTATCATATATTCTATAAAATGACCAACATTGTATTTTTTAATAAATTAAAGTTACTGGATCACGGCTACATATAACATTTGCAATATCGTTTCATTGACTCGAGTATGACTATATAAGTGTCAAGTACCACTTACCATTTTGGGATTCACAAAAATCTTAGATAATTAATTCTGTTCAAACAAAAATGATATTAATAAAGTAAATATGCATTTGATCCGTAATAGTAAACCCATAACACGATTTAATCATTTAACCTGTAACATGTATATCACTTAATCAGGTTGCTTAAAAAGGTTGAAACTGTTAAAAATAACCTGATTATAAAAAAGATTATGCGTCATATAAATTTCCTTAGTACTAAAGAAAACAAATAAATGGCAATGAATGATAAGGTGATTGTCATTCTGAGAAATAAGTTGAGAACAGAATAAAGTGATAACAAATTTACTGTATTCGTATAAAAAATCCAATTATTTTGTATACTTATAATAATAATAAACTCTGTTTACAGGGCATTACAGGGAATGTTTGAAAGTTTACACCCGAACTCTACCGTTACGGTGCAACTTTTACTTTACAATTCAGGTAAATCGGAATTGGGCAAATGAACTTTGATGATTGTTGGACACACTTTATACATCCTCCTACGCTGGTTAACATAACTTATAATAGATTCTTAGATTTCTTCACTTCCATACATTACTACAGATAAATTTGCTTCTTAGTTTACAAAACACCCCGTTATTGGTTGGAAAAGGAGAGTTGTAAATGACGAATTGCATATTTGTATGCGGTATGGCCTGTTTTCTGCCAACTCTAGCGTTAAATTTACAAAATCATTAATTTAACATCATGCTCAAATATTTAATAAGAATATCAGTAGAACCGAAGCCCTGTCGGTGGAGGCATCAATGCTTCGTAATTATTTCGAACGAAACATAAGACCCATAGAATACCACCACAGTATCAGAGCTTGATGTGGGAGGCGATTAAAAAACAACAAATGTTAAAAATGTCAACAAGCAAAAAAACGGATTCAGCCAACCTGGCGCGTTTGAAGGCCTTATCGCATGTATGAAAGAGTATCGGCTGGAACTCGTAGCGCGCCAAGAAACTCGGTGGCCTAAAAGTTATGACCAAGGATATACATTGCTACACAGTAGAGATGATCCGGAAATCTTGGCATGTATCAATTGTATGTACGAGTATATATGCGCTCATTGATAAGCCAACCATAACATGGATAACCTGGTGAGCTCTATACCTGAGCACGATGTCAGATTGGTGATTGGTGACTTTAATGTTATAGATGGCACGAATCAAACCGAATTATGTAATAATATAGGTCCGCACCCCCGACACGAAAGACGGATTGAAAGAGATACTTGATCCACAGGAACAGTGTTCAGCTTCCGTTGGTCTAAAAATCAACGAATCGAAAACCAAATATCATATCTCTGGTTTTCGTGACCAAGACGCAATTGACTTCAGCAGTGGTAACCACACATTTGAAGGAGTAATGGGATTCAAGTATCTTGGATCTCTCAATACTCAAGAAAATAGTGTGGAAGATGATATCTAGGTTCACCTTGCCGCTACAATTGGGCTTTATATTCTCAACGTCCACTTCCGAAATCAAAATTTCTTGCAAATACGGATAAGCTGAAATTGTGTGTTGATCAGACCCGTTATCATGTATGGATCTGAAAGTTAGACCATGGTGGATAAGTACGAAAAATGTCTTCCAACATTCGAGTTTAGAATCATGCTGGCTTGGCCACGTTCTGCCTGCTGATCCGAACCGAATGATACAGCGATCTTTGAAGGGAGACCCGCCTTTCGGTAGGTGAAGAGGTCGCTGTGGCATCTTCTAATTGCTTGCAACATTATGCAGAGGTGGTCCGTTATCGAATCTGATGGCGTCCAACAATGGCCTGTAAAAGTAATAAAAAACAAAATAATAAAAGTCATTGGTTTTGTTTACCTCGAAGTAGCTATTTCAGTACACAAAGGTAGCGATTATTAGCTATTTATAAACAATATTGATATGAAATATTTCTTGGAATGCATGATACAAATATATGATATTATAAATAATGCAAATACAGTATAACTTCTATTATTGCAATATTTTGGGGTGAAGCATCTCCAACTCTTTTGCAGGCTGCCTTTAACATCTAACGTTTGTCCTTAAACGCTGTTGCTAAAGCAATTGAGGACATACTCCTATCGGCCCAGTTTAAAGGATGTTATCGATATATTGATTACATACGAGATTACTATAACAAACCTAGGATACTCCGGCTAGTAGAAGAACCAAAACAAAAAATACGATTGCTACAGAGTAGTAAAAGTTAAGAATCGCCGACAGTGGAAAAATATCAAAAACCTAAGCTTTTCAATAGAAAAAACAAGGTGATTAGTTCCTTTTTAGAAAGGAATTTGTAAAACTTAAATAGAATTATCAATGAACCTTTCAAAGTATAATTATGCTTTATGTAGATGACGGTGATGTTACTCGTATCTCAAAACGTTTGTATTGCGAGAGATTTTACTGTAATTATTTTTGTACAACTTTTAACCTTTATTAAAAAACTTGTCCAGGTTGTCAAACGACAATAAGTGTTTAGTATAGGAATCTCAGTCGTACTAATTCAAAACAATGATGAAACTAGTAGTTGATTATATGTTAATTTAAAGTGCATGCATCTATAACACACTCGTTATGGTCTAGATAGCATATTACAAAAGAGTAGGACACAAAAGCAATTTCTTATCATACACTCATCTCAAAATGTCTATTCGAATGGTCATAGATCGAATGGAAATGAATATCGCCCATAATTCATAAATTGGGGATCAGAGACATAAATCATAAATTAGCATTTAATGTTGAATAATTTTAACGGGAAAGTGTCTTATTGGTAGCCAAAACGATTGTTTGAAGGAGAAAATACTGATGAAGTTTTTTATTTATAAATTTGACTCTTTACCTTTTCTCATTTCTTATTTTCAGATAAATCTGGAATCTCTATATTAGTAATCAGTTATCACGTAACTAATACCTGATTTATAGAACGACAATTAACACAAGTTGAATTTTTTGTAGTTTAAATTTGTTTGTTACACACACGAACAGACATAAGATGCAAATATTTTTTTATAATACTGTAGCTTTATAGGAGCTTTATACACACACATAGCAAATTTAAGTTGCAATCAGAACTTGTGATTGAAACACGAGATCTTGATCATTTTTGTTAATCACATTTTGCAGAGTTGATTTAAAGCAACTCAATATAATTGGTCGTTCAGATACAAACATGTATAGATTTGTATGACACATTATTATATTAAAATAACTTATATATGGGTTTTTTTTTCTTATCGTTTTAGATGTTTACATAGCTGCGACTATAAAAGACAAAACATTTTTGTATTAATTTAGTAGATCTTAATTTCTCTAGAAGTGCATTTAACGTGATTATATAACAAAAATGTTTCGTTGGTCAGTTATTTTATTATTTGGATGTGTATTGTTAGTGAACGGTTATCCAAGTGGCGCTCCTGATTCTGTATGTGATTTTGAAGGAGTTCCAGGCCATGAGACGGACGAGAAGGAAAAAGGTACTAATCCTTATAAAGTTGTGCAATCATCATCGAGCTATTCGCCTGGCAGTCAAATAACTGGTAATTATATTTGTTCCATAATTATTTTTGAATTTGATAACATGATAACGTTGTATTATGCTTACAGTGACAATCAGTGGAGACGAATTTTTCAGAGGTTTTTTCTTCCAAGCATTTGATAAACAAACCGGTGAAATAATTGGAAATTGGATCGAAAATGATGATGCTCGCATAGTTGCACCATGCAGTGGCATCACTCATACAAGTAATTCAGACAAACACCATGTAACTCTAACATGGAAATACACTGGAACTGAAAGCGGCGAATTATATTTTAAGTATGTGCTTTAAAACATAAAAATACCTATCATCTAAATTAATTATATCATTTATATTTTCAGAGGGTCAATAGTCCAAACGTACAAAGTATATTGGACACACGTAGTCGCAACTGACGATTAATGTAAATCTTGAATAAAAACATAGCATATACCTATATAAAATATTTTTATTCAACTTATTTTATTTATTTCGTTTGGTCAACAAAATTTGTATTTCGTTGAAACTTTTGCCCTTTGTTTCGGGAAGTAGCCACAACAGCAATATGCTACCGATAATGCAACATATTGAAAAAAATAGTAGACTTATGTGGATACCATATATTTCCGTGACCAAATAAAAATATTTAACGCAAACAAAACATAAAATCCAAGTTTGAGCGACACAATATGTTACAGCAAATCCTCGGATCTATATAAAAGTATTGTAATGAATTAGTAAATCATAACATATGTGTGTAATGGTTTACCTTTTCCGGCATAATTTCCGATATAATTATAAATGGCAAGGTTAGAGGTCCACACGAAGCAATAAATATATGTAATCCAAAACATGTCAGTGGGATCCATTCAAACCCTTGAACATCATAACCGATTAGTTTTAAGTAACTATAACCGCCAAATATCAGTAATATTATTGAACACAAAAAACACGAGCACACCATTAAAAATTTTCGACCAGCCTTTTCGACTAAAATGGTTGCAGTATATGTGCCTATTAATTGTACAACAGCCACGACTATAGATGACATATTTGGTGACATACTCGATCCGGATTCCTTAAAAATAGTAGACGCATAGTAAATCATGGCGCATACTCCAGTTAATTGGTTCAATGAAGCCACTATCATCCCATTTATTTGAGCCTTTACAGCAGCATAGTTAACTAAAATAACAAAATTCATTCGAAATAACATAACCTTAAATCACTACAATTAATAGTTATACTTACGAAAATCACTTAATTTTAATTTTTCATCCGATATCGTTTTGTCATACACAAGTGTTTGTAAATCACGTAGTTCAGTTGAATACTTTTCGTTCGAAATTACTTCATTTTCGCGTATGTTTCGAAAGTATCTGTACACCTTTTCAGCCTCATTCGGTTTATTGTGTTTCATTAAAAAAAATGGTGTTTCCGGCAAGTATATAATACTTATAAGCCAAATAACTGGAAAACTTGTATAAATTATAAGCGCGGTAAAATACGAGCAGTAATTGCCAATAACAAATGCAACCAATATTCCAAAATTATAAAATAACGTCAATTGCGAGCTTAAAGTTCCCCGAATTTTTGTTTCAGCTATTTCTGATATGTATAAGGGAACGATAACATAAGCCCCACCACCAATTAATCCACCCAAAAATCGGCCAATATATAGCTGGTACACTTCAGTGGCAAAATATAAAATCACGAAACTTATCTATAAAATAAAAATATATTTAAAATCATCTCAAGCCATATAGATGGAATATGGTTATACCAGACCGGGTATTGCACTAGCACACATTGCATATTTCCTGCCGATAATGTCAGCAACCCATCCAAATAGAAATGTTCCCACTATGGCACCTATGTTTTGTATTGACGTAACCCATGACACTTCATCGTTTGTTAATTTCGATGTCAAATGCGAGATTTTCGATTCTAATATTGGAATAGATGTGGATGCCCAACCAACGGTAATGCCGCATATAAATGTTCCCAACGACACTGTAAACACATGATGGCATTTCGTAACTATATAATGTTTTTAATCGTTACTAAGCATATATTTACCAATTCCCGCTGCTATGTATTGATGTCGTGTATTACTTTTAAACATTTTTGTTAAAATTAAGCAAACATCCAAACAACAAATTTTTTTGTCGAGAGAAAACTGTGATATGCTAAGATAAAACAAATTTTAATACATTATAAACTATTTAAAATCATTTATGCTTAACCCATGTGGACATAACGAAATTATTTTCGAGCGACTTACATAAACACACTAGTTTCAAATGTATGAGAAAACAATAAATAGTTTCGTTAATTTATTTTATCAAGGGTTTGAGTTGGATACGAATAAACTTGGCATTTTACCATTTGAAGATAAAAATTAAAATTGTATAGCATCTTACGAATATGTATGTATGTATGTATTTTATGTGCGACACACTTAAGCATGTGTATACATACATTAAAAATACTCAAAAAAATACGAGAGATAAAATATGTTTGCTATATATGCTCCTTAACGAGACAAATTATGAAACCATAGATTGATAATAAATTTTGATGACGACAGAGGAATCAATCAACTAGAACAACGACACTAGATATTAAGAGCGGACTTAATTTTTAACACATTACAATATATAGAATTTTTATATTTACCGGTTCGAGTGTGAAGTACTTAAGACAGAAATATCTTTTAAGATTGCAGTATTTAACTTACTGTGCATTTTATAATCTCATAATAAACAGCATAAATTTTACTTAACAATAAAGATAATGAGGTACAGTTGCCTAGATGTAATTCATATGACACGAAAACGCGTATTCACACAACCGGGTTACAGCATAGGTGGATATTAATGATTTTCTAATCTAAATTATTGATCTGCCATCTTTGTAATCTGTTTCGCAACCGAAGCATCGATTGTACAATAGTTAAACAACAGAATTTTTTGAATATTCATTTGGCTATTTGTTTTCTAATAAATGTAAAGCTCTTCCTTAGAGTAATGTAACGTAGATATTTGTCTCCTTTAAGATTTTCTCTAGCGCCTTCTAAAGACTCCTCCCCGGAATTTATTTCTTGTTTTGGCAAAACCTTCATCTGAGAGTCTTCTAGTATGAAATATATCCAACTCGTATTTTTTCCGACTCGAATAAAATCCGATTCAGATATATTTCACAATAGACCTCCTGGTTCACATGGGCTTTAATTTTACACCTGATTCGATTAGAACAAAATTCCATAACAATTCGCCAATATTCATAATGAATTCGGGAATCAAAAATTTCTTCCAATTCATTTTCATGTCACGTTCGATTGGATATTTAAGCTCATGTGGATAACACCATTCTTGTAACTGTCAGAGCTCCTGCACCCAACGCACGATCCTTCAAGTATAGAGGTTGACAACTGCCTTAAACTTGTGCATTTTAAACTCCAACGCAAACTGAAAAGTTGCCAACAAATTCCATTTCTTAGATGTTCGATAAATAAATTCGCGCTTTGCATCTTCAGTTCGAGGTTCCGGCAGTTTCACCGTAAACCTATGTGCTTTTTTTCCTTTTATTCTGAAGAACATTTACCATTTATTAAACTATAGATCACGCATAGTTCTGCAACATTTCTGCGGTGTTGGAGGCTGTCTAGATCTTTCGTAAGTCTGGAGTTTCGTATTATTCGGATGACACGCCGCTGAACTCTATCCAGCAACTGGAGAGCAGTGTCATATCATCCACCCCAAACTAGACAGCAATATTCTATACACGGTCTAATAAAGGTTTTATATATCTGGAGAACCTGATGCGATCTAAAAAACCGTCTGCATCTATTGAGGAACCCGAGTTTACGTGAAGCTGATTTGGCCAATACGATAATGTGTTCATTCCATTTTAAATTGTTGCTTATCTGAACACCAAGCAAACGAATTGAGTCACAACCCACGAGAACGTGGCCTTTTACCGCAAAACGATATTCGTTGTGACTTCTTTTACTCGAGTTTTTTTCTCGTTAAATTTGACCTGAATTTTAACTCCCCACTCAAATATTGTACTTAAATCGGAATTAACCGAAGTGACAACTTCCAGCCTTTTACCGTTTAACTCTGAAGGAGTAGGCTCGACCTCGAATGAAATACAAGAGTGTAATGTTGCATCATCGGCAAAATTGTGGATAGGGTTCAAAGTGCTTTCCAACAAGTCATTAATGTATAACAAAAACACAGTTGGTGACAAAACTGATCCCTGAGGGACTCCGGCATTTGGGAAGCGTGTCGTTGATGATCTCCCATTTAGCACAAATTAGATCTTTCGGTCTTTGAGAAAGCTTTTTATCCACTTGATGGTCATCGTATCCAAGCCGTATGCCACAAGTTGGCAAAAGCCTTGGATATATCCAAAGCGATTGCAAAGGCTTCTCCGTGTTGCTCAAGGGTGAGATTCCATTTGTTTGTAACATACGCCAAATGATCGATTGTAGAGCGGCTTTCGCGGAAGCCTTATTGTTTATCTGAAATTATTTTATTAATTTCAAGATAATTCACCAGTTGTTGGTTAATGCATTTCGCAAAAACTTAAGCCACCAAGGGGTCAGTTTTATCACAACCACGTTTAAGAACCGGTTGTACCATCGCACTCTTTCAGGCGTTTGGGTATTTACCTTGCTTAAAAGAAGAAAAAAAAATTAGTTAAAATTGGACCCAAGTCACTGACAAACTACTTCAATATTCGAACAGCAATTCCGCCAGGTCCGGTGGCCTTATTTATGTCCATTCAAGTTCCTGAAGACAATTTCCACCGAGATGTTGACAGAATCCATTTTGGAACAACGGAAGGGATGGAGGCGTAACTCCATCGGGGACAACTAAGGTCGAGTTCGAAATGAAGACGTTTGCCAGTAAGTCGGACTGCAAATATGGATCCACCACCAAATTACTGTTGTTTTTTCTACAGAATTCCAACAAAACAATATTGCGATAGCAACTGAATCCTTTGGTTTCGTCATACTGAAGGCCGTCAAATATTACTGACCGTTGTGTTACTGTATAGATTGCGAAAAATCTGTCAATTGCGATTTTTTCAGAGTAAATTTCAATGACTAAGCATTTTGTTGGATCGAACAGTGTTTCTCGGTCATCGTAAATAACGTTACGGCATGTCGGTTAGTCCATGCACTCGCCGCCATGAAAGATAATAAGTTTTATTCCGCTCTTCATTATTCGATTGACTATTGAGATAATTTCAGGTGCAACGTATATAAACCTTGGACTAATTATTATTTTAACGGCTATTAATACTGCGGTAAAATCCAAATTTTGTGGTGATTTTTCGTACAATGTAATTGGCCGAGAAATATAGACACCCTATATAAATCTTGTGATTCGATCGAAAGTGATTCAATTGCTACTGCTCTTCGGACGTGGCCAACGCCAGCGATTCAAGCAGTTTCCAGTTGTTCATGAATAAACCTTCCCGTCAGGTCTGGAGTCGATCGAAGTTCAATTATTTTAAAGCGATTAAAGCATCCATAACAAGACTTTCACTTGAATAGAAGCTTTTTCCTTCACGGAATATAAATCTCACAGTAACCTATTATGTGGCCGATTCTTTAAGCTTTAAGTGCTACATAGCTTTAAGTGATTCTGATTCTAGCGTCTTAATGTATTATACGCAGTCACAGTGCTGTGTTAAAGTTCAAAACTGGCTATGGAGAACTTTTACAGTTACTTCTGGTGTTCGACAAGGAGATGCGCTGTCCCCGATACTTTTTAATCTCATGTTGGAATACATCCTTTGTAAAAGTCAAACACCTCAAGAAAATATCTTATTCCGACAATCCAAGTAACTTTTTACATATGCAGATGATATCTGTGTGATTGGATTAAATGGCAACGAAGTGAAAGAGATGCTTGATCAGCTTCCGTTTGTCTCAAAATCAAGGAGTCCAAAAACAAATATCTGATCTCTGATTTTCGAAACCAAGACGAAATTAATTTCAGTAGTGGAAACCACATGTTTGAAGAGGAGATGAGATTCAAGTATCTTAGATCTCTCATTACTCAGGATAATATAGTGTGGAAAGATCTTGCGTGATCAGGATTTTAATGCGAATTCCTGATATCAACATATCGTGCATTAAATCAAAGGACAGCGATCTAGCATCTTCTGATTGTTTACAACAATGTGAAAACCCGTACAACCCAATAATGGCCCATAAAAACCGATAATTAAAAAACCTATCATGCGATCGAATCGCTTGCAATAAATTTTCCCACACTATCGACACAGGAACATGGCTTTCGGCGATAGATTTTAGGCTGTTTAGTTGTGATAAAGATCAGTTGTACATAGTGCATCTTTGCACCAGTCGATAATCGTTAAGTCATACTAGACTCAAACTAGGCCTAAAATGCATGATATTTAAAATTCTGACAAAAGAAATAAAACATCAGTAACAACGATGTGCAAAATTTTTTGAGTTGATTTTTTTGATCTACTTCTTTTTATTTACATTTTTTTAAGAATATATATATGTTTTTAAAAGCTGAATGACTTGACATTGAAATTATGAGCGATGTTCACTATAAAGCTCAATATAGTTGTACAACTATACATAAGTTGTTATCATAGATCGACTAAGAGAAACAAGTCTTTGTTTTTTAAACCGGTCAATTTCAATCAAAATTTATGACCATTATCAAGGTTCGGTTATTAACTCGATCTTCAATGCTCTAAAATAAATGTTAAACCAAATTATGTATATATAACGACAGACGAGTCTGTGCATACATATTGGTCAAACACACAACACACCTCCGCTTGGGTTTTATACATATTTGAGGAATCAACATTAAACTTCTGATCTCATGATTGCAATCATTCTCTCGAATGTTTATACAGAAGCCATTTATAACACACATTCGTCAATCTCAAGAGTATCCTTTATAAGAACTCTGTACAAATCTGTATCCACAGGTTATCGCGGCAAACCGGATCTACATCTAGATTAATGGTTAAAAGTTGCTCATCACACCATGGTCTTGAGTGCGCGATTCTCGTCGTTGACCAAAAAATTAACATGCTCGTGATTGTGTTTTTTAAAAAGCATTCGTTGGGTTCCTTGACCACCTATAATGTGCAATATTGTTCTAGTGAATCAAGAATTTGTTTTATAGCATTACAATCACACAGATAATACAATTGTTAGAATTCACTATACAAAAATGGTGAAAATTTTAAAATGGAGTAAAGTCCATTTTCACCGAGATCTTGTGATTTAACACCTTCAGATTTTAATGGCCACATGAAGGATAATGTCTATGCCAATGCTCCACAATCGATTCAAGACCTTAATGATGAACTATCCAAGACATACAGCCGCATATGTACGAATTGGTTATAGAAAATTTCATGGAAAGGAAATGGTGCTGCAAGAGTAACCGTGGCGGCCATTTGGTTGATATCGTCTTCAAATGCTAATGACCTTCCTTTTTACAATGAAATGAACATTCATTGACTTCTTTTAAAATATACCGTTTTTTTAAATGTCAAAACGAAATCTTTTATTCGAAAACTCTTTACATCAAGTCGTAGGTTTTATCTATATTCTAGGGACACTTAATTACATCATTATAAAAAACTGTACCAGTATTTGAACGGAATCATCTTTACTTTAAGTGATTGTAAAATACTCATCATTTTTGAGTATTTTTTTTTGCGATACCGATGGTCTACCAAGGGTAACAAGGGTACCAAGAAATCACGTAATGGTATGTCTGGCAGATTGTTTGAAAGCTCTAGTGAGTTTTTTCATTTATCAGACCTTGAATCAACATAAATTCAAAAAACGCAAGTAATTATTACTATGATTTGTCTACGAACCGATAAAATCTCACATTTTGAACATAGGCTATTTACCAAGGGTACATTTTACGTCCGTGTATGTATACATGTTTAGGTAGAGATAAAAGTCAATAGCAGATTAAATAATTCTAAAGAATTATAATCTCTCTAAACCGATTAAACCACCCTTCCTTAACGAGAACGTCCAACAACCTTAAAATAATGAAAATAATATTCATAAACTCGTATGCATGGTAATCTGTTATTTTAATACATTTTTGCATATAAATGGAACCATCCGAGATTCAGGAAATGAACACTTACCAGATGTTTATAAATTATATATCCATATCAATACATGAATAGACCCAGTAACAGTAAGGTTATACCATTATTTAAGATGTACAAATCAGACAATGAAAGGAACGTATTCCAAGCCGGCTGTATTGAGATTTGAATCCGGTAATTTCAAACTAATTTAATTGTTTAGCATTTAAATATTCTATGTATCTCGATTTAAGTCAGAATCTTAAAAATAAATCAGATTCATTCTTTGGAAATATACGTAATTTTAGTTAAGATTTAATCCTATGAAACACATATTTTTTGCCTAACGTGATTACGCTCTCCAAAACACATATAACATATTCAAACCAATTATCTTTAGCTCCAAATGATTATTAAGCGCCAACTAAAATCCATACCAAACAAAACGTACAATAATTAAAAACCGACTAATCGGTACATATCAATCCGTAATTTATTTAGATTTATCATTAAAGGACATAAATATGCGGTAGTTGATTCGAATCCCGATATGAGTGAGATACAAACGGGATTTTTCATCATAAACACCTTTAGACTGACTCATCTTCAATTTAACTACGGCGTTAGCTAAGATGTTTAAATTAAACTTCGAAATATCTGGTAGCTATTCGGCCAAGATGGTTCTGTCGCCAAAACT